>CM019063.1:188094326-188792660 GCA_009667805.1 Leptobrachium leishanense
ATTCCTTCTTTCTCCATGCTTAGTCTTTTTTCTTCCTTTCTTGTCTGTCGCTGTTCAACCCCTCCTTTTTCTCTAGCTGCATCGTATTTAAGGACCATTTTTTTTCTGAAAATCATTTTCAATAATGTTGTCTGGAAGGAAATAACTTTCTCACTCTCTGTCGTTCACTTGATTATCTCCAATCACACTTCAGTTGAATCCAGGACAGTCTGATCTACCAAAGGTGAGAAGAAAGCAAGTTTAGGAGAAAATTTAACCCAATCCATCTTTTTAGATGACAAAATGTGCCAAACAGACAAGCACATCTCAGCAACAGCAGGGATCAATGCATGTTCCAAGTGGTTTTGAACCCTGTGTAAATAATTGCTACCATTCATAATGGGCCATTACTGAACTTATCAGATTTAGGCAATGTAAAGGAAAAAATCACACTGAAGATATAAAATAAAGGCTTTTTTATTTAGTTATCGGGTGTGTGCACCAGATTGATGATTCAATTATGACACCATGCATCTCTGATTTATACAGAGAGACTGGAAAGCTTAAATTCAATGTAAGTACTCTGCTGTTAAAGGGATACTCTAGGGCAGGAATGTCAAAATCAGGCCCCACAAATGTTTATTGTCTACAATTCCCAGAATTCTTTGAATGCAATAAATGGCCAGAGAATCATGGGAGGGGTAGTTCAGAAACGTCTGGGAGGCCAGAGTTTGAGATCTCTGCTCTAGGTTTAAAACAGGATGGCAGGAAACAAAGGGGTTAAAAACAGGGCTCAAGCCCTGCGGGAATGGCATTCCCGCACTTCTCCCACAGCGGGAACACTGCGTTCCCGCTGTGGCCCGAGCCCGAAACAGTTTAGCTGGCCGCACATTGCCGGCAGCCGCGTGTTTTTCCTCATACACACGGCCGCCAGCATAAAGCTCTCCTCTGCCGCTCGCCTGGGCTGGGATCTATCCACCAGGCAGCCGCGATCTCGCGAGATCGCGGCTGCCTGGTGGATCGATCCCATCCCAGGCGAGCGGCAGAGGAGAGCTTTATGCTGGCGGCCGCGCGTAGGAGGAAAAACACGCGGCCACCGGCAATGTGCGGCCTGGCAAAGAGGTGAGCTGGGGCAATATATCCACGTGATTTGGGGGGGCCATATATACCCATAAGAGCTGGGGGCCCTATATAGCCATAAGAGCTGGGGGTCATATATATCCATAATAGCTGGGGGCCATATAAATCCACAAGAGCTGGAGGCCATATATACCCACAAGAGCTGGGGGCCATGTATACCCATAAGAGCTGGGGGCAATATATATCCATAAGAGCTGGGGGTCATATATATCCATAAGAGCTGGGGGCCATATATACCCATAAGAGCAGTATATCCATAAGAGCTTGGGTCATATATATCCATAAGGGTTGGGGGCCATATATACCCATAAGAGCAGTATATCCATGAGAGCAGGGGGCCATATATACCCATAAGAGCTGGGGGCCATATATACCCATAACAGCTGAGTGTCATATATAGCCATAAGAGCTGGGGACCATATATATCCATAAGAGCTGGAGACCATATATATCCATAAGAGCTGGGGGCAATATATATCCATAAGAGCTGGGGGCCATATATATCCATAAGAGCAGTATATCCATAAGAGCTGGGGCCATATATACCCATTTGAGCTGGGGGCAATATATCAATATGAGCTGGGGCAATATATATCCATGTGAGCTGGGGGCAAATATATCCATGTGAAAATGCCCCCCCCTGAAACCTGTGTCTGGATCCGTGCTGCGTATATTCTTCTGGGGGTCCAGTGCTGCGTATATTATTCTGGGTGCTCAGTACTGTGCATATTATTCTGGGGGCTCAGTGCTGGGTATATTATTCTGGGGGTCCAGTGCTGTGCATATTATTCTGGGGGCTCAGTGCTGTGCATATTATTCTGGGGGTCCAGTGCTGGGTATATTATTCTGGGGGTCCATTACCTGTGTATATAATTCTGTGGGGGGGTCTGTGCCTGTGTATATAATTCTGGGGTCTGTGCCTGGATATATATATGTATGTGATATATATATATATATATATTTTTATATTTTTATAACGTGTTAGTCCAGTTGCCAAAATCACGAGTATTCCTGTACGTAGTGATATCTTTCACTGATCAGTATAGTTCCCAGACCTGAAGAAGAGCGTTACACTCTTGAAAGCTTGTCTTTTAAATGTAATGTTAGATCGCGGCTGCCTGGTGGATAGATCTCATCCCAGGCGAGCGGCAGAGGAGAGCTTTATGCTGGCGGCCGCACGTAGGAGGAAAAACACGCGGTCGCCAGCAATGTGCGGCCTGGCAAAGAGGTGAGCTGGAGCAATATATCCACGTGAGCTTGGGGGGGCCATATATAGCCATAAGAGCTGGGGGCCATATATAGCCATAAGAGCTGGGAGTCGTTTATATCCATAAGAGCTGGGGGCCATATATACCCATTTGAGCTGGGGGCCATATATACCCATAAGAGCTGGGAGTCATTTATATCCATAAGAGCTGGGGGCCATATATACCCATTTGAGCTGGTGTCAGGATCAGCGCTGGTGGGGTCCCAGTCTGGTTGTATTAAGCCCAGTATGCAGTGAGTTCAGGGGTTATTGATAAACAGTACCTTGTGGGGTAGCGTGGAGTCAAAAGGGCTAGGCAAGAATCGTAGTCAGGAGACGGTCTGAGGTTCAAGGGCTGGTAGAGAGGATGCAGAGTCGGTGGGCAAAGCAGAGGTCTGGTACACATAGAGAACAGGCAATCATAGGTCCTTTCAGGTTAAGGTATGGAAGATAATGCAGAAGTCCAGAGGAAGGGGCAGAGAGAACCTTTATTGCAGACACAGGGGTGTGGTGTGTGTGTTCTGTGTTTAACTGTGAAGGTTCTGGTCAGCGAGAGCTGAGACTGGGCAGCACTTTTCAGGGATGTGCTGCAAGCACAGATTAAAGCAGCAAGGAGCAGGCATGGATCCTGACATATTGCGACCTCTGGACACAAACAGGCTGGCTTGATGACCTGCAAGAATCAAAAATAAAAGTTCATATTAGGTTCATCACCAGAAGGTACCGGATCCTCAGTTTTTTTCCGTAGCCAGGGTACTGGCCTTCCTCTGATGTCTCCTTGCTTTGGAGGGCTTCAGAGTACTTTCACAGGGGTGGACAGTAGATGGCTCACTGGTAAGGGTTTTCCAGGATGGGTATTTCTGTATCCCTTCTGGGATATTCGGATGTCCCGAGAGAATATTCAGATTGAAAGCTGGCACAGGTATGATGGAAGGGGTGGATTCCAGGGGTGACTCCAGAATGGTAGCATACCGTAGCTGAATAACCTTCACTAATTCAGTGAGGGCACTGACCTGGTTAGCAAGGCTGGTCACGGAGGAGACAACACCATAAATCTTCTACAGTAATGACTTTGGGGGGTCTCGACTGAAGTCACTTGGGGTGTAGATTCCGCTGCAGGTACCTGGGGTGCAGCTCCGTTTGTAGTGCCAGGGGTGCGGGCTCTTTCTCAACGAGGGTCGCAGGATCCCCAGGCTTGATTTTTTTGAACAGTTAGAGGGAGTGGAGTCCAGGATGCCAGGGTTAGCAGTACAGAAACATGGAGCCCTCTGAGGGGGCTGGATAGCCAGGGTAGAAAATACAGAGCCACAGGTGGGTGTCGGGCAGTACTGGAAATGAAGTTGAAGTTGGAGTTGGAAATAGCCGTGCCAATATAGCGATTATTTTTCTAAAATGCCAGCAATAGGTCTTGCAGTGAAGGTGGGTTTTCCAGATCCTCGTCGCTGGATTCCCATTCTGGATCATAGCAAGAAACTGCAGCTTTTCGTCTGACACTTGGCTGGTGAATGGCAGCGCCGATACTTCTGGCAGGACCACCCGGAGGCCCTTGGGCACGTCTTGCAGTTTGGCGTGGGGGTCTATGATGGCAGGAGTCCACTGTGGCTGTCTGCACCTCGCTGTCTGAGTTGATAGAGGCCCATTCATCAGCAGACTCAGATTCATGCAAAGAGTGGCACAGTGATGGTGGTGGCGGGTCTTGTCTGGGCATTTGATACACCGTGGCATAAGTGGGTGCAACTGGTATTTTCTCCACAGGTTGCTTTCCAGTTTTTCTCAGGTTCACTGCTTCCTCAAACCATTCCAGGTCGTCCCTGCGAACCAGAATCCCATTAGATGAATATACACATTCTGGGGCACCAGCAGTACTACCCATGAGGTGCTGTCTGGACATGGACTTTACACCTGGAGTCTGGATACACATAATCTCCATGGCTGGATCAGAAGCCACAGGCACGGTGGGATCTTGCTCCATAGGTGTGGGATACACAGGTTCCATGGTCACAGTGTTTTCGGTTTCCATTGGTATCACCAGATCTTCCTCATTTGGTCTGGTAGTCTTGAACTCCATACACCTAGGGTCAGCAAGCATAGAGGGTAGCTTCTTTCTGGGTATGGGTGCTGGAGGGTCTCTGGTGGCAGGCCTGGACCGGGGTTCAGCCGCAGGAGCCCGTCTGGTTTCAGGCCTGGGCCGGGGCTTAGCCGCAGGAGCTCTTCTAGTTTCAGGCCTGGGCCCGGGCTCAGCTACAGGAGCAGGAGCTCTTCTAGTTTCAGGCCTGGGCCGGGGTTTAGCCACAGGAACATGAGCTTTTCTAGGAGCAGGCTTGGATACAGGTGCAGTCTTTTTTATTGGGGCTTGCCGTGAAACTGTTGCCGGCTCAGGAACGGGAGCTGGCCTTCTTTGGGGTCTCACGGGGCAGTTTAAAAGGAAATGCAAGGAATCCCCACAGTACATACAGAGATTGTGTTTTTCTCCAGGCACGTTCCTCTGCGGTTAGCGGGCCTCTTTTCCCCGGTGGGACACGCACCTCCATAGAGATGTTATTTACAGAGTCTTTAAAGTGCCATATATCCTCCAATAACCCCAGTAGCTGAAACTCGAAGCCCTTCAGGGCTGACAGAATCACTGCGGGCTCAATGGTGTGTGACTTCTGCATTCTGTCAGGATCAGCGCTGGTGGGGTCCCAGTCTGGTTGTATTAAGCCCAGTATGCAGGGAGTTCAGGGGTTATTGATAAACAGTACCTTGTGGGGTAGCGTGGAGTCAAAAGGGCTAGGCAAGAATCGTAGTCAGGAGACGGTCTGAGGTTCAAGTGCTGGTAGAGAGGATGCAGAGTCGGTGGGCAAAGCAGAGGTCTGGTACACATAGAGAACAGGCAATCATAGGTCCTTTCAGGTTAAGGTATGGAAGTTAATGCAGAAGTCCAGAGGGAGAGGCACAGAGAACCTTTATTGCAGACACAGGGGTGTGGTGTGTGTGTTCTGTGTTTAACTGTGAAGGTTCTGGTCAGCGAGAGCTGAGACTGGGCAGCACTTTTCATGGATGTGGTGCAAGCACAGATTAAGCAGCAAGGAGCAGGCATGGATCCTGACAGCTGGGGGCAATATATATCCATGTGAGCTGGGGCAAATATATCCATGTGAAAATGCCCCCCCCCCCTGAAACCTGTGTCTGGATCCGCCCCTGGTCCTCTGAAGGATGTGACGCGGCCTACAGGCGATATCTCGCGAGAGTGCGTCACAGCCTTCAGTAGCCAGCGGCTGTGTAGAGGAGCAGGAGCACGCTGGTGCAGGCAGGTCCCCATCTGTTTCTGAGGTTTGATTCTGGGGGTCCAGTGCTGCACATATTATTCTGGGGGCTCAGTGCTGTGCATATTATTCTTGTGGCTAAGTGCTGAGTATATTATTCTGGGGGTCCAGTGCTGTGTATATTATTCTGGGGGCTCAGTGCTGCGTATATTATTCTGGGGGTCCAATGCTGCGTATATTATTCTGGGGGCTCAGTGCTGTGCATATTATTCTGGGGGCTCAGTGCTGGGTATATTATTCTGGGGTCCAGTGCTGTGCATTTTATGCTGGGGGCTCAGTGCTGTGCACATTATTCTGGGGGTATTCTGGGGGTCCAGTGCTGGGTATATTATTCTGGGGGTCCAGTGCCTGTGTATATAATTCTGGGGGGCTGTGCCTGGATATATATATGTATGTGATATAAATATATACAGTGGCAAGAAAAAGTATGTGAACCTTTTGGGATTACGTCGAGTTTTGCATGAATTGGTCATAAAATGTGCTCAGATATTCATCCAAATCACAACAATTTGAAAAACACAGTCTGCTTAAAGTAATACAACACAAACATTATATGTTTTCATGTGTTTATTGAACATAACATGTAAACATTCACAGTGCAGGGTGGAAAATGTGAACCCCTAGCCTAATGACTTCTCCAAGAGCTAATTGGAGCCAGGAGTGAGCCAACCTTGAGTCCAATCAGTGTGATATTATTGGATGTGTTGCTGAAAGCTGTCCTGCCCTTTAACCCTTTCGCTGCTGAGGCTTTTCCCGCCTCTGTGCTGAGGTCATTTTTACTGATTTTGCTCATCATGTTTAAACGCGTTTTGAAGGCTTATTTTAGTATATGACCCAGACATATTATATATCGTTCTTTCCGTCAGACTCGGCAGATTCATAATATGTCATTATTATATGTATACGTCATGACCTGTCTGTTTATTATAACAAAAAATGCAATAAAATATGAATTTTAAATAATTTACAACGTGTAAAGTGTTTTTTTTTCACATTTTAACATGCGAGCAATTGCGGTTATATTTTGTATGGGGTGGGCTTGTTAAAAAAATTAGATATGGGGTCTCGTTACATTTTTTTTTGGGGAAAATTACACGATTTTTAACAAACGCACCGCATACAAAAATCATTAGTGCAGCATCATTGTTCACATTATAATTGAAATGGGAACAATATTGCTGCATTAACAAACCAAAAAAAAGGAAAAAAAATTGTTTTTTATTTTTTTTATAATTTTTTTTTCAAAATGTTTTAATTTTTTTTTCAAAATTTTTCACAGTAGTGTTTGGTATCGTTGGAACGGCCATGCTCTGGCCGATCCAACAGTACCAAACTTTAACCCCTAGCTGCCACGGATCGGGAGATAGGGGGTTCATTGGAACCCCCTATCTCCACTGTTGGTGGCAGCTAGGGGTTAACTCCAGGACTGGCATCATCGTGCTATACACGATGACGCCAGTCCTCAGGGGGAGTTCCCGGAGGCTTGGCCGACATCCAAGATGTCGGCCAGCTCCGGGAAAGGATCACGAACCGGTGCTTTTCAGCGCCGATTCGTGATCCGGCACCCCAGGGGTTAATGACAGCCACCGTTTGGAAGGGCAGGCTGTGCCCTTCAAAGCGGTGTCTGTTTTAACCCCCTGCTCCCCGGCGATCGGGAGGGAGACCTCCCCCCCACCCTTTCAGGCGCCTCCTCCGCACATGCGGGGGGGTGCCTGAATTAGGTGTCATCGCGTCGCCGCGATGACACCTAATGTCCCCGCCGGGCTCCCGAGTGCTGGGCTGACATCCAAGATGTCAGCCCGCACCGGGGGGGTGCAGCAATCCGCCGGAATCCGGCGGATTGCTGCCTCCTGTGCTCGGACGCGTTGAGCGCGTCCGTAGCACAGGAGAACCTCTTGGCTGGACGCGCTGAGCGCGTCCATAGCAGCCAAGTGGTTAAAAACACACACCAGTTTCGGGTTTACTGGTTTCAAGAAGCACTGCCTGATGTGAACCATGCCTCGCAGAAAAGAGCTCTCAGAAGACCTACGATCAGGAATTGTTGACTTGCATGAAGCTGGAAAGGGTTACAAAAGTATCTCCAAAAGCCTTGATGTTCATGTGTCCACGGTAAGACAGACTGTCTACAAATGGAGAAAGTTCAGCACTGTTGCTACTCTCCCTAGGCGTGGTCGTCCTGTAAAGATGACTGCAAGATCACAGCGCAGAATGCTTAATGAGGTAAAGAAGAATCCTAGAGTGTCAGCTAAAGACTTACAGAAATCTCTGGCACATGCTAACATTTTGTTGACACATCTACAATAAGGAAAACATTAAACAAGAATGGAGTACATGTGAGGACACCACGGAGGAAGTCATTGCTGTCCAAAAAGAATATTGCAGCACGTTTGAAGTTTGCAAAAGAGCACCTGGATGTTCCACAGCACTACTGGCAAAATATTCTGTGGACAGAAGAAACCAAAATTGAGTTGTTTGGAAAAAACACACAACACTATCAGGGTTATCCAAAGAGATTCGAAAAGTCACCGCACGTTCGGTGACTTTTCGTTCTCTTCAATTCGGTTCCTTTTGCCGATTGCATTTCGGTGACCCTGCGGTGTATTCAGCAAACAGCACAGGGTCCCCGAATTGCAGGGAAAAGCTGCCGCAAACCTGACGAAAACTAACCGAATGCATGCTGAAAACAAGCAAAAACATCTGGATTAACCTTCGAAAAAGCCGAACAGGAGCCGAACAGGAGCCGAATCACACAGAGCCGAAGCAGCTGTGACGTAGAGGAGGCAGTGAATAAATTAGAAAAACCATTTGTATGAATCTGGGAAAATGAAACGCTGTTTGCAAAGAAACTACTGAGCGAAAATGTCTGAAATTTTCACAGGAGATCCAGGGAATGATAATAAAGAGGGCTGTTACAAAAAAAATAAGCAAACTGAAAAAAAAAAAAAAAAATCGGACTTTTAAATTTTTTTTAAAAAAATTCAGAAAAATGCTTAAAGTATCCTAAAAAATCTATAAATAAAGAGACTTTTTGCTGCAGAATTTTATAATGAACGGTTTATTAGATATTGAATTAAAACGGGAATATTTTTAACATTGAAGCCTATGGGATTCTCCTGAATAAATTTGCCGAATTAAACCACCGAATGGCAGGGCAATTCGGGAACCTTTCACTGCTGGTTTGTGTTCTCTGAATAGCCGAAGCAGTGCTTTTTCATGGGGATTTCACTGCCCTCGAACAGGGACCGAACAGTCACCGTATGTGCAGGCAATTCGACAGGATTTGGCGAATTGCCTGCTCTCTGGATAGCCGAATGGCCAGGAAAGGTAACCGAACGCTGATTTTCAGCGTTCGGTTACCTTTCTCAAGCAATTCGAATCTCTTTGGATAACCCTGTATGTGTGGAGAAAAAAAGGTACAGCACACCAACATCAAAACCTCATCCCCACTGTAAAACATGGCGGAGGGAGCATCATGGTTTGGGGCTGCTTTGCTGCCTCCGGGCCTGGACGGATTGTTGTCATTGATTGAAAAATGAATTCCAGGTAGTAGTTCTAAGCGCTAGCATCACACCGTGCCAGTGTTGTCCCGTAGAAAGCGATTTGTGCAGTCATCGTCTCCATTCTGTCATCATGAATACGAAGGCATTTGGTTCCCAGCTGAAAGACAGTATCCCGATTGCTGAACTTTCCACTGCCTATGGAGGATACGGAGTACAGGATACCCTGCGTGCAGGGTTTACAAGTGCGCAAAGTGAGCTCTTACCAAGTCATCCTTTGGAGTTGTCTGAAAAGAATTTCCAGCTAAACCAGGACAAAGTAAACTTTGCCACTGTAAGGAATATCCAAGGCCTGCACGCGCCCCTGAAACTTCAAATGGAGCTCAAAGCTGTCAAACAGATTCAGCGTCTTCCATTCCTTCAAAGCTCCAATATCGCTTTGGATTCCTTGAGAGGGACCGATGAATGTATCGGCTTTGAAGATATTCTCAATGATCCCGCACAATTCGAATTAATGGGAGACCCGCACATGATGGTGGAATATAAACTGGGTTTATTGTAAGGTTTTATACGGGGATAAAATGGTCAATAAACATAGTAATTACTTTTTTTTTAATGACTCAGGATTTCATCTTTAAATCTAAACACATATTGTGATGTATACAAGGAATGTGATCAGTTTGTATGTTAAATGCCACAATATTTATCAATTGTCTATTAAATATACACTGAGCTGAAAAAAAAAAAAAAATTAATTCCAGAGTTTATCAAGACCTTTTGCAGGAAAACGTAAGACCATCTGTCCACCAACTGAAGCTCCACAGAGGATGGGTGATGCCACAGGACAATAACCCAAAGCATACAAGTAATTCAACAAAAGAATGGCTTCAACAAAACAAAATACGCCTTCTGGAGTGGCCCAGTCAAAGTCCTGACCTCAACCCAATTGAAATGCTGTGGCATGACCTTAAGAGAGCGATTCACACCAGACATCCCAAGAATATTGCTACACTGAAACATTTTTGTGAAGAGGAGTGGTCCAAAATTACTCCAGATCGTTGTGCAGGTCTGATCTGCAACTACAGGAAACGTTTGGTTGAGGTTATTGCTGCCAAAGGAGGGTCAACCAGTTATTAAGTCCAAAGGTTCACATACTTTTTCCACCCTGCACTGTGAATGTTTACATGTTTTGTTCAATATCAACATGAAAACATATGTTTGTGTTGTATTATTTTAAGCAGACTGTGTTTTTCAAATTGTTGTGATTTAGATGAAGATCAGAGCACATTTTATGACCAATTCATGCAAAACTCCACGTAATCCCAAAGGGTTCACATACTTTTTCTTGCCACTGTATATATATAACGCATTAGTCCAGTTGCCAAAATCACGAGTATACCTGTACGTAGCGATATCTTTCACTGATCAGTATAGTTTCCAGACCTGAAGAAGAGCGTTACACTCTTGAAAGCTTGTCTTTTAAATGTAATGTTAGATCGCGGCTGCCTGGTGGATAGATCTCATCCCAGGCGAGCGGCAGAGGAGAGCCTTATGCTGGCGGCCGCGCATAGGAGGAAAAACACGCGGCCGCCGGCAATGTACGGCCTGGCAAAGAGGTGAGCTGGGGCAATATATCCACGTGAGCTTGGGGGGGCCATGTATAGCCATAAGAGCTGGGGGCCATATATTTCCACAAGAGCTGGGGGCCATATATACCCACAAGAGCAGGGGGCCATATATACCCATAAGAGCTGGGGGCCATATATACCCATAAGAGCAGTATATCCATAAGAGCTGGGGGCCATATATACCCATTTGAGCTGGGGGCAATATATCAATATGAGCTGGGGGCAATATATATCCATCTGAGCTGGGGGCAAATATATCCATGTGAGCTGGGGGTAAATATATCCATGTGAAAATGCCCCTCCCCTGAAACCTGTGTCTGGATCCGCCCCATGTCCTCTGAAGGATGTGACACGGCCTACAGGCGAGATCTCGCGAGAGCGCGTCACAGCCTTCAGTAGCCAGCGGCTGTGTAGAGGAGCAGGAGCACGTTGGTGCAGGCGGGTCCCCATCCGTTTCTGAGGTCTGATTCTGGGGGTCCAGTGCTGTACATATTATTCTGGGGGCTCAGTGCTGCGTATATTATTCTGGGGGGTCCAGTGCCTGTGTATATAATTCTGGGTGGTCTGTGCCTGGATATATATATGTATGTGATATAAATATATATTTATATATATATATTTATAACGTGTTAGTCCAGTTGCCAAAATCACGAGTATACCTGTATGTAGTGATATCTTTCACTGATCAGTATAGTTACCAGACCTGAAGAAGAGCGTTACACTCTTGAAAGCTTGTCTTTTAAAAGTAATGTTAGATCGCGGCTGCCTGGTGGATAGATCTCATCCCAGGCGAGCGGCAGAGGAGAGCTTTATGCTGGCGGCCGCACGTAGGAGGAAAAACACGCGGCCGCCGGCAATCTGTGGCCTGGCAAAGAGGTGAGCTGGGGCAATATATCCACGTGAGCTTGGGGGGGCCATATATAGCCATAAGAGCTGGGGGCCATATATACCCATCAGAGCTAGGGCCATATATATCCTCAAGAGCTGGGGGCCATATATCCCCACAAGAGCTGGGGGCCATATATATCCACAAGAGCTGAGGGCCATATATACCCACAAGAGCAGGGGGCCATATATACCCACAAGAGCAGGGGGTCATATATACCCATAAGAGCTGGGGGCCATATATATCCATAAGAGCTGGGAGCCAGATATACCCATAGGAGCGGGGGACATATATATCCACAAGAGCTGGGGGCCATATATATTGATAAGAGCTGGGGGCCATATATATCCATAAGAGCTGGGGCAATATATCCATGAGCTGGGGGCCATATATACCCATTTGAGCTGAGGGCAATATATCCATATGACCTGGGGGCAAATATATCCATATGAGCTGGGGCAATATATATCCATGTGAGCTGGGGACAAATATATCCTTGTGAGAATCCCCCCCCCCCGAAACCTGGGTCTGGATCCGCCCCATGTCCTCTGAAGGATGTGACGTGGCCTACAGGCGAGATCTCGCGAGAGCGCGTCACAGCCTTCAGTAGCCAGCGGCTGTGTAGAGGAGCAGGAGCACGCTGGTGCAGGCAGGTCCCCATCTGTTTCTGAGGTCTGATTCTGGGGGTCCAGTGCTGTACATATTATTCTGGGGGCTCAGTGCTGTGCATATTATTCTTGTGGCTAAGTGCTGTGTATATTATTCTGGGGGTCCAGTGCTGTGTATATTATTCTTGGGGCTCAGTGCTGTGTATATTATTCTTAGGATCCAGTGCTGTGTATATTATTCTGGGGGCTCAGTGCTGGGTATATTATTCTGGGGGTCCAGTGCTGTGCATATTATTATGGGGGTCCAGTGAAACCCGGAGTGGACGCAATGCCTACAGTGTCCTTTGAAGCAGTCACCTGATGGCCCCAAATGGTAGGTGGTAAGTTAACCCTTCCGCTGCTAAACCATTTCACTCGTGTGCTGAGCTCATTTTTACAGCTTTCGCTCATCATATTTAAACGCGGTTTGAAGTCACATTTTATTATGCGACCCAGACAAATTATATATTGTTCTTTCCGGCAGACTCATAATATATCATTATTATATGTATACGTCATGTCCTGCCTGAATATCGTAACAAGAAAAATGCAATAAAATTTGAGTTTTCAATAATCTACAGTGTGTAGATAATCTACATTTTTTATCATGCGAGCGTTTGCGGTTATATTCTCTATGGGGTGCGCGTGTTAAAAAAAATTAGAAATGGGAACCCGTTACATTTTTTTGGGGGGAAATTACATGATTTTTAGCAAACCCCCATAGAAAAAAATCGTTAGTGCAGCATCATTGTTCACTTAATTGAAATGGGAACAATATTACTGCATTAATAAAACAAAACAATTTTTTTAAATCTTTTTTTTTACACTTTTTTCATTTAACATGGTCATGTTTAATATCATTGGAAAGGCCATGCTCTGGTCGTTCCAATGATACTAAACATTAACCCCTAGCTACCACGGATCGGGAGATTGGAACCCCCTATCTCCACCATAGGTGGCAGCTAGGGGTTAACTCCAGAACTGACATCATCGCGCTATGCGTGATGATGCCAGTCGTCAGGGGGAGATCCCAGAAGCTTGGCCGACATCTAAGATGTCAGCCAGCTCCGGGAGGGGACCGTGATCAGGTGCCTGTTGGGGGCTGGATCACGATTCGGCGCCAAGGGGTTAAAAGGCAGCCACTGCTTGGAAGGGCAGGTTTTGCCCTTCAAGGCGGTGCCTGCCTTTTTACTGTGCCCTGTATGGATGGGGAGGGAGAGAGGTCCAAAGGATCTCTCCCCCTCCCCTTCAGGCACCTTCCCCGCACTGGTGGGGAGGGGTACCTGGAATATTCCTGGCCGCCGGGGTCCTGGAGGCTGGGCTGACATCCTCAATGTCAGCCAGCACCGGGGGGCTGCAGCGATCGGTCGAAATACCGGCCGATCGCTGCTTCCTGTGCTAGGACGCGCTGAACGCGTCTGTAGCAGCCAAGTGATTAAATTAGGTTTGTTCTTGAATGATGTGGTTAATGATCAATACACTCTATGCAAAAGTTGACTTACATGACAGGACAATTAATTTGTGGATGAAGATGAATACACTTTCAATGTAATATAGTGATGGAATGTTCTACTACAAATTTGAATTCATGAATCTCTACATGACCAAATTATTTCCTGAATGAAATTCCCTACATGCAAATTTTTGTTTGACTGTTGGTCACTAGAGACTCCAACAGTGGGACTTTATGGTCAGCCACATTTCAAACCATTTTCTTTACCCATTCCTTCAATCGTGGGATAATGAACAAATGGTTAACGGTTGGTCTTGCCCTTCTTTGCCCTTTGTGGTGTATCAAAGTTTTTTTTATTAGATTGGTGGACATCTTCCCTGCCCCTTGCCTTTGACTGTTTGCCTTTGTCCATTATTATTTATTAAGTGCCAACACATTCTGCAGCACTGTACCAAAAGTACAATGGGTAAAGAGTAGACAATTCTACACTATACCAAAAAGGCAAGTCAATATTTCACCAACAGATACAGGAGGAAGTGAGGGAATTATTCCTGTGAGAACTTGCAATCTAGAAGGATGGAGGGGTGAAAAAGAGGAGGAGAGGACTACAGTGATGAGAACGATGTTACTGGAGAGTGAGATGAGGTCAGGCGGATGTTTTGTTACAGAGCTAGGCCTCCCTAAACAGAAGTGTCTTCAGAGAGCATTTAAAAGACACCAGATTGGATGAGAGTCTGATAGTGTAGTTGGGTTGATGCCGCATGACAAAAGTCCTGCAATCTGGCATGTGAAGAGGTAATGATGGGGGATGCCAGAAGCAAGTCAATGTAGGATCTTAGGGAATGGTCTGGGGTATCATCATCTCCTAGTCAAATGGGTGACTTAAAGTTAAACTTACCAAGGGCTAGATTCCCTAAGGGTGCTTTTTAAACATGCAAACCTTATGGAATCCAGTCCTTGACGATTGCTATTTTTTAACGCCGATAGATCCTAATGAGATCTATTATGGGGGCCACCTTGTTCATCTGGGATACCTCATTTTTGAATCCTTCTCGGGACTGACCTGAACACTGCTATGCCACACGGTTTAGTTTGTACCTTTTTTAGGTGAAAGAAGCTTAGAACATAATTTTCACCTGTAACATTAATGCTCTTTTTTTTTAACACTATGTGGGTACAATCTGATCCTTTATATGTAATTCTAGTAGCGGGCTTAGTGGAAAACCTGACCAAAACAGTACGGCTTAATTCGGTGGGCAAGCATGATTCCAAATAAAACATGAGTATGACATTTATTACAGCTCATCCGTTTAGCTTTCAGTACAGGTTTTCCAATCACTATGCTGTGCTTTGCATTGCGCGCAGCCTTGTTAATATTCTGCATGCATTTCTGCTTACACACACTCTCCATGCTAGACGGGGAATTGAAGTGGAGGGAATGCTGCCTCCTATTATTATCTATGGAGAATGTGAGTCACCGGCAGGCTCTCTCTGGATAGGGGGTTATATATAAGCCATTCTACATTATGAGAATTGAGGACTACATCTACCATGATGCTCCTTCTGGTCTCCCACTGAAAGAGCATCTCGTGAGCAGCTTCTGGAATAGCAATTAGTTCTCTGCATTTACAACACACTATTAATTGAATCAACAACAAACTGAGAAGATGTTAGGAGAATGGCTGCTTTTAAAGACCTTACAATAAAGAAACAAAAGCAAACAAATGACACCCAAGGTAAAATCGTTCTAGTTTCAATTTTTCTTAACATTACAACGTAATACAGCCGTCCATTCTCTTCAGGGGTTATGCAGAAAGTGCCATTGTTTTCTGATGTTTCAAACACCATGGAAAATTCTCCATTTAATGCAGCGCTCAATTTTCTATGGGGGTTATTCATAAAGTGCCAGTGTTTGCCGAATGTTGCAATGGGGACACTCGCTGGCACTTCACAGAATAATAATCCAAATAGCTGCAGGACAAGTTGCATTGAAACTTCTCCTGCCGCAGTTTGGATTGATCTCTGAAAAAAACTGGCATTTGTCACCATTGCAACATTAGCGAACACAGGCTCGGTCTCTGTAATCACCTCCATCATATCCATGATGGTGAATCTTGGCACTGCAGAGGTTTCTAAATTAAATGTCCCATGATGCCTAGTCGGCCTTATGTGTGACTAAACATCATGGAACATGTAGTTCTGGAACACCTGGAGTGCCAGGGTTCACCAGTATTGCCTTGTATGTTTTCCAGACTATATTAGGTTTCTTAGAACTGGAAATGTGGTTGCCTGTATTGTAATGTTTTTCTGTTAATCTTGTCTGCATATGTGCGGCAGCAGAGAAAACAATTCCACCATATTGTGGCAGCCGGTTTCCAAAGAGGTCAGCAAGTTGTGCTGGTTTGTGAAACAATCCGCATGGTCATATACACTTCAACAAGTGGCACTGTGCCTATCGAGTTTTTCTACAAGCCGGAATCTGAGGCAGCCTTTCCATTAGACGGAATAAGACGGTGGCTACCTAAGGCCACTCTTGACTCTTGCATGAAAGAATGGCTTTTAGTTGATAGGTCTGTCATTCCATCATGATATTCCAATGTTGACACTCTGCAGAATTTCTTCTCTTTTATACACATAAACGCACCCTACTCCTAATCCGGCGTCAAATCGAGCAGGAACGCAGTTCCTCCACTATTGTTTCCAGGAGGAACGGAATTCCCTTTAGGCCAGTGTTTCCCAAACTTGTTCTCAGGACCAGCTGACAGGTGAGGTTTTCCAGATATCTGAAGCACAGCACAGGTGATATGATTTGTTGCTCAGTGATTGCAGGATTCAGTTTGCATTTCCCCAAAGTGATCTGTAAAATCTGGCCTGTTAAAGAGTCCTGAAGACAGGATTGGGAAACACTGCTTTATTCCCAGCCACTTTTATGAAATTTGAAACAGGTTTCCTTTTTAGGTCATCAGAAAAATATTTAATACAATTATATTAATCCCAAAAGACCAGTCAGTCAATCATTGTACTTAACATAAATGTCAAATTTGGATAAGGGGTCATGAGTTAAGTGCAACATGTTAATTCTTAATGGAGGTACAGAAAAGAAATCTTGGAGAGTTCCTACACTTTTTTTTTTTATTTTTTATAAATTTAGACCTGTTTCTAATCCACTCTTCCATTCAAACCCCTAGGATACTTTATGTTACGGGTAAAGCCCGAAGTGCAGTTAATCCTAGCATTGCCCGGGTAATCCTGACATTACCCAAAACCACTGGGTAAAGCTGCAAAAAATTTTTTAAAAAAATTCAGACTTTACCCAGGTAATTTTAGGACTAACCAACCGCCCTTGGGTAACGGTCTGGAAGAGCTGAAAAATCCGTACTTTACCCGGATAATGTGCAAGTCTGAAGCTTCACCCGGGTAATCTGAGGACTATCCACAGCTTCGCCTGGGTAATCTGCAGAGCATCCAAACCCGCTTGGATAACATTGAATTTTACTATTATCTATGGATATTATCAACGAAAATGGCAAAAGAGAAACATTAAAATGTATTGCGGATATAATGAATATACAGAGTAACAGGATTTGTTTCTTATATGAATGTGAATGTGAAAGCGTTACATGGTCTTTATTATGTGTCATATAGAAACATAGAAAAATAGAAAAATGTCGGCAGAGAAGAACCTTTCGGCCCATCTAGTCTGCCCAATTACATGGATACTTAACCTGGATTTATCTTTTGTTTAGGATAGCCTTATGCCTATCCCATGCCTGCTTAAATTCAATTACTGTTTTGGCCTCTACTACTTCTACTGGAAGGCTGTTCCATGTATCCACCACCCTCTCAGTAAAATAATGCTTCCTGATGTTACTTTTAAACCTTTGCCCCTCTAATCTAAGACTATGTCCTCTTGTTTTGCTACTTTGTTTCCTTTTAAATATACTCCCTTCCTCTACCTTGTGGATTCCCTTTACGTATTTAAATGTTTCTATCATATCTCCTCTGTCTCGTCTTTTTTCCAAGCGGTACATGTTAAGATCATTAAGCCTTTCCTGGTAACTTTTTTCCTTCAAGCCGTACACCATTTTAGTAGCCCTTCTCTGAACTCTCTCTAAGAGGTCTATATCCTTCTGGAGATACGGTCTCCAGTACTGCACACAGTACTCCAAGTGAGGTCTCACCAGTGCTCTGTACAGTGGCATGAGCACTTCTTTTCCTACTGCTAATACCTCTCCCTACACAACCAAGCATTCTGCCAGCATTTCCTGCTGCTCTATTACATTGACTACTTACCCTTAGATCCTCTGAAATAATAACCCCTAAATCCCTTTCCTCAGATGTTGAGGTTAGGACTGTATCAAATATTCTATATTCAGCCCTTGGGTTTTTACGTCCCAGGTGCATTATCTTGCACTTATCCACATTAAAACTCAATTGCCACAGCTCCGACCATTTTTTTAAATTTACCTAAATCATTTGTCATTTGGCTGATCCCTCCAGGAACGTCAACCCTGTTGCAGGGTTTTATAAATTATATATAAGCACATAATAACCATTAGGTTACTCTTTATATTAATTTATGAAGATAAAGATATTACATAATTAATATAAATTAATATCTGGACTTCCTAAACACCCTGCTCCCCCACCCCGCACACACACACACACTCGCAGAAACCTACATGCTGTGGACCCCCATCAATTCTCCAACCTACTTCACCACCTCCCTCATACCTCATCCTTCACCTGCCCTGATGCTGCCACTAATCACTACGCTTATCTCTGCTCTAGACACTCTTGCTCCTCTTCGACTCTGTAAGGCCCCACGCCGCCAGCTTCAGCCCTGGCACACCCTCCAGACTCGCTACCTGCAAAGATGCTCCCGCACCGCAGAGCGTGCCTGGAGGAAATCCCGCTCTGAAGCGGATTTTGTTCACTTCAAGTTTATTCTCCGGTCATACACCTCTGCCCTCCACTTGGCCAAACAATCCTTCTTCTCATCTCTTATATCTACGCTGTCCTCCAACCCTAAACGGCTCTGGTCCACCTTCAACACCCTCCTCTACCCACCTGCACCTCCCCCCACAGCTGCCTTCAGCGCTCAAGACCTGGCAGACTACTTCCTCAGTAAAACTTTAACTATCAGAAGCAACATCCCAACACAAGATAGTTATCTGCCACCTCCACTCCCACAGGTCCCCTCTGCCACCCTCTGCCGCTTCCTCCCCGCCACTGAGGAGGAAGTCAATTCCTTATCGTCCTCACATCTCACCACGTGCCCGCTCGACCCCATTCCCTCACATCTAATTCCTCCCCTCTCCTCCTCCCTCACCCCTGCTCTCACACACATCTTCAACCTATCTCTCTCCACCGGCTCCTTTCCATCCGCCTTCAAACACGCGCTAGTTACCCCTTTACTAAAGAAACCATCCCTAGATCCCAACTCTCCATCCAACTACCGCCCTGTATCCCTGCTTCCCTTCACATCAAAGCTCTTAGAAAAACTAGTCTTCAACCGCCTCTCCCTCTTCCTGTCCTCCAATTCCCAACTTGATCCCCTGCAATCTGGCTTGCGTCCCCTACACTCAACTGAAACTGCCCTCACCAAAGACCTCCTAACTGCTGAAAAACACGGCCACTATTCTATTCTCATCCTGCTTGACCTCTCGGCTGCTTTTGACACTGTTGACCACCCCCTCCTTCTACAGACCCTCAACTCTCTGGGTCTCGGTGACACTGCACTTGCTTGGGTTGACTCCTATTTATCCAACAGGTCCTTCTGTGTGTCCTTTGCTGGTAACTCCTCCTCCTCATTGCCTCTATCTGTTGGTGTACCTCAAGGCTCTGTCCTTGGTCCTCTGCTCTTTTCCATCTACACCTCCTCCCTGGGCAAAATCATCAACAGCTTTGGCTTTAATTACCACCTCTACGCTGATGACACTCAGATCTACCTCTCTACCCCTGATCTCTCTCCCCCTGTCCTTTCAAAAGTCAGTGACTGTTTATCTGGCATCTCCTCCTGGATGGCCTCCCACCACCTAAAGATCAACATGTCAAAGACTGAACTCCTAATTATTCCTCCCTCCAATGCCTCCCCACCTCCTGACTTCTCTATCACGGTGGAGGGTATCACCATCTCCCCATCAAACCAAGTTCGCTGCCTTGTCAGTTAGACTTGATGTGGGGGATGAAGGAAAGAGCAGAGTCAAGTGTCTATCCTCCTCCTGCCGATACCAACTGCGTAATATTTCCAGAATTCGGCCATTTCTTACCGCTGTCACCACAAAACAACTCATACATGCCCTGGTAATCTCCCGACTTGACTATTGCAATAATCTCTTATCTGGCCTCCCTCTGTCCCGCCTCTCCCCCCTACAATCCATCCTGAATGCCTCCGCCAGGCTAATTCACCTCACCCACCGCTCTGTCTCTGCCGCTCCCCTCTGCGAGTCCCTTCACTGGCTCCCCATCCACTGCAGAATTAAGTTCAAAATCCTTACCTACAAAACCCTCACTAACTCAGCTCCCCACTACCTGTCCTCACTAATCACCAAATACACCCCAGCCCGCTCCCTAAGGTCAAACAGTGACCTGCGCCTAGCTTCTTCCCGCATCACCTCTTCCCATGATAGACTGCAGGATTTCTCACGCGCAGCCCCCCACTCTCTGGAATGCTCTCCCTCGTACTGTCAGACTTTCCCCTAACTTCTCTTCCTTCAAACGCTCCCTTAAAACGTTCCTATTTAGGGAAGCCTACCACCCAACCATCAATCACTCTCACCTTACAGTCCTCTCCTCCTGTTTCCAACCCCAACCCTCCCAGATTGTGAGTTCCTACGGGAAAAGGGCCCTCATCTCCTCCTGTACTGTTTGTCAAATGTTGTTCAATGTATTGTAACCCTGTCTATACTGTGCTTATTGTACAGCGCTGCGGAATATGCTGGCGCTTTATAAAGAATAATAATTTCCTGACAATTAACGCAGAGTTACATGACGGTTATTTAGTGTGGTTTGTGACTGGATACAATTTCGTTAAAAATATCTGACAACAAAATTGTGTGTTGTTAACAGTTTGCAGCTTTACCCGAGTAATCCTCGGAATTCAGTCAACTGTAACCTGCTGAAAACCCAAGAAAAAGGCGGAATACCCAGAGGCGTTTGGATGCTTTGCAGATTACCTGGATAAAGTACGAGGTTTCGTTGCACATCACACTTTATCCAGCAACACTAGAGTAATATGCGAATTACCTGGTTAAAATAGAGCAGAAAACCGGAGTACCCAGAGGCCTCTGGATACTTTGCAGATTACCCGGGTAAAGTCCGAAATGTCATTTCACTTTGGATTTTTGCTAATGACGCCTGGGTAATGTCAGGATTACCTGTGTAATCCTAGGATTAACCGCACTTCGGGCACACACACACACCTCTCCCCATGCTGCAAAAATGGGTATACTGATACTCCATGCAAATGTACTCAAATATTCACATACTCCTGTTTAGCAAGAGCGCAAATTTCTCCATCTTTGTGGTGATTGGGGCTTTAGATTTGATCTTCCTGAAATGATCAAGCTCCGGACCCAGATTTTTATTGTCTAAAAGTCCCAGAATTCTTTGTATGCAATAAACGGCAAGAGAATGATGTGTAGTTCAGACACTTTGGGGGGGGGGGGCAGAGATTGTGATAACTAGTCTAATGCATCATGAGCTCAAGAGCTGCCTGTGCGTATTTGGTGGAAACCAACAAATGATCTGATTATGCACACAATTAATATGGCCTAAGTCAAACATCAATAAATTAGCCGTTCTGTGCATCTTGGCAAATGCAACAGGTGATTAAAAAAAAAAAAAAAAAAACTATTGTAATTTATACATAAGCAGACAGTGTACTCTGAAATAAAAAGACTGCCATACAGTGTACAATAAATAAGGAAACACAAAATTGACTTTATTTTTTTCCCCTGTTGATTTTTGTCTGGTTTCTTTATACAAAATAAGCAATTGAGAAGTTTGCAAGCTTCTTAGAATTAATATACAGGAAAAAATGGGTTTCCCATTCTTTCGTAGGTAACGGTTGATTGTTGGCGGGATCATTTTAGGGAGTGGAGTCTAAGGAAAAAAAGGAAACCATGTGTTTGATCAGGGTTTTTCTTTTTTAAATGGAGGCGGAGGATTGTAGTCTATCGAGCGATCACTAGAGGGCTCCTAAAGAGCACACAATTTTTTAAAAAAAATCTCTGATCTGCCTGCAATAAGCCGCTTCATTAATACAAAATCGCGACTTTGAATTTTAAACAAGCGAATGTAAGAATAGCACGCTCTTCCGGCACCCATTTTTTTTTTTTATGATGGATAATACCACCTAAGAATTATTATTTTAATTCAAATCTAAAAACGGGGGATTTATACAGGCAAAAAGGAGAGTTTTTGCCATATCTGTTCACACATGTTATTGCTTTCGAGTACCAAGTAAACTGATGGCTGAGGAGTTGTGTCAAGGTGTTTTTGTAGCATTTCTAGGTGAAACAACCTTAAGGAGGTACCTGAATATCCATCTCAAGGATATTTATTTATGCAGACATTGACTTTATTTGGAGTCTGTTAAGGGGATTTCCCAAAATTAAAATGATACCGTTCACAATTAAAAAAAAGACTAAAATAGAATTCATGTAATGTTTGGTACAACAGGGTCATTTCAAGAAATGAGGATCTGGAAATAACAAACGCAGTTTCCAACAGATCGGTCGTAATCAGGCTGGGTAGAATAGTTATTCTGTTGGCTTTTCAGTCAAGACGGGAGAGGCAGTTTCATCTTGATGGAGAGGAATTTTGGTTTCAGTGCCATATTGGTCCCAATGATGTTTGTCAAACCTTGCTGACAACTGGTCCCATTGTCAGAGTAGTTGAATTAGACAGGCTTGATATTTAGCTTTTAGTTGTCACAGAGGTGGCATTTGGTTTTGGGTCACTTGATTTTGGTATGTCACCCAGATTTCCATGGATATTTTATCCACTCCGGGCATTGCAGCTTGTCCACTCTGTACGTTTACAATTTAGAAAAAATTAAAAATAGACAAAAGTAAAACTACGATTGTTTAGACCTTACCATATGTATGGTGGAGACGTGTTCACTCTACCAATTGCTCAGTCAAGGGAAAGGAAAAAAAAAAAAAAAAAAAGGCGATGGAAAGCAGAATTCTGCTTCAGTCAAACAGTCCATTACTCGGTCATTAAAAGGTATTACCATACCGCAGCTTCATTCATGTCAGGGTTTTGGTGTGGTAGGGGACCACTGAATCCAGTATTGCTAGACATAGAAAACGGTGGACTTGGACCATTGCTGAATACTTCTCCAGGCATGGGATGAAGTGAGCCAGTCATACCAGGCTCTGGACTTGGAGTGTCAGGATGAGAAATCATGTCCGCATATCTTTGGTTTTCTGACGGATGGTGACCAGACAACGGTGGTTCTAATGGGCCCAGAGAGGATGAGCCAGGTCCAGTATTCTGTAGGTAATTAGAATCAGCAGGAGATTGAGTCTGAGAAGATGGAGGTCCATGAGGGAAAAAGTCATAATTTCCACTTCCATAATAATCCCCTTGATAATCTAACAAAAGAAGAAGAAAAAAAAGGCAGGAAATATAAGTGTAAAGCACATGAAGATGTCATCATACATATTGCTATCTCAGACATGCAGAATGAAACAGATAAAATAGGAGAACGGATGTGCTACACAACATATTGTTTAAATCAGAATCATGAATTAGACCTTGGATATTGGAACTCAATTTCTTAAAATCGGGATTTACCCTTAACCGCATTTGGTCAACTAGGGAATGAGTAAATGGAGGTAAAGATTTAGTGCGCTCGTCAGACGCCAGCCTATGTGCGCCCATACTGACGTGCCTTCTGGCGTCCGTCGCAGCAGCGAGACATTGCTACGGGGCCAGCCACACGCTGTTGCACGCACATGAGTTGCGTGTGTAACAGTGTACGTGCAGCAGCCCGCTCCGGCAAAGTGCTAGGACGCGCGTTGACGGCGCTGGAAAGTGCTACGACATGCGTTGACAGAGCTGCAAAGCACGATCCTCCACAGGAGAATTGAGCCTTGCAGCACTGAGCGCACTAACTGCGCTCAATGAGGTGGGCAGACAGGCGTCAAGTGGAAGGAATGTACACTCACGGATGTTCCTTCCACTCTCCAAATACGCTCGTCTGACCCCAGCCTTAATTGTGCATAACCCAAAATAGCTATAAAATATGTTCTGCTAGACATGCAACCCACTGCTCAAATTCTAGGCGTATTAAAAAAAATAAATTTTTAATTTTTTTAAGAACAAATAGCACGGGAAGTTAGGTTAGTTGCATTGGTCACTCCAACTTTTATATGGTTGAACAAGGTTTTTTGTAATTTGGCTTCCCCATTCTGCTACAGTCAAAAGATTGTGCTGGAGTTATTTTTTATATCCCTCACATTAGGAACATCACTGCATTATCACCTTTGTTGCTCAGTGTTGTTCCATATGCGATTAACGTACTAAAAATGCCACACAGCCCAATTAGTTTCATGAAGGCCTGTGTCTGACATAATCCTACAGGTATGACTGACTGAAAACTTGATAATCTAATATGTGCTAATGAGCCACTGGTTGGTCGAATAAAAATAAAAGGTAGATTTCCATTTTTATGTAATCTATATAGACAGCATTGCACAATGGTGAGATTTTAGGAGTATGTCGAAGGGGGTCGGGGCAGGTGGCAGGTCATTGAAAAAACAAAAAAACAAATACAGTACAAAAATAAAGTGAAAGAAACTGAATCAAATGTAGCTTTGCCTTAATTAAAAGCCAAGATCCGGAAGGTGAGAAATTCATACAATTCCTCAGCAGCCTTATTAGGCAGAAAAAAAAATGAAATGTAACAATTTAGGTGAGAATAGACTTTTGCTTGAGGGAAAGTCGGCCAAAAGGAGAGGGTGGGGGAATGACTCTGACAACGACACGGATACACACAATTTAGCCGGGGATAGAAAAAACTTTTCTATAGCATACATTCAAAAAAATTAATGCATGCCCCCCTGGGGGGGGGGGGGGGTAAAAAACTAAAATTGGCATACAGGGTATAAATGTTTTATGAAATGTTGTAACAGTTATTTATATGTGTGAATTTCGATCAACACATTTTACTACTTGCATATTTTTAGTTTTCTGCACATACAGTTTAGGGACAAAATCTTCATCATGGAGTTAAGTAGCTCAATTTCTCATTGAATATTACGGTTCTATTGGGTGCCCGAAACAATGGAAGTTTTGTGTAATGACGTGTCGTTCCAGCGCACTCATATTCTAATTAATGGTAAATAATAAGTCAAGACACTTAGACATAAATCACACAGCCGGCAGAATTAAATCCATTTGGAAGGGTGGCAAAGCATTAAGTGTGCCGGGTCTTGGGGGATGAGAAGAGATTGAAAATATAGGAGATGCAGGAGGGAGCAGATGGGGATATAATTACTTTTAGAATCTCGGCCCCCCCTCCAAATTAAAAACAAAAAAGGGTATTTTTTGCCATCTACTAAAAAGACACCCTATGATATAGCCAATTAGATTATAAAATTACAGATCAGAATAATCCCTAATATTTTGTGTGACGTATTTACATTTACTCAATTTATAGCGCAGGAATTTGTTAAATTCATTATCAGTGGCTATAAATATTACAACACTCCACACCAAAACACAGAATTGTGCAACAGGAAGGCTTCCTGTTACCTTAAAATACATGGTGAAAAAAGAAAGTCAGATTTAGTATCTTTTTAATTGAATTTGGAGGTTGAATAACCGACGGGAGAAGAGGAAAAAAAAGCAAATTACTTTGATTCTTTTGTCCAGGTCTTTGGTCATTCTGGAAAAGAAGCAATTCAGTAATCTCTTGACACACAGATCTATTGAGAAGCCTAAATGCGTGCGTCTTGGTAAACAGACATCCCAATTCACATCACCAATGGACAAGAAACATGCAACTTGTAACTGATCACAAAAAAAGGAAAGAAGGCCATGTGTCTTGCAGAAAGACAAATAGCTAGGACCATAGAAAAGTATGGAGGCCAGGATGAGAGACACCGGGCAGAGAACGGATTTTGAGGGATGAAGAAGAAAAAAAAAAAAAATGCCTTGTGTGATTGAGTCATAGCCTCAAGAAATAATAAAATATGGTGAGTCCTAGGTTGTAATGAATTATTTCCCAAAAAACAAGATTTAATGGTTACATGGAAATAAAAATGCTACATTTATGTTCAGTATAAATGCAGTTTAACTTGTTTTTAAAAAAAATAAAATAATAAGTTTATCCCTAAGGATTTAACAAGGGGGGGGAGATCTCAAACAAAACATGCATACATACATACACAGGGTCAGAGAGCGTGAAAAGCAGGCGAATTGACCTAGAATTTTTCATTCTCCAGTCAAATAGCCAAACCAGAAAAATTCTCCATATCATCTCACTTTCCAAATCGGCTATTTTGACCTAGAATTTTTCATTCTCCAGTCGTTCTGCTTTTCACCGCTCTCTGAATAACCCTGATAATCTCCAAACCCACACAAAACAAATACGATGTTTATGAGAAACTTGGTCTTGCCGCCAGTCAATATGGTTAAATATGAAACGAGCTAGTAGATTTTAAAGTCATATTTGACCATATTGATCAAGAAGGAGGTCAGCGTATTCTTTCTTTTTTTAAATTTTTTTTTTTATAAAAACACTTCATTTGAAATAACACAAATGCACAACCCAAAAAGTCAGGAAGAAAATTTTTAAAAAAAAAAAAAAAAATTGTGTGAAGAGTGCATAATCCAATGCTGTGCAGAATTGTTCCTTACGAAAAATATTCAGGTCTGTATATCAGGGGCACATGACACAAATGATAATTGCAATGGGTAAATTGTGGATCAGAGTATGGAGAAAACAAACAGAAAGGCAGGGTACCCTGCTCTCTCCCAATCACCCTCCATATGTTCCAGGAATGTGAAGGTAATTGGAACAACTGTTGTCTGAGTAAGGTACAAAGAAAGCAGCTGGGTGTATTGTTTCCTGCAACACTACAGAGGGAGAGAGGCAGAAGAAAGAAAAAAGGGGGGGTTATGACTGAGGCAGATCGGCTTCTTACATGTTTCTCTACAATGTGATTGCCATTTTTTTATTACTATATACTGCAGCGGGGTGCAAACTTTGGACAAGCAGGGATGGAAGTCTTTCAGAGGTGAAGGAGGTGGTTTCAGTACTTAGAGGATTGAGATGGAAAAGATTAAAACAGACCTCAGGAAGAAATCTTGTGAAAATCTCTAAAGCTTTGCAATCATTTAATCTTTGAAGAAAAAAAAAATGAGGTTTATGGGAAGGGTAAAAGGTAATTTAGAGATAAGGAATAGTGGAAGATTGTGCCTACTCTTTGGGAGTCTATAAAGAACCCACTGTGTGCACTTTTGCATTCAAGTAGACTACTACAGGTTATGTGCAGATAGAATGTTGTGATTAGACAAGAATTCTTCAATTGTCCCCCAAATCACAAACACCCTGTGTAATGTCAGGGTGACCTTAATTGGCTCAACAAATGAGGCAGAGACACGCACTGATCAAGGGTTATTGATGGATGTTTATTAGAAATCTCTAAAACTCAAACTAAAAACTGTGGAACTAAAGTAACTTTAACCACCCAAAACACAGGTGGAGAAATAAAGACAGGATGGTATGCAGGTGAATGTGTGAATACGCTAGACCCCATAAGGCAGAATATCAGAAGGCCTTAATTGGACATATATATATATTATTATATCCATAAGTCTGGATACAATGTTTAAAAACGTTTCAGAGCGGGGCAATGTGCACCTACAAACAGTCAACCGAGGAAGCGATCAAAAATGAATGCATTAATCTACAAACTAGGTTTTTGTCAATTTGCCCAAATAAAAATCATATTGACGCGTTTCCATCCGGCCATTTGTGTAAGGAGGGGAACAAACCAACCACATTGGCATCAGAACCAACCCGTGACCCTACTAGGAGTGTATTACCTACACCAGGTGTCCGCAACCTTTGCCCTCCAGATGTTATGTAATTACAATCTCCCATGATGTGTAGATCTCCAGGGCTGAGAAGCTGTTGCTACCCAGTTACTATGAAGGAGCATGGGAACTCCTCACTCCCCCCCCCAGCTCCCACCAATGAGTATCAGAATAATAAACAGAAAGGGAAGGGGACACAAGACATGCCATTGCACACTCCCCTCTGCACCCACCTACAGACACTGGTAACAGAAACGTGGGATGGACAGGTCAACCTCTTGGGTAGTAGGTGGGGACAGCAGGTCCACCCAGGTGTGGAGATGGGGGATACTATGCAATAGTGAGCCCTCCTGCCACCTGCATAGGTTATAGTAATAGAATGGCCGGTTTCAACAATGCCAATGAATTTGAGCCGCCTGTTCTGAACCAGGCAAACCAAACAATTAGGGGGTCTATTCACAAAGCACGGAAATTGAAGGCGATTCGGTTTTGCAGAATTCACTATTCAGCGTGTGGTCACTATACTGTATTTTTCTGAAGCAGTTATCGGATGTGTCGAGTTGCACCTTTAGGCTAGGGTCAAACGAATGCATTTTTCGCAATGACCGTCAAAAAGTGCGTCTGAACGCATTGACGTATTTTTTTTTTTATGGTGGACGCGAAAGCGGTCAAACGATGCGCATTTTCGTGTGTGTTTTTTTACTGATCGTCAATAAAACACTTTTTGCATCTGGACGTTATGTAGGGTGGACATTAGCAGCGTTTGACGTCTCCGAATCACGCCGCTATGCCGACTCAGCGCACTCTGTACGTCAGTACTAGCGGTTCTACGTTCTCAAAAAAATGCGTTAGTTTGCCGCTTGTGTTGCGCGGCTGGACTTTAGTGCAGCCATACTTTGTATATTGCCCGTCAATTGCTGCTACTACGGCCATGATTAAGTGCGCCTAAACGCACGTTAAAAATGCGTTCGTCTGACCCCAGCCTAAACTGCCGAGTTGGCGTCGGCAACTACCAAACTGGGGAATATATTTAGTTTCCAATGGGACAAAGTCGGTGGCACCAAATTGCACCATATTCCGCCTGTCTTCAGGGAATTGACAGTTGTGTGAATAGTTTGAGTTGCCTTGAATGGTGAAATGCAACAGTTGGAGCAATTCAGAGGTTAGTTAACCCCCTTTAGTGTTCTCTGCTAGGCAGTGGCGACTATAGGAACAATATTTAGGGGGGGCACAGAAGATACCGTAGTCAAAACTGGGGGGGGGCACTAATAATTTTCACCACTAAATCATACCACTGAATAAAACTGAAAAAAAGGGCCCTTTCACCTGGTGTGAGCTTAAACACCATCACTAAAGGAAAAATTACCGCGAGTCGCTAAAACTTTGTGCCTGACGACCTACTAACAGATCACCTTGTCTGCAGTAGTCCATGAACAAGGTCATTTGGCGCACGCTAGGAAAACTTTAAGACCCGAGCTGAGACCCGGCGCTAATGCGGTTGTGTACAGGATAGAACCTTTTTTTTTCCATTGCAGAGTGCCGGCCCATACCTATCCACCACCCTCACAAGCTTGAATATAAACACATACAGTGAATAACC
Source organism: Leptobrachium leishanense (assembly GCA_009667805.1). NCBI lineage: Eukaryota > Metazoa > Chordata > Amphibia > Anura > Megophryidae > Leptobrachium > Leptobrachium leishanense. The sequence goes on from CM019063.1 coordinate 188,123,766, forward strand.
TCACACCCTGCATTATTAAAATCCTTCACGGTGGTCGTATCATCCATGTTTTGATGCACACATATATTGGGCATTGCATGATAAATGTCACCCAGCAGCATGTAGAATCATTACACTGCATTTAACAGATCCAAAAGGAAGGCCAGGTGAGCGACAAAAATTTCCCTGCTGCAGCATATAAATAATACATGTTTCAGGGCAAGACTTATTCACATGTCCCTTTAAACATGGTCCACACGGTCACCCTAATAATCAACCACTTCCATACTATGAATAACCCCCAGCATAAAATTTTAAAATTAGGCAAAATATTAGAATTAGGATATATGTGGATAAAGGACACATTTATAATAGAGCCTACTGCAACAGCAACGACAATGCGGACCAGATCCATTGCTATGGAGTATGGGGCCAAGAGAACACCTGTGCTGCATTCCTTAAAATTGTCTGTTAATTTTGGGCGAAGATCTGTTTTTTCGGAGTTAGCACCAGGGTTGACCAGTAGGTAAAATGTTGCAATTAGCTTCCTTCAAAAAAATTAGCGCTGGCACCAAGTGATCTGTTAGCTGCAAAAGCACTAGAGATCTCTAGCGCTCCCCATGTTAAGAAAAGGACGCGGAAAGCACAGTAAGCTTGCGGTACAAATCGCTAATCGCAACGCATTAAGTGATTTTTCCCATTTGTAGCGGGAGGCAAACTATCTGTTGGTCAGGCGCTAGATTCAATTAACCTGGCATTAACGCAAAACCATGCGAACGCAAGGGTTAACCCACACCAGGTAATAGTGCCCTAAATAAGTATATATAAATAAGATTCCAAAACCCCAGAGTAATGTGATGCAATGATGCCTTTTTATTGTACTAACCCGATACTTTGCCGCAATTTGGCAGTTGTCGCTGAATGTCTGATAGCTGCTTCTTAGGCTAGGGTCAGACTAACGCATTTTTCACGTTGTCCGTGAAAATGTGCGTTCGAAGAATGGACGTATTTTTTCACGGAATACGCAATAGCGGTCATACTATGCGCAGTTTCATCCGTGATTTTGTACGGATCATCAATAAAACACTTCTTGCATCTGGACGTTATGGTGGCCGGACATTAGCAGCGTCTGATGTCTCCAATTCACGCACACACGCCGCTAGCGTACGCAGCGCACTCTGTACGTCAGTACTAGTGGTTTAACGTTCTCGAAAAAAATGCGTTCATTTTCCACTTGCGTTGCGCAGCCGGACTTTTGTGCGACCGTACTTCGTATATTGGCCGTCATTGCACGTCATTTGCTGCTAGCACGGCCGTGATTAAGTGCGCCAGAACGCGCGTTCGCACTGCCTCAGTCTGACCCTAGCCTTAGACTCCACTTTTAGCAAATTACAGTGACCATTCACTAATAGGAAATTCACCATATTTTCGGCGAAATCAACTCCCCGAAATGTGACGAAAAGCAAAGGATCTAAAGATGATTAGACCCTTTAGATTCTAACTTCCATAATAAGCCCTAAAATGACATAAACAATGTGGCATTTAGCTACCCCTTAACCCCCAATATGCCATTAAATCAAGGGAAAACATGAAAATGAATACACTGAGGCATGTAGCTACTGATTAACCCCTACAATGCCATTAATCAAGGACAAAATAAAATGTATACCGTGAGGGATGAAGCCTACCCATTAACCAAGGCAAACTAAACCAAGGCAAAAACTAACGTAATACACAATGTAATGTATAGTCTGAACATTAACCACTTCACTGCTGAGACATTTCAACCCTGTGAAAATGCTTAAGTTTAAGTGCCCTTTAATATTTTAATGACTTATTTCAAATTGAATATGGTCATGTTGGGTATCATTGGAAAGGCCAGAATCTGCCCTTTCCAATGACACCAAGATCGTCCACATACGATTCACAGCGACAGAGATAGTGGTCTGAATAAGCGTGGTAAGCTGGATGCAGATTTTTTTGGGGGGGGCACATAACCTAGGGGGGGCAATTGCCCCCCTGTAGAGTCGCCTATGCTGCTAGAATGTAGGAAGGCTTTCACGCAGCAGAGCCAATCTGTGCTGGCCTCTCCATGGTTGAAGGTTAACTTTTTTTGCATCATAGCTCTTCCCCAATTTTTGGGTGGAAAAGCCTTAATTATTTTTCCATCTTTAAAAATACAGGTATGATTATTCTTGGCCTTCCCCTCACTATTATTATGGTGATGGGACAAGAAGTTTTTTTATTTATTGGTAGGGTGGAAAATGACAGGGCAACCCTCCAGAACTTGAATATTTGTGGAGCGTGCCCCTCCAGTTCTGCAATAGACCCTACCTGCTAAGGCGTCAGGAATGTCTGAGAGTGTACTTTCCTTCCATGGTCTCCCGTCTGGCCACGTCGCTGAGCACAGGAAGGCTGGGGTCAGATGAACGCAGTGCGAATGTGCGTTGAGCTGCACTTTATTACGGCCGTAGTAGCAGCAAATGACGTCCAATATACGAAGTACGGACGCACGAAAGTTCGACCGCGCAATGCAAGCAGCAAACAAACGCATTTTTTCAAGAACGTGGAACCGCTAGTACTGACTCACAGAGTGCGCTGCGTTGGCATAGCCGTGTGTGTGCGCCTGATTAGGAGACGTCAGACGCTGCACATGTCCGGACAACATCACGTCCATTTGTTTTTTATAGCTCCGTCCAAAAAATATGGCCGAAATCGCGGAGCGTATGACCGCTATCGCGTCATCCGTGAAAAAATGTGGACGCAGCAACTCACTTTTTGACGGTATATGTGAAAAATGCATTCGTCTGACCCTAGCCTATGGAGGATTGTGCTTTGCAGCCCCGAATGCACATCGTAGTGCTTCGACGGGGAGGCTTTCAGAACATCTGCAGCATGTCCGCTGTAGCGCGCAATCCGTGCATGCACAACAGCATGTGGCCAGCCCCGAAGAGTCACAACATTGTGATGGCATGTCAGTATGGGCGCATATAGTATGCTAATCTGACCCTGGCCTTAGCTTGGGTGAAAGATGGGAGGCGGACACTGGTATGTCCATCCACTAGCCATCCATAGACTCTGCCCCAGCCTGACAGGAGAGGGGTTGCAAAAGACACTATTATTTATTAAGCGTAGGGTTGCACCGATACCGATACTAGTATCGGGCCGATACTGGGTACTGCAGGAGTATTTGGTACTCGTGCAGTACCCCCTGATATTTTTACCGATACCGGAAGCCGGCATTGAGCCGGCATCCGAGGGGCTGCGGCGGCTGTCCGAATGCTCTATCGGCATTCGGACAGCCGCCCCTGGAGCTGCTTACACAATACTTACCTTCCTGGGCGCCGCCGAGAATGTCTCTGCGCGTGCGCTCGTTGGAAGGACCCCAGCCGCGACCACGTAGGACCATGTGATCACGGCTGGGGTCCTTCCAACGAGCGCGCGCGGAAACTTTCCCGGCGGCGCCCAGGAAGGTAAGTATGTACACAGTGAGCAGCTGCAGGGCCTGTCCGAATGCAGATAGCAGCTGCAGGGCCTGTCCGAATGCTTTCTCCGCGACGATACTTACCTTCCTGGGCGACGCTGGGAAAGTTTCCCCGCGCGCGCTCGTTGGAAGGACCCCAGCCGTGGTCACATGGTCCCACGTGGTCGCGGCTGGGGTCCTTCCAACGAGCGCACGCGCGGAGACATTACCGGCGGCGCCCAGGAAGGTAAGTATCGTTGCGGGGGGGGGAATCCATGAGCTGGGGGGGGGCATACCCATGTGTGAGCTGGGGGGCAAATCCATGTGTGAGCTGGGGGGCAAATCCATGTGTGAGCTGGGGGGCAAATCCATGTGTGAGCTGGGGGGCAAATCCATGTGTGAGCTGGGGGGCAAATCCATGTGTGAGCTGGGGGGCATATCCATGTGTGAGCTGGGGGGCATATCCATGTGTGAGCTGGGGGGCATATCCATGTGTGAGCTGGGGCAAATCCATGTGTGAGCTGGGGCAAATCCATGTGTGAGCTGGGGCAAATCCATGTGTGAGCTGGGGGCATTTTTTAAATGGTCTGTTCTTATTGGAAAGCATCACATGACATTAAAGAAAAGTATCGGTACTCGGTATCGGTGAGTACTTTTAAAAAGTATCGGTACTCGGTCTTAAAAAAGTGGTATCGGTGCATCCCTAATTAAGCGCCAACACATTCCATGGTAATCTCCTGACTTGACCATTGCAATAATCTCTTATCTGGCCTCCCTCTGTCCCGCCTCTCCCCCCTACAATCCATCCTGAATGCCTCCGCCAGGCTAATTCACCTCACCCGCCGCTCTGTCTCTGCCGCTCCCCTCTGCGAGTCCCTTCACTGGCTCCCCATCCACTGCAGAATTAAGTTCAAAATCCTTATCCTTACCTACTACAAAACCCTCACTAACTCAGCTCCCCACTAAATCACCAAATACACCCCAGCCTGCTCCCTAAGGTCAAACAGTGACCTGCGCCTAGCTTCTCCCCGCATCACCTCTTCCCATGATAGACTGCAGGATTTCTCATGCACAACCCCCACTCTCTGGAACGCTCTCCCTCGTACTGTCAGACTTTCCCCTAACTTCTCTTCCTTCAAACGCTCCCTTAAAAAACATTCCTATTTAGGGAAGCCTACCACCCAACTCACTGACACAACCATCAATCACTCTCACCTTACAGTCCTCTCCTCCTGTTTCCAACCCCAACCCTCCTAGATTGTGAGTTCCTACGGGAATAGGGCCCTCATCTCCTCCTGTACTGTTTGTCAAATGTTGTTCAATGTATTGTAACCCTGTCTATACTGTGTTTATTGTACAGCGCTGCGGAATATGCTGGCGCTTTATAAATAAAGAATAATTAATAATAATTCCGCATCGCTGTACAAGGTGTAATGGGTAAAGACAGGACAATTCTACAATACATACAGGAGACCGGTCAGTATTCCTGCCAGCAGATACATGAGGATATGAGGACCCTATTCCCGTGGGAATTTACAATCTAGATGGCGGTCATTCTGATCCATGCCTTTTTCTCCAACCTCTTACAGTGGCGTTTGGATAGCATGTGCTGGCCAGCTGTCATTAAAACTAACCATTATGCGGCTAGCAGACTTCAGACCTAGATTCATTTTCTAAAAGGATTTTATTGTCTGATATTCAGGCGTATCAACTCACAGTATGAACGATTATTTTTTGCGGGGACACATGGGAACCAATTTTGTCTTTTCCAATAATTGTCTGAATTAGTAGTGTAGGCATTAATAAGCGGTAAATGCAGTCTGTGTCCAAACATAAATCAGACCATACCCCCCCCCCCAATATGATTACATGCCTATACAGTTTAAATGTATATTTAGCTTTAAAAAAGGTGATGAAGGCTGCAATAGAATAGCACTAGTTGGAGTGGAGGGACAGTGGAAAGTTTTCAGAATACAAATGGTTCCAATTCTGTACAAGTGGACCAAAATGGGCGATTTCCACAACAACCTTTCTGAATTCATAACAGTGATCTGGTGAAAACCATGGGGTCTCTGAAACATAGCGGAGGAAAAAAGAAAACAAAAAGAAGGAAGAAGTCCTGCATTATACCTAGGTGGATATCAAAAAAAAAAGGTACGTCCACTGAACTTAATTTCTTAGTTCACAAAAAAGTAATTTTTTTAAGCCAACAGCAGTGCTATGTGAATAACCCTTTACATAATGGATAGAGGAACACCGAATGTGTTGACCAGTTACTTGATTTTCAAGAAGCTCCCAGAATTCCACTCTAGAGGAAACAGGATATGTTTGTCTGGATTTAAAAAAGGGCACCATTTAAATAATTAAAGAGGCAAAAAGAGATATACAGCCATTAAAATTCTCTATTAGGGGACATAAAAAGAGGACAGAGGGGAGGGCCCATGCAATCTTGAAAATGTTCCAGAAAGAGGTGACCATTTTCCCTTTAGAATATGCTTCTTTGTATATCTATCTAATGCCCCCCCACCTTACCTTGAATTCAACCACCCATATTATACAGGATTTTTAGGCCTGTTTAGTTTTTCTTCTTCATAGCTATAAGACAAGACATTGGCCCCTTAATACCAAATGGATAAGAGCACTGTATCTGCTACAAAGCGGGAGTGACCCAAAATACTGACTTTTGGTGTGCGAGAAACCCTAAAAAGAATAAAAAAGTTGATTTTTTTAAGCCAACAGCCTGGTCAATAGAATTGGCAAGAATAAACCAATTAATATGTTTTGCATGGCCAATGCGTTTGCGGTTGCATTTGTGAGATATTATATGCATAAAACACAGAAGACGAAGAGAAGTCATTCTTTTTAGGACTTCATGAGGATAATAGAATAAACAAGAACTTGCCCAGAACAGTGTTTGTTTGGAGATGGGTTTTATTCTACTTGTCCGACTCAGTGTTCCATAATGAACGGTGTGACATTTATTAAAAGAAACAAAAAAAAAAAAAAAAACACATACCACACTGCACACAATTAGTAATGAAACATTACACATGATTGTAAAAAAAAATAAAAAATTATGAAATTCCATTTCCAAACAATAGCATTGTCACCAGAAAGGAACAGTGTCAAAACCGCCTTCCAAGATAACCGAGGGATCACAAACAGGCATGCATTTCTGATCAAAATCACAGGTAGCCTGAATGTTACCTCCATAGTAGCTGTATGCGCCAGACCCCAAGATATCAGACTCATCAAGCCTCCCACCCAAGGGACGCATTCGCCTCGGGCTCCGGAAAAAGGCATGTCTTCTGGCTCCCAGTGCACTGAGCTGTTTCATTCTCCGCTCTTTGGATCTCCTATTTTGAAACCAGACCTATACAAAATTCAGATGGGGAAAAAAAAAGGTACATTAGGTCCACAAGTCACCTACTATAATCAACTACCATTTACCACTAGAATGACTACCGTAATTTGTTATACAGCAAGCCATTGACCATGCAAATAAAGCTTTGACTTTCCATTGACTAGATGTCATATGTAATGACTATCATTTGAGTGTGTTCTGAGAAAGTAAAAAGGAACCAACATACAAGTTAAGATTTCAAAAAGGCCTTTTTGCCCCACAAAAGCAAGGGCTCAGAGTTTAAAAATAATCATTTAATAAAATTAGCCACAAACCAGGGTAGTGATTTGGATGGGATATAAGAACTAGCGGTTCTAGTTTTCCTCAAATGGCGAGATAGATCTATGTCCTAACGGACTCCTCAAACCGTTTAACCTATGAACATGAAATTTTGAAGGTGCATTGTTTTTATGACATAGGCACCCACTAAAAGGATGTTTGGAAATTCTGACACTTAGGGGGTGAATAAACAGGATGCCCAGATCTCAAAAACAGAAGATGTTTCAGACGTGATAAAATTGGTATTTAGATTCTTCTTTAAAAATATATATTTTTTAAAAAAAACACGTATTTTACCATTTTCCAAAAATCCAGTGAGGGGGGGGGGGTGAAAATTTATCAGTATACCTATATTTCAAAAACCAAAGATGTTACAGGTGTGAAAATTGGTATTTACAATCTTGCAAAAAAAAAAAACACGCTTTACCATTTTCCAAAAATCCAGTTGATACATTGGATCGGCAGATCAGAGGGATGCGGTTACTTCACACTGAATGGAGCCTATGCAGCTCCTCTCACACACACACCCTCATTGCTCCAGCATGTCTGCTCCTCTCTCACAGCCAGGGCTCACACACTACCTCACTGCTCCAGTGTGGGAAGAATCTGATATTATTGCGGAACCTCAACCCACCTATGCTCTGTAATGGCACCAGATTGCAAGTAAAAGCAAGCCACAGAAATGTGATGGAGTCTACGGTGCTAACCAGTTCTGGCCAGGGGAGTCTGTGTTTATACCACAAATACTTCTTATACCGTCATATCTGTTGCAATTCAAAAGACTTCAGTTCACCCTGAAGGTTTGTTTCACTATGACCATCAGCATGTCTCAGGGACAGACTTTGATGGTAGTGGGGATTGACCTAAGGGCAGACTGCCTGTTCCTGAGTGAGCGGACCTCACTCTCTGCTGATCCGAACACCTGAAAGGAACCACTAATGTAGTTTACAAAGACGTACTCCAATAGGTTTTCTATGCTCCAGATGCAAAACAAGATTTTTTATCCGTCTCATGGTCTGTATTTACAACATAAAAAAAAAAAAAAAAGAATTCACGGATGTGAATAGAGAGACACGCCAAATTAATAGGAACAAAAACCCACAGCAGGAAGCCAAACAAATGAACAAACATTCAGAAAAATTTGATTACTACAGACTCACAAGGACCAGACACCTTACGGGAGCTCATTAGCAGATATCACTTAATATCCTTAACCCTTTCACTGCAGACGACATGTGGGGGACATCCTGGTATGTCACTGTGTGCAGAGGACATCCCCACACACGTTGTTGGGTCTCCTGCGGTGGTCTGACCCCCTCCATCTCCTCATTGGTAAGGGGTATGAAGACCAGAGAGACATCGGTGACCTTTCCAGCAATGCCCCTCTTAACATCTTATGTGCTGGTACCAGGTTTGAGCTCCAATTGGCTCCGGTTTAGATGTCAGCCTCGCATCCTGGGCCTCTACTCATTTCACTGTCATCATTGTGAATGGGCACAATAAAATCAGGAAGGTAATCCCTTTAGCCGGGCAAGAGATTCCCTAGGTTAGAGATATGTGGGTCCTTTTGACAGGGCAGCTATCAGAAATGATGGGGCCCCTTACTGAACCCCACGATGGGGGGGGGGCCACGTAAACTTCAACCTTTAAAATTCTTTCGCCCCCTTCCACAACAAAGGACATAACACAGCTCCACAGCAATAAAACTCACAGTAATGTGCAGTGGGTATGAGCATATCACAGAGCTCCACGGCCATAAAACTACTGTGAGTTTTATTGCTGTGGAGCTCTGTGATGCAGTGTGTATGAGCATATCACAGAGCTCCACAGCAATAAACCTCACAGTAAATGTACAGATTTATTCAACCCCCCCCCCCCCCCAGCATTTAATTTTTCATCTTATTACCCCCCAAAAAAGGTAAGCAGTGTATAGATTGGATACCAGTCCTACTATAATCAGAGAAGTAGAAGCAATAGTCCTATTTTAAAGGGGTAACTCAGTAATTGAATATAGGTACATATATTATCCCCCCCCAGCATTTCATTTGCCAGATTATTCCCCCCCATTTCATTAGACAGATCTTTTCCCCCCCATTTCTTTACAGATCGCTGCGTGCCTACCTGGGGCCCCACATTCGGTCAGTAGGGGCCCGGTTTTTGTAGGCAACTCCCAAAGGGAAGGTCATCTCAGGGTGTCCGTGGCAGCCGGCCCAGCAGCACACTAACCGCCGCGTCCGTGACCCTGCAGTGTGCCTAACAGGAAGAGTGCACGCTGGATTGACGCCGCCCACTCACGTGAGGGGGCGGCGTCAATCCATCGTGCACTCTTCCAGTTTTAGAACATGGGGCCCCAGGTAGGCACGCTGCAGGGTCGCGGACACGGGGGTTAGGTAGTGTGCTGCTGGGCCGGCTGCCACGGACACCGAGATGACCTTTCCTTCGGGACTTTCCTACAAAAACTGGGACCCTACCGACCTGCGGGGTCTCGGGCAGTGCCCGAGGGCCCGACGGGTCAGTCTGCCCCTGACCAGAGCTGAAGGAGGGCGCCGCCACTGCCGACAGGGCCCAGGCCCCCTCAGGCCCCTTACGGCAGCATGGGGCGTAATGCCCTGATGGTGGCCCTGCCTTTTGACTCCACCATATCTCCCAATAGGTACACAGCAAAGGGTCATGTTTGGTATCATTTGAAAGACCAGAGCAGAACCAGGCCTTTCCAACGATACCATATACAACTAGGTTATAAGTAAAAATAAAAAAATCTTTTTAAACCCTTCACTGTGGAAGGTCATGGGGATTCCACGCTATATGCGGAGGATGTTCCCCACGTCTTCCACTACGGTAGCTCTCCTTCCCTATACTAACTCTCCCTCTGGGGGTCCTGCGGTGGTCTGACTTCCTTGAAGTCAGAACCCACTTTCACACACCATCCCGGTGCACTGCCATCATTGTGACAGGTGCAATGATGTCAGTGTCAGGCGTCGTCCCCCGGCAAAGCCAGAATACCTTCTGAAAAGGAGGGGGGTCCCTTTTATCTCCTCCAGATGAGGAGGGAATGGGGTCCAAGAAAAAAAAAAAAAAAAAAAGGCCGTGCTGGAAAGGTAACAGTGACCTTTCCAGCGCTGACCCTCTCTAAACCCTGAGGTGCCGATCGTGGATCTCTCCCGGGAGGTGTCTGACATCTTTGATGTTAGCCAAGCCTCTGGGGCTTCTCCCTGCCCTCTGACGTCACGATGACATCAGTATGAGAATTAACCCCTAGCTGCCATAGGGTTTCCCTATGAAAAAAAAGATAAGGGGGGGGGGTCAAAAGGATCTCCCGATCGGTGGCAGCTAGAGGGCTTCCAATGATACCAAAAACTTGACCATGTTACAAGAAATAAATTTACTAATCATTTTTTTAATTAATGCAGCAGTATTATTCACATTTCAATTATAATGTAAACAAGGATACTACAGCAACTCCTTATTTCCCTCCATGAAAAAGGTTTTTGTTTCAGTTAAATCTCACATTCTCCGAAAAAAATACAGTAACAGGTTCCCATCTCGAATTTCAAACACACACAGGCTTGGATGATCAGAAAAAAAAACAAAAAAACACTATTTTACACTCTGTAAATTAAAATCTGTATGGATTTTTTTTTTTTTTTTATAAAAAAAATTGAATAAGGAAAAACAGCATTCTGACAGGACAGGAGGACATGCAATGATTATAGATCATGAATCTGCCAAATCTGTTGTAAAAAAAAAGATATACAATTTGTCTGGGTCGTATAACAAAACATTTGATTTCAAATCGGGTTTAAACATGACGAGCATAAAACAGTCGAAATGAGCTTAGCACACAGAGGTGAAATGGCTCAGCAGTGAAGGGGTTGAAGAAATCTTTAGCACAACCTGTAAATGAGCCCAGGATCCAGACAGATCATTCAACGGTATCATATCTGGCATCCTCTCTGTACACTCCCCTTACTTCTACAGAAAAGGTGGATGCGGCATGCCTGGACCCTTCAGATCAATCCAGCAACAAAAGATTGAACTTTATGCCTCCTACTCCATCCTTGCTGGAATACTGACAAATGTGTGTGCTTGAAACATTTTAGAACCTTTGGCTTCAGTAGGCCAGCAGAGGTCTTCAGCCCACCAAAAATAAATAAAACACATGTTTGTACTTGGTGCTCACACACCATTAGGGGTTATTCACCAAGACCAGCATTTTTGCAGCACCAAATAACAGTATTTCACAAGACTGAAATCTACATAAGAATCTTTACAGCGCAGCATCTCCTTTGGCTCTTTGAATTTTTGCTGTATTTAACACTTAAGGGGTAATACAGAAAGCACTGAAACTTCACCGAACTTTGGCGTTTCCATTTCACCGACCCTGCGGTGAATTCACTGCAGGATCACAGATGTGCAAAGAGATTATTTTTTTTAAATTTCTGCTATTCTAATATAGGGGATTAAACCCATTAAAAAATGTGTGTAAATAAATAAACACCACCACTTGGGAATTCATAATTGCACCAAAAAATATAGGTATTCCAAAGAATGAATAAAAGGATTTTCTGCTGAAAATGAAAAGAATAATTGGTTGAATAAAACCAATACTATGGTTTTACATTGAATCTTATGGGATTTAATGGTTTAAACCCGTTGAACTGTCACACCAAAAATCAGGGCATGTCACTGCCCCGCTTGGCATTTTCTGAATAAATTAACCATTACTTCTCTATGGGACAATTTGCCGATCAGCACCCTATTTGGCAAACTTACAGCTTTGGGAAAAAATTAACTGCCACGAAATTGCACCATACGGTGAAATGCACTGTTCAGTGCCCTTCTGTGGCAAGTTCAGTCCTTTCTGAATAACTCCTTTAGAAAATAGCCCATAAACCTATACCGAAAGAGTAATTAGAGCTTTTAGGCTGCTGTCAGACGAGCGTAGTGTTCACGTCCGTGATTGCGCCTAAAAGTACGTCCGTGATAGCATGAAAGAAAGTCCATTGGAGCCTGACACATGAAGTACGTCCGCACTGAACTGCGGACGCATGATGGACACTGCAAACGGACGCAGGTTAGGCAAGAACGTAATACTGCTAGAACGGACGTGCGGAGTGCGCCACGTCCACAACGTCTGCATAGCTTTGTGTGTGAGTGATGGAGCATGGTCAGACGGACTGCATTTATACGTCCAGCATTTTTCACGGACAGAATGTTTTTTCATTGTAATTTATTTTTCCCTCCTACATCCGTCAAAAATAACTTCAGTGAAAAAACGGACTGTGTGACCACTACTGCGTCATCCGTACTGACGATGTCCGTACTGCACGGACGTACAGTCCGTAGAAATCACGCTCGTCTGACCCTAGCCTTAGATGCTAAATGCATAAGAGTATGAAAACCGACCATTAAAAAGTCAACAGAAATAGCGGCAGACATACTTTAGGGACCCCACAGCTGACTTATTTAACAACGATTTTCAAAATTGGGGCACCTGCGGGGCTAGCCATAGGAACTGTGCTGTCCTGGGTCCACTTTGTCTCTCTCTTCTCCCGCCCCGGACCAGAGACACGACTCCTGGAGCCTTCGTTCCCTGTAGAATACAATCTCCTTGGGGCCTAGGATCCGACTCGACCTGAGTTTCCCGAGTCCCCGGATCTGGGTGTATGGTTGCTGCTAGCTGAGAGGATGGAGGGCCCCCATTTTCCGACTGCTGTGTCTGTCCCTGGAGCGACTGAGGGCGCAGACTGGCTTGTCGTCCTCCCCCCGCCAGGACTCTGGGATCTCTCTTAGATGACCGAGGCCTGTCTAGAGTCGGTGACTGGAGAGGACGAAGATAAGCCGCTTACACGTGGTACATGGTGCCGACTAATGGAGGTGCTGGACCGACGAGCGGAGACTCCGGATGGAGCAGATTGGAAGCCGAGACCCCGAGAGTGACGAGGGCACAGTGCAGCTGCCGGAAGAGATTAGGGAGGTGGCGGAGAACCCCATGCGGTTTGCAGTCACCCAGGGCCGGTGCTTCCACTAGGCAACCGCCTAGGGCGCACTGACGCCTAGGGGCGCAGCCAGCCACAACCTGGGTTCCATTATTGTACCCCTTCTTCATTGGTGGTTTATGAAGCCGGCAGTGGTAGGTCACAAAGCGGACCCCAGCTCGCAGCGCATTAAGTGCACGTCTTATGGTGACGAACAAGTGCCACAAGAGGCAGATGAAAGAAAAAAGCGGCACAGAGGGCAGAAAAAAAAGAGGCAAATTAAAAGAAAAGAAACAGGCAGAGGAAAGAAAAAGGCAAATGAAAAGAGAAAAGTAAGGCGCAGAAGAAAGAAAGCGGCACAGAGGGCAGAGGAAAGAGGCAGAGGAAAGAAAGGCAGATGAAAGAAAGACAAAAGAAAGGCGCAGAAGGAAGAAAGAGGCACAGAGGTCAGGGGAAAGAAAGCAGAAGATGAAAGAAAAGGTGAAAGAAAGAGGCTCAGAGGGCAGAGGAATGAAAGCCGCACAGACTTATCCTGGCCCGACCAGAGGAGGGCTAAGATGGGCAACAAACGACCATGTGTCGCCCCCGTGCACAGCGTGTCTGTCCCTGTGCAAAATGTCATCCCCCCGCATTTCAATAGTTGACATTTTTTTCTGGGGTGGCGCAAGTAGCTGGTCTTGCCTAGGGCACAAAATAGTCTAGCACCGGCCCTGCAGTCACCCCACACATGCAGAGACCGTGACTGAACCCTGGGAGGCAGACAGCCAGCGGGCTGAAGCGCTTACCTGGGGCCTGTGCTGTGGCAGAGTTAACCCGGAGGATATCGGCCGGGCGGTATGCCCTCATCACACACGCTGAGACGGAACCCTGGGAGGCAGACAGCCGGCAGGCTGAAGCGCTTACCTGGGGCCTGTCAAGTGGCGGATTTAACCTGGAGGATGTCGACCGGCCGCGCAGTATGGGAGATGCCTCGGCAGGATGGGACTGACCACGCGGCCTTTCCGCTGGACACAGGCTGAGGCGGTCTGTACTGTCACCCTTTTTGGCCTTCTTTGATGCAGACCTGGGCGATTTTGAAATGATAAACCCCCCATGCTGCTTTCGATCATCCCTCCGGTAGGTCTAGACCCCCGTCCTTTCTTTTTTCGATGTGCCCCCCTGAAATTTCCCCCCCCCATTTTCTGAGACACTTTGTTTACCTTTTAGAGGACATTTTAATCTTTATCACTTATTCCCATTTGAGTTTTTTCTGCGACAACTTTGCAGTTTCCCCTTACCCCTAGCTGTGCTTAGAGGACTCTCGCGTTTTACCGTATCCCTTTCCCCCTTGTTTTTCTGCTGTTCAGTGACGATTTAGACACTTTATTTTTTCCCCGCTGACATTCCCCGGCCGGGGATAAATTTGAGACTTTTGGTTCTTTTAAATTTATTTATTTTTTATTCTTCTGAAGCATTTTTGATGACTCTCTCACTATAACCCCCTCCCCGCTTTGACATTCCGCTGATTTTTCACGTGACCCCCCCTTATGATATTTCCTTAAGTGCTTATGTTGATATCTTAACATGTGGCCCTGCGCGGCCCTGTTTATACGAGGACTCCTTTACAAAATCATTTTAAATTACAATTTTTTTTTAAAAAAAGTCAGAAATCGGAAAGTAAACCAATTATCGTTTACACGTGTAAAACATTTACAAACAAAAGCAAAAAAAAAAAAAAAGTGCATATGGGGAGATTTATTCCCCCCAGTCATCTGAAAAAATAAAAAAAGGTCTCTCACAAGGTGACAAATCTAAAATGACATTGAGAGAAACAAAACACAAGCCTAGATAATTGAAGAAGTGATGCTGGTGCTGTAGAGGCAATTACAAAGTCTAAACAGACCCGTTGCTCTCCATTTGCGATTACATTTTAAAAACTCCATGTATCCAGCTCATCCTTCGAGTTTGGTTCCTGTCATGGTGTCCCACCCCCAAGACTAGGGATTACTGGAATTTTGGAGTAATTCTTACTGGGATAAGCTGAGAGAGAACGAACATGAAAACCATCAAAAGTGAAAACCACTTTATCAAAGCATCATATCCTGTACAAGCCCCTCTAAAGGGCTTATAGGATCCGGATTACAACTCTTTCAGGGGGATGAATGGAGACCCCCTGCCAAAGAGACAAGGGAAGGCCCTCACTCTTTCGCTGGTGAAATGAGGATTAAGGAACACCAATCTTTTCCAATGAAGTAAAGTGAATACTTGGAGGGTTTGGGAATTTCAACAGTAGGATTTAAATAAAAATACAAAGCAGAATAAAAGGAGCGGACCATGGCTACCAGAGAGTGTAAAAAATGTACACATTTTGTAAAAATCGGAATGTGGATTCAATGAGCAAACCTGCCCACAGCATTATCGCTCTACATCTCTATGCATCAGTGCGGATGCTTTTTAGGTTACAAAAGCACACATAAATATGGAGGTGTACTAGATTTTTCACACCCACGTAAAGTTAAAGGAAATATGTAGATATGAGACTTTGAACACTATGTTCTAGAATGACAGCATGAAGGGTTTATGGCTGCAGCTTAAAATGGAGAAAACACTAGGGTAGAAAGTAAACATTCCTACTTAAATGTAGTCAACTATCCTTACTACTTGCCATTGGAAGAAGAAAAAAAAAAAAAACACACCATTAGGAACACAAGACAAAGTTTAAGAGAATAAAAAAAAGTTCCTTGGTTGATGACAGATAACGTATCCAACATTACAAAATGAGAAGGCTGTAGAATTGATATACTGTTAACTGGACTTGTATTGGCGCTTCATTTGGAAATAATTTGAAATGCTGAAAACAAGGGCATTGTGCCTTAAAAGAACTTTTTGTTCCAGCATAGGAGTATATTTGATGACGAAACAAGGGGGGGGGGGTTGGTACCGGAAAGGTACTGCAGGGCACCCATCTGCCAAAAAGGGGACGTATCCCTGATTAAGCACTCATACAAGTGAAAAAAGGTTGGCCTGCAAGAGACCAAGAAGTAGGGGTACAAAAATAAAACTTAACCTTTAAATGGAGGAATTAAAATAGATCAGACCTGACACAAATTCAATGTAATGTGAAATAATACACATTGGGGTGTAAATATCATTAGTGGGTACAAGGAGAGGTAGCTCTAGGAGGGCCGGAGTGGTAAATTCTCATACATACACAAGCCTTGTGCTAACCTCAGCGGTTCATGCCGCCTACATTACCCAACTGAATATCTTAAAGTCAGCCAATAAAGCCTTCAATATTAGACAAACACCCGCAGACATGAAAAATTCCTAAAGCGGCTAAAAAGAAAAAACAAAAAAGCCCTGACATGAATGCTCGACACATTTCGCCGTAAAAACACAGCTTTTTCAAGAGTCTCTGATGGCACATTTACTATAAAAAAAGTTAGATCTAATTGACCAATATTTTAAAGTATTAACCTTGGATAGTTAGAACTATTGAGCTCTGATTTTAGTATCATTTGGATAGCAGAAACAGGCTTTAAAGGTGCAGAGTTTTATGGTAATAGAAAATCTGGAGATAATTGTTCCTACTCCATATGCTACAAAACCAAACCCGCCCCCCATTTAAAATAAAAGCATTCAGAGTAAGGTTATACTGCGGTTGCCAATATTACATGCATTGTTTTGCTGGTATCAGACTGTCAACCGAAGCATCAGAGCCCAGTGAGCATCAAAGGCCTGCTCTATATTCCAGACCAAAATTCCATAATCATTGGAAAGTTTAGCTCCCTTTCTGTGGAATATATCTAATAAAAATGGGGATATGTAATTAAAAGGGATGGTCTTCCATTCACTGAACAACAACCCTGCTTCATTGGCCAGTCGCATACTTTCAACAAGGGTAGGATTGGAAAAATTGTCATATGTCAGTTTTCTATGTACCTGTATAACTCTCATGTTGAGCCCGGTTTCTTGAGCCAATTGCTCTCGAATATGCCTTGTGGGTTTTGGGGTCGCAGCAAATGCAGCTTTGAGGGTCTCCAGTTGTTTGGCCTTGATTGTAGTCCTAGGTCCTCGTCTTTTCGTGCCCGAGTTCTGTTCCTCATTCTCGTTGTTGGCTATCTCCTTGTCAGAGCAGGTGGAATGGTCAGACTCTTTGTTCTCGTCTTGCAATGGGTCTGGGGCATCTGGAGACAAGCTTCTGTCTGTGCAAGAAGACACTGAGAGGTAAACATCTTTTCATAGCAGAAAGAAGCTCAAAAAGGTTACTTGCCTACATGACATTGCGTTGCATCATTATTGCAAAACAAAAAATAAACCAACCTAGAGGTTTTGACTGAGAACCAAAACAGCCTGACTGTAAAAAACAATGAGGATCCATGTTGAAAGATGATTAAATCACCTAGGAACAAGTATCAATCAAGAAGTGCTGGTGTGTTAGAGGTCCATTGATCTCTAATTAGAAGGGCTGTAAGCATCAACTTGAGGACTAAATGCTTGCAAAAAAGCAATTTTCCTTAAAACCCAATAAATATGAGCTCACTGGGAATTCAAGCATTCATGTAGTTTTCAATATGCTCCCCCTTAGCGGGAGGACTTCCAATCACAGGTCTGCTGAAATATATTTATTCATTCAATTCCCCTCAAAAGTAAACTTCTAAAAGATTTCCTCATCTTAAAAGGATACAAATTAAAAAGCAATGGTGTCTGCATTTAAATAGGTACCTGTTCCTGGTTGCAGGCAATATTTGCTAAGGACTTGATCGGACACATGCAGGGTTAGTCAGAGAGGTGAAAACCAGGAGAATGACTGGAGAAGTGAAAATTCTAGGTCAAAATAGCCGATTTGGAAAGTGAGATAAATAGAATTTTTCTGGTTTGGCCATTTTGTCCTAGAATTTCACTTCTCCAGTCATTCTCCTGGTTTTCACCTCTCTCTGAACAACCCTGATAGTTCTGGATATATGGAGAGATGGACCACAGGAGTAAAACCATTAACATGACACATTTCAATAGAGATTGTCCTTTTCTCAATATTGGAATTTAGAACCAAAAGGTGCATTAAGAATAAATAAGCAGACAGGTTTGTTCTTTGACTCCTTGAGCGAGTCTGTAGCTTGAAAAGATTCAAGGGTCCATTCACAAAGCACTGAATATTTCAGTGACATTTTGGTGCAGTCATTTAGCAAAGGGTCACTGTAGTGCCCGTGGAGGATTCTCCAAATAGGCGTTTAAACCAATAAAAAAGGTCCTTTAAAAATTTAAAAGGTCTGTTACAGGAAGAGAAAAAAAATTATATAATTTCTCTTCCTGTAACAGACCTTTTAAATCGTACAGAGTTTTGTAAAACTAAGGGGTTAAATTATATATATAATTTAACCCCTTAGTTTTACAAAACTCTGTCCGAAAGCTCCACTGCTGTTTACGTTTCTGCACGGTTTGTGTTTATGCAATCCACACATATTATATACTGGTTATTCACGCCATTACTTGGACTTTCTAAAACTACCATTATTGCCATCAGGTTCTATAAAGGCTGGGTTCACACTTGGGCATAGCGCTGCGTCGCACAATGCACGCCTTTTTACGCGCATAGGAAAAAACGTATTGCAGTGCGTTCGCGGCTATGTCTATGGCCGCGAACGTGCTGCTGTATGCCCGAAAAGAAGCTCCCGGACCTTTTTGCGTCGGCTGTTTCAAAGCGCGTTCCAAAATGCTTAGGTGTGAACGGGGCCCATAGCAAAGCATGGGATTTCCCTGTTCATGCGTTTCAAAGCGCGCAAGAACGCGTGCCAAAACGTCTAGGTGTGAACGGGGCCCTAAATGAGAAAAAAAAAAAAAAAAAAAAAAAAACTTTAGAAATTTAATCCAAAAATATCTACAACCGCCAAAAACCACGGCTAAGGCTAGGGTCAGATGAAAGCATTTTTCCCGCGAACATGAAAAAGTGCGTCCGAACACATTGACGTATTTTTTCACGGAATGCGCAAAAACGGTCAGACGCGCATTTTCGGCCGTGATTTTGTACGGATCGTCAATAAAACTTTTTTATTAGTTATATAGGCTGGACATTAGCAGTGTCTGACATCTCCTAATCTCGCACACACGCCGCTATGCCGCAGCTGCGCACTCAGTACGTCAGTACTAGCGGTTCAGCGTTCTCAAAAAAATGCGTTCAAATTCCACTTGCGTTGCACGGCCGGACTTTTGTGCGGCCGTACATCGTATATTGGCCGTCATTGCCCGTCATCTGCTGCTAGTGCGGCCGTAATTATGTGCGCCAGAACGCACGTTAAAAGTGCGCTGGTCTGACCCCAGCCTAAATGGTTTCAAAATTTTGACCTGAGAGATTAGAAATACACAATTTTTACTTTTTAACCCCTTCACCTCTGTGCACTACGCTCCTTTTGACTGTTTTATGCTCATGTTTAAATGCTAGTTTAAGTCCTATTTTATTAAACCCCTCTCCAATTTAAAAAAAAAAAAAAAGCAAACAAACCTAGTCATGTTTGGTGTCATTGGGAAGGCCATAATCAGGCCTCTCCAATGAGGAAACATGACCCTCTAGCTCAGGGCTCAAAATTTCAAGTTCCAAGCTACTAATCAGACCATAAGAGTTACTCACCACCAGTTTCTCCACCTAACCTCGAAACACACCGCATTATCTTATGAAATTCCACTGTTTAAGGTTGCTGTCAGACGAGCGTAGTGTTCACGTCCGTGATTGCGCCTAAAAGTACGTCCGTGATAGCATGACAGGAAGCCCATTGGAGCCTGACACATGAAGTACGTCCGCACTGAACTGCGGACGCACAACGGCCGCGGCCCACGGACGCAAGGCAGGCAAGAACGTACAACCCCTAGAACGGCCGCACAAAGTGCGCTGCGTCCGCAACGTCTGCATAGCTTTGTGTGTGAGTGATGGAACGTGGTCAGACGGACTGCATTTATACGTCCAGCATTTTTCACGGACAAAATGTTTTTTCTTTTTAATTTATTTTCCCTCCTATATCCGTCAAAATATTTGTCAGTGAAAAAAACGGACTGTGTGGCCACTACTGCGTCTTCCGTACTGACGTACGTCCGTGTGCACGGACTACAGTCCGTAGAAATCACGCTCGTCTGACCCTAGCCTAAAGGTTTTATTTTAAATAAAGTTACAAAAATAACATTAACACCCAGACATCAGACCCCAGATACATGTATACCAAGTCAGAGCCCAGTGTGTTAGTAGAGCAAGAAGGCAGGGAAGCTCCTCTCCACCCCCCTGCCAGTGACAGATGAGCTGGATCAGGTTAGGCAGCTGATCCCTGCCACCGTGCAGCCTGAGAAAGGGGGGGGCTGCACGGTGGCACAGCTGGAATACGCAGCACGAAATTGTGCTGCCTGTGTGTGCGCGCATTTCCACTCGCCCTCAATTTCCACTCAAATGCAAGTAGGCGAGTGGAAACTTTGAGCCCTGCTCTAGCGGCCACGGAGCGGGAGATACAGGAATCCAAAAGAATCCCATCTCCACTTGGCAGCTAGGGGGTTAACTGGCCCGATGTCTTCACACGTATGGGGTGGGATGACCCGGAGGCTTGGCTGACATCCAAAATGTCAGCGACTTCCAGGTTTGAATCGCAAACTGAGGTACGTACTGAGTGCACAGCTGCGGCATAGCGGCGTGTTTGCGTGATTAGGAGATGTCAGACGCTGCTAATGTCCAGCCTACATAACGTCCAGATGCAAAAAAGAGTTTTATTTACGATCCGTACAAAATCATGCCTGAAAATGCGTGTCGTCTGACTGTTTTTGCGCATTCCATGAAAAAATACGTCAATGCGTTCGGACGCACTTTTTCACGTTCGTGGGGAAAAATGCTTTCGTCTGACCCTAGCCTAAGATAGAGGATTTACATTATACAAAGCTGTAAAGTTTAAACGAATTAGGAAAAAAAAAAAATTTAAAAAAACATTGATTTATAATTTAAAGCATAAATCAAAAGGGTCCATTACACATGAAGGAAATACCCTTGGATGGTTCTGACCAACATGTTAATGCATAACTATCAGCGTGCCACCCGAAAAGAAGATACCTGGCATTCTTGATGTAATCGCAGTAAACAGAACACAGCCCATTATTCAAATTTATAGGCCCCCCTTCGACACCATTAAAGTGCTCCAGTGGAGTTGTTTATTAAATTTTATTCCTTATTTATAAACTTTAGCCAATTTCTCATGTTTACTAGCAAATATGTTTTTAAGGGGACTCTAAAGTCACATTTGCCTTTCCCTGACTTCTAATAGGATTCCAGTAACACACACACACACACACACACACACACACACGCTAAAGTCTGGATAAACCTAGGATTACCCGGACATGACATTACCTAGAGGCACTGGGTAGAGCTTGAAATGAAATTCAACCATTGGTCTTTACTTTGGTAATGTGTGATCAACCCAAGTGCCAATGGGTAATGTGAAAAATGTGTTTATTTGGATTTACAGCAGTATACAGTTGATCCAAGCCTAGGATTAAACCAAAATTAATGGCCATTACAACAACAAACCTTTACCCAAGAGGTAGTCTGCAGAATAGCTGGGTAAAACAAAAGAATATTTAAAAAAGGGCAAAATCATTAACAGCTTGGCATAAAATTACCAACTCTATGCGGATGATACTCATATCTACCTTTCCACCCCTGATACCTCCTGCCCTTTCAAAGTCAGCGACTGTTTAACTGGCATCGCCTCCTGGATGGCCTCCCACCACCTAAAGATTAACATGTCCAAGATTGAGCTCCTACTTTATCATGTATCACCATCTCCCAATCAAACCAGGTTCGCTGTCTTGGAGTTACACTTAACTCGGCTCTTTCCTTCATCCCCCACAGTCTCTTTCCTTCTCCTGTCGCTAGCAATTATGTAATATTTCCAGAATTCGGCCATTTCTTACCGCTGACTCCACAAAGCAACTCATCTACAAGGCGCCCTTGTAATCTCCCGCCTTGACTATTGTAATAATCTAGCTGGCCTCCCTCACCCCACCTACAATCCTTTCTGAATGCCTCTGCGTGTCCCTTCACTGGCTCCCCATTTCACTGTAGAATTAAGTTAAAAATCCTGCGACGGACGTTAAACTGTGCGGCAACACGGACGTGATCACTGCGTTCGTCTGACACAGGCCTAAGACATCCCTATTTATGGAAGCCTACCACCCAACTGATTCACCTTGTAGTCCTCTCCTCCTGTGGTTTCGAACCCCAACCCGTCTAGATAGTAAGTTCCCACGGGAATAGGACCCTTGTTTCCTCCTGTACTAGTTTATCAAATGTTGTTCAGTCTCAATGTATTGTAACGCTTTCAAGGCTGTCTTTATTGTGCCATTGTTCAGTGCTGCGGAATATGTTGGCACTGTATAAAGTAGAATAATAATTTACAGCTTTAGGCTGGGGTCAGACCAGCGCACTTTTAACGTGCGTTCTGGCGCACATAATTACGGCCGCACTAGCAGCAGATGACGGGCAATGACGGCCAATATACGATGTACGGCCGCACAAAAGTCCGGCCGTGCAACGCAAGTGGAATTTGAACGCATTTTTTTGAGAACGCTGAACCGCTAGTACTGACGTACTGAGTGCGCAGCTGCGGCATAGCGGCGTGTTTGCGTGATTAGCAGCGTCTGACATCTCCTAATGTCCAGCCTACATAATTAAGAAAAAAAAAAAAAATATGACTTAATATGATCATACATTGCAGAAGTCTGCCACAACATCAATGTACATCACATCAGTTCCTTTTCTGGTTTTACACATGTCCCATAGCTGCATATAGACTAGAGCCTCTTTGGCAGAAGGGGGATATGGATTTACTCCACGTTATACCTGCGAACATATGTATATACAAATTAGAACTATATCGCTTCTAAAGCTGGTTAGAAAAAATTAACAGTGCCTCAAATGAAAAATGGGTATTTAGTTACAATTTACGGCCATAACATATGCCGCGCTTGTCCCTTTTTCACAGTTTCCTGGTTTTGGCAGGTCTTATCACAATTTAATTACTATATAAAATATTAATGTGTATGAATACATAGTGAGTTGAGAATACTTTCCAGGAGATTCATATCTTCTAGACAACCTGCCTATTATTTTAAATGTGATCAGGCTTTCAAAACCCATAATTCACAAGCATGACATCACCTTCATGAATTATATCCAGTTCACAGATATGTAACCATACCAGCTATACTGGTGAAGTTGAAGAAAAAAATATTAAATTCCTAGTACAGTACTTCACTACTTCTTTATCTAAATAGACCCTGCCTAACACCAATTGTCAGGCCATGCCAAACATAGAAAAATCAGTCATGTGACGCTCTCCACACAACATACTCAGAGTGCTAAGCACCAGAGCATCTCCTGAGTTAAAGCAGCTTTGTTTCCATACCTCCAAAAAAATACCAGAAGCCAGCAATGACCGCTACTAGGGTCTCGTTGACTTTTTGGGAGGAATGGAGTATTAATAGAATAGTCTTTACCTTTCAAAAACTATAGCGGAGTCCCAAGTATGCTTAAAAATCTTGCCCTTTCAGAGACATCTACTCAATGGTCATATTGGCAGGTTTTTTTTCGTCAAAGAATTTTTTTTTTATATCTTGCAGTGCACAAAACCAAACAAAAAAGGAACAGAATCAAAATTATCCTCAGATTTCTTCAAAACGATACATTCTACAATTTACAAGAAAAAAATAAAAGCCCAATTACTGTAAATAGGTTGTTTACAAGAGAAATAAGGAGGGGTGGGGGGGGGGTTGCAAGACTCTACTATACAGGTAGCTCTCAGATGTAGGTCAATACATAGTGAAATCTTGTCCATATATATAATGCACATTCTGTTCACATCCAATGTTAGTCCTATGGGTTTTGCATAAAAAACAAACCCAAAGTATTTTTTACTGAAAAGATATTTCAGTCTTACATTGGCCCTCAAATCAATAGCTTTAAATTTTTAACCTTTTCACTGCCAAAGTAGAGTTAGCTCGATTTTATCATTGTAATGCATTGAAAAGCATTTAGCATACCAAAACTACATTTCACACCTTTTTTTAAATCAGTATTAGGGTGCCCCCTGTGGAGAAACAAAGTCCATGGTCTTATCGCTCTCCAGTCACCCTGGAAAGAGAAAACTGGCTGCAGGTAGCAGCCCCAAACCTCACAGTAACAAAATGTTCAGGCCAAATTATTTACTGTTGCTCTACATCAGCCAGGGAGAGCAGGTGGGTGAGGGGGGGGGGGTCATCCACTGCTAAGATTCAGGAGGTTGTATTTGCCAAAAGTCTCTACAGTACAGATACAAGGTGTTACTGTAATTTCTGTATACCAGTTATGCCACATAAATGATTTTTTAGATTCCCTTTGTATTTTGTGGATGCTGGACTGTTAACTTCAGTATGATCATTACAAATCTCCATAAGCCGGATATCTGACCATTTTTATTCTTTATCACAGAATATTCGTATTTTGATACCAAGTCCATTTCTGCCTCTTTACTGATGAGGTCAACCAGGGTCTGCATTATGCAAGATCATGTCAGACTTCCATTCCAACAATATTTCTATAATTAATGGATAGGTGAATTAAAATGATAAAAAAAATTAAAATGAAGTAAAAATTAACTGTACCAGAACAGTCTGTGCAACCTTTCTATTCTTATCTGATATTTAATGATAATAGTTGCATACCATGTTACAAATAAAATACCCCCCCCCCACTCAACAAAAATCACTTGGTAGTGCAGGGGTTAAATATTACCGCACACAGGTTAAGAATGCATTAAAAACGTCCATAGCTTTGCTCAATATTTTTCCATAGGTTTGAGGGGACACACAAACACGTTTGATTTATATAGAAGAAAAAAAATCTGCAATGGCAATTTAGAAAACACAAAAAAAAAAAAAAAAAAGTAATAAATGATAAAAGGAATTAAAGAATTTAAATTCAGTTTTGGTAAAAGGTTGAAATTACTGTAGCTATTCGAGATTTTCTTCTAGGAAATTTTAAAAGATAAGTATATAGTTAATATTAAATCGGGATAGAGAAAACAAGGATTTATTAGGGTTCCATTGCTTGCTTTATGTGTAGCCAGACCGTATGATCTTCTGTGAATGGTTTTATATTATACCTGATTCACATCACTAAACACGTATTGATCCAGGGGCCTCTAACAATCAGGGTCTCCGCATCCAGCTTTGACAATAAAAGGGTTTTCACATAAGGGGTATGCAGGAATTAGAGGTCGATATTGGAGGTGACTGTTGCCAAGGCATATAAAAAAAAAAAAAAAAAGACAGTACACCATAAAATAATGAAGAGAAAGCATGTGCATCAGTTATCTGCACCTGTATATATCAGAGTACATGATTTGGACTGAAAACACACAGGTTTGATGTCATCTTCCAGTCATGTGTTTAATTGGGAGTACTTTTAGCGTGGCTGATTAATAAATAAAAAAAAGGTACCGCACCCCCCCCCCCAAAAATAAATAAATATATATATATATAAATTCTTTGCACGCACACAAGGAAAAAAAAAACCACTACTATGGCATCGTTGCTGCTTTTGACCCAAAATGTAGGTCCTAATACAATAGATTACCCCTCGCATTGCATCTAAATTACATTCACCTTATGCGGAAGATGCCAACCATAAATGCTTTACAAAAATCATAGGAAGGTTTATAGGGACCTTGAGCAGTCTGTCACTGGATCACCTGATCACAATAGTTTGATGAAAAGTCAAGTATCTAGAATAGCCTACGGAAACGGTTCAAAAAGTGACACATTCACAATCCCAACAACATTAATAAAAAGGACCACACCACAAAACACAAGGATGTGTGGGATTGTGAGAAAGTACGAACTATCAGAATGTAAACTCTAAAAACCAAAGGCGAGCATTTAATCCACCTTGTTGTCGCCTATGTCACATTGCCCTTTAAATATTTTAAGCCATTGAGGTTACCTGAACAAAAGCATCACTTGATGCACAGATCAATGCAGGCGGACAAATCCGTCACTTACAGGATGAGGAAACCCTGGGATAGATTGAGGGTACATGTGGATACACTATATAAACAGAGGGGTATGGAAACATTCACTGCCATTCATCCAGTGAGGAGATCTATTAAATATTATGAATTTGTTGAGAAGTGCTGGTAATTCTTCATAGAGCACAAATCGGTCAGGAATCAATTCCAATGCCCCAGTTACAAAACATATGTCCCAATATACATGACAGGTTTGGATTGCCACAATCCTGTATCAGGTATATAGTTACACGTTCAGTTTCCAGTCAGCACCTTTATTCTGGAATATGTAAATTGTACACTGTTAAGTGTACCCCTCCTGGTGGTACAGGGGAGTGGGTGGATGAGGATGAATTTAGTATTCCACATCCCCAGGCACTCCAGGAGCTCCATGGATCGCACATTGAATTCAATGGAGTGTAGTCGGGTCCACAGGGTTCCAGCCATGGTTAACAAAAGCTGGTGTGTCATGCACTCTATGCACCGGTCTCCTGCACACCCAGAAACTAGCAGGAAGTCTGAGATCTATGTATATTGGGAGAGAAGGGGTGTGGGGGTTTTAGGAGAAATACATACACGGTGGGAAACTTAAAGTCTCGTTGGTTGGAGACTTACCATGGACCATACGTTGGTAAAGGCAATAGCCATCTGCTCCCACTGCAAAAATACTGAGAATCTTTATAGCCTTGGAGAAAAGTGTGTATAAACAGTCTGGTGATGTCACAGAAATGTATACAGTCCATTAATAACCGCTTAAGAAGTCTGATAATTAAAACATTACCCAGGGTCCCCAGAGGGGTTACCATCCTTTGTAGCATAGCAACTGTGGGCTAAGGTGGCTTTCAGACTGATGCAGGGCTGGCTCTGCTTGAAGCACACACTCACCTGAGTTTAGGTTGGTCTCCTTGAGATTGCTGCTGACATAGTCCTCTTTGCAGACAAATTTGTTCTCATCTATAATGTAGAGTTCCTCGCCTGTGGAGAGCTGCTTGTTGCAAACCATACAGGTGAAACAATTCAGATGGAACACTTTGTTCCTGGCCTTCCTAACCAGATCACTGGGAGAGATCCCCAGGGAGCATCCTGCACATTTGGTACCAAATCTCCTGCAAAAAGAAAAAGGAGAGGGCGAGGTGTAAGATGGGGGTCATCAATGGAGCAAGTATTTAGTTGTGGAGGGGCTTCTGCTTGATGGTGACCTCATAAAAGAGAAATACTGAAGCAGGGTTTAAATTGTAAAGCTTCCACTCGACCTCCTACAAATAGGATGGCTGAGGATGCCTAGATTTGCAGCCAGCAGCTGATGGGGTCACCGGGACACATGGCCGAAGCCACAATGTCGCCTTGAAAAGAGGAAGAAGGGGCAGGCCACAGTCCAGAGGTCCAGAACTTCTGCACCTCACATTTTGTATAGCTGCACTTCCTATTGTTCCCAGCCCACGACCTATATAACAAGATACACATTGATGGTTACCCAGGACCAAAACACAATATCTGCCAATGGATGCTAAAGCGGAAATATAAAAAAGGAGGTTTTATTTTATCAAGAATGCTACTGAGAGGGGGATTTTAAAAATAAAAAAAATTAAAAGAAAAACTAAGTGCTTCTAAACAGCATGCAATATATTGTGAGTATAAACAGAACTTCCACTATAGGTACAATATTTGTGTTGTGGAGCATGTATGCAGCTGGATGAAACAATACACTAGTTTTTTCTGGAGGGACATATTGTTAATTTTGTTCACATATTCAGGTGCATAGGATGATTAAAGTGATAAAATTCTGTTTTATACACGAATGGCAAGAAAAAAAAAGATACACTTGAAATGACCTTACATGAACAAGCCCAAAGAGCAAAAGAATTCTATAGTGTGTGCAAGATAAATAGAATAATAAATAAAAACAAACAAACACGAATCAGTCAGCTAAATCGGCTTTCCTACAATGGCACTTTTAGTTTACAAATTTCTCCCACATACAGTTATTTATTTACACTTTCATATAATACAGCTTCTCCACAAACGAGGAATTCTTCAGATTTTGCAAATTGCTGGCTGAAAAGGTAGAAGCCTTGTTGTTTCCACACAAATCGGTGGGAGGCTGATAAGCAAGATGTGTTTACTGGAAAATTTCAATTATGAAAAAGGAGGATAGTATTTCTAGGGGGCATTCTATTTATTTTAAATATATTTACAGGTTATGGGGTGTTAAAAAACAAGTAAATAGAAAAATCGTATATAGACTATATATGCGCAAACACACAAAACCTATTCACAGGTACAAGCCAGTGTTTTGTCATTAATAAATGGAATTACACAAAAAAATTAAAAATAAAAATTACACATAACACTTCTAAATGTAGAAGACTAAAATGAAAAAAAAATTGCCGAGTTTAACCTTGTGCAAAATACGATTCAATAATAAAAAAAAGGGAATATTTATCTATTTAAAATATCCAATGTATTCTGACAGCTCAAGAGAAATAAAAGTGAGGATGTTTGGGGGGGGGGGTGTCACACTGCAGAGCAGCCCCAGGATTCTGTGCAAGCCCAATGCAAAGTGTGACTTTGATTTAGTGACTGTATTATAGGTCATAAGTCATCCCTGCCTTATCCACAAAAATAATTAGCTCACCTGTACCTTATCAAAAATCATTAAACGCTGCTAAAGAGCTCCCACATTAGCTGGGAGGGAACATTTTGGGTCCAGCTAGTTAAATGAAGACCATGCTTGTTTTATGGCACATCAGTTGATTAACTGCTTCTGTACCTGACTTCATTCACTAAAAATCAGAAATTCCAAATACTACACTCCACAAGATAAACAAAAATACAGATTTTTGTTTATGTATTTTTTTTTTGCTTTTGAGGTTTGAACATTTCCCAGATTTTTTTTTTCTTTGCTTGATAATTGGCATCCCTGGGGTTTTGCCCATTTTTCGGTTTAGTGAAGCAGTCAAAATTCTAAACTAAAAAAAAGTGTTAAAATAGATATAAAACCAAGAAAAAACGTTAATAGCAAATACCCTTCGTTTCCTATCCCTATAATTAGATTTAGCTCAGTTACATATAGAAGTAAATGCATACCAGGAGTTTTAACATGACAAAAGAAATCTTGTGACAAATTTCTTTTAACCCCCTCTTTGCCAGAGGGGCTTCTCACATAAATAGCTGGGCCCCTTGGCGAGATAGCAATCTGCATTAAAATGGGCAGCAATAGGTTTTGGGGGATATGTGATGACCAGTTCATTGTCCCTCCCAGTCCATACAATTACAAGGGGTCTGTTTGCACAGGATTAACATAAACTCAATTTCTTCCAGTTTAAGAATGCACAACTCAGTATACACAGCTGTACACATGGCATGTTAATCCACAAGGGCTAACATTGCAATTAAGGAAAGGTGAGCAACATTTTACCTATGACCAGATAGTCACCCTTCATTACAATACCTGCAATATACAAAGAATAAAATAAAATATTGGACAGGGCATACAATAATTTATCTAGAAAAATATGGGAAATTAAGATGTATATATTTTTGTCTTGTTAATGCCCATTTTCTTCAGTAATTACTGCAGGAAAAGGATTCCCCACTTTCCCGTCGTGGGTTGCTTTAGTTTATTATTTGAGGAGGGATAAAAAAAAAAGACATTATTATTACTATTATTAATTGAAATATTTTATGACTTAAATTGAAACGATTATCAAATTTTTAAAAGAGATTTAAACTTTCCAAAAGGATTTCCATTATTTAAAAATTTCATATAAAATCCATCACAGTGTAAGAAAAGGAATGGATTCTTTGAGATCAGCTTCTCCTTCCACAAAGTTTTTTTTTAACGGATCCTGCATTTCTGACAAGCAAACATCTAAAAAATTAATTTTTTTTTTTAAAAAAAGACAAAATTAAAAAGATTTTAAAAGTTTTACGATAAATATTTTCGGATTGAAAGTCGGTATTTTGTTTTTCTAATTAAATGTAATATTTTCGGCCAGAAAAAAAAAATATATATAAAATTTCCTGGGCAAATATTTCAAAACTAACGCGATCAGAATTCTTTAGATTTCAACCAGGTAAACATCAACTTATCCTCACCAGGAACAGCACGGTTTTATCACACAATCATTTTACAGTATTTATAAAATTATATTAAAAACAAAACACACACTTTACCGTATTTAAAAAAAAAGTATAATAAAAATACATACATTACAGAATAAAAAAAAGGGAGAGAAAAAACTAATCTGGAAGGTTAATGCTGGTGAATTAATGCAGTGAAAATCCGCGCTCAATGATATATATATATATATATATATATATATATAAAAATCAAATTATATTTTTTATACGGACAGTTTGAGTCATAGTGTGAAATACAAAGATATATATATATATAATATATATATATATAGGCCGTAGCATTACATGGGGTATTATAGAATTCTGTTGCTCGGGAGGATGAAGGTGTGATGGAGATTTTTAAAGCTGATTTTAGAGGACCTTAATTCTCTATTAAGTCGGTGGTCCAAATGCTAAAATCTAGGCCGTTGAATCTGCACCCCCCTCCATTGCACCCCTGTTTAATCCGCCACGACCCCCTTCCTTGTGCAGCTCACCTGAAGAAGTCGGTTTTGCAGTAGATCTTGCCCTCCCTTGAGAAGCACTTTTCGCTGAGGTTGCATTTGCATTCGCAGCACTGCACACACTTGACATGCCAAGCCCGGTCCAGGACATTGAGGAGGAACCTGTCCAAGATGGGCCTATCACAACCAGCGCAGTGGACCATCATGTTTCAGCCGAAGCACCTACACCAGGACCCCTTGCAAAGAACTCCACATAGACCCTGTCCACAAGCAGCACCGTGCTAGTCCCAGGGTGGAACCTTATTCAGCAGGAACACCTTTGCTCAACAAAAGACTTTCCAAAAGTGGGCTCCTTGTCACCTAGAGAGGTGGCAGGATGTCCTTCCTTGCTTTTGCATTGATCTCCTCCTCCCTGGGTGTTGGCGTTCTCCCAATAGACAAAAGACGATCCACAGGACACACTTCCTTCATGAATGGAGGGAAACACAGGTAAATGGAGATAAAAGTCTCCTACATGTCACTTTTCACAAACTCGCCCTGCTCTGCCCCATAGCCAGCTTTGTGTGCCCAGCCTGGCAATTCGCGCATCCTTATTCAGATCCGCTGACGATCCCTGCTACGCGTGCAGCTTATCAGCCAATGGCAAGCCGGTGTCTATGGTTACCATTTAATTTATGGTCTGGCTGCACTGGCTTCGGACTGGTCCTTGGCACTGGGGAGGGAGGGGATAGCTGGGATGCTCTGTGAGGACTCGGAGCTTTGATACAAAGTTGCACATCTTGTTTTTAGAGCAAGAAAGCATGGAGTAAAATACAACAAATGTGAAAATAATAAGACTTTCTAGAGAAAATAAATGTTTTAAATGCAACTTGATGAATTGCCCTCTGATCTGAGTCTGCAGACAATAAACTATGGAGTTAGGTCTAGCACTGAGTAATTTTGCAAAACATGATCAGATTCCCAATGGATTCATCTCTTGTTTGCAGGGCAAGAAATCAAACCTCAAGGGATCAACAGATCCAGCTGCATGTATTACTGGACACACACCACCTCGAATGCAATATTCATATCTGCTACAAGGCTTTTTTGGATAGGAA
This sequence comes from Leptobrachium leishanense, assembly GCA_009667805.1. Taxonomy (NCBI): domain Eukaryota; kingdom Metazoa; phylum Chordata; class Amphibia; order Anura; family Megophryidae; genus Leptobrachium; species Leptobrachium leishanense. Next base: position 188,155,600 of record CM019063.1, read on the forward strand.
AAATAAGAGTTTGTTTTTCTTTCAGTTGAAATCTACACTCCAAATTGAGACTCTGCCTGTGCTTCCCACCCACATATACATATATATATATCTTCATTTGCATATCCTACCCAGAGTTCTTTGCTGCATATGGGGAATGTAGCACATGAGCTCTGTAAGCAGTTCTTTGAATTGCTGGGATGTGTAAATGTCTTCTGCAATTATAAACGTATATATATGTAAATATTTAATTTGTATTAAATTTTGTCTGTACATACCCACAGTGTAATATAACATAAATAATAATAACAAAGAAATTGTTAATGCATCATCTGGACTTAGCTAGGAACTCTTGGAGGCCACTTTCAAGTGAAAGCTTCCAGGATATAATTATCAGTTAATTGCTAGGGTTTCAAATAAATTGTCCTCAATTTTCCAGCTGCTGCAACTTGGTGATCTCTTGACACATATTACATAAGTAATGTGTGTTTTATAAGATACATAAGTCAATGAAACCAACCAGCCCCTCAAACAGTTACACCCCCCCCCCAAACAAGCAGATGAGGAACTGGATGGGTGGAGTTAAACAGCTTTATAATTAACTTACAAGAGTACTAATTATTTGGTTAATAATAAGTTTATTTACATTAGTGTTCGGGATGCTAATGGATCCCCTGTAGTGAATACCCTCCTACTGTCCTTTTGACTTGCAAAAATACTGGATTAGCTGGACACAAAAATTCCATGGTCCCTGTGGTCCCTGCCCATGCATGAGAAAACCAGGGATTTCTCCCCCACCCATCCCATTCTTGGACAGACTCAATGCGAGCCCTCATGGAATAAATAAAACGAAGAAAATAAAAAGTACAACCATCCCAATAACCTTACTAACAACGAACACCACCCATATACATATTGAATGAAAATAATATGTGGGAAAGTGGCAAATCGATAAAAGAAAGGCTTAAATAATAAACAAAAACTAAAAGAAATAATTGAAATGAAAACAATTACCATTCAGCTATATTACAGAATACGAAATGTAGCCGAATTGCTGAATACCATGGATGTAGCACATTTTCATAAAAATTATCAGTGTTATTCAGAGAGAGGTGAAAATCAGGAGAATGGCTGGAGAATGGAAAATTCTAAGTCCAAATAGCCGATTTGGAAAGTGAGATAAATGGGAGAATTTTTCTTTTTTGGCTATTTTGACCTAGAATTTTCCGTTCTCCAGTCATTCTCCTCAGTTTCACCTCTCTCTGAATGACCCCGTATATTTAATCTTCATAGAAACAAATAGATACACACATTTCATACATTGTATCACACACACACACAGGTAAATAACATTGACCATTACACTTTGCTGGACATAAGCCTTTCTGTTTGTGCTTCCCACAGAACTCCTAGGTGGACGCAGAAGGAGACTGAAAATAATATTAACCCTTTCGTTATGACCTCACAGTCAATTATAGATCATTGTTCATATCACAAGCTCGTGATACATTTATAATGCACCCTCTTCAAATTCCCTATATGTTTTCTATGGCTGCTTTTTTTTTTTAACATATATATATATATATATTATATATATATATATATATATATATCCATCGTCAAGATTACCTGGACTGGAAGTTACATTTAGACATCAGAACACAGAAACCTTGTCGTTATTCAGTGCTTTCCATGGAAAAGCTTATTGGTTAATTTAGAACTTCATTAAGGGTCTGTGTGTGTGTATGTGTATATATATATATATATATATTCTAGATGTGTGTGTATACACATACATACGCCATGCTATAATCCTTTCTGCTTTATGTGCCCTAAACTGCAGCTCCTCACTGCATCCGATCATCTTATCAGAGGCTGGCCCTGGTTAGATTGGCTTTATGTCACACATTATTTATTTTGACTGGTAATGTGGGAAATACATCTGTAGTCACCCTTGAGTGGGTAATGGGGATCTGCAGGCAGCTGATAACACCGGCAGCTCAGCCTCCTGCTAACCCTTTCCATGCCAGCACTGACTGCAGCCTGCTCAGATCACATATACAGAAGAAGAAGCCTTGCTCTGGACTGACATTGTCATAAAGAGGAAACATAACAGAACAACGCCTGTGTAATTATGGCAGTATGATATATTTTGGGATGTGATGAGAGGTTGTCAGACACAATACAATAGTCTGGATAGAGAAAATGTAAATCAACTTTGTAGGACAAGGCATTGATTGTGTACTAGAAATGTTCCATGGGTTCTTGATATTTAAAGAGTTTTCAAAAAAGTTTTTTTTTCCTTAGGTGGATGGGTTCATTACACTGATCTATAATACCTGGTCCCAGATCCAATGGTCAAAATGCTCCAAAACCAGGGAAGGGGTTTCAGACAGTCATGCAGAGGTGTCTGATTGGTGCCTATCATGATAAGTGTTTAGATCCCCTGCAGAGAGACTATACTTACAGAGTTCAGAACAATGTAGATCCTTTTTTTTTTGGAGTAGGGGGAAGGTGGAGGTAGCTGCTAACTAACATCCACCGAGTGCACTAACTGGTCATTGTCTTAACTCACCAAGCACCCCATCTGATAGATTCAACAGAGAACAAATCTGCACCACTTTATTAATTAATTCGACCTAAGTATCCCTAACTGGCAGGTTTATCCTTGTCAGAAGTACAAATGAGGGAATTAGTTCAGTCAATTAGGCTCATTCACCTGAGATCAGACTTCCAGAGCTCTAAAACCCCCTCAGCCTCTTATACACGTCCCTTTAAATTAAATATTCAGAGATGGAAGGTTTAGTTCCATGTGGTTCTGGTCATTTTAGGGTACCTTCCTGCCATGGACACCTAACCCCAAGAACTGTTTACAAATAGATTTTTTTTAACCCTATAGTTTTATATTGCTGTGAAACTCTATGACTAGTTCTGAAATAGTCACAGGGTGTCAGTACTGCCCATATTCATTAGAATAGTAATGGACATGAGGGTTCAAAACTTTGAGGTCACTTAGAAATGTCCATGTTTTTATTTTATCCATTAATGTAACAATAATAAAATCGGTCAGAAACCTGGTGTGAGAATCATTACTGTCAAAAATGGATATTGTAGGTTGAAACATTACATTTTTAATGGTATATCTACATCTACAGAAGACAATGATCATCTTCCACCTGTCCAATGGCAGAATTGCAAAAAAACCAAAAAAAGTCATCTCAAATTAACCAATAAAAAGAAAAGATTTATTTCGGCAAATGAACAGTGGAAAGAAGAAGATTGAAAATAAATGCTATGGACATACAGATCGATATGAGAGGTGATGAGAGCACAAAGGACAACGTTCATGACATGAGGTGCAGACCAAATGAAAAGATGCTATGAGGAGTGCTTGACTTCATTCCTCAAGAAAGGTGGAGGCTGCATTGTGATGGTGCTTTGGTGGTAAAGTGGGAGATTTATACTTGGTAGAAGAGACCTTGCAGTAGGGCTATTGCTCCAGTTTGCAGAGCATTGTCATGCCTTGACAGCTTTTGATTGGGGCCAATTTCCTCCTGCAACAAGGCAATGACCCAAAGCACAGCTCCAGACTATGCAATATTTAGGGAAGAAGAAGTCAGTTTGTATATTCTGTCTTTAATGGAGCGGCTGGCACAGTAACCAATTAAGATGTTGTGGGAGCAGCTTAAACATACAGTACAGAATTTTTTTTCCATCAAACCAACCAGTCCAGCCTGAAACCATGGAGAGATATCTCTTCACATGCCCCTCAAAAAACTGACAAGAATGTTAAAGGTCTGCCAGGATGTAATTGCTGCACATGGAGGATTCTTAAATTTCTATCCCAAACTATAGAGTTGCCAGATCGGCCATGTTTTCCTGGACACACATGTTTATTCAGTCTGATGGGCAGTGCATGAAAACTGCAACCCCATAGCATGTAGAAGGCATCTGCTGCAGGTAAGAAATCAAAAAGGAATTCCAGGTGACCTGCTTATTTCATCCTACAGCATATGAATTATACATGTTGCAGGGCAGCACTTTCCCCCATGCTCCCCTCTGAATGAAATAGTAATATGTGTCCAGGGAAACATGGCTGATCTGGCAACCTTACTTCAAAGCCCTGTATGTTTTCCTGAAAATAGGGAAATTTCTGAGTGACCCCAAACGTTTGAACAGCAGTATATGTTTGGTTGAGATTACTAGATTACAAACTTAAATCCTTCAAATAGCAGTTTACCTGAAAGCATGGAACGGGTTTAGACTATCAGGGTTATTCAGAGAGCGGTGAAAAGCAGGAGAATGACTGGAGAATGAAAAATTCTAGCTCAAAATAGCCGATTTGGAAAGTGAGATGAATGGGATAATTTTTCTGGTTTGGCTATTTTGACCTAGAATTTTCCATTCTCCAGTCATTCTCCTGCTTTTCACCTCTCTCTGAATAACCCTGTATGTTCCTGTAAGATTTAGTGGTAGTGTTCAACTTGATGTTGTTTGATAAGACATGCTTTGAAATGGGTGCATTTAAAACGGGTACAAACACAACTTGCTACTTTTAAGTCTTTCCCAATGTTAACTGGTTGTGGAGGTAGTTTTTTTGCTATAGGTATACTTGGGAATAGAGTGAGAGCCATTTCTGTCTTCAAAGTTTTCATATTGCATCAGTTTATTACAACAAAACACTGAACAGGTTGTCACAAACATGCAGGTCTATTCAAAGAAAGGTGAAACTCAGGAGAATGACTGGAGAAGAGAAAATTCTAGGTCAAAATAGCCAAACCAGAAAAATTCTCCCATTTATCTCACTTTCCAAATCAGCTATTTGGTCTAGATTGTTCTCTTCTCCTGTCAGTTCTCCTGATTTTAACCATTCTCTGTATAACTATAGTTTCCACTTTTAATGAATGGTACCATTGTTCAGTGCTGTTCACCATGTTTGCATTAGGGTGTCTTTGTGTGGAGATGTGAAGTTCACCTTAACTGTGACAACTGTGAACATCAACAATTAGGCTGGGGTCAGACCAGCGCACTTTTAACGTGCGTTCTGGCGCACATAATTACGGCCGCACTAGCAGCAGATGACGGGCAATGACGGCCAATATACGATGTACGGCCGCACAAAAGTCCGGCCGTGCAACGCAAGTGGAATTTGAACGCATTTTTTTGAGAACGCTGAACCGCTAGTACTGACGTACTGAGTGCGCAGCTGCGGCATAGCGGCGTGTGTGCGTGATTAGGAGATGTCAGACGCTGCTAATGTCCAGCCTACATAACGTCCAGACGCAAAAAGAGTTTTATTGACGATCCGTACAAAATCACGCCCGAAAATGCGCCTCGTCTGACTGTTTTTGCGCATTCCGTGAAAAAATACGTCAATGCGTTCGGACGCACTTTTTCACGTTCGCGGGGAAAAATGCTTTCGTCTGACCCTAGCCTTAGGCTAGGGTCAGACTAACGCATTTTTCACGTTGTCCGTGAAAATGTGCGTTCGAAGAATGGACGTATTTTTTCACGGAATACGCAATAGCGGTCATACTATGCGCAGTTTCATCCGTGATTTTGTACGGATCATCAATAAAACACTTCTTGCATCTGGACGTTATGTTGGCCGGACATTAGCAGCGTCTGATGTCTCCAATTCACGCACACACGCCACTAGCGGACGCAGCGCACTCTGTACGTCAGTACTAGTGGTTTAACGTTCTCGAAAAAATGCGTTCATTTTCCACTTGCGTTGCGCAGCCGGACTTTTGTGCGACCGTACTTCGTATATTGGCCGTCATTGCCCGGCATCTGCTGCTAGCACGGCCGTGATTAAGTGCGCCTGCACGCGCGTTCGCACTGCCTCAGTCTGACCCTAGCCTTAGAGGGTTATTCACAGAGCACTGACATTTTAGGGGAATTTCAGTGCTCTTTCGCTCAACTCACTTTGGGGCAATTTGGCAAATAAAGTTTGTTGACTGCGTTGAATTCACTATTCACTGCACGGTCCCTGAAGTATGCCTGACGTAGAGCTGTGGAAGACTGCCGAACAGACCACGGAACACCACCGCCCACCTCCGAAAAGCCCACCAAATGCTGCCGAAGACCGCCTGACTGCCAAACACCGCCAAACTGCAGAAACCCCCCCAGAACTCTATTTTTTAAACAGTGTTTAAAAGGATAAAAATGCATGAACATGTGTGGACATAATAAAAAACGTTCTATAAAAATTAATAAAAAAGGTCTGTTGCAGAAGAAAAAAAAAAGGGAATCAAAAATTTTGCTTAGCAAAATACCCCAAAAACTTCTAAAAAAATAAATAAATTAATTAAAAAGCTTTTGCTGAAACTGAAAAGAATAGATGGTTGAATAAAAAATAAATAAAAACAATAATGTTTATTTACATTGAATCCTATGGGTTTGCCTTTTTAAACCTGTCGAACTGCACCACTGAAAATCAGAGCATTTCACTGACACTTCGGTGCAGTTTGACATTCTCTGAATAGATTAAGTATTACTTCTCTATGGGACAATTTCCCTGCCACCTTAGGCTAGGGTCAGACTAACGCATTTTTCACGTTGTCTGTGAAAATGTGCGTTCGAAGAATGGACGTATTTTTTCACGGAATACGCAATAGCGGTCATACTATGCGCAGTTTCATTCGTGATTTTGTACGGATCATCAATAAAACACTTCTTGCATCTGGACGTTATGTTGGCCGGACATTAGCAGCGTCTGATGTCTCCAATTCACTCACACACGCCGCTAGCGTACGCAACGCACTCTGTACGTCAGTACTAGTGGTTTAACGTTCTCGAAAAAATGCGTTCATTTTCCACTTGCGTTGCGCAGCCGGACTTTTGTGCGACCGTACTTCGTATATTGGCCGTCATTGCCCGGCATCTGCTGCTAGTGCGGCCGTGATTAAGTGCGCCAGAACGCGCGTTCGCACTGCCTCAGTCTGACCCTAGCCTCAGATCACAAACAGGGCTATTCAGAAAGAAGAGAAAACCTTGAGAACTCTGGAGAATTGAAAATTCTAGGTCAAAATAGTCAAACCAGAAAAATTCTCCCATTTATCTCACTTTCCAAATTGACTACTTGGTACAGATTGTTAATTCTCCTGCCAATTCTCAAGGTTTTCACCTCTCTCTGAATATCCCTGCAAATTGCGGTGATCTGCGGCGAACTGCACCATATTTCGCTGTCAATTCGCCAGTATTTGGCGATTGGACAGCTCTCTGAATAGCCGAACTGCCACGAAATTGCACCATACGGTGATATTCACCTTTCGGTCCAATTCGGTGGCAAGTTCGGTGCTCTTTTAATAACTCTTTATATGAATATCCCCTGAAATGAAAATTCCATGATTTTCTCCTAATTTAAGCAGAATGGGGGATATTTTCATGTCCTGTCAGGTTCATAAAGATGACACTCTTTACTAGAGAGGTACTGCACCAATATTGTTTACTTCAATAATTTACTATAAAACAGCATTAATAGCAAATGCAAAACTTTGTTATTTTTGTTATGAAGCACCAGCAGATCTCAAACTGCTTTGCAATGCAATATGGATAGATTTGAGTTGCTAATATAGAACAAATACTACATATACAGGGTTATTCAGAGAGAGGGGAAAAGCAGGAGAATGACTGGAGAATGGAAAATTTTAGGTCAAAATAGCCGATTTGGAAAATGAGATGAATGGGAGAATTTTTCTGGTTTTGACCTAGAATTTTCCATTCTCCAGTCATTCTCTTGCTTTTCACCTCTCTCTGAATAACTCTGTATATCTGTGGTACAGAAGGAAAGGGGACCCTAATCCTGTGAACATTCCATTTTTTTTAAATTGTGTAGTGTGTCATTATGTAGTTGACAAAAGACAATCAAAACAGGCAAAAAGAGGTCCATTATGTGATTAAAAAATATTTCACAATACTTAATTAATTTACCCCAGTCTATACTGGAATAGAGTTTAAATAGAGAAGTGAAAATTAAATTTCATTATTATTTTTTTTCCACTTAACAAAATTCCAGGTAAAACAATGTGAAATGTATTTTGCAGGTATACTGGTGAAGAATTGTGTTATGAATCCATTTTTACTCATCAAATAACTGACAGCAGATGATAGATGTTGTAAGAATTGTATAACAGTGCAATCTAGATAGTGGGATAATGTTTGTTGTGCTAAATATATACTTGCTATGAAAGTGTGTGTTATTCTGCCATCGGAAATATACTGTATATGTAAATACCTTTGCTCTTTTAAAGGCATTTTCACATATATTTAGCACAACAGAATCACATAGTTATTATAATTGCAAACACCCTGAAAAGGGCATCTTGTATGCCAATTATTCTTTTGTTGTATCATTTTAAAAGTGGAGCAATTCGTAAAGTTGATATTGATTCCTTTTGTAGCAAACAAGGTGGTACTTTGATGTAAGGATGGCATGGGACTGTCATATTCCCCAAAATACGAATATAGGATAAATTAAGTGAAGTTGATGTACATTAAACCCCGCTTGTTTGTAAATATAATTAATTTAAGCAGCACTGCTAATGTTTTGTGTGTTTTCTGTTGTTTCCTTTATTTTGTTTTCTTTATCCTGTCCAAAAGTTACCACTGTGCGACGTGCGTGCTCTTTCTGTTCTAGTTTCAGCAACAGCTGATAGTTGATACTTATTGTTATCATTAACTCACTTTGCATCATCCACTTCCAAAAGTAGTAACAAATTGTGCCAAATAAATTTTAATTATTTAGGTCCAGGTTGTCAAATGCCATCTCAGTGAGTCAGTATTGTGTCTAGGGTTGCTATATTGGCATATTTTTCGGGGCATACATAATGTCTACTTATGTTTCAACTTCTCTTAAACTTAAATTATATAACTGTATCTTTTACCAACAATTGCTACAAAAAGTTCAGATTTTCTGCTGTAGCATTTGCTTTGCGTGACTTAGGCTGCGGTCACAGAAGCGTTTTTCAGAATGGAAGGAACGTTCGTGAGAGTGGATGTCCCTTCGATTCTGACGCCCATGTGGCCACCTCGCTGAGCGCCTCCATAGGAGGATCGTGCTTTGAAGCCCCGTCAGCTTCCGTCTCAGCTTTTTGACGGGGAGGGCTTTTTGACGTTCGGTGGTAGCACTCACAATTCTTACGTGTGCTACACCGTGTGGCCCTCCCTGTCGATTCGTTACAAAGCTGCAACGGACACATTCAGTGCGCTCGTGTGACCGCAGCCTTACTAGTAGTTTTAGAAGCCTTTATCTGCTTTCATCGATTAAATAGAAAGGGCCCCATTCCAAAGTTGGTGTAAATTTAGCCGGGGCTGTTGTTGACCATGTGACGGAACCGTTCTCTTCCGCCTGGAAGGGGTGTAAAAAGGAATGGGATGGGTCTGGGCTGGGGGAAAGAGAATGGGGTTTTTTTGTAAAAAAGGCTGTGGAGCTCTGTGATACACTCATACACACTGAATATTACTGTAACACAAAGCTCCACAATAATAAAACTCACAGTATTTTCCAGTGTGAGTGTGCATTATTACTGTGGAGGTCTGTGATATGCTCATACAGCTCAAACACACACTGCACATTACTGTGAGTTTTATTGCTGTGGAGCTCTGTGATACGCTCATACACACTGCACATTGCTGTGAGTTCTATTGCTGTGGAGCTCTGTGATACACTCATACACACTGCACATTACTGTGAGATTTATTGCTGTGTTGCTCTGTGATATGCTCAGACACACCGCGCATTTCTGTGAGATTTATTGCTGTGGTGCTCTGTGATACACTCATACATATCGCACATTACTGTGGGTTTTATTGCTGTTGAGCTCTGTGATATGATCATACACACTGCACATTTCTGTGCAAATATGCAGGCAGAGCTTAATGTGGGCATGGTTTGTGGATGGGTGTGGCACAAGGGCCCCTGTGATTTCCAATTGCCCGGGGGCCCCATGAGTTGTCAGTCCGCCCCTGCATCAGGGTTAGAATACAGCCCAAAGTGTCTGTTTTAAGTGGTCATAAAATGGCTACGGTACAATAAACTACCCTTTCAGTAGTTTCAATTTTGGAGGTTTCCACTGAATTTTAACTTATGTTTATATGTAAATGGAGACGCCAAAATGGAAGGTCTGCTGCTAGTATACCTGATTGATGCAGTAGGAGAATACAAAATCCATAAGGAAGATAGGGTAGCACTCTCCTCGACTCTCACATGAGAGTATCTGGGTACTTGACAAGAGTAGGAACCTGGAGAGACACGAGGAACATGGAGAGGCAGGATGCTGTGGAGCAGGCTGGGAGAGCAGGGTAAATTGCAGGTACCAGGAAGAGCAACGCACAATACTAGCTGTGTGAGCTAAAGGGCCACAATGCTGAAGCAATGTCTGATGGGTGGAGCATCCTTTTACAGGGAATCAGTAGAATCACGTGTGAGTGCATACAGAGGCAGGGAAAACCAACAGGTGTATTCAAAGAAAGGTGAACCTCAGGAGAAGGACTGGAGAAGTGAAAATTCTAGGTCAAAATAGCCCAACCAGAAAAATTCTCCCATTTATCTCACTTTCCAAATCGGCTATTTTGACCTAGATTGTTCTCTTCTCTTGCCAATTCTCCTGGTTTTCACCTTTCTCTGCAGGGCTGGGTGTACTGAAGACTGGGAAGGGATATGGAGCAAAACCAATACCTGGTCTGGAATGAGCTGACATGACAGGAAGGAGGCTGCCATCAGGTGCGTGCATGGATTAGTCTTCAGTTTGGTTTCTGATACCCTTATCCAAAATGCTTGGGCCCAGAGGTGTATTGGACTTTGGATTTGTTCAGATTTTGGAATATTTGCATATGATAATGAGATACGTTGGAGCTAGAACCCATAGCTAAACAATAATCTTTCATATACATCGTATACACATAAAATAAAGGTAATTTTATACAACATTTTTCATAATTTTGACCTCCCTGTCACATGAGGTGAGGTGTAGAATTTTCATTTTTTTGGTGTCATGTTACCATTCATGACATTTTGGAATTTTGTATAATTAATTTGGGGTAAGGGATACTCAACCTGTAATAAACAAATGAACCAAGAGCAGCGAGCAAGCGGCAAATGATCGTATGATGGAGGACCTTAGGATATTTGGCACCTGTGGTGATTCACTTTTTCTTGTGCCCTCATATTCTCAAATTTGCTATTTTCCACCCTGAGTGCTGGATGTTGGCGTGCTTTCGCTTGAAACTGGCTTTGTTGCTAGTAATCCACGCAATCACCAAGACTGATCATTAGCTAAAACTTCATCTATGAATAATTTTGCAGATAGGAGGTGTGGAAAGCGTTGTATCTTACTAAGCAAGAATGATTGTAGAAAATGTATGCTGCAGGGCTGTTAGGGAAAAAAATAATATTTTTTTAAAGATATTTTTAGTCCTTGGCTAAAGGGTATGCTGTGCAAACTGTGCTAGTGTCCTTTACAGATCATCATTAAGAGAAATGCAATGAATGGGTGAGCAAATGAATGAAAGAATAAGTGATTTTCTACAACATGCCCTAACGTTCAATTAAAATAAATATTCCAAGGTTTTCCCGTGCAAACAGTGAGATGAATCTGGTTAAAATATGCGATGTATCCAGCCTTCATGAGCACACAATGGGCCCTATCACCTGGTGTGAGCCAAGCCTAGTGTCAGCATGTTTTTGCGTTAGTCCCAGGTAAAATGAGTCTTGCGCCTGACAACGGATCGTTTGCCTCCCGCTAGAAACGGGAAAAATCACTTAGCGTGTTTTAATTTGTGATTCGTAGTGCGAGCTTACTGTACTTACCGCGTCCTATACTTAACATAGTGAGCGCTAGAGAACACTTGTGATATTGTAACCAACAGATCACTTGGTGCCAGCGCTAAGGCTAGGGTCAGATGAGCGCAGTGTTCAAGTCTGTGTAACCGCACATAAGTACGTCCGTGATAGCATACAATTGTGTTAAATGGAGCCCCACACACGAAGTATAACGGATGCAGCAAACGGACGCAGGTTAGGCAAGAACGTAATGCTGCTAGAACGGACGTGCGGAGTACGCAACGTCCGCATAGCTTTGTGTGTGAGTGAAGGAACGTGGTCAGACAGACTGCATTTATACGTCCAGCATTTTTGACGGGCAAAATGTTTTTTCATTTTAATTTAATTTCCCTCCTACTCGTCAAAAATACCGTCAAAAATAACCTGGCTGGAAGTACATTGAAACATACATAGTGCAGGAGGGGTGGGGTCACGCCTATTCCCCGAAGGGTTGGCTGCAACCACCTGGGGGAGCATAAATAAAGGCCCACTAGTCTACCTCATGTTTGACAAGCAGCATGAGCAGGTATGGTTTGCTATGTAGCAGCCTGTGGTTTTATTTTGGTTAGGACTCGCCCTTATAGAGGTGCCGTGACGTTGGCGGGCGAACTAGTCTTATAATAGCCATTAATAAGAAACCAAACCTCTAATTGTGTTTAGTTTCACACGGTATAATTGGAGTAAGCGCAGATGACATTTTTTTCTTTGTTATGTTCTACACATGTTGTTGGGCTGGATGCATTTAGTGGTTGCAGCCAACCCTTCGGGGAATAGGCGTGACCCACCCCCTGCACTATGTATGTTTCAATGTACTTCCAGCCAGGTCATCCCTGCAGCAAGACTCCGCTCCGTGTCTTTGTTTTGATCCCAAAGTGGATTTTGTTTCTGGGGGAGCATAAATAAAGGCCCACCAGTCTACCTCATGTTTGACAAGCAGCATGAGCAGGTATGGTTTGCTATGTAGCAGCCTGTGGTTTCATTTTGGTTAGGACTCGCCCTTATAGAGGTGCCGTGACGTTGGCGGGCGAGCTAGTCTTATAATGGCCATTAATAAGAAACCAAACCTCTAATTGTGTTTAGTTTCACACGGTATAATTGGAGTAAGCGCAGATGACATTTTTTTCTTTGTTTTATTCATAGTATGTTAGTGGTTGATTATTAGGGTGACCAATTTGGACCATGTTTAAAGGTACATATGGATAAGTCTGGCCCTGAAACATGTATTCTTTATATTCTGCAGCATGGAAATTATTGCCGCTCACCTGGCCTTCCTTTTGGATCTATTAAATGCAGTGTAATGATTTTACATGCTGTTGGCTGATATTTATCATGCAATGCCCATCAGCCTTAATTCATATATGTGTGCATATAAATATGGATAATACAGCCACCTTGGAGGATTTTAATAATGCAGGGGTGTGAGGGCTCTTCACTTGATGTGTTCATACTTATACAGCTTGTGAGGGCAGAGGATAGGTATGGCCCGGCACTTTGCACTGTAAAAAAACAGTTCTATCCTGTACACAACCGCATTAGCGCTGGGTCTCAGCTCGGGACTAAGTGTTTCCCTAACGCGCGCTAAATGACCTTGTACACTGACTACCGCAGACAAGATGATCTGTGGGTGGGGCATCAGGCGCTAAGTTTTAGCGACTCAAGTTAGATTTTCCATTAGCGATGGCGTTTTAGCTCACACCAGGTTATAGGGCCCAATGTTTGTGTAGGTTGATCAGCAGCTGAAGATCATTTAATGTAGCATATCAAGTTAGGGAAATAGTCATTATGGATTAAGACATTTCTTTCTAGAATTGCTTCATAGCGGATCTCAGTGTCAGGGACTTTTTGGAACATTGACGTTTATTTGTAAAAGTGATATGTTGGCATTGTCTTAACATCTGTAGATGGAAAGGAAATAAGTACTGTGCAAGAAGTTGAACTCTACACATTGAAGAACACCATGAGATGAGACCGTAGCATACTTAAGACACTGTTTAGGGACTCCAGGTGGTGATACTCGTAGCGGCGCGAATATCACTGTGGGTAGCGTTGCTTTCCATGGCAAGGTGCTGTGGTAGCGTCTGCCCCGGAGTCTAACACTAAAATGGGGACGCTATGGGGAAACCCGCAGGTGCAGGTTTTTCACTGTTGGCGTCCCTATTTTAGTGTTAGGTAGGGAATAGGGCCCTTAGTCTTAATCTCTTTACGCACTTCTTCTCAAGATGAACATTTCTCTTCTCCTATGTAATATCTTATTAAGTATGAATTATACTTTACACTATATAAAATAAGGTATATTATTTATACAAAGAAGTCTGATGCATGTTATTTGTTATTACAAACAATGGCGAACATCTCTATTGTTGCAACAGCAAAAAAACGCCAGAGATTCAGAAAAGAGAAATTCACCAATAAAGCTTCTCCTGCCCTTGTTTGAATTTCCATTTTAGAAAACACCAAAGTTTATCATCGTTCTGGAATAGCAGGGAAGCTGATAGTTTTAATGAATGGTACCATTATACTTAAGGCGTATATACTCACAGCTCAAGTGAAATACAGCTCATTGTATGTCAAACTTGGTGCTTACTCAAAAGTGTCACATAAGGCATGTCACATTTTTAAATCTTGTATAGCAATAAAGTGGCCTTATCAGTTCTATCCTGCCCAATCCTCATAAGGGGTATCGCGATATTGATAAAACTGCAAACAGTACGCCAGGCTTGGGAGCGATTAGAAAGCACTGTTATACCTGAAAAGTACAGGATTTGTTCTTCTAAACCTATATGTATATAAAAATGTAAACACTGACATACTGAAATAAATATATGACCTACAAAGGTAAAGCATTTGTAAAGCATCACAAATCTATGTTTTCATGGTTTGAAATGGCCCATGCTGAGATAGCCTGGTGTAACCGTAGAGGCGTATTTGTATATTTTTCATTTATCTAAGACAGGCCTTGCTCTGCTTTGAAATTCTGTGATGCCCAAAGCTCAATTTTTCAAACAGAATTAGGGGGCAGAGTGACTGAATATTCAGCACAGGTTGGATGAACAATATGTGCAAAATAGAAAGTGGATGAAACAGTGTCATCTCCTGCGAAGACAGCAGGTCACCTAGTGAATAAGGAGGACAACACATAGTGATTTTCAAAACTGCCAGCACTTGCAGCACATGGAAATTTATTCCTATGTCTGGCAATGAGCGAGTTAACTTATCCCACTCCCCATCCTCCTCATCAACCCAAGGAAGATGCCCTGATCGTTGTATTTTAACATTAAACAAACACAGCGAGATCCTTCACTCGCCCCCTCCTCTTCCTCATGGCTTGCGTTACAAATTGTACATTTAAATTGCTGGCAGGATTCATTACCTTCTCCTCTCTGATTCCAGCCATGCGGAAAATATTGCACTGGTGGAGAACGAAAAGAGAGAGAGAAAGCAAGACGGGAAAAGAGAGAGTGAATGGGTGAGATGAGAGTATAGTGATGGAGAGATAGAAAAGGGTATAAGGATGTTTAATTTATTTTACGATGCTTATATAGCCCTGTCCTCATACTATTCATGTTATTTATGATGATAATTTTTAATTTTAGTATTTCTGAGAAGATACATAGTAATGAATGGATAGATGGTAGAGAATGGCGAAAGGGCAGATGAACAGATAAACAGATAGTAGCGTATTGATAGATGGTAGATAGTAATAGATGGATGATAGCTGATAGATAAATAGTAACGGATAGCCGATAATTGTTATGGATGGATAGATGGATGATTTCAAAGGATGGATAGATGGTTGACATAGCTAGATACATACAGGGTTATTCAGAGAGCGTGAAAAGCAGGAGAATGACTGGAGAATTAAAAATTCTAGGTCAAAATAGCCAAACCAGAAAAATTCTCCCTTTCATCTCCCTTTCCAAATCGGCTATTATGACCTAGAATTTTTCATTCTCCAGTCATTCTCCTGCTTTTCACGCTCTCTGAATAACCCTGATAGTAATGGATTGGTAGGTATATAGTAATGAATGGATGGATAGGTAGATAGTAATTGGTGGATTTTGAAATGGAGGCTAAATGGATGATAAACATGGATGGATGGAGACAAGATAGGTAGCCGGATAACAATATATCAGTAGTTCCCAACCAGGCCAGATTTTGCAGATCACCTTGGGGAAATGCAGACAGAATCCTGCAATCACTGATCAGCAAATCATATCACCTGTGCTGTGCTTCACATATCTGGAAAACCTGGCCTATTAGGGGTACTTGAGGACCACTGTTGGAAACCACTGCAATAGATGATAGATTTAGCAGTGGTGGCTGGTGAAATTGTGGGCGACTAGAATATGACGGTATGTATATACTGTATCTGTAAAGTCCATCATTTGCCCTAAATCATTATGGTATGGGTTACAAAGTGTTCCATACCCTGAAATTTAAATATAGAATCTGATTTATTAAACCAACAATGAGTAGTAATTCTGTCAGTTCTCCCTGATCCAGCACACTCTCTCTTCCTCTGGACATCTCACTTTTTTTTTTTTTATTCAAGGCAGAGGAACAGTAATACAGATATGTAAAAAGTAAATCGAAGCTTCTTCCGCATGGACAGTGGTATAATGCAAGCGTACCATGTTACAGCATATCACAGATTTTGCATTTTGTAGCGGAATAATGGGTTCGTATAGTGCAGAGAGAGTAAAAAAATCTTAACACAAAGAGATTCATGACAGTTCTAATAAACAACCGTACACATGAGGTAAAGGGGAGAAGGTTACCACCAAGCGGAGTGGGAGTCTGTAAGGGACCCCAGCGCGCCGAGTCCATGCGGTATAGGTGGGTAGGGTTCTCTATGTCAGGGGGGTAGGTTTGGGAAGGGAGAGGAGGAGAAGGAAAAGAAGGGACAAAGGAGAGGAGAGGAACAGAGAGAAGAAAAAAAAAAAGAAAAAAAAGAAGGGGGGTAGGTGAGGAGGGGGAAAATTTGATGTACGAGGCGGGGGGTGAGGAGGTGAGGCTGTGGGATTTCAGGTATGCTGACAGGTGCCCGCCCCGAGACTTCCGAAGTCTCATAGGAGAAGCGAGGCTTGTGTGCTATCCAGTACAGAAAGGCCCAGAGTGCGTGTCTCTCTGGCACCTCATACTACACGCGAGCGGCAGGATGCTGAGGCCAGGAATGTATTCCAATAGAACCATTTATGGGTATGTGTCTCCATATTATTTCGTACTCTGGCCCCAAGGTCCTCCATGTTTCGCACCTCCTCCATCCTCGAAAGCCAGTCTCTGTATGAGGGGGCAGACGGCGACCCCCAAGCCAGGGCGACCAACAGTCTCGCTGTCATGAGCATCGGTAGAGCCACCGATTTCCTGAGGGTACTCGTTGAGCATGTGGTGTGGGTAAGTAGAAATGGACCAGGGGAGAGCGGTAGAGTCAGATCTGTGACCTCGGCAATTGTGTCCCTTACCAGGCTCCAGAAGGGTGCAAGAGTCGGACAATCCCACCACATGTGGAGGTAGGTGCCCGTCCCACCCCCGCATCTCCAACAGTCCGAGGTGTGGCGGAGTCCGATCCGGAAGAGTAGGGAAGGCGTGCTGTACCACATTGAGAGGACTTTGTGTGAGGTAGATTGTAGGCGAGCTTGAGGGGAGCCGCGGTGGGTTAGCTCGTAAGTATCTCGCCATTGGTCCTCAGTCACCGGCGATTCAAGAAGGTGGTCCCATTGAGTTTCAAAGGACGGTGGGGGTAGTCCTCGCGACGTCTGCATGAGGCGATAGAGGGTAGATATCCCATGTTTATGTGGGTGTTTGGAGGTACAGAGGGATTCAAAAGGAGTGGGAGCTCGAAGCAAGCGGTGCCGGGCGGGCAATGCTAGGAGGTAGTGGGAGATTTGGGAGAAATTAAAGTGTTCCAGGGGGGTAGGGGAGGCATTCTGTTCTGTGCCATCCCAGGGTGCATGTAGTTCCCCTCCTGAGATGAAGTGCAGGGCTCGTGGTGTAACAAGTCCTGCCAGCCGGCGTTTGACGCAGGGAGTTACCCCAGGAGCGAAATCCGGGTTGTTCACGAGCGGCAGCATGGGCGAGGGGTAGGAGGAAAGGGCGTGTTGTGGCACCGTGGACCGCCACCCTGCAGGGTGCACCCACAAAGGGGTGGTGACTCGCCATAGGCGATCTGCTGTCAGGAGCTATCAAGGCTATAACCCCGGTCGGGTGCGGCGTGGCGTCCATCTCCAGATCCTGCCAGAGTGCATGTCTCCCTCCCGTAGTCCACTCCACTATTCTCAAGAGGTGAGTGGATTGATAATATTGGCGAAGGTCCGGGACAGCCAAACCGCCGGCGGTCTTAGGTCGGGACAATGTGGATGAACTTATCCGGGCTCTAGATGCGTTCCAGATGAATCGAGAGCAGTCGGACTGGGCCTTCCGGAGAAAGGAGAGGGGGACTCGTATGGGCAGTGTCTGGAAGAGGTAAAGGAGCCTGGGTAGCACATTCATTTTCAAAATGCTAATTTTCCCAATCCAGGAGACGCGTAAGGGGTTCCATTCCGTGAGGTTGCGGGCAATTTCCGACCATAACGGCACTAAGTTCTCCCGAAATAGAGTCAGAGGGGAATTCGTGAGCCATAATCCCAGATATTTCATTTTGGAGGTGCACCATACAAAAGGGTGCATCCGTCGGAGAACTCGTTCCGCCACACCCCGAACATTGATGTTTAGTCCATGTTCAGTTTCAGGTTCGATAGTGCTCCATACGTCTGGAACTCTCCTACTATTTCAGGGAGGGAAGCGAGTGGATTGGTGACGTAAAAGAAGAGGTCATCGGCGTATGCCGAGACTTTGTGGACTTCGGATCTCCCTTTCAAGCCCGTGATGGATGCGTTTAGGCAGACCGACTCCAGGAGAGGCTCAAGATAGAGAGCAAACAGGAGTGGTGAGAGGGGGCACCCCTGTCTAGTCCCGTTCCTGATTTGGAACGTGTCGGATAGAACACCGTTAACCCGTACTCGCGCATTCGGCGCCTGATATAGGGCGGCAGTCCACCGTAGGAATTCAGGTGGTATATGCATGACTTTCAATGTGGCGAATAGAAAAGACCAGGAGACTCTATCGAACACCTTTTCGGCGTCGGTTGACAAAAGGAGCGTGGGCGTTTCCGACGCCAACACTGCGTGTATCACATTCAGCGTTCGAATTGTGCCATCTCTCGCTTCCCGGTCCGGGATGAAGCTCACCTGGTCCCTCCTCACCAGTAATGGAACCACATTTTTAAGACGTTGAGCAAGGATTGTGGCAAAGATTTTAAGATCGCTGTTGAGGAGCGAAATCGGTCTGTAACTGGCACAAGAGAGTGGGTCTTTACCCTCCTTTGGGATCACTACGATCGTGGCCGAGAGGGAGTGTGGGTGGAAGGCTTCCCCAGTAAGAAGTGCATTGAAAACTCCGGCCAGGTGTGGTATCAGTTGTGGCCCGAAGCGTTTATAATAATTGGGAGGAGAAGCCGTCCGGCCGGGAGCTTTACCAGGCTTCTGTCGCTTCAGGGCCGCGACGATCTCCTCTGTGTTGATGGGGGAACGTAGAGGTTCTTGTTGCTCCGATGTTAATCGGTGGGGAATCCGGGTCTCTAAGTACTCCGTGATTTGAGAGGTGGTGAGGGGTCCAGGTTCCTCCGCGGAGTGGTATAAGGAGGAATAGAAGTCTCTAAAAGTGGGCTATGTGATTCGGGTCAGAGGACTCCGTATCAGGGGAAGTGTGAATCTTCGGGATGTAGTTCTGTCGACGGCGTTTTTTCAATAGGCACGCTAAGAGGCAGCCCGGTTTGTCTTCATGCAAGGCGAAATAGCATTTTGTGCGGAGAATCGCGTGTTGGATGCCGGGTTAAGGGCATTAGCCAATTGGGTACGGGCATGCAAGAGTCTTGCATAGGTGTCTGCATCGTCGCCCGATGCCTGGTGCTCGTGTTCCAAGGTTCTGATGGCAGAATATAGGGAGGCTATTTCTTCTCGCTGGGTTTTCCGTTTTCGGGAGGCCAAGGAGATCAACTGAACACGTATGACAGCCTTGTGGGACTCCCATACGGTCGGGAGCGGGACCTCAGAGGCCTTATGAATCTCAAAAAATGAGGTCAGGGTATCCTCCGCCGCCGTCACCAGCTCTGGGTCTGAAAGCAGCGAGGTATTCAGTTGCCAAGACCGATCCCGAGGCCGGAGCAGGGGAGACGTCACGGTTAACACAACAGGAGCGTGGTCCGACCACGTCGTCGCCTGTATCTTTGCGTCCCGAATCAGCGGAAAGTCGTACTGAGGGACGAAAAAGTAGTCTAGTCTTGAGTAAGCTCTGTGGACTGACGAAAAATACGTGTAGTCTCGGGTGGAAGGGTTAAGGGCCCTCCAGACGTCGATCAGGCGTAGTGCTTGTAGGGAGTGGTGAATCCGGGTTAAGATGCGCCGCGGTGTCCGGTGCTGTGAGGAAGAGGAATCTTCTTTAGGAACCATGGGGATGTTGAAGTCTCCTCCTAGCACCAAGACACCCACTGTGAAATCCTCAAGTAAGCGTAGTGTCTTGGCTAGGTATAGGTGCTGCTTTGTGTTAGGTAGGTAGACATTGGCGAAGGTGTACGGTGAACCACCAATTGTGCCCTTCACAAATACGCATCTCCCGTCTCCGGCGGTATAGGTCTCTGAGTGCTCGATGGGGACGGAGGCCGCGAACACAATTGATGTACCCTTAGACTTAGACACTGGGTTGTGATCGAAGTATCCGGTGGGGTATCGTTTATCTCTCAAAGAGGGGGCGGAGGAGGCGCGAAAGTGAGTTTCCTGAAGGAAGGCAATCGATGCCTTCAGGGAGGCAAGGTCACGGAGGAGGCGCCTTCTTTTTTCCGGTTGGTTAAGGCCTCTGACATTGTAACTGACTATCCTGAGGTCAATCGGAATCACGTTAGAGCCTCCATTGGGGCGGGGACCTGCCATGCAGTGTGGTGGGGGGGGCCGGGGTAGGGCGGGAAGAGGTGGAAGGGGTTAGGGGCGAGTGAAAGATAAGGAGTGTAGAGGGAGCGGAGTGATAGGTGGGAAGAGGGATAGGGAGAGCAAGAAGAAAGAAAGAGGAAGGGAGGTAAAAGAAAAAACAGAGGAAATAGAGGGAGAAAAAAAAAAAAGAAGAAAAAGGAAGAGGGGGGGGGAAGTTCTAAGAAAGTGAGGAGGGGTGAAGGGGGGAGGAGATTCTCTCAGGAGGAGTGTAGGAGAGAAGTTTTGGGTACGTGGCCAAAAATATAGGCCCGGTGTTTGGGATACGTAGGTACCGGTCGGGAGAGGGAGGTGACCCACCGCCTCTGAGGTTGAGGTTGGGGGCAGCCGTGCACTAACCCGAGTGACAAGGGTACCTATCCCAGGGGGGGCATGTGGGGCCCCTTCTGGAGCCGAAGTGAACCGCTGGTGGAAGTAAAGGACCACAACCAGTGAGTCCGAACGAAGACACAGAATAAACGAAAAAATAGAATACAAAAAATAGAATACAAAAATTGAAAGGTAGCTCGTGTAACTCAGTCCCCTCCGACAGGGGCGTTAAAGGTTATAGGCGCAAAGGGATGCATATGGAACCAAAACAGTTGTATCTGACATATAGGAAAACGCAGTACAAGGGGCGTAGAGTCGTAAGTAATCTCCAGTTCCCCCCATCCACCCCCCCATCAGGCGATAATACAGTCTAGCGGGCACGAAGCGTCGTAGTAGCGGCCGAGTACGCAGAATGTCCCCTGTGCGTAGATAACCTTCTGTCTAGAGTATGTGGTCGTTCAGTAATCAGCGGGTATCGGCTGGACGATTGCTGTAGGTAGTAGGGGATCGGAGTACCTCAAAACGTGTAGGGGAGGGGTTGCGTATCCACGGACGTGGCTGGGAGCACAGGAACCGGGGGCTTGTGGTATGTATAGGTACACCGTCGCCGGGAAGGTAGCCATCCCCCACCCACCGGGACGATCGTGTCAGCGTGGTAGGCGACGTCAGCTCAGGAGCCCAGGGAGCAGCCAAGGGTGGGGGAAGACAGGGAAGAAGGGGGGGAAAAAAAAGGGGGGAGGAGGGGTGGCTCGGTGGGCAGTTACGTTGGTTGAGAAAGACAGGCCACGGCACATGCCAGGGGACAGCACACTGACCCCGGGGCATGGGACCCGCGGCGTGGGAGGGTTGGGGTATAAGAGTCAGCTGCGGTCTCCAGGGTGTCTCGCTAAGAGGCGCGATGGCTGAGCACAACGGACTTATATGCTGTGTGGTGGTTGCTGTGGGGAAGTGTTCTCTCTCATCCAGCCGGGTGAGACGGTGTGCAGAGCTGAGTCCGTGTGCCATTTCTCCCTCT
Source organism: Leptobrachium leishanense (assembly GCA_009667805.1). Lineage (NCBI taxonomy): Eukaryota > Metazoa > Chordata > Amphibia > Anura > Megophryidae > Leptobrachium > Leptobrachium leishanense. Next base: position 188,177,744 of record CM019063.1, read on the forward strand.
AGTGTCCGAGGGGGCGGCTCATCTAAGCTGGCATCGGTGGGGTGCGGTGGGTGGGAAGGCCTGAGAGCTCTGGGTGGGGGACCATGGGGTAGGCCAGGCCATGTTGTGGGTCGCTGACATAGCCCCCACTCAGTCCGCCTCGCCTGGGGGAACCAGCGTGTCGTGGGCTGGGGTATCCCTCATCCGGCGTCGTCTTGGAGGTCGGCCAGGGCGACCCGACTCACCCAGACTCCACACCTCGCTCTTCTCCCAATCCTGGACTTCGGACGAGGGCAGGTTTAAAGCGTCGAGGAACGGGGCAACATCAGCTGGGCAGGTGATGGTGTGGGTGGTACCCTCCACGCGTACGGTGAGTGCAAGTGGGAATCCCCAGCGATATAGGATGTTGTTCCGCTTAAGGGTCTGGGTGACGGGGCGGAGGTGGTGGCGGGCCGCCAGGGTAAATGGTGTCAGGTCATGATAGAGTTCGATCGTTTGGCCTTCAAAGTCCCACGACCTGGATGTGCGGGCCCACTGCATAATCTGGTCCTTCACCCGGTATGAGGCAAAGCAGCATACCACGTCCCTAGGTGGGTCTCCTTCCGGAGGACGGGGACGTAGTGCACGGTGAGCTCGGGGAAGTTCAATGGCCGCCTGGGAGTCTCGGCCCAGCAGACCATTAAAGAAACGGCGGAGGGTCCCTTCAAGGTGCTCGGGGGGGATCCATCTCCTGGAGACCGCGTATGCGCAGATTACACCGCCTGCCGCGATTGTCCAAGTCGTCTACCAGTCTCCGCAGTCCGGAGTATTCAGGCGCTGCTGAGTGAGCTGCTGGGGCCTGGTGAGCAGCTGCCTGCTCGATGTGAGACACGCGGTCAGAGAGCGCCAAAACTTCCTCCCTTACCCCATCGACGTCGCATCGGACGGAGCTGTGCAATTCCATCAACATGTCAGCAAGGTCTGTCTTTGTGGGCATCCCCGCCAAGAGAGACTCCAGACGCAGCTCCAGTCTGGTGATTGCGGCGGTCGGGTCCGCGCTGGGGTTCGGAGCGGACGCCATCTTGGCAGCGACTGCGGGGAGTTCCAGACGCGGCGTTTGGATCAGGTAGTCTTCGAGCGAGCGGGTGTTTACCCTCGATGCACTCGCTGGGGTTTTCGGGTCGCCGTTGGGCTTCCTGCCTCGGGCCATAGTAGTGCCTAAGCTGAGTATTAAAGGTGATGTGTCGGAGGGGGTTAGGGAGAGCATTTAGTGTGCAGCCATCTTAGTCAGCGGCCCAGACACGCCCCCCGACATCTCACTTCTGCCAAAAATCTCACGCATCTATTCTAATTGTTTGAGGCTGCTCCCACTTTGCTTAAGTTTGCTCAACTTCAAGACCAACAGTAGTGACTATCCAGAAGGTGGTATCAGAATTTTTAAATGTAGAGGAAAGAAAGCGCATTCCTTTTCTTCCTATCATCTTACCCTAGAAGAAAAAGCAACATGTCTGCTTCTTTTATTGGGCAGCATTCCTCACCTGTCCCAATGCAAAGTGAATGTCTGATCTCACAAATACCATCTGCAAGCAAACTGAGCATGCCTAAAATGACCTCATAGAGGCCAGTTTTTAACGAAAGCCCCAGAATCATGTCAGGTTGGGTTGCTCTCAAAGTTTTTATTATTATTATTATTATTATTATTCTTTATTTATAAAGCGCCAGCATATTCCGCAGCGCTGTACAATAAGCACAGTATAGACGGGTTACAATACATTGAACAACATTTGACAAACAGTACAAGAGGGGATGAGGCCCTATTCCCGTAGGAACTCACAATCTAGAGGGGTTGGGGTTGGAAACAGGAGGAGAGGACTGTAAGGTGAGAGTGATTGATGGTTGCGTCAGTGAGTTGGGTGGTAGGCTTCCCTAAATAGGAATGTTTTCAGGGAGCGTTTGAAGGAAGAGAAGTTAGGGGAAAGTCTGACAGTACGAGGGAGAGCGTTCCAGAGAGTGGGGGCTGCGCTTGAGAAATCCTGCAGTCTATCATGGGAAGAGGTGATGCGGTGAGAAGCTAGGCGCAGGTCACTGTTTGACCTTAGGGAGCGGGCTTTTCTTTAGGCATTCATCGATTACGTAGGAGGAGGCATTCCAGGATTGTAATTATTAAAGAAAGAGCTTTTTAAACATCTTTATCACATACACCTGTAAGATTGTTTTAATGAAAAATCATAATAAAGAAGGTTAATAGCATTAATTAATGACAAGTGATTTTTGCCTTTCATAACTGCTATTTGTAACTGTACTGGTGGGGTGCTGCTACGTTTGCCCATATGGACGAGCTTCCAATGAGATCTAGTAGTAGATGGATGATGCATAGTAATAGATGGATAGATAGTAAAGGATGAGAAGATGGTACATTTTAATGAAGGATAGTAAAATGAACAGATAGTATCAAGGGAACAAAAGGTATTGATGGGTGGATTGGTAGATAGTAAGTAATGGATGATAGTTTTCATAATGGACGAATAGATGGATGATAGATTTAGTAATGGATGATGAATAGCAATGGGTGGATAGATGGATCAATATCAATGATGATAGATCATAATGGATGATGGTTAATAACAGATGGGTAGATAGATGAATAGATGATGGTTAGTAATAGATGGATAGATAGTAAAGGATGAGTAGATGATAGATTGTAATCGATGGCTAGGTTGGTGGTTAGAGAATAATGGATGAAATGATAGATCATAATGGATGCATAGAGTGACGATGGTTAGTAGCAGATGGGTAGATAGAACGGAAGAGTAGATGATAGATTATACTGAATGGGTATAGTGATGGTTAGAGAGTAATGACTGAGTAGATAATGGACAGATAAAGGAATGATAAACAGGAATTGATAGATGGTTAGATTGATAAGAAATACATGTAAATACACCAATGTTGATATTTGTATCATTATTGTCATCATTTATATAGCGCCAACAGTTTCCTCAGCGCTTTACAATAACCAAATGCTACAAGATACAGATAGACGGACATAGGATGGAAACACTAGGTGTAGAGGGCCCTGATCATTGGAGTTTATAGTCTAGATATGGGGGGCTAATCCGGCTGAGGTCCAGTTCTGGCCATGGGGCACATCCACAGGACCCTGGCAGATTATGGGCTGTCACCCCCCTATGGCACTGGGGCCACTCTGATTACTGCATATATATATGGAGAGAGGAGAGTAAATAGAACTCCTGATAACCTAAATTGATACTTTCTGCAATATTATAAAAGTTTGAGTAGTTTTAAACACAATAGCTTTCATTCAAATTTAACAAACTAAAATTACTCTCAAATTTAATATCTGATGTTCCATTTATCTTGGATAACTCAATGAATCTTCTACTAATAAGAAAATGAATTTATCATTTGAATATACTTCTGGACCTCTTTATTTTGCCCTCTCACTCACAAACTACTGTCCCAATAAATGTTAAAACAGAGAGGCAGGAGTGAGCTGTTCATATGGAAATCTAGACTCTTCTTTCTTTCATTGAGGAAGCAAGATTTAAAGGCTAAAGTTTGACAAATCCCCTCTGGCTCATTGCATTTTCTGTGGATTATTTGGATTACATTTTAGATTAAAAGGACTGGTTTTGTTGCACCTGGGGAAAATAAAATCACATGCAATTGTGATAGTATTTAGTCACCTAGTACGACATAAGTTTAAAATCATAATCCCCTATTAACATTTCTTTTGCTGTCAACATGGGATGAGTTTTTTCGACAAGCTGTTCTGAGCATCCTAGTCAAGTTATAAACAAAAAAAATTGATAAATAAAGTAATTGTCATTCGCTTCTTAGAACAATTACTCGGTTATGCTTGGCCTATGCAGTATGTAGGGATTTGTGTTGACGTACTCTTGCTGTGAATATACAATTTGGCTAGAGCCAAAAATCTGATAATAGTTGTCGGCTGAGTCCTGCAGATTATATGATGGTTTGATGCTATGTGCCGTTCAAGGAGCGTCCCACATAACTAATTTATGCAGGGTGAGAGGGGAAAAGAAAGCGGTCCAGAAGTATATTCAAATGCCAAATTCATTTTCTTATTAGTAGAACATTCATTGAGTTATCCAAGAAAAGCTGAACATCAAATATTAAATTTAACAGTCATTTTAGTTTGTTAAATTTGAATGAAATCTACTGTGTTTAAAACTACTCAAACTTTTATAATATTGCAGAAAGTCTGAAATTAGGTTGTCAGGAGTCATAGTTCCTCTCCTCTCTCCATACATATGCAGTCATCAGAGTGTTCCAGTGCCATGGGGGTGGTGGCAGCCGCAGCCTATAACACTGATCTGCAATTTTTCAACCTTTTTCTGTTGTTTTCAAATGAATAGGTGTATCTGAATGGATTTTTTGCGCAGATTGCGAAAATGACCTTCCAAATTCCGTATCACGTCAGGTTTTTTCAAAAATGATGGAAATGTGAAAATTTACAAAAACTTTATTTTTCAACGACATTGCTATATGCAACGTTTGTAACGTGTGAAAATGTTCTCTGGAGGGACGGAATGATTGTTTAAGGAATAGATGAACATAAATACATATTCAAAAGCAGACATATCTAACATTCGCCACTGGGCTCCCCTTCAAACTTCCTCTTTTTGGATTGTCTTTGGTGTGCGTCCGTACAGTCTCTGTTCAACATCCAACAATAGTCGCCCATCATATGTACAGTCCACTTTCCTTGGTATCTCTTTTCCATCACTTTAATATCCTGATGGAAGCGATCGCCATGTTCTTCTGAAAAATCACCAAGATTGTTAGGAAAGTAATTTAGATGAGCATGAAGAAAGTGAACTTTGATGCTCATGTTGCAACCAAGCAGTTCATAGGATTCCAGCATATCCTGGACTAAAGTAGTGTAGTTTGAAGCCTTCGTGTTCCCCAAAATGTTGTGTACCACATTTCTGAATGCAGTCCATGCTCGCAATTCGCACTCACTCATGGTTTCCTCGAATATGTTGTCTGCCATTAATTTTCGTATTTGAGGGCCTATGAAAATGCCAGCTTTAATTTTTTCAGACGTGATTGATGGAAACTTACCACCAAGATACTGAAAGCATTTACTGTCCCTGCTTAAAGCTGTCACGAATTGCTTCATTAAGCCAAGTTTGATGTGTAAAGGTGGCAACAGTATTTTCGAGGGATCAACCAGTGGAAGTGAATCAATGTTTTTTTCGCCAGGTGTGAATGTACTTCTGACTGGCCACTGCTGCCGAACCCAATGTTCCGTCCTTGCTCTGGAGTCCCATTCACACAAAAAGCAAGGAAATTTGGTGTAGTCTGCTTGTTGGCCGAGCAATATTCCAATCACCTTGAAATCTCCGCACAAAGACCATTCATGAAACGTTTTTTTAAAATTTTCACATTTCCGTCATTTGTGAAAAAACTTGACGTGATACGGAATTTTGAAGGTCATTTTCGGAAACTGCGCAAGAAATCCATTCAGATACACCTATTCATTTCAGAACAACAAAACCTTGCATATTGGTGTAATCTGTCCAAGGTCTTGTGGCCAGAACTGGACCTCAGCCGGGTTAGCCCCCTTACATCGAAATTTCTGAACAAAATTCATGCACTTTGTTAGATCAATTTTTGTTAGATCAGGAAGATCAATTGCTGTTTGTGTTAGATCACACCTCAGCAGAAGAAGAAGCAGAAACAGAAGAAGCAGAAACATTTTGATATTGGGGCTAACCCAACTGAAGTCAGAGCTGGTCGCAGCTTGCCTAATGCTTTCAGGTTTAAGGGTCCCTTCAAGCTTCTGGGACAAGTACGCTGAGATACTGGGAAATTTTCCACTGGGACACAACCTTTGGGGCTGTTTGGAGCACTGGGACTGATCTAGAGCTGGCTACCCAAAGGAAATGATTATCTTGAGTTCCAGACAAATAGCTCCTCCGTGAACCAACAGTGAAAACTTATTAACCCTTTGCAGTACCTCTACAGATTTAGCCTCCTCTCTACACTAAAAGGTAAGCAGGAGAAGAGGCAAAATTTTTATGTTTAGCTAACTTAATGAAACTGGCAGCATGGTGGGGAGGGGTTGGCTCCGATCAGTAAGGGACCCCATGATTTCTGATGGCAGTCCTTGTGGTCTTTACATAAACTGGGCCATAAAAATCATGTATAGGTTCCAGGGAGGGTATCACATTTTGAGGGTGGCTGGTGCTACCTTTCCCTTTCTAATTTGTGGAAGGATGAGGTTTATGTCAAAGAAAGGTGGAGAAGTTGTTCAATTTCTTCTCCTTGCCTCATAACCTGTAGTGAGAAATGGGGTCTAATTAATTGATTGGGAATGTCAAATGAATTCTCATGAGGGTGAGCCGTGTCCCTCTGTTTCCTTCTAGTAACATTGAAAGCCGTTGATTCATGAGAACCTCAACCCAGCAGAAAAAAATAATCAAGTACTCAAGTATTTGACTTACTTCACGGGTCACAGAAGTTCTAATTTTTTTCAGCCCTCTACAATAGGGGAAAAAGGTAAACGTGCTTGGGAAATCATTGAGTGATCTATATTTGTACATATCTCATAAAATATATAACACTACATAGGCTTTTTTCACGGGAAAATCACTGAGGATAAGTGGAATATCTTTAAACTAACACTAGAAAAGTACACGTCACAATATATTCCACTGGTTAATAAATATAAAAGAAACAGACTGAAACCAATGTGGCTTAGTAGGAAGGTAACTAAGGAAATGAAAAATAAAAAGAAGGCATTTAAAGCTTTTAAATCTGATAAATCTGAGGCATCCTATAAAGCATATAGGGCAGCCAATAAAGCATGTAAAAATGCGATTAGATGGGCTAAAGAGAGCAAGACCAACCCTAAAAGATTCTTTAGGTACATAAATTCCAAAAAACCTAAGAGTGAAAATGTAGGTTCACTAAAATCTGAGTCAGGGTTATTGTTAACTGAAGATCAGGATAAGGCAGAAATTTTAAATGATTATTTTTCTTCAGTATTTATCAAAGAGAAACCTATAACCAGAGACATGCAATTCATTAATAAAAACTTACTAATACAAAGTGACTGGTTGACTCAGGACAAGGTTTTGCAGAAATTAAACAATGTGAATGTGAATAAAGCCCCAGGGCCAGATGGAATTCACCCGCGAGTACTGAGAGAGCTATGTGTTGAAATATGTAAACCTCTGTTCTTAATCTTTCAAGATTCTTTTCTTTCAGGAATAGTACCAGAGGATTGGAGAAAAGCTGACATCGTCCCTATATTTAAGAAAGGTTTAAAATTTGTGCCTGGGAATTATAGACCTGTGAGCTTAACATCTGTGGCTGGGAAAGTATTTGAGGGGTTACTAAGGGATAATATTCAGGAATTTATTGGGAGGTATAATGTTATTGGCAAAAATCAGCATGGTTTCATGAAACACAGATCATGTCAGACTAACCTAATTACGTTCTATGAGGAAGTAAGTAGAAGTATAGATCAGGGGGTCGCAGTGGATGTGATTTACTTAGATTTTGCCAAAGCTTTCGACACAGTTCCACACAAAAGGTTACTATTTAAATTAAGAAAAATTGGTCTAGATGAAAATACTTGTTCTTGGATAGAAAACTGGCTAAAAGATAGGGTACAGAGAGTGGTCATAAATGGTACATTTTCAAGATGGACACCAGTGGTAAGCGGTGTCCCTCAGGGGTCTGTTATAGGACCAATACTATTCAATTTATTTATAAATGACCTTGAGATAGGCATTGAAAGTCATGTATCAGTGTTTGCAGATGACACAAAACTAGGAAAAGTAATACAATGTGAGCAGGATGTTACTTCGCTACATAGGGATTTAGATAGATTGGGGGACTGGGCACTTAAATGGCAGATGAAATTTAATGTAGATAAATGCAAAGTTATGCACTTTGGAGTGAAGAACACACAAGTAATTTATACCCTAAATGGTACGGAGTTAGGGAAATCCAAGCAGGAGAAGGATTTGGGAATAATCATAGACTTCAAACTAAGTAACAATGTGCAATGTCAAACAGCAGCCGCCAAGGCAAGCAAAGTATTGGCATGCATTAAAAGGGGAGTTCACTCACGGGATGAAAACATAATTTTGCCTCTGTATAAATCAATGGTCAGACTGCACCTTGAATATGCTGTGCAATTTTGGGCACCGGTCTTAAAAAAAGATATTATAGCGTTAGAAAAAGTGCAGAGACGGGCAACTAAATTAATAAGGGGAATGGAAGGGTTAAGGTATGAGGAAAGACTAACAAGCTTAAACCTGTTTAGTTTAGAGAAACGGCGCCTTAGAGGGGATCTGATAACCTTATATAAATATATACGGGGCCATTATCAACCATTGTCTGATAACCTATTCATTAACAGGACTATACACAGGACACGGGGTCATCCATTTAGACTGGAAGAAAGAAAATTTAGCTTAAAGCATAGGAAGGGTTATTTTACGGTGAGAACAATAAAGCTGTGGAATTCTCTGCCTGTTGAGGTGGTTGGGTCAGAGTCTGTACAGACTTTTATAAAACGACTAGATGACTTCCTGCAGACACAGAATATTAAGGGTTATAATATGTGGGTAAAAGCTTCTTGATCCAAGGAGAAATCTGACTGCCATTCTGGGGTCAAGAAGGAATTTTTTCCCAGTATGTTGCATATTGGCAAGCATTTCAGACTGGGTTTTTTGCCTTCTTTTGGATCAACAGCAGTAGGTTATGTGGGAGAGGCTGAACCCGATGGACGCATGTCTTTTTTCAGCCTATATAACTATGTAACTATGTAACTATGTAGGCTGGGGCTACCATTTCCTTCAATAATATTTAAGTGATTTGCATTTAGTGCCAGATTAGGGCTAAAAATGTAACCAGAAAACTGTAAATATACCATTGCCATTAAAGTCTATGGGCTCAATTACATAGTAAATGCTAACTCTAGCGTTCAGATATGTAAGCGTTAACACTAGAATAAGTGAATTTAACGCATGCCTCCCACATTACCTTCCTGACGCTAAACCCATGAAAAATCTGTCGTGATCTTACTGTACTTTGCAAATCCTATACTTAACATGGGGAGCGCATTCACTAATTAGCGTTAGGATTAGTAAAATATTCCAAAGTGCTAGTGCCGCTAATTACCGCACTGATGCACTAAATGAAATTTTAGCAAACTTAAAAGCTGGTACTAACTGATTCCGCATATGGAAAATCATTTAGAACCCCTAAACCCCCCCACAAAAATCCAATATTCACCTCTCATTCCGCAGTGAGAATGGTGGCCCGAATCACTGATTCTTCTGGCCGCGACCAGTGAGACTGAGGACGAATAGTTCTGTCTCCCTCCACGATCACTCCGCGGCGCTGCGCGATCTCATGGGAGTGAGATCGCGCCGAGCTCACAGCCCAGAATTGCAACCATCCATGGAGTCCTATCAACTCCAGGAGGTGATACTTGCGATGGCACGGAAGCGCTACCACAAGTATCACCGAGGGTAGCGCATGGTTTCGGGGCAAGGTGCTGAAGTAGAGCCTGCCCCGGAATCTAATGCTAAAATGGGGGTGCTATGGGGAAACCTGCAGGTATAGTCATTTAGCCCTTTTTAATTCCTCATCAAATTGCAATGTTCATGAATAAAATGTCCAAAAGAAATGGAAGCATGGAAGTTTTAAAGCTGAAACATTGACCTGAATAAAGGTTATATTGAAGCAAAGAACACCTTGCGTACCATTTTATTTATATATATATATATATACCCATCCCCGAATGGTTAATATCTAAATGCGTATGTGGAGCGCAGGAGGAATCACCAGCAAGTACAAACAGACGCCCCTCCTCCATGTGAATATTGTTGATATGGCAATGCACTGCCCTCATTTGCCTTTGTTTAGAAGGTGTTAAAAGGATATCTGCATCAGAAAGCAGAATGAAAAAGACTGAATTAGAGCACTGTATATTCTACAGACAGAACAGTCACACAGCACTGGTGTCTACTATCCTTTTTGCATAGGCTATAGGAAGACCAAGAACTATTTTTTTTCTCCTTTAAATTTAATCTACCTATATGATACACAGCAAATTTAATGTAATGCTTAAAGCTATAATGTACAAACAGCATTGCCTGCTCCCTCTTTGCCCCTGTTGCTTGTCATTGTAAAAATGGTAATCTTATATGGCAACATTCCAACTTCCAAAATTTTTCTTTACTATTTTATACACTACTTATTGAGGGGACATTTAGCCTGGGATAATAACTTTATAACCAGGCACAATCAGGGAGGATTTGTAATTTTGGACACACTTGATTGCATCTAATGCAAGTTATTACAGTTGTAACAACCCATTACACTATGACTAACAGGGTTATTCAAAGAGACTTGAAACGTCACCGCACGTTCGGTGACTTTTCGTTCTCTTCATTTCGGCTTGATCTGGCGATCCCATTTCGGCGACCCTGCGATGTATTCAGCAAGCACCACAGGCACAGGGCCGTCGTAGTGCAGGGAAAAGCCGCCGAAAAGCCGCCGAAATCTCACCGCAAAACCCAGGCGAATGCACACCAAAACCCGCAAAAACATCTGGATTAACCCCGCCGAAGACGCTTTAGAAACCCGAGCAGGAGCCGATCAGAGCGCAGAGCAGCCGCCGGAAAAACCCAACACCGCAGACGAATGGAGTGAAAAAAAAAGGAAAACAGTACGCTTGAATGTTTGAAAAGTGAAACGCTGTTTGCAAAGAAACTACTGAGTGAAAATGTCTGAAATTTACATATAAAATCCAATGAATGATAATAAAAAGGGCTGTTACAGAAAAATGAAAAAACTTTAAAAAAAATAAAAACAGAAACAGGATTTTTTTTTTGCAAAAAAAGCCGAACAATGCTTAAAAGATCCTAAAAAAAATTCGAAAAATAAAGAGACTTTTTACTGCAGAATATTATAATAAACGGTTTATTAGATATTGTATTAAAACGGGCATATTTTTAACATTGAAGCCTATGGGATTTGCCTGAATAAATCTGTCAAATGAAGCAACCGAATGGCAGGGCATTTCGGCAACTTTTCACAGCTGGTTTTTGTTCTCTGAATAGACGAAGCTATGGGGATTTCACTGCCCACGAACAGGCACCGAACAGGCACCGTATGTGCAGACAATTCGCCAACATTTGGCGAATTGCCTGCTCTCTGAATAGCCGAATGGCCAGGAAAGGTAACCGAACGCTGATTTTCAGCGTTCGGTTACCTTTTGCCAGCAATTCGGAGCTCTTTGAATAACTCTGTAAGGAAGTTTTTGCAGGGCAAGTATGGCCATTGGTGTGCTCAAGGGGTGTGCTAGGTCTACATAGACATATGATGAAGAGTCAATTACGTGATTTTTACCGTTTCTCTCACAGCACACTGATAAGGAGAAAAAAATTGTGCTGTGCACCAACAGTGGTTTAAGGGTAAATTTTATTACTTAAAAAAACTGTATTATGACGTCAAGATTGCATTTAAAGTTATACTCAATAATAGATCTCTTTGTATAATTGCTCCATTATACTCACATTTTGTCACTGTCCTGTAAGTCACACACCTCTTTCTGCCATTTTTAAAAAAATTTTTTTATAGTATTTTACCAGGAAGGATACATTGAGATTTCTCTCGCTTTCAAGTATGTCCTGGGTTCAAGAACATTGAAATTTTACAGTCATTACAAATACAAAGTAATAAAATGTAAGATATTAAAAACAAAACACAAATATACAGATTAAGAGAGAAAATAAATATGTAGGAAATATAGTCACATACAGGGTTATTCAGAGAGAGGTGAAAAGTAGGAGAATGACTGGAGAATGGCAAATTCTAGGTCAAAATAGCCAAACCAGAAAAAGTCTCCCATTCATCTCACTTTCCAAATCGGCTATTTTGACCTAGAATTTTCCATTCTCCAGTCATTCTCCTGCTTTTCACCTCTCTCTGAATAACCCTGCATGTTACATGTTTACAGGTGCATTCCGTATTGAGGTATGTTAATAGAGATCTCTTGAGTGACCTAAAACTGGGGGAAGATATGATGGTGTCTGGGAGGTTATTCCATAACTGTGGTGCTCTGTAGGAAAATGAGGATCGAGACACTTTCTTTTTGTATTGTGGTATAGCAAGCAAGGTGCAGGTCCTGGATCTGAGGTCATAGGATGAGGGAACTGCTGGAGGAAGCAGTCTATTCAGGTAGGTGGTAGCTTCCCAGAAAACCTCTTAAACACTATCAGGGTTATTCAGAGAGAGGTGAAAACCAGGAGAATGACTGGAGAAGTGAAATTCTAGCACAAAATAGCCAATTTGAACAGTGAGATAAATGGGAGAATTTTTCTGGTTTGGCTATTTTGACCTAGAATTTTCCAGTCATTCATTCTCCTGGTTTTCACCTCTCTCTGAATAACCCTGCAGGTTGGAAAGGTGAAGGGTGCATCTAGATTCCAGCGACGGCCAGTTTACAGCTGCAAAACTATGAATCAATTCAACCTACCTGGCTCCTGTTTCACATGTTACCTGTGCTTTCTGGAAGTTTCTTAGCTGGATAACGATAACAAATGAACATGTTCGCTATTCCAACGCTGCTGTTAAGTTAACTATTAGTTGCAACTCAGAAATAAGAGCACGTTACTGCAGATTAACTTTGTATACTTCCAGGGTTATTCGAAGAGAATCGAAAAGTCACCTCACGTTCGGTGACTTTTCGTTCCCTGCAATTCGGCGCAATTTGGCGATCTTAGTTCGCCGACCCTGCAGTGTATTCAGCAAGCATCATAGGGCTGCTGTACTGCAGGGAAGACCCGCCGCAAACCCGGCAAACACTCACTGCAAAACTCACCGAACACTCACTGAAACCCGCAGAAAACCGCTGGATTAACCCCGCCGAACACGCTGGAGAAACCCGACTAGCCGCAGATCAGAGCTCAGAGCAGCTGCTGGAAAAACCCAACACACACAGACGAATGAGGTGAAAATAAAAAACAGTACGCTTGGAAGTTTGAAATTTGAATCGCTGTTTGCAAAAAACTACTGAACGAAAATGCCTGGAATTTACATATAAGATCCAATGAATGATAATAAAAAGGGCTGTTACAGAAAATAGAAAAGAAGATTAAAAAAAAAAATGGGAAAAATGTTTTGCAATAAAAATCCGAAAAAATGCCTAAAAGATCCTAAAAAAATCTATAAATAAAGAGACTTTTACTGCGGAATATAATATTAAACGGTTTATTAGATATTGGATTAACACAGGAATATTTTTAACATTGAAGCCTATGGAAATCGCCTGAATAAACCTGTCGAATGAAACCACCGAACAACAGGGCATTTCCGCAACCTTTCACTGCTGGTTTTTGTTTTCTGAATAGATGAAGCATTGCTTCTCTATGGGGAATTCACTGCCCTCGAACAGGCACCGAACAGGCACCGTATGTGCAGGCAATTCGCCAAGATTTGGCGAACTGCCTGCTCTCTGAATAGCCGAATGGCCAGGAAAGGTAACCGTATGCTGAATTTCACTGTACGGTTACCTTTTGGGGCCAGAACGGCTCTCTTTGAATAATACTGTTTGTATAGGAGCTATTAATAATGCCTCAGCAAGAGCTATTCCATGGTAACCCTGGGTTATCAGTTCAAGCAACCATTCCTGAAAGAATACCTGCTCTCAGAGCCTGGTGTTATGATTTTTCCTATCTGTTTTAATCCAGTGAAATAAATGCATTTCTTTACTTAACTTGCAGGTCTATTCAAAGAAAAGTGAAACTCAGGAGAATGACTGGAGAAGTGAAAATTCTAGGTCAAAATAGCCAAACCACAAAAATTCTCCCATTTATCTCACTTTCCAAATCGGCTCTTTGGTCTAGATTGTTCTCTTCTCCTGATTTCACGTTTCTCTGAAAAAAACTGTTGGCGTATTACTAAAACCAAGTGAAAGGTAGTGCATGCGTATGTTGATGACCCATAATATATAAGAACATGCACAAAAAAAAAGTAATTTTGTCTGTATGTGTTTTACATGGTGGAACTGGTTGATCTTGACATCTACGCCTATGAACGTACCATATTCAGTTAGCAAGATCGGCAAAACTCTTCATCATTATCTGATGACACACTCATGCTACAGGAGGGGAAACAGTTACAGTTACAAGTATTTAGAGGACCTGATCAAAAGCTTGCAATCTAAGAGGAGTGGGATGACACTTAGGTGAGGGTAAATAGCTGAGTATGAGAAATAGTGGGGTGCATGTGGGCAGTGGGGAAGAGGGAACAAGAAAGGTACAATTGAGATTATGAGGCTTATCAGCTTCTCTAAAGTAATATGTTTTAGAGACTTCTTGAAGGACTGGAGAGAAAGGGAAAGTCTTATGTTGTGGGGGAGAGAGTTCTATAAAAAGGGGGCAGCTTGAGACACGCATCAAGGTAGGTCTCATGGAAACTCTTAAGCTCATTTGTGGTTGATCATTATGCTGTAGGCACCTCTGGGGTTAAAGGATCTGTAATAGAAATGAACATTTTCAATATGTTTTCCAGTCTGTGAATTCAAACTGCAGGGCAGGAGAAATGTCATTGTGACACAAGGTCACAGAGAGGAACTGAAAGAAAGCGTCAGCACTGTGAGCTGTCCTTGGTGCTGAAACATCATCCCTGTGATGATCTTTGCACAGTAGCTAGAAGGCTTTGTTTTCTGCCCTGTCCACATTCTGACAGGTCTCTTCAGCACTGCACAAGATAAATACCTATTTACTCTACACGCTCTATTTTTCTCGCACTCCCCTTTCTTCCTTTATCCTCCCCCTTTATTTTATCACCTTTGTTATCTTTTCCATAGATAATAATTTGCTTTGCTTTTCTACTGCTTTTCCATCTAAGCTGTCTTTGGGTTTTTTATGCCAATATTCTGTGTGTCTGTCTGTCAACGCATCCCTCATTGCGGCTAGCTGCAAAATAAACCTGCACGTTCAGGTACAGAGACATTTTAATGAAAAACACGTCTCATATGCACGTTAAGGCTACATTTGTACAATGCTTTGCAAGTGATAAACCTTAAAGACTGCAGCTATTTTTTTCAATTAGCCACCATAGTCCTGTAGAAGAATTACCTCCATTCAATTTTTAACCGTAGGACTTACAGATGATCCCAATATGTTCCAGCCAGCTCATTTAAAACAGTATAATAAAAACACCTCCATTTTCAGCATTGTGTGCGCAATGCACATAATGTACATTTGTAACCCTCCCTTCCTCCCTCCTAAGCTGGATATTAAAGTATCTGGCAGCCCAGAACCTAGAGTTGCTTATCTCTTCTAAGTATTGTTAGGTCTGTATTGTTACACCGAGTTAGCAGGACACTACTTGCAAATAGAGGTCAGCAAAGATACTATTAAATTGCCTGGGTATTGAGGACACCCAGGTAAAGCCATAGATAGCTATCTGCACTGAATGTAGGTGAGGTTAGGAATTTAATGAGAAAATGCCTGCCCAAAATGTGGAATGGTTAAGGTTTACACTGGGAAAATTGAGGCAAAATTGATAGGGAAGAATAGACAGAAGCTGAGCAGAGATAACAATGAAGAATGAAAATGTGCGATGGTAATAATATATAGGCAAAAAAAGTAAGGGCTGTAGGGAGACAGTAGGGAAAGTCCATATAAAAAAATGACAATGCCATGCCTTAAAAGGATACTTTATATAACTCCTTGTATATAAATACATAACTATCACAATTTATATAATGCCTGAAGTTTCCACAACTCTTTACATTAGAGAATGGGGAATTAAACTAACAAAATTACAATCAACCTTAGAAAACAGAGACGTGAGAAGTGGATGGTCCTTCTCAGATCAGAAACTACAAATTGAAATATGCACATGTAACTAGAAGAAACAAGATGCATAATATAAACATTGAATCGTCTGAGAGGTAATGATGAGCCTGTATAATTGTATTCCATCAATATACAATTCCATGCAGGGGTTAAGTTCTTTAATATAGTTATATATTAGTTTTATAACTATTTATGCAAATTGCAAGGACAAATGGAGGTCCCGTTCTCCTCCTTCTCCCTGGCCTTAAAAAATCCCAGATTCTCCCTCTGCAGTCTAATGAATGCCTGTGCCAGACTCATCCACCTCATCACCCGCACCTCTCACACCTCACCCCTTTGTCAATCTATATACTGGCTCCCTGTTTCCTTTAGAATCAATTTCAAAATACTGGTGCTGCTCACATACAAAGCTCTCCATAACCGCTCCCCTGCCTACATCTCCTCCCTTATTAACAGGTACATCCCATCCCGACCACTTCGTCCTCTGCCAATGATCTGACTCTATCAGTTCCTCGTACCCAAACCCCAAACTCCCACCTCAAAGACTTCTCTAGAGCTGCCCCCTTTCTATGGAACTCCCTCCCCTGCAACATCAGACTCTCCCCATCTCTCCAGTCCTTCAAGAAGTCTCTGAAAACACCTTACTTTAGAGAAGCCTATCGCTCGCTCCATAATCCCTCACTGTACATTTCTTGCTCCATCTTCCCGCACAGCCCACATGCACTCTGTTACTTATTATACTGTATTCACCCTCACCTACGGTGTCACCCCTCTCCTCTTAGATTGTAAGCTCTTGACCAGGGTCCTCTGTCCTACTGTTCTGTGCGTGTAATGTCTATGTATATTTGTTGTTCTGCCTCCCATTGTACAGCGCTATGGAACTTGTTGGTGCTTTATAAATGCTTGTAACTATAACTATTTGTCCAAGATACTGGTTAGCTTTTATTTCAGTATTTATTACAGTATTTCAGAACTGATCCATCAGCTGCCTCTCTGAAAATGCTAGCTGTTGCGGGCGGTCTTAGAGGCGGTGACATCAGCACACAAAATGACCGATGTGGTGACCAGCAACAGGGAAATTTGAAATCCTGGCTGCTGGTGACGCTGAATGGGGTGAAGGAAACTCCTCCCCTTCACCCAGGGTTTTCATCCAATTGGGGCTGGGGGGGCATTCTTCACATCCTGATTACTTTAAAAAGCTAAAATGGTCCGGATGAGTAGAGTCTTCCTTTAAGTGTAAGATTACAACTGTTTACTTGGGTGCAGAAATCCAGGTGGGTTACCACATTTATACTTTTTTAGGACGTGACCCCTGATTCTATAACATATAAATCTTTTCCTGAGCTTGTCAATGGCAGATGGGATTAAATGTTGACAAATGTTAACGTTATGCTCCTGGATTTAAATGAAGTCTTAATGGAGTTACCTTAAGGATATCTAGTTACATAGTATTACATAGTTACATAGGCTGAAAAAAGAAATGCGTCCATCGGGTTCAGCCTCTCACACAACACCTACTGCTGTTGATCCAAAAGAAGGCAAAAACCCAGTCTGAATGCTTGCCAATATGCAACAAACTGGGAAAAAATCCTTCTTGACCCCAGAATGGCGTCAGATTTCTCAGTGGCTCAAGAAGCTTACCCACATATTAAATATTACGACCCTTCATATTCTGTGTCTGCAGGAAGTCATCCAGTCATTTTTTAAAAGTCTGTACAGTCTCTGACCCAACCACCTCAACAGGCAGAGAATTCCACAGCTTTATTGTTCTCACCGTAAAATAACCCTTCCTATGCTTTAGGCTGAATTTCCTTTTGTCCAGTCTAAATGGGTAACCCCCGTGTCCTGTGTATAGTCCTGTTAATGAATAGGTTTCCAGACAATGGTTGATAATGGCCCGTATATATTTATATAAGGTTATCAGATCCCCTCGAAGGCACCGTTTCTCTAAACTAAACAGGTTTAAGCTTGTTAGTCTTTCCTCATAACTTAACCCTTCCATTCCCCTTATTAATTTAGTTGCCCGTCTCTGCACTTTTTCTAACGCTATAATATCCTTTCTTAAGACAGGTGTCCAAAATTGCACGGCATATTCAAGGTGCGGCCTGACCATTGATTTATACAGAGGCAAAATTATGTTTTCATCCCGAGAGTGAACTCCCCTTTTAATGAATGCCAATACCTTGCTGGCCTTGGCGGCTGCTGTTTGACATTGCACATTGTTACTTAGTTTGGAGTTTGATTATTCCCAAATCCTTCTCCTGCTTGGATTTCCCTAACTCCGTACCATGTAGGGTATAAATTGCTTGTGTGTTCTTCACTTCAAAGTGCATAACTTTGCATTTATCTAGATTAAATTTCATCTGCCATTTAAGTGCCCAGTCCCCCAATCTATCTAAATCCCTCTGCAGCGAAGTAACATCCTGCTCACATTGTATTACTTTTCCTAGTTTTATGTCATCTGCAAATACTGATACATGGCTTTCAATGCCTATCTCAAGGTCATTTATAAATAAATTGAATAGAATGGGTCCTATAACAGACCCCTGAGGGACACCACTTACTACTGATGTCCATCTTGAAAATGTACCATTTATGACCACTCTCTGTACCATATCTTATCCATGAATGAGAATGCTTTATGAATATTTTTAGACAATGAACTAATTAGTTTTGCTTTAATGTTATCGGAATAAAAGTAAGGCTGTGGAATTTTGGTACAGTTTGGTTTCTATGTAAAGGTTCTCTAAATATAAACCTTGCTAAGCTGCTTCAAAATAAGTAGGTCACAAGTATAATAAATATATTTGAAATGATTTCCTTAAGACAGAAAGCTTGCAGTTGATTTAATTAGGATTTTTTAAATTAGGATTGATTGGATTAATAACTTTTTTATTAACTGATGTAGGTCGTCCAAATTGTGCATGGTTTTGGAGTAACTGTTCTTATATACTAAGGTGCTACTCAACATACAGGTGTCTATAGCATATTACAAGCAATGCTTTTGTGCCATCGTTGAAACCAACTCGTGAATCCACTTTTAAGCAGTGGCGATTTTTATCAGTGGTTGCAGTTTATGGTCTCCCACAGCACGGTATTTCTTCAGTGGTGGTTTCCCCTTCTTTAATTATCTTCATCCACCTGTGTTTATTGCTCTTGCCCATGGTGTCATCTCTCTACACATGCTATAGCCTACTGTGGACATCGAACAGCCTGAATGCCTCCTTCGTCAAGAACTCAATGACAGTTCATTGCATCTGCTTGAAACCCATTAATCATCTGCAAGGAAGAAAAATATTCTGCAACACATGTGTAGAGGAAGAGTCACTCCAACAACATGTGCAATTTGAATGACCTACATCAGTTGATCGAAAAGTTCTACCAATATCCATTACTTTCGGTAGAGCCCTCATATAATGTGCTCATATGCCATCAAATACCTCTGGGAAGACCTCTTCATCAGCATTACCATACAAACTAGGCAAGATTACTCCTAGAGACATTAGGAAATTATTTTTTTAGGTGAAAAGTTTTGTTCAACTGTTTTTTTAAGGATAAGCCCAATGAAATCTTCTCTAGATCATAGTTGTTCTTTTGCAGGTATACAATTACTCAAATCTGCCTAAAAGGAGGAGTCATTCTCCCTATGATCACTACAACAACCTGAGCACAAGTCTTTGTTTACCTTGCACCGCCGCATCCGTTTCAGAGATCATACCCGTGTGCATCACTTTTGTTTCATGTTCTTTCCTGCTCATTGTTGCTTCCATATTAATTCCCAGCCATCACCTATTTGGTTTTCAAATCTGAATTTATATCTTTGAAGCCTGCCTCTACCATCTGTGTCATGCCGCATGATTCAGGGTTTATGTGTATATTTTAATGTTATGTGTTGAATCTGCCTTTTGCTGCTTACAGCTATTGTTTCATAGCTATTTTGATCCTCCTGGGTTTCCTTAGCCTTGCTGTATCCAGCTAGCTCCGCCCCTTTTTGCTCAGTCTAGTTCTGAGGTACTTACTGGTCACCTAGCAGCCATCTTTGCTCAATGCTGGACAGAACGAATGTCTTTTCACCTGCATTGCTGTACACTATTACAAAGATAGTCAGTCTGTTCATTAAAGTTTTCAACTGGATTCATCTTTCTACGTGTCAGTTTTGCTGAGTTGATGCTGTCTGCTGAACTTTCATCGTGTGAGTACTGGTCAATACAGACTTAGCTAGTCTCAAGCACCCGCGCCTCACAGCTTTGCTAGGGAGGCAGAATAATCTGGATCACATGACTATTCTGCTGAATGATAATTTCACAATTTGGGCCACATTACATACTTGATACTAACGTTTGCGCTTCACCTGAGTGAGTGAGAGTTAACGTTAGCCCAAGTATTTAACGCAAATTACAATCCAAATGCTAATGGGTTAAGAAACCCGTTAGCGTTTGATATCTTGCGCTTTGCAGCGCGAGGTTACTGTACTTTGTGCTCCCTATACTTAATATGGGGAGCGCAAAGTGTTAATCAGCAGTAGGATTACAAAGTCCTAATGCTGATTAACGTCCGGCCGCGGTTAACAAAAAGTTAACCAGAGCCAGGACTTGGTGCTAACAGATTCTGCAGAGGCAGAATCCGTTAACACTAGCCCAAAAAATCCCCCAAAAAAATCTTATACTCACTTCCTGTCCCGCGGCGAGGACCGCGGCTCTGTCCGCCTCTTCAGTCCGGCGGGAGAAGGGAAAGACTGGGGGTAAAAGTCCCCCCAGTCTCCCCCTGAGTATCACTGAGTATCACTACGCTGACCAGCCGGATCTCGCAAGACTGAGCAAAAAAGGGTGGAGCTAGCCGGATACAGCAAGGCTAAGGAAACCCAGCAGGATCAAAATAGCTATGAAACAATAGCTGTAAGCAGCAAAAGGCAGATTCAACACATAACATTAAAATATACAAATAAACCCTGAATCATGGGGCGTGACACAGATGGTAGAGGCAGGCTTTAATGGTAGAGGCAGGCAAGGCGAGATCCGGCTGGTCATGTGGCCGCTGGCGTCTTCTTCAATGGAGTACTATGGATTCCATTGAGAGGATGTGCACAACTGCGCTTAACGCTGCCGCGCGCATCCCTGGAGTTAATGTGCGGTAACAATGCAGGCAGCATTTTTTGCACCTGCATTGTAATCTAGTGTTAAAACACTAGGAATGTAATTTAGCCCTTTGCCTTTTTACTGTGCAACTGACTCCTACTTGTTTGGTGTGATCTGATGTGTTCCACCTTGCTCCTTGACATAGAAACAACCTACAGCCACTGGGTCATCTCAAATAAGATTTATGAACCACAACAAAGGTGATGGGCGTAAGTACTTAAACTGGGACTACACACTAGTTAAAGCAAAAGAAAAACCGGAAAAGATTAGCTGTATTGGTTTAAAATAATGATGGAGATGGTTTGACATCAGGGCTGGCCCAAGGATGAAATACTGCGCCCCTCAACCACACCACACAAAATACACTCACATCCAGGTGAGGTTGGCACTGTTTCTTTGCCAAACTGGCATTGGGCCAGGCTAAAGCCAAGTGTATTTAATAGAGGGCATCCAACTCTATGTAAAGTCATGTTGAAATCACTGCATTTAACCCTTCATAACATCAGTTACTTATATGCACTGTTTATCTGAATAAGAAACCAACTTCCACGAATAAAAAAACAACTTCAGCACCGTGCCTCTTCAAGGCAGCCTATATTTGAAATGTACAAAAGCAACGATTCAGGCCCAAAATCTGCCTGAAAAACGTACAGAAACTAACACATAGCCACTATCACAGAGACCCTGACCAACCATACACACATTGATACAGACCTGAACCCCCCATACACATATGGACACAGTCCATGAACTCCCCCATGCATACACAGACACTTACATAGACCCTGACATCCAGCAAAATTTCCAGGTGTCTGATGAGGAATGGTCCAGGCAAGTGTAGGGAGAGCTTCCAATGGAATTTATTTGTGGGCAAGCTTATTGGGTCTGCCATTCTCTGTAAGTGATGCATGGAGTGCCATAGAGTGAGGAAGCAGAGCTGGTGTGACTATGGCACTGAGAATTGTTAAAGGTGCATTCACATCACTTTGTGGTTGCACAACTAGCTAGCTGTGTTGGTCACTCACCAGGCGCCCATGTCACCATGCAACTCTGTGTGGTACCACGTTCTGTGTGGACGTACAGGTTGCACAAGGCAAATGCATTCTATCTATGACATCTAGTAGAGCAATATATATAGTATAACCTTATTTACAATCGTAAATGTTTGGGAGCCAGATGCTGCAAAAATGCAGTCACCGTGATGCTCTCTCAACCTTGTGATGAGCTGCAGAATGAGATCCGGCCCACTCACATGCTCCTTAATCTGTTTCCATTGCTGTTCTCCTATTCTTGGCCACATGTGTGTGTGGGTACAGTCAGCGGTCACTGCACTGGCCTCCAAGAGATGTCGGTGCTGATAAAAAAATAGGACAGTAAGTGGGTCGGCGGAAAAAATATGACGCCCCCCAGAATTTGCCACTTGGAGCAGTTGCTCCAAACTGCTTGATGGTCGGGCCGGCCCTGTTTGGCATTCTGTAATAAATTGATACTATTCACACACAGGAAAAATATACATTGGAGAAGGTTCTGTGATAATTCTTCAGAACATTTTCGGTGCCACTGCAAGAGTGCTTAGATGATTCAAAGAATGATGGAAAGCTGGATCTTTGGCTACCTTGTTTAATATTATCCTCCAGGTGAGAAAATTGCTGAGCACTTTTGCTTTACATTGCACACATTTATTAGTCAATCAGAATCAGAAATAATCATACAAACCCTGACATTAGAATGAACGACACAAGCATTTGTGGTCTTTCTGCCAGTTTGAGTGAACCCTGGCCGAATAGGAAACAGCACCTTATATTGAGACAACTGACCATGTATTACATTGATTTAACAAGTCAAATTTTAATTACTTAGAATACTGATTTGAAAATATCAAAAGAGGTTTTGAAAACAATTCTTTAATGTGCAGTTAATTTTAAAAATAGTTTTTAGACCAGAGCCTGGATTACTATCTTAATGACCTAAATGAGCAACAACTCTGAGCAATTAACTGGCGCTTTACATACGGGATGGCACACGGTACCAGGGAGAATGGTTATCCTCTTGGCAATTTATTTCATTGGAAGTAGAATGTCCTAGACAGTAGAGTCTTACTGAAGTGTTACCTCTTGGTACACAATGATCGCTTTTGGATTAGATGGAAATAATTGTCCTAATATTGAACTGGTTTAATTACAATGTAATCAGCAGTCACAGTATAGTTGTGAATGTGAGAAAGTCAGGTTGGACAAAATAGTAGTAGAGTACCCAGTAAAGTAGGCTTCTTTCCTGGTCCACTGCTCAGCAATATTTCAAATATTTTGCATTAATCAACAAAAAACACATGTTATAGTTTTGCAGAATACAGAAATCCAGGCAAAATCATAAAGTGTGAGGTGGATGTTACTTCTCCACGGAGGGAATTGTGCAGATTACTGGTATTAGAAGGCGAGCGGTAGATGAGAATAAATGCAGATGAACACAAATTATTGTGCATTTTTACATGAGGAATAAAACAGCAACCTGAACCAAGTATGGTGTTTCTATTAAAAATGTTAAAAGTCAAGAACTTGGGAAAATAGTGAAATGTCAGAAATGAGCTGCAAAGAAATTGAATCAAAAATATTTTTTCCTTCATTTACATTTGTTATAGTTTCGATACGCAATGTAGTTTTATCATTGGTGTTAAAGAAGGCCTTACTGGTAATGTTAAAAGTGTAGTGTTGAGGATAATGAATAAAATGCATATTTTAGATATGAAGAGAACACTATCAGGGTTATTCAAAGAGAATCGAAAAGCCTCCGCAGGTTCAGTGACTTTTTGTTCTCTTCAATTCGGTGCAATTTGGCGATCCCATTTCGGCGACCCTGCGGTGTATTCAGCAACCACCACAGGGCTGCCGTAATGCAGGGAAAAGTCGCCACAAACCCGCCAAACACTCACCGTAAAACCCAGCGAACGCACACCGAAACCCACAAAAACATCTGGATTAACCCCACCGAACACGCCGGAGAAACCCGAGCAGCTGCCGATCAGAGCGCAGAGCAGAGGCCGGAAAAACCCGGCACCGCAGACGAGTGGAGTGAAAAAAAAAAAATAACAGTACGCTTGAATGTTAAAGTGAAACGCTGTTTGCAAAGAAACTACATAACGAAAATGTCTGAAATTTACATATAAGATCCAATGAATGATAATAAAAAGGGCTGTTACAGAAAAAAAAACGATTTTAGAAAAAAAACGGAAAAAGATTTTTTGCAAAAAAAATCCTGAAAAATGCCTAAAAGATCCTAACAAATATAAAAATAAAGAGACTTTTTACTGCAGAATAAAATAATGAATGGTTTATTAGATATTGAATTAAAACGGGAATATTTTTAACATTGAAGCTTATGGGATTCGCCTGAATAAATCTGTCGAATGAAACCACCAAACAGCAGGGCAATTCGGCAACTTTTCACTGCTGCTTTGTGTTCTCTGAATAGACGAAGCATTGCTTCTCTATGGGGATTTCACTGCCCTCAAACAGGCACAGTAGGTGCAGGCAATTCGTCACAATTTGACGAATTGCCTGCTCTCTGAATAGCCGAATGGCCCCGAAATGGCACCGTTCGCTGAAATTCAGCCATTGGTTACAATTCAGGATTCCGGGTGATTGCTGGCCCCCCCGGTGCGGGCTGACATCTAGCATTCCGGGACACCAGGGGGGAAGATAGATGTCATTGCGGCGGCGCGATGACATCTATTTCAGGCGCCCCCCCCCGCGAGTGCAGAGGAGGTACCTGAAAGGGAGGGTGGAGGTCCTTCGGACCTCTCTCCCTCCCGATCGCAGGGGACCAGAGGCTGAAGGCAGGCACGGTTTGGAAGGGCACAGCCTTCCCTTACAAACCGTGCCTGCCTTTAACCCCTTGGGTGCCGGATCACGATTCGGCTCCGAAAAGCGCAGAATCGTGATACTCTCCCGGAGCTGGCCGACATCTTGGATGTCGGCCAAGCTTCCGGGAATGCCCCCTGATGACTGGCGTTATCGTGCATAGCACGATGACGCCAGTCCTGGAGTTAACCCCTAACTGCCACCAATGGTGGAGATAGGGGTTCCAATGAACCCCCTAGCTCCCGATCCGTGGCAGCTGGGGGTTAATGTTTGGTATTGCTGTATCGGCCAGAGCCTTTCCAACGACACCAAACATGACCATGTAAAAGTAAAAAAATAAAAAAAATAAACAAGTTTTTTTTGTTTGATTTGTTAATGCAGCAATATTGTTCCCATTTCAATTATAATGTGAACAATGATGCTGCACTAACGATTTTTGTATGCGGTGCGTTTGTTAAAAATTTCCCCCCAAAAAAAATGTAACGAGTCCCCATTTCTAATTTTTTTAACAAGCGCACCCCATAGAAAATATAACTGCAATTGCTCGCATGTTAAAATGTGAAAAAAAACACTTTACACATTGTAAATTATTGAAAATTCAAATTTTATTGCATTTTTTGTTATAATATACAGACAGGACATGACGTATACATATAATAATGACATATTATGAATCTGCCGAGTCTGCCGGAATGAGCGATATATAATATGTCTGGGTCATATATTAAATAAGGCTTCAAAACACGTTTAAACATGATGAGCGAAACCGGTAAAAATGAGCTCAGCACACAGGCGTGAAATGGCTCAGCAGCGAAAGGGTTAAGCAAAACCCAAAAGGACAAGCCATTTTCCTTTGGTATCAGTCTGAAAGGCAGCACACCGATTCTATACGGTCAATGATAAAATGTGTTTTATATTTTACACACAAACTCACACACACGCACTCTTTCTAATATAAATAAAATATACAGAGAGAGTGTGTTTATACACCTACATTCATATGTAATAGATATATTCACACCTTATTCTGGGGACAACAGCTAACAAACAGAAATATTTACACGAAGTTCATCTTGCGAAATTCATGCCGCATTTATATGTTTGTAAACATAAAGATCTATAATTAGGCATCACAATCGGGGTCAAGGGACCTGTCCTCAAAACCTCTAACACCAACCGTCCACTTTCCTTTATCTGAACTAAGTATCTGAATTGTTCACTTCAAATTGGTTGCTCCAAATTGTGCGATTAACGTTTGATTGCCAGGGAAGGTTTAGAAAGGCCATTTCAACTCTACACTTTCATTCCTGTCCTCCCTGAAAGTGGACATACATCTGACAAGCCATTATCCAATTCCTAATGCTTCACGTAGCTGTTTAAATGGACACATCCAGCATTGTCCTTCCTGTCTGTCTTTTTCCCGGATATAGTTGAGTGATTTTGTTGTGTGCCGTTAACCTTTACTGTCTCTTTCTGTTTCTATTAGAGGTGACCCTGAGGCTGTCTATTGTACACTTTATAGCATAGAAGTGACCCTGACACTAGGAATGATAGGTTGACCATGTATAGGCTGTGCACAAAGGCCAGCTTGTGTAGATTTGTAGCATGACTTCTGTGTCACATGTGTCTGTGACAAAAGAGATGGTGAGATTTATTCACTCAACAGTAAATTAAAGCTGAAATTACAACATTTGGGCCTATTTTGTTTTTTGAGAAAGGATTTTACCAGGAAGGTTACATTGAGATTTCTCTCATTTTCAAGTATGTCCTGGGTGGCGAGTATGTACCGTTAGGTGTCTTGCCCAAGGACACTTACATTTAGCTGCATCATTTTTTGTTTGTGACTATAAGAATGAAAATAGGCCTGGGGTAGATCAATTCCTATGTTATATCCTATACTATAAAAGAGTAAGGCTTGGCTTGTCCGTCGCCAAGCCTACTCTGCGCATGCGCGCGCAACCAGCGGCGGCTTGGGTCCTTCAACGAGCGGAAGTGGGGAAACTTTCCCTTCGCCACTCGGGAAGGTAAGTATGCGGCATCCTGAACGCGTCCATCCTGAACGCCTCCGCCAGGCTAATTCACCTCACCCGCCGCTCTGTCTCTGCCGCTCCCCTCTGCGAGTCCCTTCACTGGCTCCCCATCCACTGCAGAATTAAGTTCAAAATCCTTATCCTTACCTACAAAACCCTCACTAACTCAGCGTCCCACTACCTGTCCTCACTAATCACCAAATACACCCCAGCCCGCTCCCTAAGGTCAAACAGTGACCTGCGCCTAGCTTCTCCCCGCATCACCTCTTCCCATGATAGACTGCAGGATTTCTCACGCGCAGCCCCCACTCTCTGGAACGCTCTCCCTCGTGCTGTCAGACTTTCCCCTAACTTCTCTTCCTTCAAACGCTCCCTGAAAACATTGCTATTTAGGGAAGCCTACCACCCAACTCACTGACGCAACCATCAATCACTCTCACCTTACAGTCCTCTCCTCCTGTTTCCAACCCCAACCCTCCTAGATTGTGAGTTCCTACGGGAATAGGGCCCTCATCTCCTCCTGTACTGTTTGTCAAATGTTGTTCAATGTATTGTAACCCTGTCTGTACTGTGCTTATTGTACAGCGCTGCGGAATATGCTGGCGCTTTATAAATTAATAATAATAATAATAATAATAATGCGGCTGAGAGCTCCAGGGGCGGCTGTCCGAATGCCGATAGAGCATTCGAACAGCCGCCCCATGTCTGGTCTGGAGTCTGAGCTTGGGGGCAAATATCCATGAGAGCGTGGGGGCAAATATCCATGAGAGCTTGGGGGCAAATATCCATGAGAGCTTGGGGGCAAATATCCATGTGCTGGGGCAGTATATCCACGAGCTGGGGCAATATCCATGAGCTGGGGCAGTATATCCATGTGCTGGGGCAATATATCCACGAGCTGGGGCAATATCCAGAAGCTGGGGCAATATCCACGAGCTGGGGCAATATCCACGAGCTGGGGCAATATATACACGAGCTGGGGCAATATCCACGAGCTGGGGCAATATATCCACGAGCTGGGGCAATATATCCACTAGCTGGGGCAATATCCACGAGCTGGGGCAATATATCCACGAGCTGGGGCAATATCCACGAGCTGGGGAAATATATCCACGAGCTGGGGCAATATATCCGCGAGCTGTGGCAATATCCACGAGCTGTGGCAATATCCACGAGCTGGGGCAGTATATCCACGTGCTGGGAAAGTATCCATGAGTATTAATAATAGACTGCCCTCTGGGCAGGCTTTCCAACTAGTCCTTAAATATCAGATCAATAGATAGATAGAGACTGAGACGGAGGAACATATATAATTTATATTAATATGCAAAATAGCAATAGGTTGCACTCAACCTCAAAACTAAGCAGGTGCATCTAAGACATCAAATACAAAACACCAAGAAAGAGCACTCCATATTATTGACCACCTTCTTCCATCATTTTCTGTGAAAAAAACACAGTTTTAAAAATGCTCAAAAAACCTGACTGAGGTAAAATGATGGGGATTCAGTTCACAAAGTTATGATCATAATTTGCTTAAGCCTGTCACAGTCGCCAATGTACCCCATCTTTGACAGGTCCTATCTAACTTGACCAAGTCCGCACGTACAGGATCTACTCACCCTGGAGCTCCCCGGCAGCTCGAGGCCTTTATAGGCTGTCATGGTGGAGCACCTGCGATCAGGGAGGGGTGCATACCATACCAAATGGGAGTTGTCAGCTCCCTATATATAAAATGCAAAACAGCAAAAGGTTGCACTCAACCTCAAAACTAAGCGGGTGCATCTAAGACATCAAATACAAAACACCAAGAAAGAGCACTCCATATTATTGACCACCGTCTTCCATCATTTTCTGTGAAAAAAACCCACAGTTTTAAAAATGCTCAAAAAACCTGACTGAGGTAAAATGATGGGGATTCAGTTCACAAAGTTATGATCATAATTTGCTTAAGCCTGTCACAGTCGCCAATGTACCCCATCTTTGACAGGTCCTATCTAACTTGACCAAGTCCGCACGTACAGGATCTACTCACCCTGGAGCTCCCCGGCAGCTCGAGGCCTTTATAGGCTGTCATGGTGGAGCACCTGCGATCAGGGAGGGGTGCATACCATACCAAATGGGAGTTGTCAGCTCCCTATATATAAAATGCAAAACAGCAAAAGGTTGCACTCAACCTCAAAACTAAGCGGGTGCATCTAAGACATCAAATACAAAACACCAAGAAAGAGCACTCCATATTATTGACCACCGTCTTCCATCATTTTCTGTGAAAAAAACCCACAGTTTTAAAAATGCTCAAAAAAAATCACAGAAATTGATGGAAGAAGGTGGTCAATAATATGGAGTGCTCTTTCTTGGTGTTTTGTATTTGATGTCTTAGATGCACCCGCTTAGTTTTGAGGTTGAGTGCAACCTTCTGCTGTTTTGCATTTTATATATATAGGGAGCTGACAACTCCCATTTGGTATGCACCCCTCCCTGTTCACAGGTGCTCCACCATGACAGCCTATGAAGGCCTCGAGCTGCCGGGGAGCTCCAGGGTGAGTAGATCCTGTAAGTGTGGACTTGGTCAAGTGAGATAGGACCTGTCAAAGATGGGGTACATTGGCGGCTGTGACAGGCTTAAGCAAATTATGATCATAACTTTGTGAACTGAATCCCCATCATTTTACCTCAGTCAGGTTTTTTGAGCATTTTTAAAACTGTGTTTTTTTTCTTCACAGAAAATGATGGAAGATGGTGGTCAATAATATGGAGTGCTCTTTCTTGGTGTTTTGTATTTATATTAATAGCCAGAGAGAATAATGATAAACAGAGACATAGATATTAGGGATTCAGAGAGAGAAATCTAGAATTAGAAAAGTTGGCAGACTGATCAGATAGGTGTATTAGATAAAGAGAGGGATGATGGAAAGACATACACAGATGTCCTTGGCAGAGAGAGGGAGGTGAAAGCTTGAAAAGTCTGATGGATGGATGGATGGATGGATAGAGGGCTAACTAGATTGATAAGGAGTATAGTGCAGAAAAAAATGGAAAAGAAAATGAAAATTGTAAGGATAAAAATATGGAGGAAGGAAGAGAGATTGAATAACTGTCACAGACTCACACTTCTAGGGTGACAGAAAGACACGGATACAGCGATAGGCATAGCAAGAAGGACGGGAACACGGAAACCAACAGAAGCAGACATATTCATATATTCAGTCAGACAGACACTGAAAAAGAGAACCTGAGTGACAGACGGACAGAGATACGCAGACACTTACAGATAAACATAATGGCATGGAACTGACAAGAACACTTTTACAGATGAACCAACATGAAAACAAACAAGGAAACAATCATTTAAGAAGAGCGCAAAGAAATTAATATAAATGTTATAATTCTAAGTAGAGAGAAAAAGCGGAAAGAGGTACAAGGCACACGGTAAGTGACAGACGCAGACAGGGAGAGACCGTAAACACTGCTTCATTACTGTGCATTTTCTCTGGCGTTTGCGTTAAGTGATGATCTTGATGAGCTAATGAACCCACAGACTGGAAACGCTGTGTGTTTGTATAGCGAGCTCCCGGGTCCCTGCGCTGCCCGCAGACAATTAGAGTCTCATTAATATGCTAATCTGGCGGTGGGTTTGGAAAGTGGCATGGAGCAAGGGATGGCGGGAGGTGGGGGTGCTACGCGTATCTTAGCAACCTTTGCACAGAGGTAAACTACCACTCCTCACCGCGATGCTGCCAAAGGAGGGGCTCTGCCAGGCGTTACAGGGCAATCGCCATCAAGCCTGGCACCAGAAAATGTAATACTAATTACAATGTGTTAATAGAGACCAAGCTTTCCAATACACGGAAAGATTCAATGATGCATAGGCACGTAGACCACTCTAATACCGGCCGGCTTTAGGTTAGAAAACAGAAATTCACATTATAATTTTTGCTTAAACTGTAGACATGTGAATGGATAGGGAGAGAAGATCAGGAAAAATGACTTTGATTAGCTCTAGACGAATTTATACACATAGCAGAAAAATAAAAAGATGAACAAGAAATAAAAATATATATATAAAAAATAATGTTATGAGTAAATGAGTTTAATGAGTAAATATGTTACGGAAATCAGATGTCACAAAATCTTTTTGAAAGTATTATGTAGTGGACATCATTTTGGGGTTCCTGCAATTAACTTATAGCTTGGGGTCAAAAAAAATCATTTTCAGTTCTTGACAATTCCTTTATAAAAGGGGTTATTCAGAGAGCACCGAAATGTCGGCGGCATTTCGGTGCTCTCTCGTTCCCCGCACTTCGGGGAATCAAATTCCCCGACCCTACAGTGAAATCAGCATTCACCGCAGGGTCCCTGAAGTGTAGGGAAAAGCCACCGACCGCATCGGAAAAAAAAATCGCTGAAAATCACAGAAAATCCGACGGAAATCCGCCAAAATTTCTGCCTAAATGATCCGAAAAATCAGATCAATCCGAAACACTGCAGAAAACCCACTGAACGTACCTGACGATCCGCCGCAAACCAGCAGAACAAGGTATAAAAAAACAAAAAAACATAACGATAAAAACTCTAAAAATTTCAAAAGCTGTTTGTAAACTACTGGACGAAAATGTCTGGAATTAACATATTAGGTCCTGTGATTAATAATAAAATGGTCTTTTATAGGAAAAAAACATCAACACTATTTAAAAAAAAAATCGCAAAATAATCTTTGCCCAAAAAATCCAGAAAAATGCCTAAAAAAATAAATAAAGAGACTTTTTTGCTGCAGATTAAAAGAATAAACTGTTTAATAGATATTAAATAAAGCGGGAATATTTTTAACATTGAAACCTATGAGATTCGCCTGAATAAACCTGCAGAAAGAAACCACCGAACAGCGGGGCATTTCACTGACATTTCTCTGCTGTTCGGAGTTCTCTGAATAGGTTAACAATTACTTCTCTGTGGGGATTTCACTGCCAATGAACAGGCACCGTATTTCGCTGGCAATTCGCCAATATTTGGCAAATTGCCCGGTTTTGCATAGTCGAATGGCCCTGAAATTACACCGTGCTGGGAAATTCACTGTTCGGTGCAATTTTGGGGCCAGTTCGGCTCTTTCTGAATAACCCTTATAGTGAGCAGTTATCGGTATAACTGAAGTAATTGAAATTTTTTTTTGTCAAATAAAGTTCCACATGGAAACCAAAAATGTCCAGACACACAACACAAACACATTTGATAATTTACAAACATGCATTGCTTTTCACTATTTTTCAGTCTTCTGCTGCTCACGGGCAGAGGAAGCAGCAGATCCCATCTTCCTCTGCACCATGGAATCTGAGACTAGTAAGGGATTTATTGATGGGGATCTATTGTGGTGTTAAGTGATGTTGCAAAAACAAAATTGCTTAACACCTGGGTTTAAATGCCAGCATTTATTTCTGAATATTAGCTTGTTTAGAGGAGATCGTACTACATTGGAATAGTTCATTCTCCTATATAAAGTATAGGAGCCATTCATTTACATTAAGCAGCCACACTGACTTAGACTTACCCACAAGCAAATCTTTCGGCTCATTTATAATAGCTGCAGTAGCTTTTAAGCTAATGTTCTCGTAATGGCTAGGAAGGAATCCGGGAGCAGCTAAGGGCAAACATCACTAACCAATAACCGTTATTAGCAAAACGGAGCCACTGATTATTAGTAGCAATGGCGCAGCGCCACAGAGGGTTTTTCTCCAGATGTCAGTACACTCCACAACTCCACAAAGCCAAGAGCGACCCTGCATGAGCTCTGCAGGAGCATTTACAGGGTCGTAGGTTGGTAGGATCTGTGGAAGAACATTGGGAATTATTTGTTCCCAGTGTTTTGCTGTCTATAGAGAGCGGAAGATTGTGCTGCTCTCGTCACTGTGGGATCTGAGGTAAGTTTTTGACGTTTTAGGTAATTTAAATTGAAGTGTTAAGTGTTTTTACACGAGCAAAATCACTTAACACTAGGTCCTGAAAGACATTATTTTTTTCACAAATACAGGCTCCAGATGAGAAGCATGAGCCAAGTTGGAATAGCTTGTACTTCTCATTCTGGCCACAAATTAATGGATGGAATACACACAGACCTTTTGGGCACTATTACACTCTTCACGCACAATTTTGCACGTGTGCAAAAATGCATTAATGCGAGGGGCAAAACCCTTCGCGCTGAACGTCGTATTACGACGTTCGCGCACAAAATGTGCGTTAAGCGAGTGACCCTATGCGAACCCTGCACGAGCGGAAGTTCGTGCGCGCATCCCATACTTAACATTGTGAGCGCAAATGAGTTTGTGCGCTGGTATGCGGATGGTATTACAATCTATGCGCAAATTGTTACGGACAACGTTTGCGCGCATAATTTTAACGTCTTTGAAAAGCTGGTGGTAACGGCAAATCTGAACGTCCTGGCCGAACCCAAATACACCAGCACAAAAAAAAAATACAGCACAGTATAGTTACACATTCTACACATACCCAAACAATAAAATAGAGAGGTTGTGCGTGTTTTTAATATTGCTGCAGCATATATACTCAGATTGATTTTGACAGGCGCAAAAACTTAACGGGAGACAACTGTGGTTCTTAATTCAGATTGGCTGAATCGCGTGAAAAAACAGTCTGCCCACCGATTTCTGCACGCAGCGTTAATGTGCGCGTGTTTTTGCGCGTCTTTTTTATGCGCATTATTTTTTGACGGATGAAAAAATGCGCTCGGATTGTGATACCAGCGTTAATTTACACGCGTTAACGTTTAATGCTGCGCGCCAAAAAAATTGCGCTGCGTGTGCGCTTTGGCGCGAAGCAGTTAATAGAGCCCTTTCTATCTGTAATGGCTGAGAAGTGGATACACCTATTGTAACAAGCCTCCTAGTTGAGTCCTACATAGACCATTCTGTGGATACTCTTTCTCATTTTGTTTTCAATAAACTCCACCAATCAACCTCATGTAAAGAACAATTAAAAGCAGGAGCTACTGGAAATACTTCTAGAATTAACTACTGTGTATGGTTTGGAGGCTAAAAATGTGGCCACCACAAGGAAGTTGCAGTCGCAATTATCCAATGCATCTGAACAATGTATATCAGTCTCTACTGTGAATGTGAATAATCCGTACTGTATGGAGAGGGTTATTCGTGTGAGGAGAAAAAACACTGGTCGAGCATTGTTCATCCAGGAACCATGATTTCTAAATGGATATTGGTTGTTGTGACAGCTTTCAGCTTGTCTGTCAAGATGTCCTTGAAATGCTGGATTTATCCGATGAAAAAGTTATTCATTTTGCTACCCGTATGTGATTTCACAACAAAAACCTCTAGTGCACCTAGATGTCTTCATTCACCTGCAGCAGAATGGGAGAAAGTATTTAGTTGAAATATCATAAAACGGGTTATTTAATGCAATAAGGAGACATACGCAGTAACAACTGTTATTTGAAAGGTTGTGTATTCCCTACAATAAGAAACTGCTCATCCACATTAAGAAGTGCCACTTAAGTAATAGTAACAATAAATAATGCATTTACAATACGTTTGGGTACTCGAATCAGAATGCCAAGTAAAGCATTATATTCTAGAATGACCTTTGTTACTGTCAGTATAAATGTATATTTCTTCACGTAAATCTGAGTCATGAATGCGGAAAAATAGTGACATACACTTTTACATACCTTGAAGTATCTCAACTCAATGCTTTCTCAGTGAGCAAAAAAGTAGAGAGCTAATGACAGTATATGTTGGTAAATTTTTGCATTGATTTACAATTTCATAGTTTTCATACAAACTCCTGTCAGAGGGTATAGACAGGCACAAATGTGTAAGATACAAGCAACAGTCACAAGTTCAGGAAGCAAAGGGTCAAGAAACCACAATGAGATTCCAAAAAAGTGTATGAGACAGAACCAGAATACACTTTCAAATGTGAAATGAGCATGAAGAGTCAAGGTATTGATGCTCTAGTGGATTGTCGCAGTTCTCAGAAACCCAAAAAGTTTCAGCACCCACAGGCTTTGTTGAACTGTCTTTGGTTTGGTCATTGGTTTGTTTACACACTAGGGTACCAGCAATTTTTCAGCCTACTGGCATTAAACAAGCTTGATAAAAGCCAGTAGGCTGAAACATTGCTGGTACCCTGGTGTGTAAAGTATCAAATAAAAAGATACTCCAACAGAGCCCAGGAGTGTTGGTACTTTTTGGTTTCTTGGACTTAATTCTAGTTGTGACAAAATCTGAGTATCAAGTGCACCATGGAGTGGATCTGTCCCATTTTAAAACTACAAAAAAAATCTTATTTCCCAGAGGAATGTGCCATTTTGACATTGGATGAGTGTTCGTATGCTTGTAAACTATTTCAGAAGAGTAAATATTAATGAAGGGTTTACTAGAAAGTGCCAAGAGCTGAGCACATTGAATACATTCAGGTAGATCGGAGGACTCGTTTGAACGGCAGCAATAATTATTTTTTTTCGTGGAATGATCAGTACTGTCTCAATCTCTTTGATGTCATACAGCCAGAACAGCCAGAACAGCCAGAAAAGTACATTGATCTGTGTTACTTTTAGCTGACCAATAGAAAATGACGAAGTTAAAGGGAGACAAGAAGAAAGACCAGCGGACTGACGCTTAGCATCTGCTATAGAAGTGAAAATTTTATGGACTGTATTATTGCAGGAATGAGTGAACCCTGTTGGCATTCCTTTTAAACAAAGACAATGGACAGATTTTCAATTTTATCTATCTTGTAATGTTTCTCAGAATTGCTCATATATACTCATAATGGCCGCTTCTTGTGTTGAAGACTATTGTGTCTCACGGAAGGGTCACAGAAAATGTTGGTGATTGCTCGGAATCGGAGTGGGAGATGCTGCCTCTTGCCCTGGGGTGACAGTAGCTGCTGGATGTGTGTCCTCCCTAGGGGCATGCCTCCTGGCCAGGACTGCTGGGAGAGGTTGCGATAGGAACTAGATGCTCCATTTTGCCTCTGTGGAGACACTGTCTGGAGTCACTGCCCTTGGGGGGTGTACCTTATCTGTTTCCTATACAAACTCACATCTCCAGGGATGAGGTGATTGGATGTCTCCAGTTGTTCATGGCTTCTGTGCAGCTTTTCCTTATTGATTATGTGTTACCAGGCCCTAGGGCACTTCTCCTTGACTTTGCATGAACTCTACTTGCCCTGGCCTTTGGCTACCTACTGCTCTTGCTTATTGTATACTAATATGGATTATATGCTTTGACCTATACCCTATTGCCACAACCCACATACTAGATTCCATCCAGGGTGAGCATGACATTTTTTTTTTTTTTTTTTTTTTTATTTAAAATCTTTTTTATTGAAAAAGAAGGTGTCACAAGCTGACCAACGATTAACGGCCTCGCAGGGCCTGACGCAGAAGACGTTTCGAATGTAAAGAAATCAAGGGTGATCGCGAAAAATCCGATGTAAATGTACATATGTCACTAAAATGAAAGAGGGTGCCTCAAATGGGGAAGGGGGGTGTGGAAGGGGAGGAGGAAGAAAAAACCAAGGCCTTGACCGTGACGCTCCTGGCTCACTCCCGAGGGAGGCCATGGAGGGATCCTGTCACGTAGCCAAAGTGCCTGAGGGCCAATCACGGCCGACAATGCCATGGTGGCGCACCCCGAGACCTAGGGAAAAAAAAAAAAAAAGGGGGGAAGGGGAAGGTGGGGGCATTTGAGAGCACCATTAAGCATGCAACAAACATCGAGCGAAAAGTAGATGGCACGTAGGAATAATAAAAATAAAAAATTAAAAGGGGGGGGAGCAATGCAGTGTCTGCGATAGTAATATAGCCAACGTGGCTATGAACAAAACTGCAGGCGGTTCAGTGCAATAAGAAAAGCCGCTAAAAAGAACGTCGCTCTGGTGTAAACGATGCCAGTCCCAGAAGGAGGTATCAGAAAAAAGGTAACCTCTCGGGGTTCCAATACTAACCCCCGCTCAGACCGAAGTGTTTGGGGATGGGGAAGACCCATCAGGCTGTGCCTCCCCACGTATACCCGATGGAGCTGGAAGTAGTCTCAAGTTATGTAGATGTCCCTCAGCCTCCTCCAGCGTTGTAGCCACCAGGGCACGACCATCCTGCGGGGTGATGATAAGGGAACCGGAGGCGCCCCACTTATATCCTATGCCGTGCGCCCGAAGAGCCACTGTAGCCGGTCGGTACTGTCGTCGCGCAGCCAACAGCAGGAAGGGGACATCCCTGTATATCGCTATATTCGCTCCATCGAAAGGGACCGATGTCAGATTCCGTACAGCCCGGAACAATGAGGAGTGTTGGCCGCTGTCTCGTAAGGCGACGATGACATCGCGCGGTGCCTTCGTGGGGGCCATGGCGGCCTTCCTGATCCGAAGTGCCATAAGGACTGGATCCTTGATATGCGTCGAGGGACCGGGTACTGTGTCCAAGAATCGTACAGCATAGTGCAGCAGCTCAGTGTCAGGGACAGTCTCTGGTACGCCACGGAGTTTTATGTTCCGTCGCCGGTGGCGTGTTTCCAACGCCACAACAGTTGCTTGCAGGGTGCTCACCTGCGCTTGTAAGGCTCGAATGGATGCGGAGGCCGCAACCTGTGTGACCTCCACCTCCTGCGTGCGGGCCTGCAAATCCTCCATCTTCGCCTGTGTCTCCGTGACCGCTGCACTCAGCGTCTCAAGGTCCCCTTGCCAAGATTTCCTGGCATCCTCCAGCAGCCTACGTATATCCCCCTTAGTAGCGGGGAGTGCTTCATCCACCGCACCCGACTGCTCCGTGTTCAGGGCCGAGACAGCAGCCGCTGCTTCCGCCTCCATCTGGCCTCCATGATCTTGCACTGAGCGCAGCGGAATTCTCTTCCCCGAAGCTCCGCTAAGGGAGATCCGGATGTCGGGAGTGCCAGAATCTTCCCCCGCTCCACCCGTTTTAGTTTTCTTACCCATCTTGGGAGTCAGCAGTGCCGCGTGGCGCTGGAGAAGCGCGCCAAATCTAGGCCCCAAGATGGCCGCCGTTGGTCCGGTCTGTAAACAGCGCGGCGGCTCGCTCACCAGTCGCAGGTCCGGAGGGGGGAACCCAGCAGGCTCCGGAGTGTCTCCACCTGGTAGCCGACGGCTAGGTACCGAAACCAGGCGTGCCTCCCGGTCCAAAAACGGCTATAAGCCCGATGTTAGAAAGCGAGGGATCGGAGCTCCTCTCGCACACGTCTGCCCCAGAGCGCCGCCGGCCACGCCCCCCTGAGCATGACATTTAGAGTTGCCATGCAATTAAGGGAGATTATAAATTCTTTTGCATTGGCATGGGTTTTGGACACTCTTTATTTATATATAGTTATTATAATTAAGGAAAAGCAGGTATAATTGCGATGTGAGAAGATGAAATCTAGTTCTTAAAGGATTTTGAAGCCGGTTGGCGCCCATAGTATTGTTTCTCCTCCTTCTAACGCCTCCCCACCTTTTCTATCATGGTTTTCTATCATCACTATCTCCCCATCAAGCCAGGTTCGTCGTCTCAGAGATACACTTGACTCTACTCTTTCCTTCATCCCCCACATCCAGTCTCTTTCCTCCTCCTGCCGCTACCAACTACATAATATGTAGTGGCTGACACCACAAAGCAACTCATCCACGCCCTTGTAGTCTCCCGACTTAACTATTGTAATAATCTTTTAGCTGGCCTCCCTCTGTCCCTCATCTCCCCCCTACAATCCATTCTGAATGCCTCTGCCAGGCTCATCCACCTCACCCGCCGCTCTGTCTCTGCAAATTCCTTCACTGGCTCCTCATCCACTGCAGAATTAAATTTAAAATCCTTACCCTGACCTACAAAGCTCTCACTAACTCAGCTCCCCACTACCTGTCCTCACTAATCACCAAATACACCCCAGCCCGCTCCCTAAGGTCAAACAGTGACCTGCGCCTAGCTTCTCCCCGCATCACCTCTTCCCATGATAGACTGCAGGATTTCTGTGAAATCTATTCATTAACTATCTGACCAGAACAAATCATTTTCATTATGAATTGATATTTAGAGATATTAGAAAACAAGACAATCAAAAAGAAAAGAGGTTCAGGGAGCCAGGGCTCAGAAATGGTCAGTACTCGCTCATACAATAAAGAATGATGATGGCTTGTGATATTATAGCACAGTATGGGGAATGTCAGGAGGTGTACTACCAGCTATTGGACTGTCAATGGAAGAGAAGAATGGCAGGCATTTTTATATGCAATATTTAGGAGGTTATCCGACTCTGCAACACCTATGATTAAGCTCTCCCGAACAAAATGCACAAGGTGAACTGCAGCCATTGTCCCAATGTTTACCCTGTCTAGTCTCTATTAGCTTTACACACAACAATAAATTCTTTTTTTTTATAGGAGTCCCAGTCTCTCGTCTATAAGGCTGCTTTCATCCAGATGCTTTATTAGGCTAGCTGAACTTGGTTCTTGTTAAATCTTTTGGAGAAGACAGAAGAAATTGCCTCCACTCCACTCCTTTGTATGTAGGACTGTTCTTTGTTTAGACTTTGAGAAGGACAAACAGATATTTTATGTCACAGCAGAGAATATGCTTGCTTGCGTTGTTTGGGTAAGGTTCAACATGAAACTGGATGTTAGCAGTTAAGGTATCATCATGACCAATAACTTCTTTGAGCTCATTCAGCAATATGTGATTTGTCTAGTTTACTATTTTTATATATATTATATATCATCATACAGTGGCAAGAAAAAGTATGTGAACCCTTTGGGATTACGTGGAGTCTTGCATGAATTGGTCATAAAATGTGCTCTGATCTTCATCTAAGTCACAACAATTTGAAAAACACAGTCTGCTTAAAATAATACAACACAAACATGATATGTTTTCATGTTTTTATTGAACAGAAAATGGAAACATTCACAGTGCAGGGTGGAAAAAGTATGTGAACCTTTGGACTTAATAACTGGTTGACCCACCTTTGGCAGCAATAACCTCAGCCAAACATTTCCTGTAGTTGCAGATCAGACCTGTACAACGATCTGGAGTAATTTTGGACCACTCCTCTTCACAAAACTGTTTCAGTGTAGCAATATTCTTGGGATGTCTGGTGTGAATCGCTCTCTTAAGGTCATGCCACAGCATTTCAATCGGGTTGAGGTCAGGACTCTGACTGGGCCACTCCAGAAGGCGTATTTTGTTTTGTTGAAGCCATTCTTTTGTTGAATTACTTGTATGCTTTGGGTCATTGTCCTGTTGCATCACCCATCCTCTGCGGAGCTTCAGTTGGTGGACAGATGGTCTTACGATTTCCTGCAAAATGTCTTGATAAACTCTGGAATTCATTTTTCCATCAATGACAACAATCTGTCCAGGTCCTGAGGCAGCAAAGCAGCCCCAAACCATGACGCTCCCTCCGCCATGTTTTACAGTGGGGATGAGTTTTTGATGTTGGTGTGCTGTGCCTTTTTTTCTCCACACATACAGGGTTATTCAGAGAGCGTGAAAAGCAGGAGAATGACTGGAGAATGGCTGGAGAATGAAAAATTCTAGGTCAAAATAGCCAAACCAGAAAAATTCTCCCTTTCATCTCACTTTCCAAATCGGCTATTTTGACCTAGAATTTATCATTCTCCAGCCATTCTCCAGTCATTCTCCTGCTTTTCACGCTCTCTGAATAACCCTGATAGTGTTGTGTGTTTTTTCCAAACAACTCCATTTTGGTTTCATCTGTCCACAGAATATTTTGCCAGTAGTGCTGTGGAACATCCAGGTGCTCTTTTGCAATCTTCAAACGTGCTGCAATATTCTTTTTGGACAGCAATGGCTTCCTCCGTGGTGTCCTCCCATGTACTCCATTCTTGTTTAATGTTTTCCTTATTGTAGATGTGTCAACAAAAATGTTAGCATGTGCCAGAGATTTCTGTAAGTCTTTAGCTGACACTCTAGGATTCTTCTTTACCTCATTAAGCATTCTGCGCTGTGCTCTTGCAGTCATCTCTACAGGACGACCACGCCTAGGGAGAGTAGCAACAGTGCTGAACTTTCTCCATTTGTAGACAGTCTGTCTTACCATGGACACATGAACATCAAGGCTTTTGGAGATACTTTTGTAACCCTTTCCAGCTTCATGCAAGTCAACAATTCTTGATCGTAGGTCTTCTGAGAGCTCTTTTCTGCGAGGCATGTTCACATCAGGCAGTCCTTCTTGAAACCAGTAAACCCAAAACTGGTGTGTGTTTTTAAAGGGCAGGACAGCTTTCAGCAACACATCCAATAATATCACACTGATTGGACTCAAGGTTGGCTCACTCCTGGCTCCAATTAGCTCTTGGAGAAGTCATTAGGCTAGGGGTTCACATACTTTTTCCACCCTGCACTGTGAATGTTTACATGTTCTGTTCAATAAGAACATGAAAACATATAATGTTTGTGTTGTATTATTTTAAGCAGACTGTGTTTTTCAAATTGTTGTGACTTAGATGAAGATCAGAGCACATTTTATGACCAATTCATGCAAAACTCCACGTAATCCCAAAGGGTTCACATACTTTTTCTTCCCACTGTATGCCCTTGAGATATACAGATAGATATAGAAAGATAAATATAGAAAGTATATTTCACATAATGATATATAATATAAAATGTATCAGTTTTATGTATATATGTATGTGTATACACACTTCTGTTTCAGAATAAGACTTGCAGGGTTATTTAGAGAGAGCCGATCTGGCCCCAAAATTGCACCTAACAGTGATTTTCCCCATACGGTGCACTTCCGTGGTCATGTGGCTATTCAGAAAGCAGGCAGTTTGCCAAATTTTGGCGAATTGCCAGCAAATACGGTGCCTGTTCAATGGCATTGAAATCCACATAGAGAAGCAATGGTTAATCTAATCAGAGAACACCAAACAGCGGCAAAATATCACCTGCTGGGTGGAGTAGAGATCACATGATATCATTACTCTATAACCATGGAGACTGTGGAGACACAGGTTCAATCTCGGCAAGAGCACTTCTCCAGTAAGTGTCCTTGGGCAACACACCTAACGGTACATACTCGCCACCCAGGACATACTTGAAAACAAGAGAAATCTCAATGTATCCTTTCTCCAAATGCCCTGTTGTTCGGTGGTTTTCGTTCGGCAGGTTTATTAATGCGAATTCCATAGGTTTCAATGTTAAAAATTGTCTCCTTTTTATACAATATCTGATAAACCGTTTATTCTTTTAATCTGCAGTAAAAAGTCTTTTTTAATTTTTTCAGGATCTTTTGGGCATTTTCGGGAATTTCTTTCAGCAAATTTTTTTTCCGATTTTTTTTTTTCCTTTTTTTCTGTAACAGACTTTTTTATTATTACTATTCACAGGACCTTATATGTTAATTCCAGACATTTTCATTTAGTAGTTTTTTTGCAAACGGCGTTTCAATTCGACACTTTCAATCGTTTTGTCTTTTTTTTTTTTTTACCCCGTTCGTCGG
Organism: Leptobrachium leishanense; assembly: GCA_009667805.1. Lineage (NCBI taxonomy): Eukaryota > Metazoa > Chordata > Amphibia > Anura > Megophryidae > Leptobrachium > Leptobrachium leishanense. The sequence goes on from CM019063.1 coordinate 188,220,084, forward strand.
CTTGTTGGCTTTTTCCGGTGGCTGGTCGGCGCTGTGTTTAGTGGATCATCAGCCTTTTCTGGTTGCGTTCGGTGTGTTTGCGGCAGCTTATTGGATGTGATCTGCTAATTATCGGATTGGATAAATTATTGGAAAGAAACAGACACGATAATTTCTGCGGATTTAAAAAAAAAAAACGCAGCAAAACCGGATCCACCGGATTATCGGATCTAATAATTTCGGTGGTTTTGCAGCGTTTTTTTCTTTTAATTGTTGGTTTTGCGGCGGCTTTTCTCTGTACTTCAGGGACCCTGCGGTTAATGCTGAATTGCTCTGAGGGTCGGGAATTTGATTCCCTGAAGTGTTTGGGGAATGCAGGAGCACCGAAATGTTGGTGACATTTCGGTGCTCTCTGAATAACCCCTTAATTATACACTCTTTAGGCTGGGGTCAGACCAGCGCACTTTTAACGTGCGTTCTGGCGCACATAATTACGGCCGCACTAGCAGCAGATGACGGGCAATGACGGCCAATATACGATGTACGGCCGCACAAAAGTCCGGCCGTGCAACGCAAGTGGAATTTGAACGCATTTTTCTGAGAACGCTGAACCGCTAGTACTGACGTACTGAGTGCGCAGCTGCGGCATAGCGGCGTGTGTGCGTGATTAGGAGATGTCAGACGCTGCGGAATATGCTGGCGCTTTATAAATTAATAATAATAATAATAATAATGTCCAGCCTACATAACGTCCAGACCCAAAAAGAGTTTTATTGACGATCCGTACAAAATCACGCCCGAAAATGCGCGTCGTCTGACCGTTTTTGCGCATTCCGTGAAAAAATACGTCAATGCTTTCGGACGCACTTTTTCACGTTCGCGGGGAAAAATGCTTTCGTCTGACCCTAGCCTAAGAGTTACAGATTCTAGGGTTCATAGAACAAACTTTATTAAGATATCACAGAATCAGCATCAAATAATTGCTATGATGTTCGTTAGCTAGTATACACATTAACAACTATTTATAAAACACCAACATATTCTGCAGTACTGTACAAGGAGTTGAGACAAAACAATCAAGAAATTAATAAATAAATAAGTAGGACACACAGAGAACGACAGGAAAAGTGCTCTCAAGAGCTTACAATCTAAAAGTACAGGTGTGACACACTCAAGTGAGGGTAAATTGCAGAGCATGAGAAGTAATATCTGAAAGATAGAGTGGCTGTTCACTGTAACACTATCCTAGTTGCAGACCTCTGTACAAAGCTACACCTTCCAGTTTATATTAAGTGCAATTGACGATTAATCCCCTCAATGCATTTGCCTCCATTGCCTACTCAGCTGGGTTATAGAGCAGTAACATCACTGCTCTATAACCGTGGAGACACAGGTTTGAATCCCGGCAAGAGCACCTCTCCAGTAAGGCTAGGGTCAGACGAACGCATTTTCACGTTGTCTGTGAAAAAGTGCGTTCGAACGAATGGACGCATTTTTTCACGGAGTACGCGATAGCGGTCATACGATGCGCATTTGCGTCCGTGATTTTGTACGGATCATCAATAATACCCTTTTTGTGTCTGGACGTTATGTTGGCCGGACATTAGCAGCATCTGACATCTCCTAATCACACACACACGCCGCTAGCGGACGCAGCGCACTCTGTACAACCGTACTAGCGGTTTTACGTTCTCGACAAAATGCATTCGTTTGCCACTTGCGTTGCGCAGCCGGACTTTTGTGCGACCGTACTTCGTATATTGCCCGGCATTGCCCGGCATTTGCTGCTACTACGGCCGTGATTAAGTGCGCCTGCACGCGCGTTCGCACTGCCTCAGTCTGACCCTAGCCTTAGTGTCCTTGGGCAAGACACCTAACGGTACATACTCGCCACCCAGGACATACTTGAAAACGAGGGAAATCTCAATGTATCCTTCCTGGTAAAATATTTGCTAAAAAAAAAATCTTTTCTTATAGCTACTCTTCCTTTTAACCCCAATAACCTTCCTATACCCCTGGCATGGTTGTTTCACAACACTAAAGTGAGTTTATTAATTTCACAATTAATGCAAACTAACTCATAATGTCTATCAATATATTAAACTGGGAGGTTGTAGTCGATTAAACTGCTTTTGCATGTTTATGTCATTATGTACAAATATACTCCTGCACCAACTGTCACTGGAACGCCATGTCTGCCTGTGAGAATATTGGTTCTTCACACATATAAATCATTGTGCGGTGCTTCTCAAAGTGTAAGTCTTGCGTTTCCTTATTTTGAATACTGTTTCGTAATCAATAGATAGCCCAACTGTTGGAGTGCGTCCCTAGATGGCATAGGGTTAATGGGAATCTGTGTGCAGAAGTGGACAAGCTCTGAGATACTTATTGACAAGTGGTTACTGACTGGCAGACTGACAGACGGTGGTATTGATGAATCTGTGGATTGCTGACTTATGTGGTTGAGAAAGCTGACAGCTGACGAGGTAGAAAGGGAGGGGAGATGAAGGGGCACTGAAAAGGAGGGAGAGTGTTGCACAGAACCCCCATGGTTACATATTCCCAAAGTAAAAATCAAAGTCAAATATTTATTGTAGAAAAACTAACAATGAACTGCCTTTTTATTTGCTTTGTCTGCTTTGCAATATTCTTTCCGCATCTCAACAATTTCCTATATCTTGTTGTTCTCCAAAATTCCATTTTCAGTTTCCAAAAAATATCCCAAAACACCCCATCTTTCATGTGCCCTCTAAATCTTCCCTCTTATGCAGTGTTTTTCTTCCAATTACCCCTTTGCTTCCCTTGTTAATTTTACAGATTTGCCATCTCAGCTTTCTCCTGCAGACAAGAATGGGAATTTAATCTTCAATAAATGGTTCAGCTATTATAATATCATAATCAGAGAGGAGCCCCCCACTGCCCAACATTTTCTTTTTATGCCAGGATGTAACCCTCTGTTTCCCTTGCTGAAATGAAATACAGACAGAATATTACATCTATAGGCTAGAATTTTCTTTAGGGGTGAACATGATAGAAAAGAAAGGTTAATAAATATAACGAAAAAGGTTGAAGATATTGTAACAGGGAGCAAAAGACATGCATTCCGAAATGAATTTACAGAGTTTCGTAAAAGGGAAATTGCATAATAAACTTTATGCTTTTTTTGTAAATTTAGTTGTGGTCTACACTTTATTTTTACTGAAATCCTATAAGAGTAAAATACGTAAGAATTAAAGTCAGATAAGTAGGATAAAGGTTCAGACAGGGTTATTCAGAGAGCGTGAAAAGCAGGAGAATGACTGGAGAATGAAAAATTCCAGGTCAAAATAGCCGATTTGGAAAGGGAGATGAAAGGGAGATTTTTTCTGGTTTGGCTATTTTGAGCTAGAATTTTTCATTCTCCAGTCATTCTCCTGCTTTTCACGCTCTCTGAATAACCCTGTATGTTCCCCAAAATCTAGTTTTTCATTGCACATTTCTGTTCATATGAACCATTTATAAAATGAAGTTTTAATACCATAAAGTAATATGTAGCCATACAAAGAAATTATGTCAGATCTACTAGTCAAATGCACATAAACCAGAGCCTAATTGGGTTATCATTCATGATACTTATGTTGGGCTGTTGACATGCCGTCCACCAATCTGCGTCCTTTCTGAGGAATGCTTTTTACCTGAAAAATATAAATATCCTAGGATATTTCAGACTGTATGATGTAAAAAAAACCTGTAGATTAAAAACAAGCTGTTCCTTTTCATATTCTTTATCATGAATCAAATAAGAAAACAAAGAAAACTTTAAATGAAAACCTAAATGTTAATGACCAGGAGATATTCACTGGGCAGGCATACCCTTCAGCTATGTTTCCAGTTGCATTTCTATAGACGTCTACCGGCTCCATTTCAGTGTAGCCACTATCAATTTGGGAGTGAACCATTAACTATAATGTATGTAAATGTCTGTAGCTCCACTGCGATTTCAAGTCAGCTCACCTCGAGTTACAGTTTACAGTACATTTAGACTATATTTAATAGGGATGCACAATACCATTTTTTTTTTAAGACTGAGTTTGAGCACCGATACTATTTCCAGGTACTCACCGATATCGATTATCAATACTTCTATTTTATATCACCTAACCACATTCCATCAAATAATTTACAGTTTTGCTGTAAGCCTGTCCAATTTATGTTAATATTGAAATCTATGGCTAGACACCCCATTTACCCCCTGCACAGGCCTACACACACCCTGACCACACACACAGCCACCAGACCTCAGATACGTATATACACACACACCAGACCTCAGATACATGTATACCCACACCAGACCTCTGCTTGCATGTGAAGGTTGTAACATGGCTCCGCTGGGGCCACGCTCTTGTAAGATCATGCAGAGGAGCCCCAGCCCTTATATACCGCCCGGCAAGCAAGGCCAGTGCTGTCTTCCAGTGTTGGTAGAAATATCTGGGGCATTTCCATGAGAACCTGTACTTGAGCAAATGCCCGGCATCGATACTGATACTAGTATCGTAATATTAATATAGGTTTACTATCACTAAGTTGCCACCTTGTGGAAGCGGCTAAAACTGAAATGCCATAAAAGTGTCCCAGGGCGCACCTGGCAAGAGCCAAGGTGGGACCCATATATGGGGTTAAAAGCCCAAAAGGCAGGAAATACCACTGGCTAAACACAAACAGATAGGCGAAGGAGGTGAAGACACACTGGGCTTGGCAGGGATTCTCTATAGATCTAAAGGACTAAGACACAACACATCCCTGTTGTAATATCACAGTCTGGAGAGGACTCCCAGAACACAGACAATGCAAAAGAAAAAAATCCCTGATCTGAGAGACCGGTCCTTGAAGTGGCCATATCTAGACTAGGAAAAGAAACACGTGACAGTGCAGAGTCTCAGGCAAAAACAGATATCAGTATAGTAACAAAAGGGTAAAAGCATAAACATAATCAAAAGGAATAGCCAAGGTCGGTGCACAGGGTTAATACAGCACAACAGGGGTTAAGGAGCAGAGAATAGTCAGGATGGATAGCCAAGGTCGGCACACAGAGAATCCACAGTAGAGCAGGAAGGGTTAAAGCAAGGGATAGAATAAACAAAAATAAATACAACGGCAAGGGCAACAAGGAACTAAATAAATATGAAACTAGAGGGAAGGGAAGGACAACAGCATGACCAGCAGAGAAACACAAAGCATATGACTAAATGAAAGACTCTAGCACCACCGGAGCAATACCCTTAAAGGGATATGCATGTCTAGAATTTTTTTTTCAATTGACAGTTAACCACTTTTATACCAACATACAAACTATAATAAATCAATAGTTTAAAAATGTGTAATTTTTTATATTTTCTTGCTTTAAAACTGTCATTTCACCTTCTCTGCCACGCCTCTCAGCTAGGGGTGTTTCTTCAGCTTCCACTTCCTGTATATTTCCTGCCTCCTCCCGGCCTACTACTCCACCCACTATTCCACCCATCAATGCTACACATGAATTAGCACAAGCTGTGAAAGTGAAACTCTGTGCACACTCAGGCAGTGGCGTCACTAGGGTTGCTATCACCCGATGCAGTAACTCATGGTGTCACCCCATTGTGTCACTCCCTTAAAGCTAACGTTAGCGCCTAGCTGTGTGAATGTTAATGTTAGGTTAAGTGGCCCTAGTGCGGGCCAGCTGTATCACATTCCAAACGGCTAACGCTGCGGAATATGCTGGCGCTTTATAAATAAAGAATAATAATAATAATAACGGGTTAAAAAACCCATTAGCGATTCCGAGAATGTGCAAGCTTACTGTACTTTGAGCTTCCTAAACTTAACATGGGGAGCGATAAGGGTTAATTAGCGTTAGGATTACAAAGTCCTAACGCTAATTACATCCTGCTGCTAATTACATGTGCGCAGTGTATATGAGCGTATCACAGGGCTCCACAGCAATAGAACTTACAGTAATATGCGGTGTTAATGTGCTTATTCAGGAACTAGTGCAGACTCATTGGTATACATTTGTGTCAGTGTTTGCTCCTAATGGCCTGGATACACAGAAAATGCGCAATCTACAGTGTCGGTCTTTAGAATAGCTGGGAATCTAGATACAGGACAGACACACAAAAAAGACAGAGTTAAGGACAAGCCAGAGTCTGAAGCCAGGAAGTGTAATCAGAAAGTCCAGGTGTTACATCCTCAGCCCCCGCTGTACTCAGACGCAGAGGCAGTGGCGTAGCGTGGGAGGGCTGGGGGGGCCGTGGCCCCGGGCGCAGTTTTGTTAGGGGCGCATTTGCGCCCCTAAAACTGGCCCGCGGGTTGAGGGGACCCAGATGCCGGGCAGCGGGAGTGCCTGCCCGCCGCCCGGTCCTGAACAGTCCGTCCTGTTCTTGAAGGGGATGCGGCTGCGTGCGTGCGCAGGTCACGCGGTCCGGCCAGTCAGGTGGTACAGAGACTCAGTACCACCTGATTAGCCGGACCACGTGACCGGCTGCGCCTGCACGCAGCCGCATCCCCTTCAAGAACAGGACAGACTGTTCAGGACCGGGCGGCGGGCAGGCACTCCCGCTGCCCGGCATCTGGGTCCCCTCAACCCCTGCCGGAGCAATATCCAGGTGAGAGCTGGGGCAAATCCATGAGCTGGGGGCAAATCCATGTGTAAGCTGGGGGGCATATCCATGAGCTGAGGCAAATACATGTGAGAGCTGGGGCAAATCCATGAGCTGGGGGCAAATCCATGAGCTGGGGGCAAATCCATGAGCTGGGGCAAATCCCATGAGCTGGGGCAAATCCATGAGAGAGTTGGGGCAAATCCATGTGAGAGCTGGGGCAAATCCCATGAGCTAGGGCAAATCATGTGTGAGCTGGGGCAAATCCATGTGTGAGCTGGGGCAAATCCATGTGAGAGCTGGGGCAAATCCATGTGAGAGCTGGGGCAAATCCATGTGAGAGCTGGGGCAAATCCCATGAGCTGGGGCAAATCCCATGAGCTGGGGCAATATCCATGTGAGAGGTGGGGCAATATCCATGTGAGAGCTGGGGCAATATCCATGTGTGAGCTGGGGCAGTATCCATGTGAGAGCTGGGGCAAATCCCATGAGCTGGGGCAATATCCATGTGTGAGCTGGGGCAATATTCATGTGTGAGCTGGGGCAATATCCATGTGTGAGCTGGGGCAATATCCATGTGAGAGCTGGGGCAATATCCATGTGAGAGCTGGGGCAATATCCATGTGAGAGCTGGGGCAATATTCATGTGTTAGCTGGGGCAATATCCATGTGAGAGCTGGGGCAATATCGATAACGTGTCCACAGGTTGGGGGGGCGCACAATTCTTGGCTGGCCCCGGGCGCTGACAACCCACGCTACGCCACTGCGCAGAGGTCCTGCACCGGTGTATACGGTTGGGGACAAGGTATGGTTGTCTTCCAGGAACATCAAATTATTGGTACCATCCATGAAGATGGCTCCCAGGTTTATTGGGCCTTATAAGGTGTTAAAACGTATTAATCCTGTCTCTTATGCGCTGGCTTTGCCTCCGCCTCCTTCTCTAAGTATACATAACGTGTTTCATGTCAGCCTCCTGAAGCCTCTTACCTGCAATAAGTACACTAGAGTTCCTGTTCCCCCTCCGCCTATCAAGTCTCAGGGTGAGGAGGAGTACAAGGTCCGTGCCATCCTGCGGTCCCGTCTGGTCAGGGGTGTCCTGCAGTACCTGGTGGACTGGGAGGGTTATGGTCCTGAGGGTCGTTCCTGGCAAGATGCCAGCGATATCCATGCGCCTCGTCTGGTTCGCCTGTTTCATGAGGCCCATCCTTCAGCGCTTGGTGGTCGTTCTGAGCCCAACCGTAGACATGGGGGGGAGAGTTTCTGTTACATCCTCAGCCCCCGCTGTACTCCCTGGGGGTTCTGGGCAAGAAGGGGGTCCGCTGGCTGGCTGGGTGCCAGCACTTTCTGCTGGCAGATCGGCATCTGAGGGGGCGGGCTCAGGCGTGGTCACCAGGAGCCGCTGGCTTTAAAACAAAACTTGAGGAGTTGCCTCGTCGCCCTGTTGTGGAGTTTGTTTCACACACTGCTACTTCCTGTATCTGATTGAATTTACTGTTGACGACCCTGCTTTGTATGAGATTCCTGCTCCTGTTATTTGACCCGGCTTGGCTTTGACCCCTCTTTCTCTATCGTGTGCATTACGCTGTTTGCGCGTTTTAGTGATTTAACCCCATGCTGGTTGCTAAGTTGATCGCTCGCTGTTTGGGTTCTGTGCCATTACGTTTAGGGGTATCGTTTGTAACCCTCCGGGGTCCCTTTACCCAGCCTACTACTCATGTTAATGTTTTTGCAAAGACCACGATAAGAAACGATTGTTTATTTCTGTTTAATGTTATTTCTAATCGCATCTCTGTACATATTAGCAATAACAATCCTGTATGCAAGCCAGTACCTTCCGAGAGTCACCAGGTATCTACTAATTTCAAGTATTTACCAGAACGATTGGTTTCTGCATCTCTGACTGCCCTGCACCTTGAATACTTCACAGACTGTCCTCCCACGTATTGTGTTTCTGAGCGTGCCCTAGGCTTTCTGTCGGTCTCGAAACCCTCGGAGCCTCGAGGCAATTCAGCTAGTCCTTTGAGTCCCCTGGCTCTTGAGTTACAAACTGTATTTTTTGCTAGTTGTGTGTTAATCAAGAAAGTATTGTTGCCCTTAAGGATCTCAACTCCGCGACTATCTAGTGGGCGCTACTCCCCCGTTACACCAGGGTTCGGTCCACGGGGTTAAACAATTATAGAACTCAACCAAGAAAATGGTCAGTAAACAGAGCCAAGGTCAATACACTGTAAAACAAGACTAGCAAGGGTTAATAGAATGATCAGAACAGAGCCAGGGTCATTACAAAGTTAAACAGGAATAGCAAGGGCTAATGACAAGTGGTCAGAACAGAGCCAGGGTCAATACACCGTAAATCAGTTTAATGGTGAACAAGAACACGCTATCTGGTAGGAATCATAATATAAAAAGAGTAGAGGGTAGTCCTACAATAAATTTGAGATTACTTAGAAGTGCATGTTAAATGAACAAGTAGTATTTGAATCAATTCACGCACATTAAAAAATAGAATCGTTATCACCGTTCCATGGGTGCCTGGGACCTGGGATATAATTTCCTCCACTGCCGGCGCACTTCAAGATCAGTCAACCAAGACCAAAGTTTTCTAGTCAAAAGATTTTATTAGTAAAAATAAGACTGCTCACGCTCGACGCGTTTCGTCAGAGACTTCCTCAGGAGCAATAATGCAGTCATAAGTACATGATTAAAAAATAAAAGTGTACACTTTCTGACAAAATGCGTCGAGCGTGAGCAGTCTCATTTTTACTAATAAAATCTTTTGACTGGAAAACTTTGGTCTTGGCTGACTGATCTTGAAGTGCGCCGGCAGTGGAGGAAATCATATCCCAGGTCCCAGGCACTCATGGAACGGTGATAACGATTCTATTTTTTAATGTGAGTGAATTGATTCAAATACTACTTGTTCATTTAACATGCACTTCTAAGTAATCTCAAATTTATTGTAGGACTACCCTCTACCCTTTTTCTATTGTGTACTGTTTACGGGCTTACAGGGAGCCCGCAGAGGGGAGATCCTATCTTCACTAAAATCAGAGCAGTTGTAAACTTAAAACCTCCATAGGCTATAATGGCTCTGGGAAGTTTACAACAGCTCTGGTTAAGTTAGCACCAAGTATGTAATATGGCCCTTTATGTTTTATGTGTGGAAGATGTGGGTCGCTCCATATTATGGTCACGATGGGCCTATTATGAGCATTCTATTAGGCCCTTACTGTTTTTTTCTGGAACAGGTGGGGTTTATCCCGTTACATCAAGCCTATGAAAATACTTGCAGATCTGCGGATCCGTTATGGCTGGCACACAAGTGCAACATTCCCTCCTTTTTCCTACCATTGGACACGGAGAAGGCCTTTGTCATGCACAGGCATGGTTCTTGCGCTGTGCCAGATCTAAATGCAGAATTTTTTTTCCTGTCTTCTTTTCAAAGGAGTTGGAGTTGGCGCAGGGGACAAAGGAATATGGTAATTATTATTATTCTTTATTTTTATAGCACCAGAATATTCCACAGCGGTGAGCAATGGACACAATATAAAGAGGGTTACAATACAATGAGACTGAACAACATTTTGACAAACCAGTACAGGAGGGAATGAAGGCCCTTGGGAATATACAATCTAGAAGGGTTGTGGATGGAAACAGGAGGAGAAGACTGCAAGGTGAGAGTGATGGACTGGTTGGGGCAGTGAGGTGTATTAGTGAGTAAGGTGTTAGGCTTCCCTAAATTGGAGTGTCTTAAGGGATTGTTTGAAGGAAGGGAAACTAGGGGAAAGTCTGACAGTACGAGGGAGAGTGTTCCAGAGGATGGGGGCTGTGTGTGAGAAATCCTGCAGTCTATCATGGGAAGAGGTAATGCGGGAAGAAGCTAGGCGCAAGTCACTGTTTGACCTTAGGGAGCGGGCTGGGGTGTATTTGGTGATTAGTGAGGACAGGTAGTGGGGAGCTGAGTTAGTGAGAGGTAACTGGGTCGTGTGCGGACTCGAATGCAACCATCCATCCTGATGTTTAATGATATCAGCGTAACGGGGGATGGTAAAGCCCAACTGGCAGGTTTGAAGATATTTTTAAATATCCCACTAGGGCAGACCAGATGCTTCAATGCCATTTGCCTGTAGTATTTATGACCCTTATCTGATAATCTGCTCTTTTGGATGGAGAGCTGGATGGAAACCTGATCAGGGGACCCATCCATGAACCAGATATTGGTGGGTGAGGCCCCAGTTCTTTTTACAGGGTGCTCACCCGAATCTCAGTGGTTCAATTTCGCAAAGACTTTGGTTCGAGAAACATCTCTAAGAACTTTCTGGGGACTTAAAATCTGAAATACCCATGGAAGAGCTATCTATGTAAGTTAGGCTTCTGTGTTTGTTTAAGTCCCATTTTATTTCAAGAACTGTATTTGAACATTTTATTATATTTTGTATGTCTTGTTTTTATCCGATATTGGCACTGTGTAAAGTTTTTTTTTCTTTTGCCATTAAAACTTTGTAACCCAGTACTGTCTTTGCTCTACATGAGTCACGTTCTCCTGTAAGCTTTGGTCAGCATTACTGAAGAATTTACCATTTGCTAGATATATTAGCTGTATGTGGTAGACTTCCCATGTTTTGTCTTATTTTAGGGTATAAAATAAATGTCAACAAGTCTGAGGCTCTCTGGTACAGATTTCCACTTCCTTGCTAGACCAGCTCTGTCAGGCTCCTATCCACAGACTGACTTTTTCCACCTCCTGAAGGCATCACCTTTCCTGTAGTATCCTCGTTCCTGTCCAGGTTTTTGGTGTAGTATTGCATCTCAGCCAATCCTCTGCACACCATCCCTGTTTTCTCCCACAGTGACACACAGTAGACATACACTCACCTGAAATAAAAGGCTATGCCTCCCTCCAGTCAGGGCTTCATGATTGTTGTTCTATTGTTCTTAGGAACATGACCTGTTTATGCAAGCTCCTAAAAGACCTGTGATTACCCTGCCAAACTACCAGTTCCCTCAGCCTATTCCTCTGCTCAAGTCCCCTTGGTTCCAGCTTGCAAGACCCACCGTGTGCTCCCAAGACCCCCCGTGTTCATCCATGACTTACCGTGCTCTCCCCAGACTCACTGTGTTTCTCAAGATCTACTCCTACCATCCATGCATCTCCTGTGCTGTCAGTACACAAGGACTACATTTCCCACTATCCTCAGTATCCCAGTAAGTCCTATATATGTCCTGTCCCACAGCCCTCCTCTCTTGTTCTCCTGAAATCCCTCTCCACCCAACCGTCTGCAAACCACTCTGCAAATTGAACTCATAACCTGCAAGCCCAGTACCGATACGGTGCGTACCCTGACAAGCTCAAAGGTTCTACTCCTATTCAGCTTGCTTCAATGGGGATAGCCTACCTAGGGATCCGGTTGACAGATCACCCCGCTTCACTCTATCACGCAAACTACTCCAACCTTATTCCTGCTATTAAGAAGGATTTAGAATGCTGGGACAAGTATAATCTTGTGGGTAGGTTGTGTAAACTGTATTAGATGAATATGTTGCCACAATTATTATATTATTTCCAGTCTTTGACAGCATATCTTGTCTCCTCTGATATATTGTCTCTGCAGTGTTTGATTGACTGTCTTATTTGGGCAGGGAAGCGCCATTGAAAATCCAGAGCCACACTGCACTACCGGCACGCCTGGGGCGGATTTGGTCTGCCAGTGCCTTCACTTTTCTCTTACTATTATGTCCCCAGGTTGCACATATTGTAGCCTGGCACTCGCCGGTGGGCAGTTGGAGGTGGGTTGAGCTGCAAAGGGCTCTCATGCAGCTGAATGTACTACTTCATTGGATTTGGCTACAAAAGAAGCACCAACCATTGTTGACCACAGACTGTCACGTAATATTTAACTCACTTCAATTATGGCACAAGCTAGCAATAAAGTGCGAGTTGACCTCTTTGCAATCTCCGTTGACACCGATCTTTCACAAATGTGAATTTTCAGGTCTGCAAGCCAGGATCGTCTTGTCATTGGCCGAGGTGGGTGTCTGCAGGTTGTACCAGCTTTACCCAAAAGTCCAGTTAGGCAATGTTCTATCAAGGGTAGGGGCAAAGCACCTCGCTTCTCCACATTCTACAAAAATGTGGTTTATGCTACCAGACCACATATCAAGACGGCTGTCCTTGCTAAACTGGTCGCCTTCAAATGTTTATGCAGGAACGATTCTTATCCATGGGATCTCATCTCCTCTACATAATCAGACACTCACCAATATCTTGGACTGAGGGAAATGTCTTATATTACAGTGTGGAAGGCAGACCTTGGTAAGACCCTGGATTTAGAAGATTGGACAGATATCTGGGATATGTCCCGCATTGTATCCATATGTACCACCTTACAAGAACAGGCAGTCAAGAACATGATGCAATGGTATATTACCCCTGTCTGATTGCCACACATAGTCCACAGGTCAACCATACCTGTACTGGAGACTCTGTAAGGGTTCAGTAAGGCACCAGCGTGACAGGCAAGGTTCCGAACCCAGGATGCAGTGACACATGGAGACCAGGTTAGGGAAAACAGGGGTTTATTGTCAGGTTTCAGATAAATAATAAGTCCAGGTTATGCAGGATGAAGGGCAGCACTTAAGATTGCTTATTCCATTGGTCCCTCTCCTTAGGTGGGCACGAAGGGATGCTGGAAACAATACAAGAAGACACAGAGGGCAGACACACGGAGGAGACTTACTGGGGATACGAGACAGGACAGGAAAAGGGCTGAATGGTTTCTTGAATGCTGGTATTTCAGGAGGCAGATGAAACAGCGGGAAACCAGGATGCAGGGGTCTCGGGTGAAACCTCTGGAGGTCACGGGATACAGGGGTTTGACAGAATAGTCTCTGGATGCAGAGGGTAAGCACAGGATAGTTCTGGGTCTCAGTGTGCTTCGCTTGCTGGCTCTGGAACCATAATGCTGAAGCCTTGCCTTCTGGGTGCTCCACCCTTAAGTAGGCAAACAGTCACTTGATTGCAGGATTAACAGGTGCTTCCAGTGCTAAGAGCAAGGTTGGACATCCTGAAGGCAGTGTTATGGAAGTGCTGCCCTGCACTCATGACAACGCAGCACCAGGTTTGCCTTTCTTCCGTTTACGGCGGGCTTTACGTGGGGTGCTCCAGACAGATCCTCCCCTTTAAGGCCACGCTCTGAGTGGCCCATGCTTGACCACCAGCTGGAAAGTCCACTGTAGGAAACTGGTCAATGATACCCGTCCTATGGGTTAGGTCGCGATCAGGGCACCTCACAATTGTTCCTTGAACTGTATATGGGGTGGTCTTCCACACATCTTCCTCCGGGATAGGTACCTCTTCATCGCTGGACTCTGGGGGTATGAAATCCAAGCATGGTTTGTACCTTGGAATAAGACTGGTACGTTTGTTGGTGCTGGGGTCTGGTTCAGCAGTCAAACCGGGTTGAAACTTGGTCTTTTTGCTATGGGTAATGGGAGAGTCCACCTTTGACATTCCAGAGACACCTTTGGAAGTGATTGAGGCACAAAGATAGGTCACTGGATTCTTGGATGGTTCAGGCAACAAGGCATCCAGGTGGGTACGACGTTGACCAGGTGGCCCTTGACTACGCCGTGCAGTCTGTGGTTGGTTGTCAGCCTCAGAGTCCGTGGTTTCCCAACCAACATCCGAGTTGCTGCATACAGGGACCACAGTTGCGGCGCTACTGGCTTTGTTGGGTATGTCGTACCTGGCAATGGTGGGTTCACAGGTATGGCATTCTGTGGGATCCGATGTTGGCACCATGTTGTTCTGCTGAGATGCCACGTTGCGCCGGATTCCTTCCATCGCTTGAGCAAAGGTCTTCACCTGCCGTTGGAGGGTGGCAATGGTGTGGGCAGTCTCTGCAGATACTGTAGACTGGTTCAAGACAATCTCATCAGTCTGAACCGCGGCTTCCGTGGTGAGCGGCACTTCTGTTTTGGTAGTGGGCACCTCAAGGTCTCCTCGCTCGACCCCCGGGGTTTCTGTGGGGGGAGCTGGGTCACAAGTGTCCTGATCAGCAGAGACACCTAGTCCCAGAGAACCATGAGGGCGGCACTGGGCACTACCTGCAGTGAAGTCCGGCAACGGGTTCACGGTCTTGGCACAGATAGACATTATATCCATTGGTTCAGCTGGATCATTCTCTATGAACGCAGTAGGCTCTGGATATACTTGCTCGACGTCCATGAGTTCAGTAACGTCCTCAGATCCATTTACCTGGGGTCCAAAGGGCTCAGTTACCGGTGTTGGTGAGGGCACCGGTGTTGGCATCGATTGGACATGGGGTAGGGGTGCCTGATCAGTCTTTGATAGGGGAGCAGTCCTTGATGCCGGAGTGGTTTTAGGCACCGAGGATTTTTTTGGAGCATACCTTCTTGCCGAAGTTGATTTTGGCAACGACTCCTCAGGAGTAAATCTTTTGGGGGGCCGCACTGGGCAAATGGGGAGCCAGTGGCCGGAATTTCCACAGTAGATACAGAGGTCTGCTGCTATTCTTCGGGCACGCTCCTCTGCGGATAAGGGTCCTTGCATTTTTCTTGCTTCAGGAACGCACATTTTAGCAGAAGGGGCCCCTTTTCTTTGCAGCAGACTTGAAAGGAATTCTATCAGGTGGGCGATTAACTCTTGGAAGGATTTTTGAAATAGCTCCATTATAGCCTGTGTCACTGCGGGTTCGGTGGGTTTGGGCTTCAGCATTCTGTAAGGGTTCAGTAAGGCACCAGCGTGACAGGCAAGGTTCCGAACCCAGGATGCAGTGACACACGGAGACCAGGTTAGGGAAAACAGGGGTTTATTGTCAGGTTTCAGATAAATAATAAGTCCAGGTTATGCAGGATGAAGGGCAGCACTTAAGGAGAGGGACCAATGGAATAAGCAATCTTAGGTGGGCACGAAGGGATGCTGGAAACAATACAAGAAGACACAGAGGGCAGACACACGGAGGAGACTTCCTGGGGATACGAGACAGGACAGGAAAAGGGCTGGATGGTTTCTTGAATGCTGGTATTTCAGGAGGCAGATGAAACAGCGGGAAACCAGGATGCAGGGGTCTCGGGTGAAACCTCTGGAGGTCACGGGATACAGGGGTTTGACAGAATAGTCTCTGGATGCAGAGGGTAAGCACAGGATAGTTCTGGGTCTCAGTGTGCTTCGCTTGCTGGCTCTGGAACCATAATGCTGAAGCCTTGCCTTCTGGGTGCTCCACCCTTAAGTAGGCAAACAGTCACTTGATTGCAGGATTAACAGGTGCTTCCAGTGCTAAGAGCAAGGTTGGACATCCTGAAGGCAGTGTTATGGAAGTGCTGCCCTGCACTCATGACAACGCAGCACCAGGTTTGCCTTTCTTCCGTTTACGGCGGGCTTTACGTGGGGTGCTGGGGGGCTCCAGACAGGGGTCCTGACACTCTGTGTTTCGTGGGGCTCTTATATTCACACGTGGTGGTCCTGTACTTTTATTGTATCCTTTTGGTCAAAGATCAGAGACTCATTATCTGCTATATTGTCTAAACCTTTTACCATGGACCCTTGGACCTTTCTCCTTTCCAGCCCAGTTCCTGATTTTACTATCCATGAAAACAAATTGATAGCCATGGTTGTCTTGGCTGCTAGGCGGGAAGCGGCTGAGGGTTGGAGCCAGCAGTTGTTGCCTTCCATGCCCAAGATCTATGCTAAAATCAGGGACACCTAGGTTATGGATGAACCGAAAGCAGTGGTTCAACACCCATTACCCCCTTTATGAACTATGAAAACTTGGAGACCTTGGCTGGACTAAGGACTATGATGGATTTGCATGGGACAACAGTTCATTTAACTTGACACACTGTTATTGTTAATTACTTATATGTTGTTATGCTCCCGCCTCTATCGCCCCCACATCCCTCTGTTATCTTTCTTTTTCTCTCTCTTCTCTTCCTCAGTCCTTTCTTTCTTACTCCACCTCTCTTCCCTTCTTTGCAGCCTGAACTGGGCTTCCTCCTCCTCTCGCCCTTCAATCCTACCCCTTTATTATTGTAACAGATCTTAGTACCCCAATGGGGTCACATCTGTTAATACTGCTTCCTTGCCGTATCCCCATACTCTCCCCAGCAGGCTTTTGTGCCTTTCTCCAGTCCTTAGATGAAGCTTAAAAATGGGTACACATAAAGAGCCTTGCTATCATCCCCTAGATATAAGACGACGCAGGAGATCTGGGGTTTTTCTAAGAGCAGCAACAACAACGGAACTCTTTTATTGGGTTAAATATATGCAGTCCCAGGTGGACCTAGAGACCAATGGAAAACTACACCCTGGCACCCTTCCCCCCCAGCATTAAGTGAACCAGACATGTCCAGATATGAAACAATAGGGTGTCATGTAAACACAGCCTGATACCAAAATCTGTAAAGAGAGTAAACACATTCTAGATAGGGGAGTTGAGTTTGGCTACAGTGATCACCAATGTAATTATACAAACCATAGTAACAGTAATCAGATAATGGGGTAGTGTTTGCCAGGGCAGATCAACAAAATTTCACTCAAATATAAAACCGATAATAACACATTCCTGCAAGGGGATGCTGGATGAGGCTAACATAAACCACCAAGTAAACCCATCAGCAAATAGACATAACACAGATTACACAAACACCCTACACTTTACATGCACAGGGTGACTTCAACATAAGAGAGGCAAAACAATGGCAATTTGCCAAATTAAATACGGTGACCTTTGGCAGCAGTGAGATTCCTCATAGAGATGTAATGGTTAATCTATTCAGAGACCACCGAACAGCACTGAAATGCCCTCATTTTTGGTGGTTTCATTTGACAGGTTTAAACAGGCGAACCCCATAGGTTTCAAAGTATAAAATGTTCCCAGCTTCGCATTAAATATTTATTCAACCATTTATTCTTTTCATTTGCAGGAAACAGTCGCTTTATTTATTTAATTTTTTTAGGCCTTTTTTCAGGATTTATTCGTTTTTTTGGCATTTTTCAGATCGATTAAGCGGTTTTTCGGTGGTTTTTCGGATGCGTTCAGTGGGTCGATTCGCTCCACTTCGGGGCCCTGCGATGAATGCTGAATTCACTGCAGGGTTCGCGAATCAAACTCGCCAATGTGAGGCGAGCAGGAGAGCACCGAAATGTCACCGACATTTCGGTGCTCTTCGAATGTCCATGATAGTTTTTTTGAAGCACTGGCGTTTCTCAGCATGCTATACCGGCAAATTTACCCATTTTGCAATGCAGGCAAACACAGGCGCTTACAGGATAACTCCCCATGTGTGCATTACTGTTTTTTTTGTTTCATTTTGTCTCGTATTTCAATGGATGGGGTATTTTCCCAACAGTCCTCATGTTTTAATACACACTGATATGCGTAAATGGGTTTGTAACTCTGCAGATTGCAAACCTAACACCATTTCTTTTCTTACTTGTCTGTTCATTTTTTTCCACTGATGCATCACAGGAAATGGATCTCACAGAGTCTCATTACTTTTCCACAAACATCACAGTATTTTTTAAATCAGTAACCTATAGCAATGCAGTATGCATTTATTGACACAATTTATTATTTTGTTGACAAATCTCCTTTGAGTAAGCCTGGGAATTTCCCAGCTTTGAACCTAAGGAGAGATGCTGGAATCAATAATCCATTATACATGTGACTCATATTAGCACAGTATCTGTCATTGAAGTCAACAACTGATTCAGTAGTATTTGATTATAATAGTTTGAACCTTCTTTTTTAAACAAAATATTTAAATTATATTTCTAGCAGTAACAAGCCATTCAAATTATTACTGGTTAATAATTATCATGCTTAAATGTAACTCTTAAAGGTGAAAATAGCAATTAGCCGTCGTCCAAACCCCCATTCATCATCTACAGTGAGTGGGGTTATAAAAAAAACCTGAGAGAAGAGGGCATACCATTGGGACACTCTGCACAGTCCCCGCATGCAGGGCCAGATTTATAACTAGGCAGAGTAGGCATGTGCCTACAGACACCTGCCACAAGGGGGCGACTTACTCTTTGTAAAAAAATATTATTATTTATTTTTTTACAGTTTGCAATCATTGAGACCACTGATACTGGCGCCCTGTCGGCTAGCAGGACATATGGTGTATCTTTAAAAAGGCCAGATTATGGCCTTTCCAGTGATACCATATATAACCAGGTTAGATTTATGTAAAAGTAAAATATCAAATAAAATAAAATATTTCTCTTATTTTTTTCTAACACAGCACTATTATTCAGTTTATAAATATAAAGTGCACAGTGATGCTGCGCTACCTCACTTTCTCATTTCCCACACTGCCAGCAACTGTGGAACTGATGACGCAATCAGGGGCGGACTGACAACTCTTGGGGCCCCCCATTGTGCCTGCCCACATTTACGCAACGCCCATATGTATATTGTTGAATTACAGAATTCTCTGCCGTGCCATTTTCAAAATGAAAATATACAGGGTTATTCAAAGAGATTCGAAAAGTCACTGCACGTTCGGTGACTTTTCGTTCTCTTCAATTCGGTTCCTTTTGCCGATCCCATTTCGGTGACCCTGCGGTGTATTCAGCAAGCACCACAGGGTCCCCGAATTGCAGGGGAAGGCTGCCGCAAACCTGCCGAAAACTAACCGCAAAACCCGGCGAATGCAGGCTGAAAACCCGCAAAAACATCTGGATTAACCTGCCGAAAACCACGGAAAAACCCGAGCAGGAGCCATCACACGCAGCGAAGCCGCCGGAAAAAGCCGAGTAAGCCGAGACCGCAGACAGAGTGAAGTGAATAAATTAGGAAAACAGTTTGTATGAATGTTTGAAAAGTGAAACACTGTTTGTAAAGAAACTACTGAGCGAAAATGTCTGAAATTTACATATGAGATCCAGGGAATGATAATAAAGAGGGCTGTTACAGAAAAAATAAGTAAACTTAAAAAAAATAAAAAAATAAAAATATCGGACTTTAAAAAAAAAAAAAAAATGCTTAAAATATCCTAAAAAATCGATAAATAAAGATACTCTTTACTGCAGAATTTTATAATGAACGGTTTATTACATATTGAAATTAAAACGGGAATATTTTTAACATTGAAGCCTATGGGATTCTCCTGAATAAATTTGCCGAATTAAACCACCGAATGGCAAGGCATTTCGGGAACCTTTCACTGCTGGTTTGTGTTCTCTGAATAGCCGAAGCAGTGCTTTTTCATGGGGTTTTCACTGCCCTCGAACAGGCACCGTATGTTCAGGCAATTCGCCAGGATTGGGTGAATTGCCTGCTCTCTGGATAGCCGAATGGCCAAGAAAGGTAACCGAACGCTGATTTTCAGCAGTCGGTTACCTTTCTCAAGCAATTCAGATCTCTTTGAATAACCCTGATAGTCGTCGCTGCAATGCAGGAGCCATCACTTACGCTTTCCTACAGTGGGGCTGGTAAGGTGATGTACAGCGGGGCAGATACATATACAGTTGGCTGCTGATACTAATTCCACAGGATTTGTATCTATGGTGGCGTGGGTCCCCACTGAAAGGGCAGGCCTAACCAAGCCTTAGGGGACTATCATGGGGCCCCCTCCTTGGCCATGGCCCACGGACAGTGCCCTATTGCCCTAATGGTCAGTCCACCCTTGGACGCAATGCATTGTTTGATCAACAACCTAGACCGTGGCGCTGCAGTGAGGAGAGACAGGGGGACTTTTGGAACCTGTATCTCTGAACTATACACCATACAAGATTAAGGGCTAAATTACAATCCATGTGCTAAACGGGGACGCTAGGGAGAAAAAACTGGGCCCGCAGTTTTCTCCCTAGCGCCCCTGTTTTAGCACGGGATTACAATGCAGGCACTTAAAAAGCTGCCTGCATTGATAACGGGCTCTAGCCCTGGGATGCGCGCATCAGTGCTAAGTGCCACCGTGTGCATCCTCTCAATGGAGTAAATAGGACTCCATTGAGTTTCCCCCTGCCGGTCACATGACCTGCCGGATCTCGCCTCGTGAGATCCGGCAGGTCAACGTAATGATCTGCAGGGGGACTCCCCCCCCCCCCAGTCTCTCCCTCTTTTCCTGGCAACAGAGGAGGTGGATGGAGCCGCGGTCCTCGTTGCGGGATACTAGGTGAGTATCTGATTTTTTTTTGGGGGGGGACTTCTACTGGTCCTAATGGATTCTGCACCAGCGGAATTCGTTAGCACCAAGTCCAGGCCATGTTAAGTATAGGGAGCGCAAAGTGCAGTAACCTCGCGCTGAAAAGCACAAGATACCAAACGCAGCTGGGTTACTTAACCAGTTAGCGTTTGGATTGTAATGTGCGGTGGCCACGAGGGCTAACGTTAACGCTCATGCAGGTGAGCGCTAACGTTAGCACCAAGATTGTAATGTGGCCCTAAGTGAGGTGTCATTGGAAAGGTCAGAGTCTGGTCTAATGATACCTAACATGACCATGTAATGTGTAAACATAAATAACTAAAAAAAAGTAGATGCAAAATGTATTTTTTTTCTCTTTTCTGCAGCAGAGGCAATATATGCTTTTACTTATAAAACAAACAAGAATATAAATATTATAGCGCTTCACATATACATACATAAACCTTGATTTATCAGGTAGGACGGTAAAGAATGCCGGTGGTCAAGTCTTTCTTCTTTTTGCGAAAAAATATAACCTCCAGCACATAAAAAAAGGGGAGACAGTAATAGACTCCAATAGTGTATCACCGTTTATATGAAGGAACGTACTGCCTGATAAATCAAGGTATATGTATGTATATGTGAGGTGCTACTCCCGCTATTTATATTCTTGCTTTCATATATTTTCTTGGTGACGGGAAGCACCAAAGTGTGGGGTGTTTTTAGCGAATCTACTTTTTTATTGTGCACCAAGAAACTTTTTTCCTTTTTATTGTGCCACTGCATGAACTCAACTAAAGCAAAAGATTCTGCCCTTCTTTTGATTTGACGCAGAGAGAAACTTTCTGTTTTTAAAATGTTTTTTATTTATTTATTTAGTTTGCCCCAAAACAAAAAAGTCATTTTGGCATATTCCTTTATTTGGGGTGGGACTTCCTTGAAGTCAGATTTACGTGCATATACCCCTCCCGGCGTACTGACGTCATTGCGACTGGCTCAATGATGTCCGTTTCAGCCGTCCCCCTCCAGAACAGGGGAGTGCCTGAAGGGGACCCCTCTGGACCCCTCTATCTCCCCATCGTCTGGGGGTAGAAAGTCAAGACAGGCATTGCTGGAAAGGTCACAGAATGACCTTTCCAGGAATGCCTTTATTTAAACCCTTAGGTGCCAGGCCTCGATCCGGCACCGGATCACAGCCTATTTCAGGTGGGGGCTGTCATTTTAGATGTCAGCCCCACCTATGGGCCCCCCTTGTCATCTGATGTCATTGCGCATGGCGTGATGACGTCAGTTAGCCCGGTACCCCTTAGCTGCCCAGGGATTTCCTATGGAAATCCTATGGTGGAGATAGAAAGGTCCTTGGGACCATATCTCCCAATTGGTGGCAGTTAGAAGTTCTTGTGTGGTATCATTGGAAAGGCCAGTGCATGGTCTTTTCAATGATTCCAAACATGACCAGGGTCTGTGTAAACAAACAAAAAAAATAAAAAAAGTTAAAATGTATTTTTTAAAATTTATTAATGCAACACTTTTGTTCACTTTTCAATTAGAATGTGAACAATATTGCTGCACGAATGAAAAATGCCTTTTTTCTAGCTATAATCGTGTATTTACTTAGAAAAATACAGTAACGAGTTTCCATTTCTATTTTTTTTAAAAAGTGCACCCCATAGAATATATAACTGTAAATACTCGGATGATAAAACATGAAAAAATTACTTTTTACGCTGTAGATGATTGAAATTTTAATGGAAATTCAAATTTTTTTTACTTTTTTTGTTATAGCAGTCTGGCAGGGCATGACGTATTCATATAATAATGATATAGTATGAATCTGCTGAGTCTGCCTTAAAAAGGATGTATACTTTGTCTGGGTCATAAAATAAAACGTGACTTGAAATCATGTTTAAACATGATGAGCAAAACCGGTCAAAATGAGCTCAACACACAGCGGTGAAATGGCTCAGCAGTGTAGGGGTTTTTAAAAGTGAAAAAAAAAACCAACTGGTTTTCTCGTAAGACTTTGCTGAACACAAATATATGTATTTTATTGCTGTAAAAGCTAAGAATACTATCAGGGTTCTTCAAAGGGATCCGAATTGTGGCCAAAAGGTAACCGAAAAGTGAAATTCAGCGTACGGTTACCTTTCCTGGCCATTCGGCTAACCAGAGAGCAGGCAGTTCGCCAAATCCTGGCGAATTGCCTGCACATACGGTGCCTGTTCGGTGCCAGTTCGAGGGCAGTGAATCCCCATAGAGAAACAATGCTTCGTCTATTCAGAGAACAAAAACTAGCAGGGAAAAGTTGCCGAATTGCCCTGCTGTTCGGTGGTTTCATTCAACAGGTTTATTCAGGCGAATCCCATAGGCTTTAATGTTAAAAATATTCCCGTTTTAATCCAATATCTAATAAACCGTTTAATATAATATTCTGCATTAAAAAGTATCTTTATTTATAGATTTTTTAGGATCTTTTAGGCATTTTTCTGGATTTGTTTGCAAACATTTGTTCCGATTTTTAAAAAAAAAAAATAGTTTTTTCTTTTTTCTGTAACAGAAAATTCTGTTATTATCATTCATTGGATCTTATATGTAAATTTCAGACATTTGTTCTGTAGTTTCTTTGCAAACAGCGTTTAACTTTTCAAACATTCAAGCGTACTGTTTTTTTTTTCACTCCATTCATCTGCGGTGTTGGGATTTTCCAGCGGCTGCTCTGCGCTCTGATCGGCTGCTCGTGTTTCTCCAGCGTGGTTCGCGGGGTTAATCCAGATGTTTTTGCAGGTTTCGGTGAGCGTTCGCCTGGTTTTGCGGTGAGTGTTCGTCGGGTTTGCGGCAGCTTTTCCCTGCACTACGATGGCCCTGTGGTGCTTGCTGAATACACCGCAGAGTTGCCGAAATGGGATGGCTGAACCGCACCGAATTGAAGAGAACAAAAAGTCAAACGAACATGTGGTGACTTATCGATTCTCTTAGAATAACCCTGTATGTCATTCACACTTCAAATACAATGCAGAACTTTGAAAAAAGCAACATTTCCTATTTTCTCATAGTTTTTAGATTTTTTTCATATTAAAATAGATTTTATATATAAATCTTGATGGAAAATGAAAGCCCTATTTATTCTGAACAAAATGAGATATAATAAGGGTATGTGAAAGAGGTAAATTATGGTTGAACAGGCAAATAGCTGAAATTGTACTTTTAGAAGTGTTCCAAACTTGTACAATTGCCTCTGTCCTTAAGGGGTTAAAGAGGTAGCTGGCTAGCATATTCAATAGCTACCAGATACAGTCATGGCCGAAATTGTTGGCACCCCAGACATTTTTCCAAAAAATCAAGTATTTCTCACAGAAAAGTATTGCAGTAACACATGTTTTGCTATACACATGTTTATTCCCTTTGTGTGTATTGGAACAAAACAAAAACAGGAGTAAAAAAAGCAAATTGGACATAATGTCACACAAAACTCCAAAAATGGGCTGGACAAAATTCTTGGCACCCTTAACTTAATATTTGGTTGCACACCCTTTGGAAAAAATAACTGAAATCAGTTGCTTCCTATAACCATCAATAAGCTTCTTACACCTCTCACCCGGAGTTTTGGACCACTCTTCCTTTGCAAACTGCTCCAGGTCTCTCTTATTACTTACTTATTACTGCTCCAGGTCTCTCAGATTTTCTTCTCAACATCTGAGGAAAGGGATTTAGGGGTTATTATTTCAGAGGATCTAAAGGTAAGTAGTCAATGTAATAGAGCAGCAGGAAATGCTAGCAGAATGCTTGGTTGTGTAGGGAGAGGTATTAGCAGTAGGAAAAGGGAAGTGCTCATGCCACTGTACAGAGCACTGGTGAGACCTCACTTGGAGTACTGTGTGCAGTACTGGAGACCGTATCTCCAGAAGGATATAGACATCTTAGAGAGAGTTCAGAGAAGGGCTACTAAAATGGTGTACGGCTTGAAGGAGAAAAGTTACCAGGAAAGGCTTAATGATCTTAACATGTACAGCTTGGATAAAAGACGAGACAGAGGAGATATGATAGAAACATTTAAATACGTAAAGGGAATCCACAAGGTAGAGGAAGGGAGTATATTTAAAAGGAAACAAAATAGCAAAACAAGAGGACATAGTCTTAGATTAGAGGGGCAAAGGTTTAAACGTAACATCAGGAAGCATTATTTTACTGAGAGGGTGGTGGATACATGGAACAGCCTTCCAGTTGAAGTGGTAGAGGCCAAAACAGTGATTGAATTTAAGCAAGCATGGGATAGGCATAAGGCTATCCTAAACAAAAGATAAATCCAGGTAAAGTATCCATGTAATTGGGCAGACTAGATGGGCCGAAAGGTTCTTATCTGCCGACATTTTTCTATGTTTCTATGTTTATTGGAAGGGCGCCTTTTCCCAACAGCAATTTTAAGATCTCTCCACAGGTGTTCAATGGGATTTAGATCTGGACTCATTGCTGGCCACTTCAGAACTCTCCAGCGCTTTGTTGCCATCCATTTCTGTGTGCTTTTTGACGTATGTTTGGGGTCATTGTCCTGCTGGAAGACCCAAGATCTCGGATGCAAACCCAGCTTTCTGACACTGGGCTCTACAGTGTGACCCAAAATCCTTTGGTAATCCTCAGATTTCATGATGCTTTGCACACATTCAAGGCACCCAGTGCCAGAGGCAGCAAAACAACCCCAAAACATCATTGAACCTCCACCATATTTCACTGTAGGTACTGTGTTCTTTTCTTTGTAGGCCTCATTCTGTTTTTGGTTAACAGTAGAATGATGTGCTTTACCAAACAGCTCTATCTTGGTCTCATCTGTCCACAAGAAGTTTACCCACAAGGATTTTGGCTTACTCAAGTACATTTTGGCAAACTGTAGTCTTGCTTTTTTTATGTCTCTGTGTCAGCAGTGGGGTCCTCCTGGGTCTCCTGCCATAGCATTTCATTTCATTTAAATGTCGACGGATAGTTTGCGCTGACACTGATGCTCCCTGAGCCTGCAGGACAGCTTGAACTTCTTTGGAACTTGTTTGGGGCTGCTTATCCACCATCCGGACTATCCTGCGTTGCAACCTTTCATCAATTTTTCTCTTCCGTCCACCCACAGAGAGATTAGCTACAGTGCCATGGGTTGCAAGCTTCTTGATAATAACGAAGTGGAGAAGGGATGCGGCGCTTCCCAGTGTATAGCAGAATAAAATAATCAGCGTTATTTACCAATAGATTATATTTGGCACAAACTCATCCATTGATGAAGGATCAAAAAAGACCTCAAGAGAAAAGAAGAACAAACAGACATAGCATAATACTGTTTTTCTATAATAAAATTGTTTTCAAGAGGTGTACACACTCACACTATGGAGAGCCTCATCCGGCTCTAGCTATATTCGCCTATGGATGAATTCATATGGGCTCACCCATTAGCCACTTCAATCGATTAAAACTTCCAATGGAAGATATGGAAAGAAGAAAGAAGATAGCAACATAGAGTAGTTCAGCAGGGCACATATAGTATTTAATGGCATAAACTCAGACCACTCACGTGTTAAAGAGCCACCATGGCTCAAATATTGAGCCTAATGGTTGTTTGATTGGGCACAACTCTCGTGAAAGCCTCAATGGATCTCCAATTCAGCGTGGATAAGGAGCCAAAAGGAACAAAAATGGATATATTATTAAAAATGTTTTAATAAAAATAAAATAATAAGACAAATGGGCCGAACGCGTTTCGCCTAGGTCAAACAGACCCTACGGCTTCCTCAGTGGCAATCTTCTTGATAATGTTGCGCACTGTGGACAAAGGCAAATCTAGATCTCTGGAGATGGACTTGTAACCTTGAGATTGTTGATATTTTTCGACAATTTTGGTTCTCAAGTCCTCAGACAGATCTCTTCTCCTCTTTCTGTTATCCATGCTTAGTGTGGCACACACAGACACACAAAGCAAAGACTAAGTGAACGTCTCTCCTTTTTATCGGCTTTCAGGTGTGATTTTTATATTGCCCACACCTGTTACTTGCCCCAGGTGAGTTCACAGGAGCATCATATGCTTGAAACAATCTTATTTATCCACAGTTTTGAAAGGGTGCCAAGAATTTTGTCCAGACCATTTTTGGAGTTTTGTGTGACATTATGTCCAATTTGCTTTTTTCCTCCCTTTTTTTGTTTTGTTCCAATACACACAAAGGGAAGAAACATGTGTATAGCAAAACATGTGTTACTGCAATACTTTTCTGTGAGAAATACTTGATTTTCTGGGAAAATGTCTGGGGTGCCAACAATTTCGGCCATGACTGTAGCATCATGTGCTGTACAAACATATTAATTTGTAATGAGATTGCTGTGGTGGTTGTTATTAACTCATTTTGCCCATGAAGTGGCTAGTTTCCCTGTTATTCAAATAAATTGATAAATCACCCAATATTCGAACCCTATTCATCCAAAAATTAATGCACAAATCTAGTTGGAAGACTTTTTAATGTAGTTTAAAATGTGCACCAGACAACATTGCAACATAGAACGATATACTCAAGAGAATGGATGAATTTTGACATTTTGGTGATCTGTGATTGAAAACATAACACATATAAATATATTTTGATTGCAACATTGACAACTGTAAATATGAAATATTCTACATCAACATTATTTGTCATAAATCATGCTTATAACCTCAACTTTTCCATCTTTAGGCAATACTCCACAAGACGAAATGTAGAAAGGTATAAAACATGCACTTCCTCTCCTAAAAATGCCTTTCCATGTATCTCGGCATATTTTTTTCTGCAATTCTTTATTTACTAAAATTGCAAAACACATTGGATTAAAATACGAATAGAAAAAGGAACCCGACTGTGCAGGTCCAACACGACATATATAGAAAGGCCATAGGTAAGCAGTAACAGGGAAAAAAATGCAAAAATAAGAGAAGCCGCATTGTGGAGGGAGTGGGAGAGACGGGATGAAGAGGAAAAAAGATGGGGTTGTAGAAAGGAGCACCCTGTACAAAGGACACGTGGCACTCACTGGCGCACCTCTGGGCCACCGCAGGGGTCCAGAGGGCCAGAGAGAAGGCCACAGGGTAAAGCCCGCCATAGGGCCTAAAAAGGTATCGAGAGCCTAGGTTGCCACCTCAAGGCGCCCCATGACATGTCTCTACTCCAGGGAGAGAGAGAAAAAAGGTTCACTCCACCTCACGTACACTCCCACACGCCAATCGGGCAAATGTCACTGGGCCAACAATAATCATCAGGTCCGCGAGAACCTCGGCATATATTTATATATGTATGCTGCTGATGATCTTAATTTTCTATCTGTATTGTTAGGACGTGTAGATGAATTCTCAGTCACGCAGATTAAAATTCAGGCCATGACTCACTTTGCCAAAAACCAATGTCTGATTGTTACAAATGTCAGAGAAAAGGTTTCAATATACATTAACACCTCTGTGTGCAAAAAACACATTGCTAGATCTAATTATAAACCACGTACATATTTGAATGTTTGTAATGTTCTTGACAGATCTTACATTTGCAATAAACCAGAATCAGAGCCTCAATAATATAAGAGAAAGGACAAATAACATAATTGCAGAATTCTGCAACAGTGTTCACATTTTGCATCTGAAAATTCACTTAACACTAAATGAAAATTAGATTAAAAAATCAAATACTCCCCTCTGGTCCTCATGATGAAGAAGGTGGTATGATTTGAGTTTTACTATAACAGCTTGCATAAAAAAACTGGGAACAAATAGTCCACAGTGCCCTTTCGCCTGCCCTGTGAGATAGCGAGCACAACATCTCTCTGAGGACTGCGGACTCTCTCTGGTCACCATGGAGTCCTATGTGGCACCACTGTTCATAGCTGTTAGTGTGCCTGCATATTTCAAGTTGACACTCAAGTATAGTGGCTAATTCCTAATAGAGCTGGCAATAGGAAGCCACTAATGGTTCCAGTGCCCTGCAAACCCGGTCTCCTGTCTAAAGTGCCCTAGAACTCCAGTCTCCTGCCTCATGTGTCATGCAACTCTGATTCTCAGCCCTGTTGTGTTCCTCCAACTCTTAACCCAGCCCTTGTACTGTCCTACTTGTCATGTGTTGACATCAGTGTCTCTCTGTGTCTTGTTCCTCCCTTCCTTTGTTACTCCTCCCTGTCTCTTCCCTCTGATCAGCCTCATTCTTTCCCTGTCTCTGGACTTACAGTTATACCATCCTGTTGCCATGATTGGAAGTGCTCCAATAAACCCTGGTCTAAAACTCCATTTGTGACTCCTATTTGTCACTGCACCCTTGGGCTCAAACCATCATCCTCCTAGACTGTGACACACTGATACCGATAAAATATTATCATAAATTTAATTTTTCATTATGAACACAACAGGAATCCAAAAGGGGGATTTTCTGATTTTGAAGCTATTTTGTATTAGATTTACGACAGTTTTCAGGATCAATGTCCTGCTGTATCACCCAGCTTCTACTGAGCTTCAGCTGGCACACGGTTACCCTGATATTTGTCATGCCATCTACCTGAAGACCCATGGGATACACTGGAAGCCCCTTGTTTGAACCAATCCAGTCCAGATCATAACACTATCTGGCCCATCGCTCATCATCATCCAGTCCAGGGCCCTGCAGCCTGCCATGTCTCTGACCAATTGACCTATAGAGCACTGAACTACTCCCTATGTAAGGGCGGTACTACTTTTTAACAGTGTTCTGTCCTTAAGTCTCCAACCTGGAGTTGTTATTGTGTATCCAGGTTCCTGCTTTGCCCAGCCTCTGTGTGTGTCCAGCCTGGATCTTGCCTTATCCAACCAAAGCGTGTCCAGCCTGGCTCCTGCCTTGCCCAGCCTCCGTGTGTCCAGCCTTGTTCCTGCTAGGGATGAGCTGTTCGGGTTCGGACGGTTCGGAGTTCGACCCGAACTTTGGGAGTTCGAAAGTTTGCGAATTTCGAACTTTTTGGGCGTGTTCGGTTCGAGTTCGAAAAAAAAAAAGGAAATTTTGAAAAAAGTATAGAAAATGCTTAAGAAAATACTAAAAAATCTAGAAATAAAGAGACTCTTTACTGCAGAATATTATAAGCAACGGTTTATTAGATATTGAATTAAAAACTAATGTGTACGTGGAAAGATTATCAACTCTAAATGACCTCTGTTCACAAATGGGCATAACACCAGGTGTTTTTAGTCTGGTAATCAATTTGATACATTGTACAATATAGTGAGGGGGTGGGGTGGTGTCTGCTTCTGATTGAGATTTGAGAATTAATTTCCCTAAAACATCCTAATATGCTGCATTTAACCCTTTCGCTGCTGAGGCTTTTCACACCTCTGTGCTGAGGTCATTTTTGCCGCTTTCGCTCATCATGTTTAACCGCGTTTTGTAGCCATATTTTGATATATGACCCAGACATATTATATATCGTTCTTTCCGGCAGACTTGTCAGATTCATAATATGTCATTATTATATGTATACGTTATATCATGTCTGTATATTATAACAAAAAATGCAATAAAATTAGAATTTTCAATAATTTATTATGTGTAAAGTGTTTTTTTTCACATTTTAACATGCGATCGTTTGCGGTTATATTTTGTATGGGGTGCGCTTGTTAAAAAAGTTAGAAATGGGGTCTCGTTACATTTTTTTTTGGGGAAAATTTCGCTTTTTTTAACAAACGCACCGCATACAAAAATCGTTAGTGCAGCATTATTGTTCACATTATGTTTGAAATGGGAACAATATTGCTGCATTAACAAAACAAAAACAAACAAAAAACCTTGTTTATTTTTTTTTAGAATTTTTTTTAAAATATTTTTATTTTTAAAAAAAAACATTTTTCATGCTCATGTTTAGTATCCTTGGAAAGGCCATGCTCTGGCCGATCCAACGATATCAAACATTAACCCCTAGCTGCCACGGATCGGGAGATAGGGGGTTCCAATTAACCCCCTATCTCCACCATTGGTGGCAGCTAGGGGTTAACTCCAGGACTGGCGTCATCGCGCTATGCATGATGACGCCAGTCCTCAGGGGAGGGGTTCCTGGAGGCTTGGCCGACATCCAAGATGTCGGCCAGCTCCAGGAGAGGATCACGATCCGGCGCTTTTCAGCGCCGATTCGTGATCCGGCTCCCCAGGGGTTAATCACAGCCACCGTTTGGAAGGGCAGGCTGTGCCCTTCCAAACGGTGCCTGGATTAACCCTCTGCCCCTGCCGATCGGGAGGGAGAGAGGTCCGAAGGACCTCCCCCCCTCCCTTTCAGGCGCTTCCTCCGCACATGCGGGGGGGGCGCCTGAATTAGATGTCAT
The DNA here is from genome assembly GCA_009667805.1 of Leptobrachium leishanense. Classification (NCBI taxonomy): domain Eukaryota; kingdom Metazoa; phylum Chordata; class Amphibia; order Anura; family Megophryidae; genus Leptobrachium; species Leptobrachium leishanense. The sequence continues at coordinate 188,251,149 of CM019063.1, forward strand.
TGCGCCGCCGCAATGACATCTAATTGCCCCGCCGGGGTCCCGGAGTGCCGGGGGGCGCAGCAATCCGCCGGAATCCGCGCTCAGCGCGTCCATAGCACAGGAGAACCACTTGGCTGGACGCGCTGAGCGCATCCATAGCAGCCAAGTGGTTAACTGGTGCTTGAAAAAAATCTAAAGCAATGTTATTTTTCGCCTCGGGATTAAACATTCACAGGGTTATTCAGAGAGCGGTGAAAAGCAGGAGAATAACTGGAGAAGTGAAAATTCTAGGTCAAAATAGCCAAACCAGAAAAATTCTCCCATTTAACTCACTTTCCAAATTGGCTATTTGGTCTAGATTGTTCTCTTCTCCTGCCAGTTCTCCTGGCTTTCACCTCTCTCTCGGGGTTGTTCAGAGAAAGGTGAAAACCAGGAGAATGGCAGGAAATGAGAACAATCTGGACCAAATAGACGATTTGGAAAGTGAGATAAGGCTAGAGTCAGACTAACGCATTTTTCGCAGCGACCGTCAAAAAGTGCGTCCGAACGCATTGCCGTATTGTTTCACGGATTGCGCGAAAACGGTCATACGCTGCGCATTTTTGTGCGTGATTTTTTACGGATCCAAACCAGGAAACTTTGGGTGTCTGGACGTTATGTTGGCCGGACATGAGCAGGGTCTGACGTCTCCAAATCACGCACACACGCCGCTAGTGGACGCAGCGCACTCTGTACGTCCGTACTAGCGGTTCTGCGTTCTCGAAAAATGCGTTCATTTTCCACTTGCGTTGCGCAGCCGGACTTTCGTGTGACCGTACTTCGTATATTGGCCATCATTGCCCGTCATTTGCTGCTAGTGCGGCCGTGATTAAGTGCGCCTAAACGCATGTTAAAAATTCGCTAGTCTGACCCTAGCCTAAATGGGAGAATTTTTCTGGTTTGGCTATTTTGACCTAGAATTTTCCATTCTCCAGTCATTCTCCTGCTCTTCACCGCTCTCTGAATAACCCAGGGTTGTTCAGAGAAAGGTGAAACTCAGGAGAATGACTGGAGAATGGAAAATTCTAGGTCAAAATAGCCAAACCAGAAAAATTCTCCCATTTATCTCACTTTCCAAATCAGCTATTTGGTCTAGAATTTTCCATTCTCCAGTCATTCTCCTGCTTTTCACCGCCAAAAAATTTGTAAACTTTTTCTGCGTCTCCGAAAATGTCTCCTCTTTTCATACAGACTGCCGCCCCAAGCAGTTGTTTATGGATAGATTAAAGGAAAAGCATTTACCGTCATTTGAAATGTCATTTTTTGATTTTTACATATTTCTATACATCCTAGAAATCCGCCACTTCACGGGCAGGTTATGGGGACCTCCTAGGCACGATATTTGAAGGAATTTTTGATTTTTATTTTTAACCCTTATTTCATGGAAAACTCACTGTCCCTTTAAAATCTTTTTTTTTAAACTTTTTGTCCTTGTTTCCTGTCCCCCAGGGCACTACCCGGACCCCCATACACCTTTTATGGCAAATATCTAGCATATATGCCCTCTTGGAGGGCACTCTAAAAACCGAATTTTCGGCGCCATTGACTTGTATGGGGTCCAAGTTCGGGTTCGGATCAGAACATTTGGAAAGTTCGGGTTCGGCTTCGAACCGAACTCGGGGAGTGTTCGGCTCATCCCTAGTTCCTGCATTGCCCAGCTGCACAGTGGACCCTTGCCTAGAATTTACAACTGTCCAGGTCCTGTGTTTGCCTTTCTGCATTGCCCAGTTACATAGTGGATCCGTTCCTAGAATCTACACCTTTCCAGGTTGAATACTTTGCAATAAACTTTCTCTGTTCCCACTCCTGTCTTTGTGTCCACGCCTGAAGGGTTTACCCTTTCTCGCTCTGTGGGTCTCACCATGGCTCATGCCGCATACCCCCTGACAATATTATCCTGTAGCAAATCTTGATAAACTTGAGAATTAATTTTTCCCTTGATGATGGCAAATGGTCTGAGTATCACAGCAATCCCAAATCATTATAGTCCCTTCACTGTATTTTATGTTGGGATTATATTTTCATGTTGCTGTATGGAGTCCCCTTTTACGCTACATATAGTGCCGCCTGCTCCATTACAAACAACTCAACTACAGTTTCATCAGTCTTCAAAACATCTTCCCCGTAGTGTTGTGGAGTGTCAAGGTGGTCTTTGGTTAACTTCACGAACACAGCAAGTTTTTTTTTTTTTTAAATCAGTGTCTTATTCAAGGTGTCTTGCCATGGACAGTATATCTGTATACCAATGTGTGACTAACAGTGGACAGATGAATATCTAAACTCTATGAAATGACATTGTAACACTGTCCAGCTTTAGGCAATGCAACAATTCTTCTGAGAGCTCTCTTTTGTGAGGCATGGTTCACATCAACAGATGCTTTTTCCGAACAGCAAACTCAAAATGATTGAATGCTTTTTATAAGTCAAAGTGGCTCTAACTCATACCTCCAATCTTGTTTAATTAGGTAATTGAACACCAGGGGCTCTATTCCATAGTTGGTGCTTGTGACGGAAACGCGCTCTTCCACCTGTCCTGCTCTCCAGACACCCCCTTACCAAAATGAGCCCGGCCGCTGAGTTGCTTGGAACTCAGTGCCTTGAGCAGCCTGATCTGTAGCTCCAGACCTGCTTGGTCTGATCCTCTGCCTTTTTGAATTTCCAGATGGCCGCTCTGTGCCTTCTGAGGGTGATTGTAGATGTAGTGTAGGTAGTGTAGCTGTATGAAACACAAGACAAGCTGAATGTACAAACAGGGAAGGTCTGCTTTACTGAAGTTTTCACAGGGGTATTTATACAAACTACAGCAAAGCACGTTCGAACTTCCAGCACACCCCAACAGTTCGGATTGGTTGGTTTGAAGTCCAGCCTGGCTTCACGTAACTCCTCCTCAGGATTCACTTAGTTTCACTGGATTTATGCAGATGAAGTCTTGACACCACAATCACCCCACACACAGTGATTTACATAACCCATTGTAAAGGAAATCAGATGGTGTTCACCTGAGACAATGGTGACTCACAACCTCTCAGACATGCAAAGAGATAAGAAGATAAAGAGAATAGCGTTCCTGCATAATCCCAGATTCAACATAAACAATCTATACCAAATCTGCACCTCCATTTTATGCCATGTGGTTCTTTGTTCCTGGGACCCATGGCTGCCTTGGGGAAATGGGTTCTGGGGTTTGGGGAGAACAGGGCACACAGTAAAATGAGCCTTTACAACACAAAAAACACGTTTAAATTTACACCACACAATAAATAAAAATAGAGTCTTTCCCAAAGCAGCAAATGTCTGTATCTTTTGGGGTTTTTGCCAGGAAAATAAAACGGTCCTTGTAACTGAGGCGGGGAGCGCTTCGTCAGTTCCATGACAGTACTAATCTCAATGTATCCTTCCTGGTAAAATCCTTTATAAATAAATAAATAAATGTTGCATCTTGATATGTAATCGTTAATGCTAGGAGAAGTAAGCAAACATTTTAACAATTCCTAAAAGCTGGTGTTAAAAGATTCTGCAAATGCGAAATCATTTAACATGCTGTAGCCCCCCGCCCCTAAAAATCCCATAGTCACGTTTCATCCTGCATCGAGAAGGGTGGCCCGATCTGCCGCTTCTTCTCCCAGGGAGCAGAGTAAGACTGGAAACAAATAGACAAATCGTTCCTGGTCTCCCTCTGTGATCACTCCACAGCACTGCATGATCTTGTGAGAGCGAGATCGCGCAGGGCTCGTGGCCTGGAAGCGCAAGCCTCCATGGAGTCCCATGGACTCCAGGACCTGATACTCATGGTGGCAAATTTTCCTGCTTACCGTCTCCATGTTAACATCCACCATGGAATACGGCTCCAGGTTTGCCAATTTCCAACTCTAATTTGATTTTGTTGAAGTCAGTAGCCTAGGGTTTCACTTACTTTTTCCAAAGTATACTGTGATTATTTGAATGTATATTCAGCGTATACAGTTGTGTTCAAAATTATTTAACCCCCACTGAAATTGAGTGTTTTGGCCAGTTTGACATTGATTTTGATCATTCAGTCATCTTGCTTACAATTAAATCAAAGAGGCACGTGTAGGTCAGACAAATATAACATAACATTTATAATGAAATAACCACAAATGTCTTTTCTGTGCTCACATCATTATCAGTTTTATTCAACCCCCAAGTGACATTCAATCTTAGTACTTAGTACAACATCCTTTTACAGTTATAACAGCTTTTAAACGTGAAGCATAGCTTGACACAAGTGTCTTGCAGCGATCTACGGGTATCTTCGCCCATTCGTCATGGGCAAAAGCCTCCAGTTCAGTCACATTCTTAGGCTTGCGCACTGCAACTGCTTTCTTTAAGTTCCACCAGAGGTTCTCAATCGGATTTAAGTCAGGTGACTGCGATGGCCACTCCAAAATGTTCCAGCCTTTAATCTGCAACCATGCTCTAGTGGACTTGGAGGTATGCTTGGGATCATTGTCCTGTTGAAAGGTCCAACGTCTCCCAAGCCTCAGGTTTGTGACGGACTGCATCACATTGTCATCCAATATCTCCTGGTACTGAAGAGAATTCATGGTACCTTGCACACGCTGAAGCTTCCCTGTACCTGCAGAAGCAAAACAGCCCCAAAGCATGATTGGCCCCCGCCACGCTTCACAGTAGGCAAGGTGTTCTTTTCTTCATAGGCCTTGTTCTTCCTCCTCCAAACATAGCGTTGATCCATGGGCCCAAACAGTTCTAATTTTGTTTCATCAGTCCACAGAACACTATCCCAAAACTTCTGTGGTTTGTCCACATGACTTTTGGCATACTGCAGTCGACTCTTCTTATTCTTTGGAGACAGCAAGGGGGTGCGCCTGGGAGTTCTGGCATGGAGGCCTTCATTACGCAGTGTGCGCCGTATTGTCTGAGCTGAAACTTCAGTACCCACATCTGACAAATCTTTTCTCAGTTCCTCAGCAGTCACACGGGGACATTTCTCCACTCTACGCTTCAGGTAGCGCACAGCAGTCGAAGTCAGCATCTTCTTTCTGCCATGACCAGGTAGCGTTTCAACAGTGCCCTTTGCCTTGAATTTGCGAATGATGCTTCCTATGGTCTCTCTTGGTATGTTTAACATCTTTGCAATCTTCTTATAGCCATTGCCCTTCCTGTGAAGAGTAATCACTTCTTCTCTTGTCTTCCTGGACAATTCTCTTGACTTCACCATGTTTGTAACCACACCAGTAAATGTCTAGAAGGAGCTGAGTATCACAGTCATTTTAAAGCTGCCTAATTGGTGCTTATTATGCTTTATTGCTGCTCCGTGACATCCACAGGTGTTTTCAATACCTGATTGAAAACACTTGAATGAACCTCTGTTCTTCAGAGTGGTAGTCTTTAAGGGGTAGAATAATTGTGTCAATGAAGAATTCACAAAAGAAACATTTACTACTGTATTACAAAACCAATTGATGTCATTTTAGTTGCATATGGTTCTTTAAAAAGTCCTTGTAGGATTTCATTCTGAATACAATTACAAATGTACACTAAATTCCCTAAAACCCTTTAAAGCATTGGGGGTTGAATAATTTTGAACACAACTGTATATAAGTGCAATGCGATAATTTGAGTGTTATTAGTTAAAACAGATTGTGATTGTTGGTTACAGAAAGTAAGATGAACATTATAGCAGATTTTACTCTGCTTTTATGTATCAAACTTGTTTAAATGTTTCAGATCTAGAAAATATGTTTTCTATCAGGGTTATTCAGAGAGAGGTGAAAACCAGGGGAATAGCTGGAGGAGTGAAAATTCTTGGTCAAAATAGCCAAACTAGAAAAATTCTCCCATTTATCTCACTTTCCAAATCGGCTATTTTGACCTAGAATTTTCACTTCTCCAGTCATTTTCCTGGTTTTCACCTCTCTCTGAATAACCCTGTATATTATTGTGCTGCTCGCTTGTTTATTTATTCTCCATATATGTGTTTTATAGACTTTTTTTCTACTTTTAATAAAAATTGTTTAGATTGGTAACTGCATTCGTTTGATATGTCCCCTCGGAGAGTAACAATTAATTTCAATACATTTTATTCATTTGCCTTGCCTAGTGTCAGCCTTATTATCATAATTTGCTTTAAAAGCAATGTTTCAACCTTAAATCCTCTATCATAACTTATGATCCTAGTCTGATTCTTTCACTTTCAGTGACTCTTCCCCAAAATTAATTTTCACTGTTTTAGCACCTGTGAATGCCCCACATCTATACGTACCGCATGAAGCTTACAACATTCTCTGACAAAACTGCATAAATTGTGCACGTTAGTTTCCTCTTCCACTACACAAACAATGTTCCCTTGATGCTGTATTGATTTGCCGCTGTCACACTGAGCACACACGCAGTGCGACACATGGCAAATCAACAGAACATGGCTTTTACTGTATAGGATATATTACAGTAATGTTTGAATGTCACAAATACAAGTTATGCAATAAAAATAAGCAGTCTGTTTTGGGTTAAATTGCACGAAACAGATGTCATAATGAAAAGCCACACTTCAACATGGCAGTATATTTCATTTGTACTTTGCTTTTTTTTTAGGTTTAAAAATTCTATTTTTTTGGAAAAAAAACAATTGCTGATCCATAAAAAAAGTTGTTATAATTCTAGAAAAATATAAACATAAGAAACATAATATGGACAAACTGTCAAAATGAGGATGCTCAAGAAGAATTTCTTCAAAAATAGAGAATTTTTCTACTGCTACGACATATTTGAGATGGCTAATTTGCATATGACTATTCATATTATTAATAATTAAGAATATGCACTTATTATTTTATTGCTCCTACATCTTTTACACTAAAGCATAAGAATGATTGTAAGTAGGTTGATGGATAGACAGACAAACCAGTAGGCACATGGCTCAAATTGAACTATTTTTGCAGGGGGAATGGAGTTTTCCATTCAGTTCACATGTAGTAAAGCTTTTACATACAGGATTATTCAGAGAAAGGTGAAAAACAGGAGAATTGGCAGAAGAAGAGACCAATCTAGACCAAATAGCAGATTTGGAAAGTGAGATAAATGGGAGAATTTTTATGGTTTGGTTATTTTGACCTAGAGCTTTCACTTCTCCAGTCATTCTCTTGAGTTTCACCTTTCTTTGAATAGACCTGTAAGGATTTCGAAGATACAATAAATATATGATATTTCTTATGATTGTCATAATTATTTTCTTCAATCCCAAATACCAAATTTAACCCCTTGGCTGCGGATGACGTGTGGGGAACGTCCTCGTTAACTCCCATTATATGTGGAGGATGTTCCCCACACGTCATCCGCTTGGCGGGAGACCGGAGAGATACTCACCTCTCTCCTCCAGGGTCCCGCGGCGGTCTGACTTCTAGGAAGTCAGACGTGTCTTTTAAGGGCTGCCCCACATAAATGACATCATCGCGCCATGTGCAATGACGTTATTTTCGGGCGACCCCGGGACATTGCATGGAAGGGAGGGGGGATCCTTTCGGATCCCTCTCCCTCCTGTTCGGGAGGTCGCAGCCGCTCAAACCAGGCACCGCTTAAAATGGGATCGCAGCCCAGCTTCGGTGGGGGCCGCCATCTTGGATGGCTGCTCCACCTCCAGGTCCCCCTTGGCCACCTAACGTCATCGCGCATGACGCGATGATGTCAGTTAGCCAGGGAACCCCTAGCTGCCCGGGGATTTCCCAGGGAAATCCCCTGGTGGAGATAGAGGGTTCCTTTCAACCAGCGTATCTCCCGAACTGTGGCAGCTAAGGTGTCATGTAGTACAGTCAGGTCCAGAAATATTGGGACATCGACACAATTCTAACATCTTTGACTCTATACACCACCACAATGGAACTGGTTCTCTTGTATTTATTGATGATGTGACTGCTGATAAAAGCAGCAGGATGAATTCTGAAGTGTTTCAGGCAATATTATCTGCTCACATTCAGCCAAATGCGGCAGGACTCATTGGACGGCGCTTCACAGTGCAGATAGGCAATGACCCAAAGCATACTGCAAAAGCAACCAAAGAGTTTTTGAAGGGACAGAAGTGGAATGTTATGCAATGGCCAAGTCAATCACCTGACCTGAATCCCATTGAGCATGCATTTCACTTTCTGAAGACAAAACTGAAGGGAAAATGCCCCAAGAACAAGCAGGAACTGAAGACCGTTGCAGTAGAGGCCTGGCAGAGCATCACCAGGGATGAAACCCAGCATCTGGTGATGTCTATACATTCCAGACTTCAGGCTGTGATTGACTGCAAAGGATTTGCAACCAAGTATTAAGAAGGGAAAGTTTGATTTATGATTATTATTCTCAGGGCTGGATTAAGATCTCTATGGGCCTGGAGCTGAATATTTTGGTGGCTTTTTTTGGAATTTAGTGAAATTAAAGCATATTTTAGGTTATTTAATAGTGCAGATACGGGTATATCTAACCAGGCAGATACTGTGTGAGGAAATTTACATTCAGATTTCAATAATTTACAGCGTGTAAAATTATTTTTTCATATTTTATCATCCAAACCATTGTGGTTATATATTCTATAGGGCATTCTTGTTAAAAAAAATTGAAATGGGATCCTGTTACTGCATTTTTCTGATAAAATATACAATTTTAACCAAAAAAATTAAATATTTCTCTTGTGTTTTGGAGGAAGGTGTTTTATGAATAATATGACTGTATAAAACACTGATCTTGCTCCCAGCGTGGGAAAGGAGAAGGTGAGTAATGGCAGTGGTATTGCTCATTTTATACGTGACAAATAGACGATGCCATTGCATTGGAACTGAAAATAAGTACATAAAAAGTTTTTTTGGTTTTCTTTCTTTTAGATTTTACATGGTCATGTTTGGTATTCATGCAAAGGGCAGACGCTGACCTGTCCAATGACACCTCCATTCGCCTTGTGAGGTGTAAAGATTAGTGACGTAGGGTTCAAAGTCCCCCCCAGTACACTTTGCTGCAGTGCGGCATTTTAGGTTTTGGTGTAACAATTTGTAATAACGGATCGTGCCATCACCTCCACACTTGAGATGGTGAATTAGTGCAGCATCATTGTTCACTTTGTAATTGAAAAGTGGAAAGCATTGCTGTGTTAGAAAGAAAAAAGAAATATTTATTTTTTATTGTTACATAAAACCTAGTCATGTTTGGTATCATTGGAAAGGCACATGACGCTGTAGCTGCTATGGTATTGTAGATAATGGGGTCCAAATGTCCATCAATGCAGACATTGTTATTTTTTCTCTGGGCCTATTCTGGGGCATGGGCCTGGAGCTGCTGCTCCATCTGCCCCTATGTTAATCCGGCCCTGATTATTCTGTCCCATTACCTTTGGTCCCTTAACAAGTGGGAGGCACATCTGCAAACTGCTGTAAGTCCTACACCGTTCATCTGAGTTGGATGTACATACCCTCAAATTAAAGCTGACAGTCTGCAGTTAAAGCATATTGTGTTTGTTTCATTCCAACTCCATTGTGGTGGTGTATAGAGCCAAAGATGTTAGCATTGTGTCGATGTCCCAATATTTATGGACCTGACTGTATATCATTTGAGCATGGCCTTTCGAATGATACCAAACATGACCATGTTTGAAGTAAAAAATAAATATATTTTTTAAAAAATAAATATATTTTTTTTATTTGTGTGTTGTTTTTATTAATGCAGCAATATTGTTCCCATTTCAATTATAATGTGAACAATGATGCTGCACTAATAATTTTTTTCTATGGGGTGCATTTGCTAAAATTCACCTAATTTCCCCCCAAAAAAATGTAACGGTCCCCATATCTAATTTTTATAACAAGCGCAGCCCATAGAAATATAAACGCAAAAACTCACATGATAAAATGTGGAAAAAAAACACTTTACACGTTGTAGATGATTAAAAATTCTAACTTTATTGCATTTTTTGTTATAATATACAGGCAGGACATGACGTATACATATAATAATGATATATTATAAATCTGCGGAGTCTGCCGGAAAGAAAGATATATAATATGTCTGGGTTGTATAATAAAACAAGGCTTCAAATCGCATTTAAACATGATGAGCAAAAGCGATAAAAATGAGCTCAGCACACCGGCTTGAAATGGCTCAGCAGTGAAAGGGTTAAGCACATTGGCCAGATGTCTTGGTTTGCACACTTAAAGATAGATCGATAGATACATAGATAAGATAAATAGATATAGAGCAATAGATTGATAGACAGATATACATAGATACATATAAAACGATAGATTGATAGATATAGAGATAGATAAACATTGACAGAAATAGAGACATTATATATGTGCCGCTATAGAGTGATGGACGTAGAAGGGAAGATATGCGTACATAGATGTAGAGAGATAGATAGATATACATAGAGAAAGAGAAATAAATAGATATAGATGGGTGATAGATAAATAGATGGATGCATTAATACACCGTGAAAAAGAATAGGCTCAATTCTTTTTTAATTGAAGCAGATGGTGACAAATACAAACATACATTTCAATTTGTTTTCTGTACCTAGAAAGATGGGTAAATAGGCTGTTAGAAAGGACATTCTATCAGAATCTAAGATTAAGTTGCATTGCGAGAAGCAAGCGAGGAATCCCTGTGAAGCAGGTGAACAGACCAAGCTTGAGATACCCAAGTGATGCTGAAGGGAGCCAGTAAGAGGGACTAGGATGGAAGCCAGAACTTGTCTTTTCTCAAAGCATAAGGAGGTCAAAACCCTTGAACAGTATCATTTACCCGCCCCCTGTCTGAGCCCAGGGCTGGCCGAGGCAGCACACTTCTGCTCAATAGCACGCATCATAAATAGAACATTATCTTCAGGACCAGGAGCACATGGTCCCAGCCGCGTCACCCCTCCCTCATTCACCCGGGTAGCTCCAAGCTCTGGCTTGAGGCACAGCAAGCTAAACAGAACCTTGTGCCATACAGTTTCATCTGTTAACCCTGCCACTGCCAGTCAACACCGCCGTTACAATCAGAATCAATAAACCTATAGAGAATCTCATTCATCGACATATTGAGCAAACCTCAACTATATCAATAAAATGTATTAATGACAGATGTGTGTCTGTTTTGTGTATGTGTGTGTGGGTGCAGAAAGATAAAATGACAGATAAATAAAAATAAATAGATACACAAAGATATTTGTGTAATTCTATATTTCTGCATCAGCCACTCAGCATGTTTCATAGTAATGAAGATGCATAATGCTTTATCTCTCCTCTATATTCTGCAATACAGTTTGCTGAATATAAAGTACCATTAATTATAAAGTGACAGCATATTCCATATGTACAATGGATAGGACAAAGCAAACATTAAATTACCAAACCGATTTGACACACAGACAACCATAGGAAAAGAAGATCTAACTCAAGAGAATATAAATGTTGTCCAAAATCAGAAAATGCTAATGAAATAGGCCCATTGCCAATCACAAATTGTACCCCCAATGTGATAAGTGGAACACATGTCTATTCAGTCCATAAACAGCATGGCAGTGTCATACACATCCTCAATGTGTACCATGGCATGATGGATGAATGTGGTCATCTTGTGATTCCCATAATCCCACTTTATCTTTATTTTCTAATTTCCACCATTCCATCCACACAGTTTTTTACTATTTTGTGTCAAATTGTGGTATTTAAATAAGTACTTCAATCAATACTTTAACCTTAACTCCTCCACACACAAGAGGATGCCAGGAGGTGCCATATTGGCCATACTTTCCATTTTCTGAGGCTCCTCTCCTTTCTGTAGTAATGACTGGTGAAGCTGGTATTGCAATCTACAAAACTATGTATCGCTTTTCAAATCTGGAAATGGTGATTACGAGCCATTAGTATTTTATGTATTTCTACTATTTTAACTCATTTTAATAAAAACCCGAGGATTACGTTTAACCTTTGACTGTATCCTCCACCATTTGTTCCTGCACATACTTGAGAGGACGCAGAGGAGATGGGACACTGCTGTAAGTGTGTCAGAGGCAAAAATCTCATCGCAGGAAGTTGTAGGCTGCAGTCCAGGTTAGTGAGTTTATACCCTCACTGTTTTGACACACACTGCATACCGTCACTGTGCCATAAAAGCCATTTCTCTGTTCTGTTTTTGGGATACTACCTGCAAGTTGGCACAGGACGACATATACAGAGCCAGCTGTATACAGGCTCTGGATCACATTAGTGGAAGTTTTAAAGAATCTGCATTTAAACACACTAGGCTCTATTCCCCAGTCGGCGCTATAGTGACCACCTTGATATGTAAGCATTACCGCCAGGATAAGTCTGTTTAACGCATGCCACCCATATTGAATTCCTGATGCTTCCCCCATTAGCAATCTGTTAGCATATCGTTTTTTGCGCTAGCTTCCTCGAGCATGCTGTATTTTGCGCATCCCATACTTAACGTGGGGAGCACAAACCTACATTAGCTTTTCGATAAGCAGAGTATTACAAAGTGCTAGTGCTAATTACCATAGGGATGCAAACATACATATTTTAGCACCTCCTAAAATGTGGAGCTATATGATTCTGCATTTGCAGTATCAAGTAGCACCCCCTCAAACCCCCCCAATAATGTCGATACTCATCTCTCATCCTGCGGCGAGAACAGGGCCCAATCCATTGCTTTATCTGGCTATGAGCATAGTGAGACTGGGAACAAATAGTCCTGTGTCTCCGTCCGTGATCACCCTGCAGCACTGAGCGATCCCATGAAAGCAAGATGCTGCAGGGCTCGCGGCTCAGAAGTGCAACCGTCCATGGAGTCCTATGGACTCCAGGAGCTGATGCTCGCGATGGAGCGGAAGCTCTACCGCGAGTACCCCAGCAGTTAGTGTTGCGTCTGGGGCGAGGTGCTGAAATATTCCATGGAATATCGCGGTAACATGCAGGTTTCAGATTTTTCCCGTTAGCGTCCCCATGTCAGCGCGAGCAAGGGAATACATCCTATTGTTTCTAATGTAACTGTATTGCAATACTATTATTTTTTGTAAATATTTGAGACATCTGTGGACTGTACTGTTCAGGTGAGATCATATATAAGTATACTTTTTTTATTGTCATTGCTCTTGGTTATCTATACATTTCACATTTGGTTTGGATTATATGTTTCTTTTGTTTGTTTTGCTTCAGCACCTGAATGTTCACATATAATATTAGCTTGGGTTATATAGAAGTATACTGTTTTAATATTTCTGCACCTGTTTGTTCACTTACCATACTTTATTATTATTATCTGACACAGATTTTGTATGTCACATGTAATGTATCATTCCGTAATTCAGATCGCTGGACTTTATTTCTTTCTGGTTTTGCATCTCATTTATTATTGTATTCTTTCTCACCTAATTTCGTCTCTGGTTGTTTTTTTGTTTTTTTTTTACCCCAAAACACACCCTCTAATGATCTCCTTCAATACTCATGATTATTATCTAATTTTCTGTTACACCTTTCATCCCAACACTGTACATATGTATCTCTTTTTTCTGCTACTCAATTGCTACATGTATCCCTCCCTCAATGTGTCATTTTCTCTCTCACACAGTCTTCTCAAGCCATGGGAGACAATCCTGCTGCTACCACAGCCTTGTGCATGCCTTTGTCTCACCAAACCCCCCTCTCCCTAGGGTCCCCTCCTGCTTTGCAATAATAGGAGACTATTCACAGAGATAAATGGTCAGGCTGTGGTGGGGCCTCACCTGAGGGGATCCCCCCCCTTTAACTAATAGCCTTTTAATTTTCTGCCAGAAGGGCGCAGACAGAGGATTCAGAAATCAATCACACATCCATCTTCATCATTTCTGCCTGGGGAGTACTTAAAATTGAGGAGCCCCCGTGGGTGGGAGCCAGAATGAGAGAAAGCAAGGAAGACCGATGGGAGGAATACCCTTATGGGGTATGCAAGAGGGTTGATAAATCTATGGGTAAAGGGCCTGTCACCTCTTGGCTGCGCTGTGGAGAAAAGATGGATTTTCCTTTTGACATTAGAAGGATAGATGGCTCTGAAATGGAGCAGAATAATATGGAGCCTAAAACATTTAGGGTGTAGCAATTTAGCGTGCATTATGCACCCAGACACATAAAGCATATGAATATACCGTTCGGGGCCTTTATTATTACCCCAGTATGGGTACAGTTTTTAAAATCGATGAACAGGCATCTCCAGCTATATACAACTATTTGGAGAAGCAATGTAGTACTTTGAACCTCAAAGATAGGCTACAGTGTGAAAAGACTAGGCACCAGTGAATATCTTTCTAGGCCAGGGATGTCAATCTCTGGCCTCCAAGATGATTTTGAACTACAACTCCCACGATTCTCTGGCCATGTATCGCAATCAAAGAATTCTGGGAATTGTGTGCCAGCAACATCTGGGGCACCCAAGTTTGAGATCCCCGCTGTAGACATCTGTATATTATAATTTCCATGATTCTCTTTCAGTTCAAAGATCAGCACCTTGGGAAATGTTCACAAACACTAATGGTGTCAATGGTGGTCCAAAAGCTAGTTATCCCCCAAAACCACCTAGAGATATTTAATCCTCATCAAATTAAGACTTATGAGTATGCACTCTACTCTGGATACAGTTGTGGCAGACAGCTCTCACCTTTTGAAAAATTCTATGGGGGTTATTCAGAGAGCACCAAAATGTTGCCGACATTTCTGTGCTCTCGCGTTCCCCGCACTTCCCTGCATCTCAGGGAATCAAAGTTCCCCACCCTGTGGTGAACTTAGCATTCACCGCAGGGTCCCCGGAGTGCAGGGAAACCCCGCCGCACACCCGCCGAACAACCACCTAAAACCATCATCAATGGTGGCAATGGCATCAGTGATCCTCTGCTTTACATTAGTGATGTTCCGTACCTTTGTTTGATACACGATATCTTTAACATAACCCCATAGAAAGAGGTTGGTTTTTTTTGGCGAGACATCAATTACTGCAAATGTTTACCTTGACCTTTTGACTGAATACGTGGCACCACAACAACTACATAACCTTCAGCCAACCATCATTTTCCAGTAAGATGGTGCATCACCACATTAAGAACTGCATGTTCGTGGGTTCCTACATGAAACATTTCCAGACAAGTGGATTGAAAGAGGTGGCCCAATTCCCTGACCACCTCGTTCACCAGATATCACTCTCCTCAGGTTATGTTAAAGATATCATGTATTGAACAAAGGTACAAAGGGACATCACTAATCTAAAACAGAGGATCACTGATGCCATTGCCACCATTGATGAGGGTATGCTACAGCAAACATGGCAACAAATCGAGTACAGTCTTGATGTACTTTGTGCAACTAATGGTGCCCATATAGCACTGTACTGGCTGACAGTCCACCAAGATTTGGTGAATTGCCTGCTCTCTGAATAACCGAATGGCCCTGAAATGTCACCGTACAGGGAAATTCCGTGTTTGGTGACTTTTCGGGGCCAGATTGTCTCTCTCTGAATAACCCCTTTAGTGTTTATCATTGTCTCACTTTTAATGGGTTATACAGTAAGCCCCAAACTTGCCACCAAATTGCACCGAACAGTGAATTTCCCGTCTATTCACTAAACTGTCAATTTGCCAAATGCTAGCGAATTGACAGCGAAATATGTGCAGTTCGCCGTAGATCACCACAATTTGGTGTTCTTCAGCGGCAGCGAAATTGTCCCATAGAGAAGTAATGGTTACTCTAGTCAGAGAACGCTGAACTGCACTGAAGTGTCAGTGAAATGCCCTGATTTTTTGGTGCTTTCATTTGACAGATTTAACCCCTTTGCTGCGGATGACTTGTGGGGAACGTCCTCATTGACTCCCGCTATATGCGGAGGACGTTCCCCACATGTCATCCGCAAGCAGGAGTCCCAGTGGAGATACTCACCTCTGTGTCCTGGGTCCCACGGCGTTCTGACTTCAGCGTCCTCGGATGTCAATGATGTCATCGCGCCAAGCGCAATGACGTAGTTTCCAGGCGACCACCTGGCAATGCCGGGAGATCGCCTGTAAGGGAGGGGGGATCCTTTTGGATCCCTCTCCCTCCCAATTGGGAGGGTTTACAGAAAAAAAGGCACCGCTTTGAAGGGCAGTGTCTGCCCTTTAAAGCGGTGCCTTTTTTAAACCCCTTACATGCCAGATCACGATGCAGCGCCGTTCGGCGCCACATCGTTATTTAACTACGGTGGGGGCCGCCATCTTGGATGGCGGCTCCACCTCCGGGTTCCCCCTCCCCTCCTGACGTATCGCGCATTGCGCGATGACGTCAGATAGCCGGGGAACCCCTAGCTGCCCATGGATTTCCCAAGGAAATCCCCTGGTGGTGATAAGGGGTTCCTTTGATCCCCGATATCTCAAGAACCGTGGCAGCTAGGGGGTCATGGCCATTTGAATGATACCAAACATGACCACGTTCAAAGTAAAAACAAAATAAATAAATAAATAAAAACATGTATTTTCTTATGTGTGTTATTTTTATTAATGCAGCAATATTGTTCACATTTCAATTATAATGTGAACAATGATGCTGCACTAATGATTTTTTTCTATGTGGTGTGTTGGCTAAAAATCACGTAATTCCCCCCAAAAAATATAACAAGTCCCCATTTCTAATTTTTGTACAAGCGCACCCCATAGAAAATATAATCGCAAACGCTCATGTGATAAAATGTGAAAAAAACACTTTACACGCTGTAGATTTTTAAAAATTCAAATTTTATTGCATTTTTTTGTTATAATATACAGGCAGGACATGACGTATACATATGAAAATTATATATTATGAATCTGCCAAGTCTGCCGGAGAGAACGATATATAATATGTGTGGGTCATATAATAAAATGTGACTTCAAATGGCGTTTAAATATGTTGTGCAAGATCGGTAAAAATTAGCTCAGCACACAGCAGTGAAATGCCTCAGCAATGAAGGGGTTAAAGAGGCAAATCCCACAGGATTGAAGGTAAAAAAAATTTTTTTTGCTTATTCAATAGTTTATTCTTTTAATTTTCATCAAAATTTCTTTTTTGTATCTTTTAGATGAAATTATGATCTCCCAATTTCCTTTTTAAAGGCGTTTTTTATTCGGTAACATACTGTTTTATTATTTTTTATGGGACATTTTTTTATTATTAGACAAATTTGCAAGCATTTTTATTGATTTAAACACCTTTTAGAATAGCAGAGTTCAGTTTTTTTGTTTTTTTCTTCAGTTCGTCAGCGTCCGGCAGTCAGTTCAATGGTCTTAGCCGTCATTCAGCGGTCTGATCGGCGGTCTTCAGCAGTCTTTGGGGACCCTTAGGGGACCCTCATCAATGGTGGCAATGGCATCAGTGATCCTCTGCTTTAGATTAGTGATGTCCCATACCTTTGCTCCATACACAATATCTTTAACATAACCCCATAGAAAGAAGTCGAGAAGAGTGATATCTGGTGAATGAGGAGGCCAGGGAATTGGGCCAACCCTTCCAATCCACCGGTCTGGAAATGATTCATTTAGGAACCCACAAACATACCGTCTCCAATGTGGTGGTGCCCCATCTTGCAGGAAAATGATGGTTGAGCATTCAGTCAAAAGGTCCAGGTAAACATTTGCAGTTCAAGATATCGTGTATGGAATAAAGGTACGGGACATCACTAATGTAAAGCAGAGGATCACTGATGCCATTGCCACCATTGATGAGGGTATGCTACAGCGAACATGGCAAGAAATCGAGTACCGTCTTGATGTGCTTCATGCAACTAACGGTGCCCATATAGAGGTGTATTAAATGAGGCAAAAAAAACTTAAATATATACGTCTCATTATGTAATAATTTTCACTGAACTGTCTTTTCATTTTCCTTTGTAATAAATTTTTGAAGTTGTAAAGAGACTTTTTGGACACCCTGTATATCCTTTAATGCATGTGAAGGTTTTTGTAGTCATCAGAAATCAATTCGTTGAATGACATGCAATAAAGGTGTAGAAATCTAACCCTTTTAGTTTATGTAAACTGATATGCACGGATAGCCTTGAACCAACTAAATATGGGTAAAAGATGCAGAACCAAGAGTAAAGATAAAATAATCTATATGAAAGATTGTGTTGCATTGTGCATTGTGTCGAGCTATCAATTAGTATTGCTGAGCTACATGTCTATGCCATGTCACTCACGAGGGACTAATCCCAACACAGCAGAGTCTCTTCCATTTCACAATCAGTGATCGGCCAAAGCAGTATTTGGAACAGTGAGTGGCATCCAGTGCCATGCCTGATGTGCCATTCCTGTGTCATTGACTATTCAATAACAGAGTAGGGCTTTCCTTCTTCCATACTTGGCTAGTGACTGATAATCATGGCTTGGGGCCTGGGTGATTCTCTTATCATATTCCTGATTGCAAACTTGTGATAGCAGTAGGATTCCCTCTCTGCTGGCTGATAACCCTTGGTCATATGGTAAGCAGATCTTTCCAGCTGCACATCTAAATTATTATACTCCTGCATGACTGTCTATATTAAATTAATACATCTTCATGAATTATCAGAACCAGATACATCAGTGGCTCAGATTAGCCGGGAATGTGTTGACAGAAGAGGAAAGAGAGACTAAAACAATTACATAGTTCATTGGATTCCTTATAGGTATAGACCTTAGCACCTTTAATGTTATTACATCCCTTGAGTTTTCTTAGCTTAAAAAGCCTGGTAATTGTGGGATTAGCTAGATCAATGGATGTCATAAAGTGATCCTTGCACCTACATGATGATGTTAATTAGATGAGGTATTGCAGGGTTATACACTTTAGACTTGTAGGCCTCGTATTAATACGGTCATTTAAGAGATCATGTTCTTTCATTTAACCATGTGTTTGAATACACTAGGACATATTGCACTCGTAGTGCATAAAGCCACTTTCTCGTAGAATTACAGAGATTTGGATCATTTCAGAAACAGTAGCAGCTCTATAGATATGAATTCAAGTGCCTTAGTATATGTTGTTGTGAGATATAAGTAGGTTACGTAGTCTGGTACTTCTTGGTAATCTTAAAGAAAGGAACAATAAGACAGAAATAAAAATGTCACAAGTATAAACCAGGAAAGGTCACACATCCAGCATCCTGCTGCTGCCCTTTTAATTCAACTTTCTCTATGTGTATAGCGCTGTTATGTCTTTCTATGATCAAGAATCATGTTCAACCCATTCACTATCAAAACAGGGGAAACGAGATTTTACATTCTAATGCATCGGCAAGCAATATTTATCATCTAAAACGTCTTTTGCATACCCTTTTACAGTAAGTGTCCCCCAGTGGAAAAAAAATCAGTGAGTTCTAGCTCCTGTCACCCCGTATTACTGTAAAAGATACAAAGAACAGACTACACCGTCATCAAAACAAAACGTTCAAAAACTTTGCTGTTGAATTACAACAACCAGAGAGATGACAGAATACAGGGAGAGCTCTGGGGTCACTCACTACTGTACAGGGATAAGATTCAGGGGGTTATAATGACTGGAAATCCCACTGGAGTGCAGATACAAGCTCTTACTGTAATTTTCATATACAGACATTATGCCACATACAGATATTATTTTAAGAGTCTATTGATATTTTTATAAAGTGTATAGCTAATAATCTCACTGTGATGATCATTACAAATCCCCATCAGCAGGATATCTGACCATTTTTTTTATCTATCTGAGTCCATAGGGGACACCATCTAGATTTTAGAACCTTTCATCCCAGCAATATTTCTGTAAAGGGTAAACAAATACATGTCAATCGTGTAAGTTCATTTGAGCAGGTCCCTCTACACCTCTTGCTTCCATCATATGTCCGTTTATCTCGTTCCTTTTTGGTTATTGTAAAGCGCTGCAGAAACTGTTGGCGCTATATAACTGATGACAATAATAAAAATAATCTGCCATTTTACCCTATATTTAATTGTTAATTACACACCCCTTGTTTCAAATACATGTTACGATTATATTTTAAACTTTTTTTCAACAAAGAGCACTTGGTTGTGAGGGGGGTAATATAAATATATATACTTTATATACATATATATAAAATATTTTTTATTTTTAATGACTCTCTACCATCCATTTTCTGCATAAGAATTCTTACCTCATTGACATCTTTCCTTCCAGCCGTATGTCTATAAAATCTCAATATCTATCTGGTTGCTTTGTTGCTTTTTATGGCGGATCCTCTCCCCCTCCTCTGTAGGCCACATATTTTATGGTCTACATGTTTCTGTACCCCCACCCCCCTCTCGGTGTCTGTTTCTATTACGAAGGCCTTGGTCCTTCACATTGTCACAGCTTTACATTATATTAAGGCATGGAGTATTCTTTATAGGATTGTCTTGCACGTATTTGTCAGGGGCCGGCAATAGTGCCTGTTCATGTCACAGAGTGGGCTACATTTGGTTTCAATTGGCTATTGCTAATCTATAAAACTGTAAAATTTACACAACATCCACTTACTAGAATACCGAATATTATCCCTACATTATTCCGTGTTCTGAATAAGTGCTTGACATGTTGGTTCGAAGCGTTTCGGTGCATTGGGAATAATATTTTATTTTTATATGTTCTGTGTCGGAGAATAAAAATAAATAATCCTGAATCTTTTCCAACATCCGTTGATTCCTTCTTTCCCGATGCTCGGTCTCTCTCTCTATTCCCCCGCCGTCCTCCAAGCATTAGAGCAGAGGGATGCGGTGTATCTAGCGGGCCACGGAGGGCTTCAGGGAGCAGGTAGAGAATGCTTGAGAAGCAGCTGCTTGCCTGGCCCCCCGATGTCTGCAGAGAGCGGGTCCTCCTGCTCTTCTCATTCACAGAGCTCTCTCCAATTACTGGCGCAGAGTGTGGATGTGACACTGCCTCTCCCCGGCATGATTAGGGGGCAGCGTGGAACTGGGAAAATCACAGTGGCAATAAACACAAGGACTATTTATGACAGGCAGGAGATGCTGCCCCTTCCAAACTACCCTGCCCCCCATCCTTGATGACCATCCCCTCCTTCCACCCTTATTCTTTAATATTCCACTCCACCATTCATTTAACTCATTCAGTTCTACGGAGACTTGATATCTATAAAGAATCATACATCCTATTTTGCATACAGCCACGTGCCCTTCTCTCCGCAAACAGAAACAGCACTGATACGGTACCCATTAGTAAAGGTACTTGCACAGGGTTATTTTTAATTTCCCAAATAGCCGTAATCACATACAAGGCCTTTGCCTTCCTGCACTGTGCCCTCTGTGTGCCCAATGCTCTGTGTATGTCCTGTGCCAAGGTCCCAGAGTGCGTTGCATAGGCACTTCTGATCTGTGTGCCAAGACAAGCAACTGGCGTGAAAAGTGGGAAGCGACATAATTAGCAAAGCAACTGCAACATAATTACAAACCAAGCAAAACATTAAAGGAAAGCAGTGCCAGGGAAGTAATACTTCAAAAATAATTGGAGCTTAAACAGACACTCCAAGCACCATAACCACTTAGGCTTTTTGTAGATTTTATAGTCAGAGGACTCTGTCCACTTGTGTTGATATAGACAATGCTTATATACTTAATTTATAGTAAACCTGTAATTAAATTTCGATAATATACATATAGCAAGGCTGAATATTATTTTTATCCTTATGGACAACTGCTCGCGATTAGCAGTAGTTTGACTATGGTGCGAATTTATGTGTTTTTAAACGCTGATTATGTTTCTGTCAAAATCATCAAATGTGTCAGAAGTTAAGTACCATCTCACCTTCCCCCCACCCCCACGCTTCACATCAGGGCATAACGTCACGTCATCTATTGCCCATTAGACACCCGCCACCGCCAACCCACTGGACTGTTGCCAAAAGCAGCCAACTAGCTGCCGAACACAGTCGACCAGCTGCAGAAATAAACAGACAAGCCGCCAGACGGGTAAAAAAACCAAACAAACAAAAAAAACCCATTGAAAGTGTCAAATTTGAGACGCTGTTTGCAAAAAAAACTACTTGATGAAAATAACTGGAATTAACATATAAGGTCCTATGAATAATAATAAAAAGGTCTGTTACAGAAAAAAGAAAAAAACGCTATTTAAAAAAAAATGGGGAAAAAAATTGACAAAAAAATCCTGATAAATGGCTAAAAAATCATTAAAAAATTTAATGAAGAGACTTTTTACAGCAGATTAAAAGAATAAATGGCTTATTAGACTTTAAATAAAAACAGGAATATTTTTTATATTGAAACCTATGGGATTCGTCTGCTTAACCCTTTCGCTGCTGAGCCATTTCACGCCTGTGTGCTGAGGTCATTTTTACTGGTTTCACTCATAATGTTTAACCGCGTTTTGAAGCCATATTTTATTATATGACCCAGACATATTATATATCGTTCTTTCCGTCAGACTCGGCAGATTCATAATATGTCATTATTATATGTATAAGTCATGACCTGTCTGTATATTATAACAAAAAATGCAATAAAATTAGAATTTTCAATAATTTACAATGTGTAAAGTGTTTTTTTTCACATTTTAAAATGCGAGCGTTTGCGGTTAGATTTTCTATGAGTCGCGCTTGTTAAAAAAATTAGAAACGGGGACTCCCCTCCCTATTTTTTCCCACCCTCCCCCCTTTTCTTTCTCTTTTTGGTTCGTGAGCCAGATAATGTCTTCTATAACAGAAACTTCCCTGGTCCCCGCGGACCTACACATTGTCTCCATAAATGCCAATGGGCTTAACGTCCCTGAGAAGCGCTCACAGGCCATGCGCGACTTTCGCTCCCAGAAGGCCTCGGTGGTCTTTATCCAAGAAACCCATTTCCAAACCGGTAGAGCTCCCACCCTCATGAACTCTCACTTTCCTTTAGGGTTCTTTAGCCATAATGTGGAAGCCAGGTCTAAGGGGACTGCCATTTTATTTCACAGACGGGTACCGTTTCAATTAATTGATTCAGTGACGGACGAGGGGGGACGCTATGTCTTCGTGAAGGGCCACATCCTTGACCAGAGGCCCGTTCAATATCTCAGCAGCTGCTGAATTGCTGCAGCGCAGCAATTCAGTTTGCTGCAGCAGTGTCGTTGAACCCTTTGGATGCGAATTTTGAATCCAAAATGGCCGACGATTTCTTAATGAGAAATTCATATTGTTTTTCGGATCACTCGGACAAAATATGATAAATAAAAGCAGTCAGCACAATTCCGTTTTGTATGCACACACCACAAATGATAGTTTTTAATGAATAAACGTTATGATTACTTCTGAAACAATATATAAATTGAACTGTAATATATGTCTATGTGCAGGGGGAAATAATAAATAAATATTTTGTGCTTTGGTGAACAAAAGCCTCAAAATTAACATTGCTGTACGGAATTATTACTTGCTTCGAGGCGGCGGCCATCTTGCTGTATGGCATTGTTACTTGCTTCATGGCATGAGCGCTGAGCGGTTGAACTGCGTTCAATGGCAAGTTACTAACTTAGCACTTGCAGCGGCTGAGGTATTGAACGCGGCTCAGGTTTACACCTTCGCTACATGCTACGCGCCTAATAAAGCACAACACCGGTTTCTGTCATCCACATTACGGGCCTTGGATAACTTCTCGGAGGGTCTGGTGGTGCTGAGAGGTGACCTGAACGGGCCATTGGAGCCTTCCTGGGACACCTCTGCAGGCCGTTCCTCCGTCCCACCACACATTTTACGCTCATGCCGTCACTCACTTCACACATCCAGACTTGTAGATTGCTGGCGCGCTTTGCACCCAACTGATAAGGATTTCACGTTTTACGCTCCCCCGTCCCAGACATACTCTAGAATTGACTATATATTTGTCTCACATTACCACCTTTCTACATTGCGCTGGGGGTCCATAGGCACAGCGACCTGGTCTGACCATGCACCGACTTAACTCACTATCAGCTCTCCCTTATACCGCCCGACAATCTCCAACTGGCGTCTCAGTGACTCACTCCTCTCCGACCTGCTGGTGGAGGAGGAGGGCCGGCAAGTTTTAACTAACTATTTTGAGGAAAATGCAGGGGGGGACGTCTCTTCCCCTATAGTCTGGGAGGCACACAAATGCGTAATCAGGGGTTTTTTCATTCGCAAAGGGGCTGAAAGGGCTAAGCTGCGTTCTGCCCAGATGCGCGATCTCCACCTGCAAATAGCACAAACCTCCTCTGCACATAAACGGGATAATGACCCATCTAGCCTGGCGCGCTTGACCGACCTACGTAAATCTCTGGCGTCACTTCTGTCCTCCTCTTACCACAGGGCTTATCTCAGATCTAAAGCCTTTTTTCACCTCCATGGGGACAAGAGTGGGAAACTGCTGGTGCGCATGTTGGCCAAAAGGCGCTCCACTACTTATATCGCAAGGTTACGAGATGCTAGAGGCACGTTGCAGCACCTCCCTACAACTCTATTACAAATTGTCCACGATTATTATGCCTCTCTGTATGATTTGAGGGGAGAGGTCTGTCCCCAGGACTTGGAAGGTAAACACTCTGCCATTCTAGCCTACCTATCCAAGCACTACACCAGGCGTGTCTCAGAGCAAACATCTGACCTTCTTGACAGTCCATTAACGGCGGAGGAATTGGCCCAGGCCCTTAAATCCTCTAAATCAGGAAAAAGCCCGGGACCAGACGGCCTCCCCATTCGGTATTATAAAAGGTTTGCCCCCCAACTATCACCTCATCTATTACTAGCTTTAAATGAACTGACCACAGGCGTTTCATTACCAACACAGACCTTGGGGGCTAATATCACTCTTCTACCGAAAGAGGGTAAAGACCTAGACTGTTGCGCCAGCTACAGGCCTATCTCGCTGCTGAACTGCGACCTGAAACTGTTTGCCAAGGTCCTGGCAGAGCGACTTAAGCCTTTTCTCCCTGATTTGGTGCATGCGGACCAAGGGGGTTTGTCTCGGGCCGTGAGGCTAGAGACAACACCATGCGCACACTCCAGCTCATGCACCACGCCCGCCGCTCCTCTCAGGATTTGGCTCTCCTATCCACAGACGCAGAGAAAGCCTTTGACAGGGTGGACTGGGATTTTATCTCCTCGACGCTCACGCATGTGGGCCTTGGCCCGAATCTCCGCACCTGGATTGGAGCTCTTTATGGGGACACGACTGCACGAGTCTGCGTAAACGGCGAATTCAAAGCTCCATTCGCTATCCGAAACGGTACCCGCCAGGGATGTCCACTCTCCCCCCTACTGTTTGTTTTAACTTTAGAACCCTTCTTGACTTCTATCAGAACAGACCCTAATATCACCGGGGTCGAAGTTGGCCCCCGCCAACATAAGGTTGCAGCATACGCTGATGATTTATTATTTTTTGTGACGCGACCAGAGATTTCCCTACCCGGAATCATGGCCGCCTTTGAGGTATACGGTCAACTATCTAACCTGCGCATTAACTTCTCTAAATCTCACATCATGAACATCTCGGTCCCGGACCGCAGAGCCCGGGCACTACAACCTCACTTCGCTTTCCAATGGGCAGCCGACAGGATCAAATATCTGGGGATTTGGGTCTCGAAACAGAGCTCTGACTTATTTCAGGATAATTTCCCCCCACTACTCCAATCATTCCAACGAGACTTGGCAGCCTGGGATTACCCACATGTCTCTTGGCTAGGCCGCATAGCGGTAATCAAAATTAACATTCAACCCAGAATCCTCTACCTCATGCAGACGATCCCTATAATGCTCCCGGGCCCGTTCCTATCTGCACTGCGGTCCATTGTAACCAAATTTATTTGGAGGGGCCGGCAGCCTAGATTGAGCTTCCAGGTTCTTACCCGATCCAGAGCAGATGGGGGCCTAGCTCTACCCAACTTCTCACTCTATCATAGGGCCTGTCACCTGCAGCGGGTAGTGGAGTGGACAAGAGAGGGATCTACCAAATTGTGGAGGGCGGTAGATCAGGAAATAATGGGAGTCCCGGTGGCGGTGCTCCCCTGGCTGCCACGGGGGCAGGGCGGGAGACTGGCCAGATCGTCCCCCTTTACTTGGGCTACCTATAAATTATGGCGGCTCTCCGCCATTAAAGCCGGCCTGACCTCCTTCCCTTCCCCTATGTCGCCGGTGATTTACAACGATGACTTCCCCCCGGGCTTAGACCCTCACTCGGTCCGACGCCTGGTCCCGGTGTCGACGCCACGCTTCTCACACTTTTTAGACTCCAAAGGGCGCCGGCCTCTAACCGACCTGATGGGAGACAGACCGATATCCTTCATACATTCGTTCCACTATGCGCAGGTTGGTCATTTCTTGGACCGTATACCTCAACGGCACCAACTGGGGCGCCAGTTGACCACCTTTGAGGGGTTATGTTGCCGTACGCGGCCTTTTTCTCATGGCCTCTCAATTCTTTACTCTCTATTGAGAACGGCGTCTTCGGACGTGCCACCCCCCTATATGGGAAAGTGGGAATCAATTCTGGATCTAGTGCTGTCGGAGGAGCAGTGGTCCAAGATCTGTGACCTGACACACCATTGCTCCTCGTCCAGCAAGTCACAGGAAACCGCGTACAAGGTTCTCAGCCTTTGGTACCGCACCCCTGAAGTGATCAGCCGCTATTGCCCCCTCATCCCCGCACTGTGTTGGCGCTGTGGGGAAGAGATTGGCACAATGCTTCATATCTGGTGGGATTGTCCGATCATCCGACCATTCTGGGCCAGAATATACGAGATTCTCTCAAGATTTGTGGAGCCTCCCCCTACATTCTCCCCTGCAGCCTTGTTGCTTCATCACAATGAGTACCGAGTCTCCTTCTACAAGCGCTCCCTCGCAATCCGCATACTCAACACCGCGAAGGCCTTGATACCCCTATATTGGAAACAATGTGTATGCCCGCCTTTGTCCCTATGGTATTCTCGTATGGAGGAGCTTCACTCCATCGAAAGCATGATGTTCAGTGCATCCAATCGATTAGCACAATATTCCACTATTTGGTCTCTCTGGGTTCTGCTATCTTCTTCCCGTGAAGTAAGAGTTCTCTGGCAAGATCCAGAATAAGTGCCTAGAAATTTCCTATTTTGATCTTACCTCACCTCAGGGACTTCCCGAAAGCTTCTCCCGGTCCACACCACCCCCTCCCCCCCCTCACCTAAGTTAGTGTCTTTCAACTTATGCTACATATTATCAGATGTGATAACATGATTTATCTCTGTTGTTTTGGGTCCTGCGCGACCAGCAAATATTGCATATGGGAACCAGCTTGCATATGGGAACCTGCGAGTTCCAAAATTGTGTTGTTACTTGTTGATCTGAAAAATTTGAATAAACATATATTTACAAAAAAATAAAACCCTCTCTCTGGTGCTGAAACGAGGTTTGGTCACCAAGGAGAGCACCAATAAACGCAGCCGGTGGAGTCAGACTGAAGAAAAAAAAAACATGCCGCGTTTGGCCAGGAAAAAAAAGCCCAGTCATTTAAAAAACAAATTGAGAACGAAACATTTTGCCTAAAAAAAATAAATCAAAAAATTCCAAAAAAAGAATAAAAGGCTTTTTGCTGCAGATGAAAATAATTCAGAAAGCTGGCAATTCGCCAAATATTGGTGAATTGCCAATGAAATATGGTGCAATTCGCCTCAGATCGTCGCAATTCAGCGACCTTTAGTGGCAGTGAAATTCCCCATACAGAAGTAAAAGATAATCTATTCAGAGAACGCTGAAAAGCACCGAAATGTTGGTGAAATGCCCAGTTCTTCGGTGCTTCTGTTTGACAGGTTTAAAAAGGTGAATCCCTTAGGTTTCAATGTAAAAAAAAATACTGTTTTTACTATTTTTTTATTCAACTGTTTATTCTTTTCGTTTGCAGCAAAAAGTCTTTTTATCTATTTTTCTGAATTTTTAGGCATTTTTCTGGCTTTTTGTTTAGACAAAATCTTTGATTTCCATTTTCTTAAATGGCATTTTTTTTATTCTGTAACAGACCATTTATTTTTTATAGGACCTTTGTTATTATTTCAATGCATTTTTTTTTCTTTTAAATGCCTTTTTTCAAATTACCAATTTTTTTTTCTTGACCCTCAGGTCAGCGGCTGATCGGCTTTTTTTGACAGTGTTGGGAGGCTGATCAGCGTTCGACGGATTCTCGACTGTGCTCAGCAGTTTGAGGCTGCTTTCAGCGGTCTGTTCGGCGATGCTCGGCAGGTCGTCTGCGTTCTGTTTGGCAGTCGGCGGCTGCATTCGACGGTACATTCGGCAGTTTGCCGCCACATTCGGTGGTCTGTTCGGTGACGTTCGGCAGATTGTCGGCTGTGTTCGGCGGTCTGGCAGTTGGCTGCTGCGTTCGGTGGGTTGATCGATGGCGTTCAGCGCACTTCAGGGACCCTGCAGTGAATGCTGAATTCACCACAGGGTCGTCGAATTGAACTCGCCGAAGTGGGCTGAATGACTGAGCACCGAAATTACAGTGCTCTCTGAATAACCCTTCTAGTGTAACTGTAAATAGAAACATTCATGTTTTTCTTTGTTGTGCTATAATATGATCCCATTGTAAGTCTCTAGTGGGCTATGAATACTCCGGATTTATTTGTTGCTAGTGGAAACATGCATGAGTGATTTCTGCAGTTATGTATACACATGTTCTCATACATGCCTTTTCTGATTTATTTCTCCTTATGGTTTCTTTTTTTCTGTTTCTCCACTTGTGTGTTCATCATGCTAGGTATGTACAGTTGTGTTCAAAATTATTCAACCCCCACTGAAATTGAGTGTTTTGGCCAGTTTGACATTGATTTTTATCATTCAGTCATCTTGCTTACAATTAAATCAAAGAGGCACGTGTAGGTCAGACAAATATAACATAACATTTATAATGAAATAACCACAAATGTCTTTTCTGTGCTCACATCATTATCAGTTTTATTCAACCCCCAAGTGACATTCAATCTTAGTACTTAGTACAACATCCTTTTACAGTTATAAAAGCTTTTAAACGTGAAACATAGCTTGACACAAGTGTCTTGCAGCGATCTACGGGTATCTTCGCCCATTCGTCATGGGCAAAAGCCTCCAGTTCAGTCACATTCTTAGGCTTGCGCACTGCAACTGCTTTCTTTAAGTCCCACCAGAGGTTCTGAATCGGATTTAAGTCAGGTGACTGCGATGGCCACTCCAAAATGTTCCAGCCTTTAATCTGCAACCATGCTCTAGTGCACTTGGAGGTATGCTTGGGATCATTGTCCTGTTGAAAGGTCCAACGTCTCCCAAGCCTCAGGTTTGTGACGGACTGCATCACATTGTCATCCAATATCTCCTGGTACTGAAGAGAATTCATGGTACCTTGCACACGCTGAAGCTTCCCTGTACCTGCAGAAGCAAAACAGCCCCAAAGCATGATTGACCCCCCGCCATGCTTCACAGTAGGCAAGGTGTTCTTTTCTTCATAGGCCTTGTTCTTCCTCCTCCAAATATAGCGTTGATCCATGGGCCCAAACAGTTCTAATTTTGTTTCATCAGTCCACTGAACACTATCCCAAAACTTCTGTGGTTTGTCCACATGACTTTTGGCATACTGCAGTCGACTCTTCTTATTCTTTGGAGGCAGCAAGGGGGTGCGCCTGGGAGTTCTGGCATGGAGGCCTTCATTACGCAGTGTGCTCCGTATTGTCTGAGCTGAAACTTCAGTTAAAGCTGCCTAATTGGTGCTTATTATGCTTTATTGCTGCTCCGTGACATCCACAGGTGTTTTCAATACCTGATTGAAAACACTTGAATGAACCTCTGTTCTTCAGAGTGGTAGTCTTTAAGGGGT
Organism: Leptobrachium leishanense; assembly: GCA_009667805.1. Classification (NCBI taxonomy): domain Eukaryota; kingdom Metazoa; phylum Chordata; class Amphibia; order Anura; family Megophryidae; genus Leptobrachium; species Leptobrachium leishanense. The sequence continues at coordinate 188,280,934 of CM019063.1, forward strand.
TGAATAATTGTGTCAATGAAGAATTCACAAAAGAAACATTTACTACTGTTTTACAAAACCAATTGATGTCATTTTAGTTGCACATGGTTCTTTAAAAAGTCCTTGTAGGATTTCATTCTGAATACAATTACAAATGTACACTAAATTCCCTAAAACCCTTTACAGCATAGGGGGTTGAATAATTTTGAACACAACTGTAGATTGTTTTAAAGTCTTATGACATACCCATTCAAATTGTCATTTTCATATCTTGTATAGACTCATCTGAGGGGAGGCAGCATCATCTTGACTAATTTTTGTGGTCTATGGGTGGCTGACAGTTTAGGCGATGGAACCGAATGGCAGATGTAGGTTAACCGGACACAAATGTCTTACACAAGTAAAGATAGCAGCCCGTGGACAACAGGAGCTGGAGTTGGTGCAGAGCTGAAGTTGTTAGCCGGGAAATCAGATAGTAACCAAGACCAAGATCAGGGGCATAGCTGCGGTCTGTAGCTGGGAATTCAGGCAGGTAACAAGGTAACAAGGGGCGAGCGAGCTTACGTTTCAATGGCCATTAAAACAAACTAAAACCTCCTGATAGTGTTTTGTTATACATGGAAATATATAGAAACGAGCGCAGATTACATCTTTTTTCTCTTGTTATGTTTTATACATGAACTGGGCTGTTACTCCTGGCTGTTGCAGCCGCTCTGGTGAGTACAGGCGCGACGCCATTTTTTCTGTATCTAGGTAACAAGGTCAGGTACAAAAGCCATGATTGGTAGCTGAGAGATCAGGAGTTGTAGATGGGAATTTGAGTCTGGAGCAGGGTCGCAATCAGGTAGTTAGGGAATCCACAAAATAGCAGGGCTTGAATGTAACCGAGAAGGTAAGGCAAGAACACACTGGAATGCTGGATTATAGGTTCAAAGGCAACTGAATAACTGAAGACTGCAAGAATGGATTGATGGGTATATATAGGGAGAGGTGACTGTGAAGGATCTCCTATGGCTGTTGGTCCTCCTACCTCAGCATCCAATATGGATATAAGAACTCTGACTGTCAATCTACCTGCCACCTGTATTATTGTGTCAACTTTGTAGCCTTCGGTGCATCATTACGTTGCATCTGAGGTGTCAGATGGGGAGGACTGTGCACGGAGATGGCGGCCACAAGGACACCAGAATGCTGGACTAACAGCGCCAACAGCAGTGGCACATGAATAATCTTGGACCTCTAGAGACAGGAGATGAAAGACTCTGAGGGGCATGACAAACATTCACATTGACACTCTGATTTTTCACTTTAATCAGGTGTGACATGTTATGTGTTTTGTCGTCCTGATGAAAACCTCAATGGTGGATTGATATGTTGATCATTTGCTCTAATACAATAGATGAACTTTCCAAAAACTCCTGAATGCACTCCCAATATTTGATGTTGTTTAGAAACAAAGTACATCCAGAAAGTGTTCCAGCAACTTTATTTTTTTTACACTTTTTATTTTGCAGCCGTATGATAAATTGTGTAATTCATTTTAGTTTCACATTAATCTATACTCATTACCTGAAAACGACAAAGCAAAAAAAGAAACCTGTTTTTTGTAAGATTGCAAATGTATTAAAAAGAACAAACTGAAATATTACAATGACATATGTATTCAGACCCTTTGTTATGACACTTGATATTTAACTCCAGTGCATCCCATTTCCCTGGATATACTTTGAGAGGTTTCTACACCAGGGATGTCAAACTCCGGCCGCCAGATATGGATTGCCTACAATACACAGAATTCTTTGAATGTAATTGATGGTCAGGGAATCATGAGAGTTGTAGTTCAGAAATATTTGGCGGGCTGGAGTTTGAGAGCCCTGTCATACACTTTGATTAGAGTCCATCTGTGGTGAATCCAATTGATTGTAAAGGAGATTGAAAGGCACATATGTCAGTTTGGAACGTGATTTTTCCTAGAGCCCAGCCAAATTGAGCGATTGGGTGAAGGGACTTGGTAAAAGTGGTGAGCAAGACCTCAATGGACATTCTGAGTGAGTGCCAGAGATCATGTGTGGACAAACCTTTGGAAGGACAGCCATCACTGTAAAACTCTACTGATATGGCCTTTATGGTAGATTGGCCAGACAGAAACAAGATTCTCTGTCTGATGAAGCGAAAATTGAACTGTTTGTCCTCAATTCAAAGCCATGTGTCATGAGGAAACCAGGCATCACTCATCATTTGTGCAATAGCATCTGAAGCATGGTGGCGGTAGCAACACTCTTTATTTTTTCTTCATAGCAGGGACTGGGAGAACGGTCAGAGTCGAGGGAAAGCTGAACACGAAAAGGGGAAGAGATAATTTTATGGCCCGTGTCAGACGAACGCAGTGATCACATCCGTCGTAGCATAGAATCATGAGCAATAGAGACCAGGGGGGAAATGGAGCAATTGCCTCCCCAAGAAAATCGCCGCTGGCGTTCTTCTTCTCCCTACGAGGCGAGCAGCCGCTGGCATGCAGCTTGGCCACTCGTCTGGGATGGGAACCACCTGACCAGCGAGCTGCTCCTCACTTTATGGCTTTGGTCATAGAATGGAGTGAATAGGTGAATAACAGACTCAAATCATTGTATTGTGTGGGATGTATTCAAAGGACACTGGCAAGGGGTAGATTAGAAGTCTTTTAAATTCCCTGTCTTATATCATTCGGCTGCCATCTCAGGTAGCCTGGGGAGCAATAGACCTCCTAATGCCTTATCTATACATTCCATCCTCCACCTCATTAACTGGTAAATACTGTAGATTGGATAAACCACTGCAGCAAAGTAAAACTTTTGCACAGATCTTGGTAATCATCATGGGTAAAAAAAAAAAAAAAAAAAAAAAAAAAAAAATCGCAAAAATGGAAACAGGAAATAAAAGAAACCTAACTTTGTTTTCCATTTTTACACTCAATTATTTTAAAGATTCAAAGAAAAAAACAGCAGCATTTGCTTTATAAGGAGGTATTATTTGTAATGCACAAATAATCTAGTTACAGTTTATGAAAATCTGGTCCTTGTGCTCATGTCCTTGGATTGCACCAGAAGGTTCACCTTCCAACAAGACAATGACCCTAAGCACACAGCCAAGACAATGCAAGAGTGGCTTAGGGACAATTCTGTGAATGTCCTTGATTGATGTAACCAGTCTGGACATGAACCAAATTAACCATCTCTGAAGGGGCTTTGAAAATAGTTGTCCACTGATGGCCCTTATCCAAACTGATGCATGCCAGAAACTACACAAGTTCAGCTGTGCAAAGCTAGTTGCATCATACTGAAAATGACATGAAGCTATAAATGCTGTTAAAGGTGCTTCAAGTATTTTATTCAGGGTCTGAATATTTATGTCCAGGGCTTTTTTTCAGGGGGTACTCGGGAGTACGCAGTACCGGCACCTCACCACTCAGTACCGGCACCAACAGGAGAGAACATGATGCTCCTCCTGCAGTGGCAGGCAGAGAATCGGAAGCGCTCAGCAGCTCATGTTGCTTCTGAACGCTTCCGTTTGTCAGGAGTGTATGTAGGGACTAATAACCCCCTTCCCCAGTAATTGACAAGTGAGAGTTGCTCCCCCCTCTCTCTGCTGCCACTGAAACTTTGAACAGCACGGGGAGGGGGGTGCAGCATGTTACACACATCTGCCAGAGCTGCGGATTGCCAGACAAGCGGTATGATCAGAGCTGGCACTGTAAGGCGGTAGTGAGTTTTATTGCTGTGGAGCTCATACACACTGCACATTACTATGAGTTTCATTGCGGTGGAGTTCATACACACTGCACTTTACTGTGAGTTTCATTGCTGTGGAGCTCATTCACACTGCACATTACTGTGAGTTTTATTGCTGTTGAGTTCATACATACTCAGCAAAAGTGAGTTTCATTGCTGTGGATCTCACAAATGCTAGGGGATTATCCACTCAGTGCCATCGTTGCAAAAAAACAAACAAAACATAAACAGCTAACTGCCCTGCAATACAGATTTTTCTTGCAACAGAGGCACCTGATAACCCCCATAGGGTTACAACAATAGTTGTAGTTCATTTAAAGGAACACAGTATTAAAAAATATGGTTCCCTTTTATAGTGTCTTCCTTTAAGTGAGCTACAACTATTGCTTATGAGGACATGAAAATAGTCATAATAATCAGTTTTTCCCCAGACCTATTTTTCCAGAAAAAAAGCACTGCTTATGCCAGTGTAACATTTAAGTTTCTTCCTTTTGTCAAATATATGCCCTCAAAAATCAGTTTTTCTTCCTTGCCATTATACGGGTATTGAGTGTGGAATGATGTGAAAACAATTTTAAACAATCTTAGTAAAGGCTGCAACATAAATGTGAAAACATGATGGGGTTAGAATTTTAGCGCATAGTCAACGTTTTAATATATATATATAACCTCTGAATTACAAATATGATTTGGCCTAACACTTGTCATTGATAGGTTAGTCATACCTTGTATACAGATTCTACACATTTCACCTTTTGTTGCAGTTGGCACGATTTGACCCTTGAAATGTAGAAAATCTTCTAATGCAGGCAGAACTAAACGGCACGAGTCTGTTTTGAAACTGGACGCCACTGTTTATTACACTTGCTCAGAGCTCATTAATGCATTTGCCCTCTGTGCAGTTACAACCGCTTCTTCTGACAACAAGCCATATACTGTTAACTGCTCCTGAAAACACTGACACAATTATTGAATATAAACACACAATCAGATGGTTACAGGCCAAGGGACTAGAAGCAGAGCAGCTAATCTTTCTTCGCTATGTCTCCTTGCGTTCCTCCACCTCTTGAATATGTGGTGATGGATTATGGGAGATGCTCTCTTTAAACAGGACATGCAAGGAATATTTGCACCCCCAAATTGGAGAGATTAGGACATATTTGCGGAGGATTGGGGAGTTTTATTGCGTGTGACAGCAGCTGCTGGTTAATATTCATGAGCTTGATAAGTGGGGAAGTGCAGGCCTGACAGGTTGGGGGGGGGCGCAGAATAGAAAAATGTATCAGGGAAATTAAACACAAGAAAATACCAATGGAGCGTTAAAATAGAAGAGAGATAAACTGGGAGGCAGATATTAAAAAATAATAATAAGGTATGCAGTGTAGGTAAGTGAAAATATGCAAGCAGGACTAAACAAATGATGGAAAGGGGGAAACTGAAATGATTAGAATAATCATCTTCCTCCTTTGACATCAAAACTCTAGAAGAATATGTAATATAAGAGACTAATAGAATAATAGATCATATATTTGGGTATCGTGGTTCAGCATGCTGGATGTATATTTAATTTCTGTCTGGATCAACCAAAGTAAATTGTGTTGTGAACTCGTTTGGAAATATATAAAGATGTCATTTGTGCTTTCTCCAGTCCTTCATACATACAATGATTTTTCAGCTTAAAATTTAAATTGCTTCGTGACAATTTTCGACATTTTCCATTCTAGTCAACAACAAGAAATATCATTGGTACCATCAGCATTTTAGGTCAGACATGGGACGTGGGCTGGTGTGGACTTAGGGTCGAGGAAGGTGTTCTTTGGACCAGTAGTGTGTTTGGCAGGTCTATGGGTTAAGACTCCTGTCTTGGCTGAATGAATCAAAGCTCCAATTGCTGCAGCCATAATTGATTTACAACTAATGCCACTCTTACAGGTAAAGATCCACAGACTGGCAATAGAAAATGGTTTCAAGCTGGCCGGTGGCTCAAATCATGTTATCTTAAACACATGCAAAGATTATCCCCTAATGTTTTTAAGGATAATGTAATATATTTGGGCTTTAACAAACTTAATAACTGTCCATGACTGGTGAGTAGTGTCAACATGGATGATCACAAATAGAGACAATCTAGCCCCGAAATTGCACCAAACAATGAATTTCCCCGTACGGTGCACTTTCGTGGTCGTTCGGCTGTTCAGAATGCAGGCAGTTCATAAAATTTTGGTGAATTGCCAGAAAATACGATGCCTGTTCGACGGCAGTGAAATCCCCATAGAGAAGCAATGGTTAACCAATTCAGAGAAGTGCCATGCTTTTCGGTGTTTTCCTTTGGCAGGTTTATTCAGGTGAACCCCATAGGCTTCAATGTTAAAAATATTCCTGTTTTTATACAATATCTAGTAAACTGTTTATTAATTTAATCTGCATCAAAAGTCTCTTATTTCTTTTTTTATGATCTTTTAAGCATTTTTCATGATTTGTTTGGCAAATTTTTTTTCTGAACTTTTTAAATAGCAGGTGTTTTTTTCTGTAACGGACCATTTTATTATCATTCATAGGACCTTATATGTTAATTCCAGACATTTTCCTTCAGTAGTTTTTTTTTGCAAAGTAGTTTTTTTTTGCAAACTGCATTTAAATTTTGAAACTTTCAATCTTTTATTTATTTTTATTTTTTTACCCTGTTCATCGACTTGTTGGCTATTTTCATCATTTTTTCAGCTTTTTCCAGCAGCTGGTCAGCGCTGTGTTCGGCGGATCGTCGCCTTTTTCCGGACATGTTTGTCGTGTTTTTTTGCAGCGGTTTCAAGTGATCCGATACTTCGGATCGTATCGTCTGTGTTTTTCGGCAGATTTTATACTTTTTTTCGGCGATTTTTGCAGCGGTTTTGGGGCGGATTTTTGGATCCACTCCCTGCACTCCGGGGACCCTGTGGTGAATGGGGAGTTCACTGCATGGTCAGGGAATTTGATTCTCCAAAGTGCAGGTAACGAGAGAGCACCGAATGTTGGCGACATTTCAGTGCTTTCTGAATAACCCCTTTAATTAAATAATAAGCATGGGGCTAATACTAAATCAATCATAGGGAAACTGTCAGAATATTCTTTTTTTTTTTTAGGCAATTAATATTTTGTTTAGTTTGCATAAAAAAAAAAATCCGGTCCAGCTTTTATATCATATACAGTTGCAAGAAAAAGTATGTGAACCCTTTGGGATTACGTGGAGTTTTGCATGAATTGGTCAAAAAATTTGCTCTGATCTTTATCTAAGTCACAACAATTTGAAAAACACAGCCTGATTAAAATAATACAACACAAACATTATATGTTTTCATGTGTTTATTGAACATAACATGTAAACATTCACAGTGCAGGGTGGAAAAAGTATGTGAACCCCTAGCCTAATGACTTCTCCAAGAGCTAATTGGAGCCAGGAGTGAGCCAACCTTGAGTCCAATCAGTGTGATATTATAGGATGTGTTGCTGAAAGCTGTCCTGCCCTTTAAAAACACACACCAGTTTTGGGTTTACTGGTTTCAAGAAGCACTGCCTGATGTGAACAATGCCTCGCAGAAAAGCGCTCTCAGAAGACCTACGATCAAGAATTGTTGACTTGCATGAAGCTGGAAAGGGTTACAAAAGTATCTCCAAAAGCCTTGACGTTCATGTGTCCACGGTAAAACAGACTGTCTACAAATGGAGAAAGTTCAGCACTGTTGCTACTCTCCCTAGGCGTGGTCGTCCTGTAAAGATGACTGCAAGAGCACAGTGCAGAATGCTTAATGAGGTAAAGAAGAATCCTAGAGTGTCAGCTAAAGACTTACAGAAATCCCTGGCACATGCTAAATTTTTGTTGACATATCTACAATAAGGAAAACATTAAACAAGAATGGAGTACATGGGAGGACACCACGGAGGAAGCCATTGCTGCCCAAAAAGAATATTGCAGCACGTTTGAAGTTTGCAAAAGAGCACCTGGATGTTCCACAGCACTACTGGCAAAATATTATGTGGACAGATGAAACCAAAATTGAGTTGTTTGGAAAAAACACACAACACTTTGTGTGGAGAAAAAAAGGCACAGCACACCAACATCAAAGCCTCATCCCCACTGTAAAACATGGCGGAGGGAGCATCATGGTTTGGGGCTGCTTTGCTGCCTCAGGGCCTGGACGGATTGTTGTGATTGATGGAAAAATGAATTCCAGAGTTTATCAAGACATTTTGCAGGAAAACGTAAGACCATCTGTCCGCCAACTGCAGCTCCGCAGAGGATGGGTGATGCAACAGGACAGTGACCCAAAGCATACAAGTAATTCAACAAAAGAATGGCTTCAACAAAACAAAATACGCCTTCTGGAGTGGCCAAGTCAGAGTCCTGACCTCAACCCGATTGAAATGCTGTGGCATGACCTTAAGAGAGCGATTCACACCAGACATCCCAAGAATATTGCTACACTGAAACAGTTTTGTGAAGAGGAGTGGTCCAAAATTACTCCAGATCGTTGCGCAGGTCTGATCTGCAACTACAGGAAACGTTTGGTTGAGGTTATTGCTGCCAAAGGAGGGTCAACCAGTTATTAGGTCCAAAGGTTCACATACTTTTTCCACCCTGCACTGTGAATGTTTAAATGTTCAATAAAAACATGAAAACATATAAAATGTTTGTGTTGTATTATTTTAAGCAGACTATGTTTTTCAAATTGTTGTGACTTAGATGAAGATCAGAGCATATTTTATGACCAATTCATGCAAAACTCCACGTAATCCCAAAGGGAACACATAGTTTTTCTTTCAACTGTAAATATAAAAAAATTATCATAATTGTTGAGTCTTCATGTCTGGCATTATTAGTAACAATTTTTTTAAAGGGATACTCTTGGGTTAATTAGGAGGAAATTCGAGGGCCTGATTATTCGGTCCACAAGCTCTGCAACCTCCCCTCTTGTTTTAACCCTTTGATCTTTTTTAAAAATGTACCTTAAATCCAGCGCTGGGTTCCTTCGGCACTTCTCTGGACGTAGGTATATGGCCAGATTTCTGTAAACTACATGTGTAAGCGACACGTGTCGTATGACCACACATAGGCAACCAATCCAGTGGTTCGTAATGCTGAATGCATTGAGAGCCATTGGTGGGAGCTAGGTTCCAAAAGTCCCAAATACCGGAACCTGAGATCAGCGCTTATGGTTCTGGGTTGTGACTTGCAGGGTTATTCAGAGAGATTCGAAAAGTCACCGCACGTTCGGTGACTTTTCGTTCTCTTCAATTCGGTTCCTGTTGCCGATCCCATTTCGGTGACCCTGCGGTGTATTCAGCAAGTACCAGAGGGTCCCCGAATTGCAGGGAAAAGCTGCCGCAAACCCGACGAAAACTAACCGCAAAACCCACCGAATGCATGCCGAAAACCGCAAAAACATCTGGATTAACCTTCGAAAAGCCCAAGCAGGAGCCGATCACACACAGCGGAGCAGCCGAACAGGAGCCGAATCACACAGAGCCAAAGCAGCTAGGAAGCAGAGGAGGCAGTGAATAAATTAGCAAAACCGTTTGTATGAATCTGTGAAAATGAAACGCTGTTTGCAAAGAAACTACTGAGCGAAAATGTCTGAAATTTATACAGGAGGTCCAGGGAAATAAAGATAATAAAGAGGGCTGTTACAGAAAAAATAGGTAAACTTAAAAAAAAAAAAAAAAAAAAAAAAAAATCGGGCTTTTAAAAAAAAAAAAAAAATCTGAAAAATGCTTAAAGTATCCTAAAAAAATCTATAAATAAAGAGACTTTTTGCTGCAGAATTTTATAATGAATGGTTTATTAGATATTGAATTAAAACGGGAATATTTTTAACATTGAAGTCTATGGGATTCTCCTGAATAAATCTGCCGAATTAAACCACCGAATGGCAGAGCATTAGGGGAACCTTTCACTGCTGGTTTGTGTTCTTTGAATAGCCGAAGCAGTGCTTTTTCATGGGGATTTCACTGCCCTCGAACAGGCACCGTATGTGCAGGCAATTCGCCAGGATTTGGCGAATTGCCTGCTCTCTGGATAGCAGAATGGCCAGGAAAGGCAACCTTTGTGCGGTGCGGTGACTTTTCGAATCTCTTTGAATTACCCTGTTACTTTTCCAATAGATCAGAATACTGTATTTGTCAGGCTCGCGCCATGATGGAGCCATGGCAGGGCCTTAATATCAAATAATATCCCAAGCACTGGGGGAGAGCAGATGAAGCAGACACAGGAACTTATGCTGGTAAATAAGTGTATATTCAGAACACACAGCAACAAGTCTGATACAGAAATAACAGAGCACTGGATACAACAGGAAAAGTCACTCTGCGTGCAGGTAGTGTCTATGTACCAGGGATTGTGGGCTATATAGTCCACTGTAGACAGGATCCTCTGCATGGGAACCAGGAGCTCTTGGCACAGGTACCTTGGTAGCAGGAAGGTAGAATAAAGCAGAACACAGGTAGCCACAGGTGCAGTCTCTTAGGCCCACAGGATAGTGGGCTATGCAGTTACCACTGCAGAAAGGATCCACTGAGCTGGAAACTGTACCTTTGTGAAAAGCTCCTATCTGCAATGCTGGCAGAAAAGATCCTACAGAGGATGGTGGGTAATACTGACATAACATACGGTGAGGGAGCTCTCAGAACCTCACATGGGCAAGGAAGCAAGGAAAATGACAGAGCATAGAAGGAAGGACGTGTCCAGGTTATATGCACACCCACTCAGGAGCTGGCACAGGGATTAACCCCTGAGTGGATGCAGACAGGAGCAACAGCAATATCGTGTATACAGGCAGGCATGACAGTATTTTAGCAAAGTTCCATGGCTCCAGTTTCCAGTGATTACTGCTCCCTTTGCTCTTGTAATCTCCCAACTTGACTGTTGTAATAATTTTCTTGCTGGCCTCCCTCTCTCCCACCTTGCCCCCATTGAATCCATTCTGAATGTCTCTGCCAAGCTCATCCACCTCACCCACCGCTCTGTCTCTGCCGCTCCTCTCTGCGAATCCCTTCACTGGCTCCCCATCCACTTAGAATTTAATTCAAAATTTTTACCCTGACCTACAAAGCTCTCACTAACTCAGCATCCCACTACCTGTCCTCACTAGCTTCTCCCGCATCACCTCTTCCCATGATAGAATGCAGAGACACGCACAGCCCCCATCCTTTGGAACACTCTTCCTCGTACTGTCAAACTTTCCTCTAGTTTCCCTTCCTTCAAACGCTCCCTTAAGACATTCCTATTTAGGGAAGCCTACCACCTGACTCACTGACGAAACCAGTCCATCACTCCCAGAAGTCCATCACTCTTACCTTGATTGTGAGTTCCCAAAGGAATAGGGCCTTTGTTTCCTCCTGTACTGGTTTGTCAAAATGTTGTTAATGTATTGTAACCGTGTCTATGTTGTGCCCATTGTACAGCACTGCAGAATATGCTGGCGCTATATAAATAACATGTTATAATAGCTAAGAAATAGCACATCCCAGTCCTATCATAGCCTTATTTTCAAACTAGTCACATGAAGCTTTATTCTTCTAAAATGAAAAGCAACATCTCTAGCTGCCCCAGTGATTACTGCTCCCTTTGCTCTGTGCTTTACTATTTTAAGAAAAGACGACTGGTTTGCCAGAATATATGCTGCTACTTAATGAGTACATACTACATTTTTTTCCTGAATATTTTGAAAGAAATTTCAAAGGCTTCTTAAGAATAACCTTTGCCTCTGTGTAAGAAACAAAAGTTATTTTTAAGTTGTAATGGGCATTTAATCTCCGATTTAGCCTAGCTACTTTGGAAAAATCCTGCCTGATCTAAGCTAAAATGAAGCATGCTTGGATTGCCGACTGCTTGAAATACAAGGGAAAAAAATTGAATAAATTTTTATTTCCTGCAATAGATTCTATTTTACTGTACAGGTGTGCTGATATATCAGTGAGACAAGTCAATTTTGGATCTTACTCTATCATTCTTTCTTGCACTGAGGGGAAATACACTGAAGGGAAATCAATAATTGGGGATTGTAAAGAACTGGCAAGAGAGTTGCACATTTTAGCCCAAAGTAGTAAGTAGCCAAATTAAAAATGAAAAAGAAAACAAATCTCCAGTTTTGACTTCTTATCCATTCACCTATCTCTGTTACAAAATGTCATTCCAGTGTATGGTGTAAGGTCCCCAACCCTGTCCTCAGAGAGCACTAACAGGCCAGGTTTGTCAGATAAAATAAGGTGTACATTACAAAAGATGTGAATGCACTCTTATTACACTCAGGGCAATATTCCCGTGTGAACGCTAACTATAGCCTTCGGGTGAGTAAGTGTAAACGTGAGGATAAGTGATACTACACTAATGCATGCCTCCCTTATTACCTCCCAACGCTAAACCCGTGAGAAATTCATTTTTGCATCAGTGATTGCGCTAACTTACTGTACTTTGCGCATCCTATACTTAACATGGGGAGCACAATCAGTAATTAGCGTTAGAATAAGTAAGGTATTACAAAGTCCTAAAGCTAATTACTGCACCGATGCACAAACCTAAAATTTAGCTACTTCTGGAAGCTGGTGGTAACTGATTCCACTTTTGCAGAATAAGGTAACACCAGCTAACCTCCCCCACCCTAATAAATCAGATACTCACCACACATCCCGCAGCAAGAATGGCGTCCACATCCACTGCTTCTGGACGTTGGGAGCAGAGTGAGACTGGGGACAAAAAGAGAGAGAGATTGCCCAGGGCTCATGTCCTACCAGCACAACCCTTCATGGAGTCCTATGGACTCCAGGCGGTGATACTCCCCAGGGTAGTGGTGCGTTCCCGGGGCAGGCTGCTGAATTAGTGCCTTTTCACATCATGAAACAGTTGATTGTCAAAATAGAAACTATTATGAAATTAAATATAATACATCTAATATCAGTTAAAAAGCAATAGATGCAGCATAAAGTTGCTTGAAGTCTGCAGAAGGCTACATGGTTACTGGTATTAAACCCTGGCCTACATTCATTCCAGAAGGAGACTAAGTACTGTTTAACACCAAATCTCACCTTACGAGACCTAGATCAGGTCACTATTGGCAACCACCAACCCCCAACTCCCGATTCAAGCATGGATTGTAGCCTTGGTTCTGGAAGATCCAGAAACTCAGCCATGATGGATAAGTGACCAAAGAAAAGAACAATAAAGGGTTTACATTTAATAAGTAAAAGGTGTATGGTTAAAAATGTTTACGTGCCATTTGTTAAAATAGTTTGCAGTTTGGTTAATATCGTTCTATGTTTTCTAGTTTTTATTTTATTTGTCTTGCAAATTGACTGTAAGCAAGTTCATTTACCTCTCTGTACGTATTCATTGATATGCCATCCTGTGCATGATAAGAGCAATTGCTGGTGTCCTCAGAATAATTAAATTTTGCCACTGTGGAATTTGTTTGTCACATTTTTGCAACAGATAGATTGTACAATTGAAAAAAAACAACAATTCTTCAGTGTTTTTTTCTCTATTTTCCCACCTTTGTTTACAATTTTATGTTCTAAAATACAGTTCTGTTGTCAATTCACACTTTATAAAATAATCCCATTCACTGTGTGTCAAACAGGCTTAGGCTAGCCATAGCCATGTGTGTACAACGCGAAATTTCATCACCCTCCCTGATTGTGTTATGACATGTTTAGTGATCTATGCTTTTATGTAACCCAGTCATCCAATAATTCAATATTAGGGAATGTTGGGTTACTAATAGATAATACATTTTTAATGACCACTATTGCAACTCACCCCTTTTTTCTACAGAACCCTATACCTTGGAAATACTTCAGGGGGTCGCTGGAAAAAGATCCATCCACTCAGATTATTCAGGTTTCGTGCCAAAAGTGGTATTGTAATTCCAATTAATAAATGCATTTCACTTGTTATTGCCGACGATGCTGCTATAATAAATTAACAATACTAGTCCCAAATATGTATTCCGCAAATAAAAAAATGAACATCGGATTGACAGGAATCGAGGTGGCTGTAGAGGTGTTTGATGAGCGAAGTAGCTTAATTGAAAGCTGACGGGCCTCAGTGATTATTCTGTATGGAGACAGCATTGGAGGGAGAGATATAATGACTGGGGATGGTCGGAAGGAGTGAGAGATGAAATGCGAGAGTGTGAAGCAGTGAGGTGGGGTTATTAGGAATACAGGTGTTGATAGGGGGGCAGAGAAACAAAATAACCCATGTGTGAAGTGAATTACTGTTTTACAATGCATTATCAAATATCATGCAAGTCCGTGTGCTTCATGTATAGTAACATGTTTGTGAGTTGTGCTATATGTCTCACGAAAATAATAACCAATTGCTACTTGGTTTTCTTCTAAGTGGGAAACATCATGACTATAGTTTTCCTTGTGTCATCATTAAAAGGGGTGCTACATCGAATAGTGTGTGCCAGTTACAGAGTGGCTACAAGACAGGGTCAACACTTAACCTTTAGGCTGGGTTCACACCTAGCCGTTTTAACGCGTGTTCGTGCACGCTTTAAAACGCAGGAACGGGGGCGTGGCCTGGAGCGGGATGAGAGCAGACGTGTAGGCTGATCTCTCCGTCCTGACGACCGTAGAACCCGAGCTAAACTGGAGCAGATCCCTCTCAAGTCGACTCCCATCACCGCTGACTACCTCCTGATGTCTCCCGCCAAGGTATCGCGGGCGAAGGGGACCCCGGGCACGCAGGTGGCCCCGATATTTCGCCCTCTCACATCCGGGCCTACTCCCCAAGATGGCGGCCGCAGCTCTCCGACAGCTTCCTCCGCATGCTCTAGCCCCGGGGGGCCCCCTGAGGCAGCAACTAAAGGAGATGTGCAGCAGATCCTCGGCCGGCTGGTCGAGGTCCAGCAGTTTCTGGCGGGGGAGCTGGACAGGTCGGCGCGCGCCATTCGGGGAGAGATCCACGCGGTTGGCGCCCGAACTTCCGCTTTGGAGGAAGCGGTGACCACGCTGTCCAAAGGCCATAACACGGTGGTGGACAGGTCCAACGTATTGGCGGAACGTATCCAGCACCTGGAGCAACAAGTGGAGGACCTTTCCAACAGGTCGAGGCGCAACAACCTACGACTCCGGGGGCTCCCGGAGTCGGTTCCCTCCGTTTCTCTGGAGAAGACGGTAATGACTTTGCTACACTCCCTGATGCCTGACTTTACCGCGGACCAACTTTTACTAGACCGAGTGCACCGCGCCCTGAAGGCAAGGGTGGCCCCCCCAGCGGGTCCTAGGGACGTGATTTTCCGCTTTCACTATTTCACATCAAGGGCAGCGGTATTAAGGGCCCTGCGGGACTCTCCTCTCAAATATCAAGATGCAGAGCTACAGGTCTTCCAAGACCTGGCGCCTACCACGCTGGCCCGACGCCGTCCCTGGAAGCCCGTCGCTGACCATTTGAGGAGCCATGGAGTCCGCTTCGCTTGGGGTTTCCCCCTAAAAATGCTAGCCTTCCACAATGGCACCACGACCATCTGCGCCTCGTTGGCGGGGGCTCCTGCCTTTTTGGCCCAACTCGGCCTTCCGGCCCTGGAATTACAAATAACGGATCCCTCCCTGCAGCCTCTGGAACCGGTGGAAGTAGAGTGGGAGGTTATTCCCCCATCTGGCTCCCCTCGCCCTCCGTCGTGAGGGGGCCATCGTGGCTGCATCATGGATCCGGTCCCTTTCGCCCAGCTGACGTATCCCGGGTGACGATCCCCACTCACGGGCGCTCTTGTGGGTAACATGGTGGGGTACGGGCAGCGGCGGGCCTGTGGTCACTTGGGGATTTGTGCCCTGTTGAGGTGGAGGCTTTCCTGCCTCCCCCTTCCCACAGCACATGCGGGGCTTTGCATGCCGTTCTGTTTTACTGTCAAGTTAATTGATTATTTGTTCAATTCTCTGATCTGCGTTCACATTATTTTGTCATATTGGTAGTTTTTGGGTTCTTTCTATGTCCATATGTATGCTGCTTCACGCGTCAATTAAGGAGGTAGCATGTGTGGTTACCATGTCCTCCTTATCCGTCCCCCCTATCGAGGGACTACCCGGGACTCTATTGAGATTGTCTCGGGCTTTCCTTCTATGTTTTTTTCTGTTACTTTATATTCCCCCTCCTGCATTTCCCTCTTGGTGTCTTGTTCTTATTCGTCTTGTTTGTCTGCATGTTACCCTGTCTATGTTATCTGTGTGTCTGGCACTGATGTGGGTTGAGGGCGCTGGAGTACAACATCACCTCACTCCTAGGACCTATGATCCCACCTAGAAAGGTTACAGCCCTTTCGCTTAATGTGAAGGGCTTAAATTCCCCCCAGAAGAGGAGACTAATGTTTCGAGATCTTCGACGCAAACATGTTGATATAGCGTTTCTCCAGGAAACGAGGCTGCCTCGGCAGGAATCGCACAGGCTGCGAGACCCCCGTTTCCCCCAAGTGTTTTCCTCCTGCGCTCTCAACAAACATAACGGAGTGGCTATCCTTATACATAAAAACTGTCTTTTTACAAAACATGATGTATATACTGATTTGGCTGGACGCTATGTTATCCTGTCGGGCACACTTGGTCTGAGATCCGTCACCTTGGTTAATGTTTATGCTCCGAACACACCCGATAAACCGTTCTGGGATGCCCTTCACGCTGACTTGGATAGATTTGCTTCGGGGGACGTTATCATGTGTGGGGACTTTAACGCGGTCCCATGTCCCGCTATTGACAGGTTTCGCCCTACCGCCGACCCTTCCTTGACTGGGGGTTCACGACAGGACGCCATGTTTGGCTCTTTTTTAACCCAGAAGGCCTTGATAGATATTTGGCGGGTCTCCCATCCCTCCACTAAAGATTTTACCTTTTATTCTAATCCCCACGGGTCCTACTCCAGGATAGACAACATTCTCATCTCTCCCTCCCTCCTTCCGTGGGTGGTGGCGGCTTCCATTGGGGTTATCAGTTGGTCGGACCACGCGGAGGTGGTGCTGGAGCTTGGTCTCCCTGACTGCTCCCCGGTGTGGAATTGGCGATTGGGCTCTCATACATTGCAGGATGCGGGGTTGGTCGAGGAGCTTAAAGGGGAACTGGAGACATATTTCCGAGAAAATGGCGAGGGGGAGGTTTCCTTTTCTACCGTATGGGCGGCACATAAAGCTGTATTGAGAGGGGAGATTATTAAAAAGGTTTCCTATCGTAAGCGCCTTAAGCTACAACGCGTATTAGAGTTACAACACACGCTGCAGGCGCAGGAATTGGATCATAAATCCGCACCCTCACAGGAGGGTTTTGACCGCTTGCAAGGCACCCGACAGGCTCTGAACAGGCTGTTGCTCGATGATGTCGCTAGATCAATGACCTGGTCAAAGCGCAGGTATTATGAATCCGCGAACAAGATGGACACGCTGTTGGCGCGGCAGATTCGCCCGCGTCCCCAAGCGACCCGCATTACCTCCCTCAGAGACTCGGCCAATAGACCGATCAATACCCCACAACAAATTAAACGAACCTTTACTGAGTATTACTCCTCTTTATATAATCACTCCCCTCTACACTCGCCTCCCACGTCCTCCCACCTAGCAGATATTAACTCTTTTCTTACCAGCGTTGACTTGCCCACACTTTCATCGACACAAGGGGAGGCGCTCGCGAAGGACTTCTCCCTCGAGGAGATTTCAGAAGCCATAGTTTCACTAAAACCGAATAAAGCTCCCGGCCCAGATGGCTACACAGCCCGCTATTACAGAACTTTCCTCCCGATACTTGGTCCCCACCTGGTAACTTTGTTTAATGCGGTCAAGGGGGGTAGCCCGTTTCCGTCCGACTCCCTGTTGGCATCCTTGGTGGTTCTTCCTAAACCGGGTAAGGACCTCTCCGGCCCATCGGGTTACCGCCCCATATCCCTGTTAAATCTCGATGTCAAGATCTATGCTAAGGTATTGGCTACCAGACTTAACCCGCTGTTACCATCTCTAATACACCCTGATCAGGTGGGATTCATACAGGGGCGCCAAGCATATGAGAACACCCGTAGGGCGGCGGGCGCGATCTGGCACCTAGAGGCGAGGGGCCAGCCTTCATTGCTTTTGTCCTTGGACGCAGAGAAGGCGTTCGACCGTATCGAATGGCCTTTTCTCTTCGCCCTGCTGGAGCGTATGTCCTTTCCCCCTGATTTCTGTTCCGCGGTTCGGGCCCTTTACTGTAACCCTCGGGCTGACGTTGTCATACCCGGTTCCGGGACGTCCACTTTCCCTATTTATAACGGTACCCGCCAGGGTTGTCCTCTTTCTCCCCTTTTGTTCGCTCTCACCCTAGAACCCCTACTAACGCACATACGCTCTTCCCCAGACATCCAAGGCATAACGGTTCAGGGGGAATCCTTCAAGGTATCCGCCTATGCGGACGACGTGCTACTTACCCTGACCTCTCCAGAGTCCTCATTGACGGCCACTACTGCATTATTGTCCCGTTTCTCGAATGTTTCGGGGTATAAAGTCAATCTTGACAAATCAATCATCTTACCTTTCCACCTCTCCCGCACGGGGATCCAGAACTTGATTGCCCGATTCGGATTTAAGATGGCGTCTACCTCAATCCCATATTTGGGTATTCACTTGCCAAGCAAATATAAGGACCTATACAAGGTCAATTACCCACCTTTATATGCTAAACTGCGGCGGGAGATGGAGGTGTGGAATAGGGAGTGCATTTCCTGGATTGGACGCGTACATTGCGTTAAAATGAATCTGTTGCCTCGCCTGTTGTACCTGTTCCAGGCGCTTCCATCTCCCGTCGACCCAAGTGACCTCCGATTTCTGCAATCTAACATCGACGCGTTCGTGTGGAGGGGGGGAGGCGTCGGGTGGCAAGATCTACACTGTATCGCCCAAGAGAATTGGGAGGCCTCGGACTTCCTAATTTACAATGGTACTTCCAGGCGGCGCAACTATCCCAGGTGGTGGCATTACACTCTCCGCCCAACATCCACCGCTGGGTGGACTTCGAGTCGGCGTGTGTGTTCCCGGAGGACCCCAGATACTGGATGTGGCTCCCTAAACGCCTGCGACCCCAAGAACCGGTACCCTGCCCCCCGCTGAGTCACTCAATGGCGCTATGGGATTCCCTTGCCTCCTCCAAAAAACTACGTCAAGTTCCATCTTCCATGCTCCCACTGTGGAGAAACCCACAGTTTCCACCGGGGCAAGAGCCGGAACAATTCTCTAGATTTATCAAGGGGGGCATCCTGCGGCTCAGAGACCTGCGGGATCATACTGGACTGTACTCTTTCGACTCCATGTCAGCCCGCTCCCAGCTGCTTCCGCGGGACTCCTTCCGCTACATACAGCTCCGTCACTTTGCCTCTACCACAGAAAATAAAATGGCTGGCTCCTCTCCTCTCACCTTCTTTGAACGACTATGCTTATCTGGAGACCCGCCCCGAGGCCTCATCTCCAGGCTCTATGTCCACCTAGCGAGCACACCCTCCTTGCCTGCTCTCACTTACATGGCAGCATGGGAGAGAGATTTCGGATCGACGCTCGAGGGGGATGAATGGCTGGACATCTGGGAGGCAGCTCGAAAAGTATCCATATGCTCAACCTTGCAGGAACAGGGGCTCAAGACTATGATGAGGTGGTACGCCACCCCTGTGCTCCTCCATAAAGCGAACGCGGCCATTCCTGACGACTGTTGGAGGGGATGCGGAGAAAGAGGTACTCAGGCTCATATGTGGTGGTCGTGCCCTGCAATTTCCAAATATTGGGACTCAGTACAAGCCCTGGTGGAACAGATCTTTGGATCTGAAGTCCCAAAGGACCCCTGGACATACCTATTCGCCAACCCGGTTCCGGACTTCACTGTACACCACAACCGTCTCCTATCGAAAATACTATTAGCAGCAAGGAAAGCGGTGGCGGAGTCCTGGAGAGCTCCGCAACTCCCTCCGCAGAGACGTATATTGCAGATCATGGACCACATTCAATTGATGGACGAACTCTCGGCAAAGATGCATCACACCTTGCCGGCGTACCAGAGAGTTTGGGATGCTTGGGATGCCTTTGGGGTGTAATAGACTCCTGGGAGTGCTTGGTTTGCTCACCCTCTAATATACCCTGGTATGCCATCGGCTCCTTTAGTGCCTTTATCTGTTTTGTTAGTTAGTATGTCGGTGTATCGTGTTGTCCTGTACTGTCACTGTTTAAGTGTGTTCTGTTCCCTTCCCTTCCCAGTATGTTATTCCCCTGTGTTGTGTCTCTCTTTTCTTCACTCGCTTATATCACTCTCCTGCGCTACGCAATGGGTTTCACTTATATATATCATCTATGATTGGGTCAGGGGTGAATCTTCACTCATTCAGATTTTGTGTTGCTGTATATATTGATTTGCTCTGACTTCTATAAATAAAGTCTTTAAAAAAAAAAAAAACGCAGGAACGGGGAAATCCCATGCTTTGCTATGGGACCCATTCAGACCTAAGCGTTTTACAGCGCGCAGGAACGCACGTTAAAACAGCTAACGCAAAAAGAAGTTCGGGAGCTTCTTTTCGGGCATACAGCAGAACGTTTGCGGCCATATCATAGCCGCGAATGCGCTGCAACGCGCGTTTTTTGTATGCGCAAACGCGCGTAAAAAAACGCACGCATTGCGCGACGCAGCGCTACGCCCGGGTGTGAACCCAGCCTAAACAGGAGGATATTTGCAAAAGATTAGAAAGGAGTAATGTAATCAGCTGTTTTCAAATATTTTAAATAAATGACATGTTTTAAATAGGAAGTATTTATTTTACAATTTAATGTGAGAACCTTTACATCAAATCTTACATTCACAACGGTTCTCTTCTTAATTCTTATTTTCGGTATAAATAACTGATAGTTTTGAAATATGTGGGATAACACAGTTACCTATCAGGGTTATTCACAAACAGCTGATCTGGTCCCGAAATGGCACCGAACAGGGAATTTCCCTGTACGGTGACATTTCGAGGCCATTCGGCTCTTCAGAAAGCAGGCAGTTCGTCAAAAATTGCCAGCAAATACAGTGCCTGTTCAACGGCAGTGAAATCCCCATAGAGAAGCAATGGTTAATCTATTCAGAGAACACCGAACAGCAGCAAAATGTCAGTGAAATGCCCTGATGTTCGGAGCTTTCATTTGGCAGCTTTAATCAGGCAAATCCCATAGGTTTCAATGTTAAAAATATTCCTGTTTTTATCCAATATCTAATAAACCATTTATTCTTTTAATCTGCGGCAAAGAGTCTATTTTATTTATTTATTTATTTTTTTAGGAGCTTTTAGGCATTTCTTGGGGACAATTTTTTTCGGTTTATTTTTTAAAAGCGTTGTTTCTTTTTTCTGTAACAGACCTTTTTATTATTATTCATAGGACCTTATATGTTAATTCCACACATTTTCGTTCAGTAGTTCTTTTGCCACTTTCAATCGTACTGTTTTTTTATTTACCCGTCCGGCCGCTTGTTGCCTCTTTTCTGTGGCTGGTCCGCGCTGTAGCACAGACTCCGCAACCAGATTCTCATATTCTTTGTCTTATCTTCCTTCTTTGATACATTATGAGCCCTATCACCTCCTTCGAGGTAATGCTACCGCTCACGTTAGCGACAGCTTAAAAGAGGTGATAGCGAATTGGAGGTGATCTGTGCTAACGGGCTAAAAAACCCATTAGCGAATTGGTATTAGTGCCTTTTAGGCACTTGCTTACTGTACTTTGTGCTTAACTATACTTAACATGGAGAGCGCAAAGTGCAAGCAGAGATTAACTACCGTTAGTAACTAGCGTTATGACCTTGTGATTCTAAGAGCTGTCGCTAACTCAAAAAGTAAACACGAGCTCTGAGCTGCTGCAGAATCAGTTAGCAGCAGCTGAAAAGCCCCTTAAAAAATCAAAAACTTACCTTTCATCCCGCGACGGGAAAGGCGGCCCGATTTGCCGCTTCTGGCCACCGGGAACAGAGTGAGACTGGGGGAAAAACACTTACCCAGCCTCCCTCCGCAATCACTCTGCCGACCAGCAGGATCTTGCAAGAGGAGAGATCCTGCCGGTCATGTGACCTGGCAGCAAAAGCATCCATGGAATCATGGACTCCAAAGAGTGGACGCTCGGGACGGTACTTTAGCACTGCCCCGAGCATCCGCAAGCTTAGCTGCCACTACGGGGGAGGCTGCTGGTCTCAACGCCTGCTCCGCGATCTCCTGATGACACCAGGACGCAAAGGGGAAATTAGCTAAATTTTCCCCTTATTGTCCCGTTTTTAGCGAGGGAAATCCAATAGGACCCTATAGCTTTTATTGACGAAATTGCAGAGAGTATACATATATAAAATAACTAGTAGAACTACTGCACAAACAAGTGCCCCTGTACTCAGTAGTGTATTTAGGTTTTGTGCTGCCCTAGGCCTGACTAAACTCGTGCACCCCCTAATTTAAATTTGACGCACCCCTTCCTGTCAAGGGCACACCTCTTCCTGGTTAATCCCCACCCTTCCTCTTTAAACTCCACCTTTTCCTCTTTAGAACTCCGCCTTTTCCTCTCTTTATATTAAAAGTGGATACCAAGTGCCTACTTGTATATTTTGTATACCATTTCAAATGTATCTATTGAGATAAAGAAAATTAAGAAATGTTTAAATTCAAGCATTTTTACAAAGAACAGCCACGCATGTCAAGTAAACGGGATCACAGGCGCTCTAATTGGTTGAACAATAACATCCACAGAAACTTGCACTGCATATGAGCGTATCACAGAGCTGCACAGCAATAAAACTCACAGAAATGGGCACTGTGTATGAGCATATCAGAGCTGCACAGCAATAAAACCCACAGAAATGTGCAGTGTGTATGAGCATATCACAGAACTGCACAGCAATAAAACTCACAGTAATGTGCAGTGTGTATGAGCGTATCCCAGAGCTCCAGGGCAATAAAACTCACAGTAATATGCAGTGTGTATCACAGAATCCACAGCAATAAAACTCCCAGCAATGCAATGTTTGGTGTGTGTCAGCGTATCAGAATCCACAGCAATAAAACTCCCAGCAATGCAATGTGCGGTGTGTATGAGTGCATCAGAATCCACTGCAGTAAAACTCCCAGCAAACCGAGTGTATATGAGCACACAGCAATTATGCTGTGGAGCCATCTTGTCAGCAGTGGGGTGCCACTGCCAGAGGGTGCACTGTAGCTTTGATTCCCTTCCCGGTGGGTGTTCAGTCCAGAATAGAGTCTGTGTTAACGAAAGGGCGGGCAGCTGCGCGTGTGCGTTTCACGTGGTTCAGCCAGTCATGTGGTACTGAGACTCAGAGAAATGCCCTGATGTTCGGTGGTTTCAATCAGCAGGTTTATTCAGGCGAACCCCATAGGTTTCAATGTTAAAAATATTCCCGTTTTTATGCAATATCTAATAAATCATTTATTATTTTAATCTGCAGTAAAAAGTCTTTACTTATTGATTTTTTTTAGTACCTTTTAGTAATTTTTCAGATTTTTTTGGGCAAAATCTTCCCTTTTTTAATAGCAGTTTTTCTTTTTTCTGTAACAGAACTTTTTATTATCAATCATAGGATCTTATATGTAAATTCCAGACATTTTCGTTCAGTAGTTCTTTTAAAAACAGCAGGCCACGGGTTTGCGGTGGCAGCATTCAGCGGCCGACTCCATGCACTTTGGGCACCCTGCGGTGAATGGTGAATTCACTGCAGGGTGGGGAAATGTTATTCTCCTAAATGCAGGGAACTACAGAACACCAAAAAGTTGGCGTCATTTCGGTGCTCTGTGAGTAACCCATTTAGTGGTGAGGTTTTTTGCTGCCCCCTGGAAAGTGAAATTGAAAGTGTAAATTAGTGAAATCTCAATGTATCCTTCCTGGTAAAATACTTTGCAAAAGTAAAAAAAAATAAAAATATATATATTTTTTTTTTAGGGGTGGGGCCACCCAGTGCGGGCCGCCGCCCCCTGGAAAGTGCCGCCCTAGGCCTGGGCCTAGTCGGCCTAGGCCAAAATACACCAGTGCCTGTACTGAACAGGTTCACTTTGCCTTCGGGGGAGGATATTGCATTGTTCTTAAACATTGCAGTCACGTATTGCCCAGTTCCAGTGTAGAGTTTTCCATGGTTTCCACTCTGTAGGCGTAGCTTCCGAAAGACATTGTGCGTTACT
Organism: Leptobrachium leishanense; assembly: GCA_009667805.1. Taxonomy (NCBI): domain Eukaryota; kingdom Metazoa; phylum Chordata; class Amphibia; order Anura; family Megophryidae; genus Leptobrachium; species Leptobrachium leishanense. Next base: position 188,304,841 of record CM019063.1, read on the forward strand.
GCATGACTGACCCTCTCTGGTGATGTCGGCATGCTGACCTGTCAGTAAGTGAAGCCGATAGACTCTTGGTGCACTGAGTAGAGGGCCAGCTTGAGCGGCTCTCTGCTCAGAGTTGTCATAAGTTGCCGACTAATGACCGAGTCATACGCAGGGAGACAATAAATACTCAAAAATACACGACACATACCTGTGGAATAATATATATATTTATTATATATACCGACCACAACTAAAAACGCCACACAATATACCCACCACCATGACATAAAAATTCCCATACCAAAATAATACAATAACCCAGTGCTGAAAGAGGACTCCACACAACCACCACACACCTCCAAACCAACCAACCAACCAACCACAAAAACCTCCCAACTCCCAACCATCTAAACCAAAATTAGCCTAAATAAAAGGAACCCCTACCCAGCACTGCCTCCCCGCCAAGAGCTCCTCACATAACCCCCTTATGCAGTAGTGTATTTAGGTTTTGTGCTGCCCTAGGCCTGACTAAACTCGTGCACCCCCTAATTTAAATTTGACGCACCCCTTCCTGTCAAGGGCACACCTCTTCCTGGTTAATCCCCACCCTTCCTCTTTAAGCTCCACCTTTTCCTCTTAGAGCTCCGCCTTTTCCTCTCTTTATATTAAAAGTGGATACCAAGTGCCTACTTGTATATTTTGTATACCATTTCAAATGTATCTATTGAGATAAAGAAAATTAAGAAATGTTTAAATTCAAGCATTTTTACAAAGAACAGCCACGCATGTCAAGTATACTGGATCACAGCCGCTCTAATTGGTTGAACAATAAAATCCACAGAAACGTGCACTGCATACAGTATGAGCATATCACAGAGCTGCACTACAATAAAACCCACAGAAATGGGCACTGTGTATGAGCATATCAGAGCTGCACAGCAATAAAACCCACAGAAATGTGCAGTGTGTATGAGCATATCACAGAACTGCACAGCAATAAAACTCACAGTAATGTGCAGTGTTGTTTGAGCGTATCCCAGAGCTCCAGGGCAATAAAACTCACAGTAATATGCAGTGTGTATCACAGAATCCACAGCAATAAAACTCCCAGCAATGCAATGTGCGGTGTGTATGAGTGCATCAGAATTCACAGCAATAAAACTCACAGCAATGCAATGTGTGGTATGTGTCAGCGTATCAGAATCCACAGCAATAAAACTCCCAGCAATGCAATGTGCGGTGTGTATGAGTGCATCAGAATCCACTGCAGTAAAACTCCCAGCAAACCGAGTGTATATGAGCACACAGCAATTATGCTGTGGAGCCATCTTGTCAGCAGTGGGGTGACACTGCCAGAGGGTGCACTATAGCTTTGATTCCCTTCCCGGTGGGTGTTCAGTCCAGAATAGAGTCTGTGTTAACGAAAGGGCGGGCAGCTGCGCGCGTGCGTTTCACGTGGTTCAGCCAGTCATGTGGTACTGAGACTCAGAGAAATGGCAGTGAAATGCCCTGATGTTCGGTGGTTTCAATCAGCAGGTTTATTCAGGCGAACCCCATAGGTTTCAATGTTAAAAATATTCCCGTTTTTATGCAATATCTAATAAATCATTTATTATTTTAATCTGCAGTAAAAAGTCTTTACTTATTGAATTTTTTTAGTACCTTTTAGTCATTTTTCAGATATTTTTGGCAAAATTCCCCCCCCCTTTTTTTAATAGCAGTTTTTCTTTTTTCTGTAACAGAACTTTTTATTATCAACCATAGGATCTTATATGTAAATTCCAGACATTTTCGTTCAGTAGTTCTTTTGAAAACAGCAGGCCACGGGTTTGCGGTGGCAGCATTAAGCGGCTGACTCCATGCACTTTGGGGACCCTGTGGTGAATGGTGAATTCACTGCAGGGTGGGGAAATTTTATTCTCCTAAGTGCAGGGAACTACAGAACACCAAAACATTGGCGTCATTTCGGTGCTCAGTGAGTAACCCATTTAGTGGTGAGGTTTTTTGCTGCCCCCTGGAAAGTGAAATTGAAAGTGTAAATTAGTGAAATCTCAATGTATCCTCCCTGGTAAAATACTTTGCAAAAGTAAAGAAAAAAAAAAAAAAATTTTTTTTTTTTTTTTTTAGGGGTGGGGCCACCCAGTGCGGGTCGCCGCCCCCTGGAAAGTGCCGCCCTAGGCCTGGGCCTAGTCGGCCTAGGCCAAAATACACCAGTGCCCTTATGGGAGAGCTCCCCCACCAAGGAAAAACAGGGCTTGTTCAATCCCCTCCTTGATTCCCAGGATGAACAGATCCTTGCCCACATCAGTCAGGTGGATGCCATCCTCCATAAAATAATACGCCGCATCCTCCTCTTCAAAGGGTAGATGCCGCACCACCACACCATCCATCCACCTCGCAAACCTTCCCATACAGCGATTCACCTTGATCCGGCAAGCCGCACCACCTCCTCATTCTCCGCCTGCCTCCACACCATCCTTGGCAACATCTCCGACCACACCACCACCATCCATGGCGACCACTCCCTCGGCTGCCGCATATCCACTCTCATCTGCTCCAGCAGCTTTCCATGACGGACCACTCCCAAATCCCTCAGCTGCCGCAGATCCGCTCCAGCGGTTACATCCTTGGCCCCGGCAGCGCTTCCTGGGGGGTCAGGGAGCCACGTGGCATTGCTGGCTAGCCTGTTGCCAGTAGTAAGGGCTGGCAAAACGGCATCTGAGGGGGCGGAGCTAGGCATAAGTGCAAGGAGCTATCAGCCTTTAAAAGAGGCTGAGAGGACTTGCTCCTTGAACGGTCGTGGGAGTAATTTGGAGTGGAGTTCTGTCCAAGTATCTGTTATTTCAAGTTCTAGTTCATGTATCTTGATTTCTAGTTCATGTATTCGAGTTTCATGTTCATGTATCTGAGTTTCTAGTCTGGTTTTTCTGGTTTATGTTTTCATGTCTGTTTGTCTGTCTTTGCTATACAGAAGCTTATCGTTGATAGTAGGTCTGCCTGCAGGCTATTGAACTTTGTGTTCCCCCTCTGTTTAGTTAAGTTCATGCTTCTGAGTTTATTCTGTTTCTAGTCTGGTTTTCTGGTTCATGTTTTCATGTCTGTTTGTCTGTCTGGTTTCAAGGCCTTCTCTCAAGGCATCCAGTTTTGTGTCTAAATCAGTGTCATGTTTGTTCCTAGTTTTATGTAACCTGCCTAGTATATGTTTGGAGAATGAGGGGAGGATGAATAGGGTATTTGAAGTAGCGGGTTGCATGAGGACTGAATGGAAAGATAGAGCAGGAAATGTCAGTGGGGGATTATGGAGTGAGCTGATAGGCTTCTCTATAGTAATGCGTTTTCAGAGACTTTTTGAAGGACTGGAGAGAAGGGTGAGTCTGATATTGTGGGGGAGGGAGTTCCATAGAAAGGGTACAGCTCAGGAGAAGTCCTGAAGGTGAAAGTTGGGTGGTGCGGGTACGAGGAACTGATAGCATCAGATCATTGGCTGAGCGAAGTGGTCGGGATGGGATGTATCTGCTAATAAGGGAGGAGATGTAGGCAGGGGCGCGGTTATGGAGAGCTTTGTATGTGAGCACCAATATAATGAATTGGATTCTAAAGGAAACAGGGAGCCAGTGTAGAGATTGACAGAGATGTGAGGTGCGGGAGGTGAGGTGTATGAGTCTGGCACAGGCGTTCATTACAGACTGCAGAGGCAGAATCTGGGATCTCTTAAGGCCAGAGAGAAGGAGGTTACAGTAGTCAAGATGGGTGATAATAAGAGCTTGGATGAGCATTTTAGTAGAGTCTGGATTAAGAAAGGGACGGATGCTTGCAATGTTTTTTAGGTGGAAGTAGCATCAGACGCTGATCCACCGCTGGCTTCTCCTCCCGGACTGAACTGCTCCAGAGGCCTAGAAACCCTGACAGGCCGAGCTCCCGCTTCCGACTCCACCGCCAGCACCGCCGTCAAACTTCTTCTCCCCCACTCCACACCACGAAGCCGAGCCGCCCCCCACACTTCCTCCAACAGCGACTCCAGCTCTCCACCTTTCGACATACTTAAAGACAAATAAATGCAGAAAAGCCGAAAACACCGCTCTCGGATGCAGCTCAAGATTTTTCCAGCTCTACCTCAGAAGAAAAAGGCATGCAGAGCCTCCCTACACGCACGCCTTAAGTACCCTCCTGGTAACTCCACCCACACCTCTCCCGCTCAAACTTCCACACGCGCTGTAACAGTTCTAGAAAAATCCACCCTGCGTCCTGGCATCAGAGGCAACTTAAGGGCCCTACACCTTAGGTGCTTCAGGCCTTCATTACGTTATGCGGCATGCTATGTGGAAGTGAGTGACAGCTACATTTCTCCAGCAAACAGCTACATTTTTTCATTTACACATGAAAGCTAACATGTATATTTGGAGTCATTCTTTGTCAAATGAGCCCACCTTCCAGTGAGGATGACAGGGGGACTTTAAGGAAATGATCATACATACAAGAATATTGGAGAGACTCTATATTTAGGTTAAAATATTTTTTATGAACATAAACTACATGAAGGGTTGAGTAACTGTACAGATCAAGTCAAGCGGTGTGCAGAGCTTTGTTATGAGTGTCCTAGTTGTCTCCTACTGACTTATGAAGGTAAACTAGCAATGTGTGTTTCTCATGATTTAGTGCTGGCATACGCCCATGGTCATGCCATTCCTTTTGGGAACAAGCATGAATAAGGTTATGGCTACACAAGCCAAATACATGTGCACTGCAGAGTCACAATGCTTTGCATGCCTGCAGTGAGGAGGTAACATAGGTTTTGGCGACCTGTTACAGGTATGTAAGAAGAAAAAGGATTTTAATCACTCTTTTCAACGAACATTACCTTCACAGGAACAATTATGATTATCAACATAATATTCAGTGTAATACATGTACCAACCATCTCTGTACTCTTTGCTGAGGTACCTATGACTAGACTTGAGTGATGTGGTTTGCATATCCCATCAAAAATCGCTGATAACAGTGACTTGGAAGCATCTGGATCACTAAGAAAATAAAGTTCCTGAATCAATCCAAATATGATCGGATTCATTCGGATAACCAAAAAGATTTGCGCTCACTCTGCAATGAAAAATCCCTAATGTTATCACTAACTTTAAAACAAGCAGAAATGGTAATCCTAACCATAACCATAAACCAAGTTCTGAAAGTCATCCTAACCCTTACAGTAGCCCTAACCCTAAACGTACACCTAACCTTAAGAGTAAACCAAAACCTAACAGTAAGCTGGACCCTAAAGGTAACTCTATTCTTAAAGAAAAGCAAAAATAGTAAAAATTAGTACCCTCACCCTAAAACTAACCATAACCCTGCACCTATTCATAGTCCTAAATCACCCTAAGATTAACACTAACTTTATAAACCCAACCCCAAAATCAATTCTAACGCTAAAATTAATCCTAACAGTAAACATAGCCATAACTTTAAAAGTAACCCCATTTCACGATTCCCCCTAGGATCTATAATGCTGGTTCCTGTACATAAACTACTATCTACTCTTCCGATCCTTGAGAGGTTGGCAAAGCTAAATTTTGCCAATGACCATACAGAGGTATACACACACACACAGGGTTAGCAGAAACAATGTTTGTACAGCTGAGAACAAGCTACTCACACAGCAGACACACAGGACAATAGGTGTAGTATCATTAGGTGAGATTACCAGCCTTTGTTTGAATCCTGAATCAGAAATATTTTGGACTTCAAAAATTATGAATTCAATCCAAATAGAAATTTTTGCCCATGCACACGTCTACCTATGGGAATTAAGATAGATCCGTCAGACATCAATTGGGATTTTCTTATGGTTTGTTCAGTGCAGAGGGGGGAAGGGTAGTGTGATTGAGTTAATTTTACAGAGATAAAAAGGTGACAGAAAATAAGCTGCATGTGCAGGACATTCAACGATGATAGTAAATGAGTCATTATTTTCAAAGGTTTTAAAAGAATTACGAGGTGAGTAGTAGATAGGAAATATTTATAGTACAATTGAGCAAAAATACCTATTAATACACAATTCACAGCAAATCTAAAGGCACACAATTGCTTGCATACATGTACATTTACAAATTCCACTCCTGAAAGAAAATGTTTTTATAGAGACTTCACCTTGCCAGTGCCACTTACTACCCACACAGTCTTTAAGGCAAGCCTGAGAAATATTTCAGATATCTGCTCTTTCCACATATGACTCCTATGAAATTATCATCAAACAGGTATCCATGCCTTTAATATTATTATTATAAAGACTTTATTTTTCTATAGTGCTACGGGTCCTACAGCGCTGTACAAGATATATGAAAAAGTGGGTAATACCTTAAAACAAAAAACATTAGGGGTTATTCAGAGAGCCCCGAGATTTCACCGGCACTCTTCAGCGACCTCAAATTCGAGACATCTAACGAATTACGATCCAGACGCAGAGTGAGCAGCTAAAGAGGTTCAGGAGCTCACCGCTAAGGAGCACCGCATGTCTAACAGTTGAGCCTGGATCATTAACCCCTTAGTGACCGGGCGGTTTTACACAAATCCGTCCTTTAGTGACCGCTGCTGTTTTTTACGTTTCTGCGCTGTTAGTGTTTAGGTCAAATTTTCCTCTTACTCGTTTATTCAACCCACACATATTATACACCCTTTTTCCCGCCATTAACCACTTGGCTGCTATGGACGCGCTCAGCGCGTCCAGCCAAGTGGTTCTCCTGTGCTACGGACGCGCTCAGCGCGTCCGAGCACAGGAGGCAGCAATCTGCCGGATTGCTGCGCCCCCCCGGTGCGGGCTGACATCTTGGATGTCAGCCCAGCACTCGGGAGCCCGGCGGGGACATTAGATGTCATCGCGTCGCCGCGATGACATCTAATTCAGGCGCCCCCCCCCCGCATGTGCGGAGGAGGCGCCTGAAAGGGAGGGGGGGAGGTCCTTCGGACCTCTCTCCCTCCCGATCGCCGGGGAGCAGGGGGTTAATACAGGCACCGCTTGGAAGGGCACAGCCTGCCCTTCCAAACGGTGGCTCTCATTAACCCCTGGGGAGCCGGATCACGAATCGGCGCTGAAAAGCGCCGGTTCGTGATCCTTTCCCGGAGCTGGCCGACATCTTGGATGTCGGCCAAGCCTCTGGGAACTCCCCCTGAGGACTGGCGTCCTGGAGTTAACCCCTAGCTGCCACCAACGGTGGAGATGGGGGTTCATTGGAACCCCCTATCTCCCGATCCGTGGCAGCTAGGGGTTAAAGTTTGGTACTGTACAGAGCATGGCCGTTCCAACGATACCAAACACGACTGTGAAAAAGTTTTTTTTAAAAAATAAAAATTAAAAATAAAAATAAAAAATATTTTAAAAAAAATAATAAAAAATAAATAAATAAACAAGTTTTTTTTTTCTTGGTTTGTTAATGCAGCAATATTGTTCCCATTTCAATTATAATGTGAACAATGATGCTGCACTAACAATTTTTGTATGCGGTGAGTTTGTTAAAAATCGCGTAATTTTCCCCAAAAAAAAATGTAACGAGACCCCATCTCTAATTTTTTTAACAAGCGCACCCCATACAAAATATAACCGCAATTGCTCGCATGTTAAAATGTGAAAAAAAAAACACTTTACACGTTGTAAATTATTGAAAATGCATATTTTATTGCATTTTTTGTTATAATATACAGACAGGTCATGACGTATACATATAATAATGACATATTATGAATCTGCCGAGTCTGACGGAAAGAACGATACATAATATGTCTGGGTCATATAATAAAATAAGCCTTCAAAACGCATTTAAACATGATGAGCAAAACCGGTAAAAATGACCTCAGCACAGAGGCAGGAAAAGCCTCAGCAGCGAAAGGGTTAAATGGACTTTCTAGAAATACCATTATTTCCATCATATCGAATAATTTACTATAAAAAAAATATGAAATATGATGAAAAAATGGTAAAAACACACTTTTTCGTAATTTAATCCCCAAAATCTACAACCACCAAAAAAGACCCCGGCTAAATAGGTTCAAAATTTTGTCCCGAGACTAGAAATACACAATTTTTACATGTGTTTGCTTTTTAACCCCTTCACTGCTGAGCCAGTTCACCTATGTCCGCTGCGCTCATTCTGACCATTTTGTGCTAATTATTTTGAGATGACAGCCTAGGTCCTATTTAATTAAACCCCCCCAGACAAAAAAACTTTTTAAAAAAAACAATTTTTTTATTTTATTTAATTTTTTTATTATTTTTTTTTAAAACCAAACCTGGTCAGGTTTGGTATCATTGGAAAGGCCATGATCAGGCCTTTCAAATGATGTCAAATATGACCATCTATCTGACATGGATCGGGAGATAGGGGGATCCTTAGGATCCCCTTATCTCTACATGGCAGCTAGATGGTTAACTGGCCCACTGACATCCTCACACATATGGTGAGGTTGTCAGTGGGTGGCGGGGACCTGGAGGCTTGGCTGACATCCAAGATGTCAGCCCCCCTCCCGGTTCGAATCGCGTTTTGGCGCCAATTAGGCGGCGGCGGCGAAACCTTTAATGTTATACACCGCTGACTCTCCCCGTTTCAGCGGTGCAAAAACCATCTCCCTAGCTTCAATGGTTGGGGAGATAGAGGGCTCCGAAGGAGTCCCCCCTCCCCTCCATTGATTTGCATGGGGACGCCTGCTGATGACGTCACCACGCAGCGTGGCGACGTCATCAGCCTCATCTGCCCATGTAAATCACATGGGCAGGCTTCTTCCCTGCCAGATAGCCGAGGGATCCAGCGAGGGAGGGGAGTATCGGGCGGGAGGGGGATTAGGCGCCCCTGACGTACCCTGTACGTCCGCGGGTCTAAGGGAGACCCGTGGACAGGATGTACAGGGTACGTCAGCAGTCCTTAAGGGGTCAAGGCTCCTGAATTGGTGAGTGTGACTTTTTCCTCTCTTTTAACATACGAGTACAAGGCTGGTATCATGCTATTAGAGCGCTGTTTTTCTGCTCATGTCCCCCACTTGAGGTGGAATAAGAAGACTTTGTAAAGAAGGGCAGTGGCCACCCTGTATTTAGGCACAAGGCGTTCCACTTCAGAGCCTGGATCCAAAAGGCTCTGGAATTTGTAAATGTGCAATTTTTAATTTATTGTGCTTTACACATACAGACGTTATCGCACTATCTCCTTTTCCTCTCTTTCTCATTTATATTTCCTGGTGCGGAGCTCATCAAGACTATAAGAGGAACAGATACGTCTAAACAAGTCTTATACATTTTGTGGAAAGGGTAATATCGACATTATTATTTTTGAGCACTTTTGGTGCATCACCCATCCACTTAGGAACTGGAGAAACGAATAGCAAAGACTTCAGACCCCTGAATACGCACCGAACATCAACGAATAGTCCTTTTAGGACTTTATTGGATTATTTTAGCCTGAATCTTATATCCTGATTTTAACACAGTTTTTTATATCGCATTTTCTTGCACTCTGTTGATGCATTTGCACCTTATTTCTATTGCACGTTTAAACCGCTGCACTAGCACTTTATACCCTCTTTGATCTGCATTTGCACTTTTGTACTAATACTGTAATGTGTATGGTACATGCAAATAGCTATTGATACATCCTAGGACTTATCACATACGGAGTATATTTTCAATCAAATTACTGCGCCACTAGGAGCCCTATATTCTCTCCCCGACTCTATTTGCACATTCCTTCGAGAGCCTGTGCTACCTCCTAGTTGGCAGCACTGATCCAAATCGACCCATCTAGATACGAGCGCCTCTACCGAACCTTCCTACCTTCTTCTTTATATAACCCCTATAGTTTAACCCCTATAGGATGATACCTAGCATTCCCTCCAATGTATATGATCGCTCCACTATAAACACCCTTTGAGAAATGCTGCATTAAGGTGGAGCAAAGCTCCCTTTTGTAGAATAATTTTATAAACATTTTTTTATTCTTGTAATAAATATTACAATCGTTGTCATAGAAATGACTGTTACAGTCTCTGAAACAACACTTGGCCTTGGATAAGTGACATGTGTCAATGCACTTCTCGTTAAAGGTCAGCGATACATAAAAGTGAATGATGTTCTTGGGTACCAGCCACTTAAAAGCTATAGGTGGCTAACAGACGATCTACCCAACTGGTCCAAGGCTGTTCACAGTAAAGGAGAACAATGCTTTACTTTTGTTCAACAGCATCTACCATTATCAGTCCACTCTCACGGACTAGTGCTTTGTGACTTTATGGTGGTATATTAAAAAAGCTTATGTTATTCAGCCAATGTTTTGTGGGTTTCATTCATCTTGATTTACAGTATCTTAAAGTGACATGAAAATATCATTGTAGAAAGGTTTATCAATGGATACGGTATTCAAGTGACCCTGATGCTAAATATAAATAAAATATTTACTGAGCAAATATACCATCCAGCACTCTCCCTTAATTTTCTCTAAAAATGTGTGCAACAATAAAGAAAATTTAAGGTACATGGATGCACTGATGGTCTTTCTTAAAAATAAAAAAGTGACTATATCGTGAAATTTTTAAAAGCATGTTCAAAGTTTTAGCTTGTGCTGAGTCTTTAGCAAAGCTATATATGTGTAGCGCAGGCTACTTGAACTGTGTGTGTACTGTTGTGTTTCTCAGACATGCAGCCTGTCACAGTTACGGAGTACTTCCCCCCCTCCTCCCTTTTTCCCTTTCTCTTCACTGGCAAAGGAAGTTGTTTAAGACAGGAAGATGCAAAGGATTCTGGAACATGTAGTCTCAATTACAGAGGGCCTATGCAATTTCTCAGGAAGAGAACTACACCTCCCAGCAGTGCCTAAGGGAAGGGGCGTTTTCCAATGGTGGAAGTGCACGTGCAGAGCAAGGAGAAGGCAGAGAAGGGGAGACTGCTGAGGTGAACGGTCCTATGTGGTGATCGTGCGTCCAGAGGCTGCCTCGTGCGTTCAGCGAAGGAGAGATCCAGTTGCCCTCACGTGTTGCCAGTACCAGCGGATCGTGCATCCGGCTGTCTTTGTGCATCCAGTGAAGAAGGGGTCCGTCTGCCTTCATGTGTGTTCCAGTGACAGAGTGAGCCACTGAGTACATTCAGCGGAGAAGAAATCCGGCTGTCCTTGAGTGATTCCAGCGCTATAAGATAGCGATCGAGCTACTGTCCAAATGGAGAGAGGTATTCGGCCATCCTGCGTGAGTTGATATTGCTAACTTTATTGTCTGGCCTAGTTCTATTGCAAGTGCAGTTGCAGCTAAAAGAAGGATCGCTGCAGCTACAAATCTTGCTGTTCTGTGACACTTTGCGAAGATTTCTTTCTCACTTTGTGGAATACAAATATGGTTTCATGTTAAAGGTACCCAACGATAGAATCAAGGGCCCCACCGCTAGCAATCTTGAACGCTTGTATAACTTCCACTGGCCAGTGGTTAGGCAGAATGTATAAGGTTTAGACAGGTTACTGATATTGGTTAAGTTGATTATAGTTGATAATCAAACTGCACTAAAGTATGGTAAAGATTGCTGTCTTGTTCATTCATTATTGAGTTGAATAGTAATGCTAAATTAACTCTTTCAATACTGTTATACTGTTGATTACTTTGTCCTACAAAGGGTTTGCTCGCTAGTCCTAATAAACCCCTTTTTATTTAAAGTAATCTTGTCCTGGTATTGGCGTCGAAGGTGGAGATGGGTAATCACTGGAGTGAGACAGAAGGCCTGTCAAATTAAGCAGCTCTCGCGGGAGTAGCGCTACACATGGGGGTTCGCCCGGGATTTCCTTCTGGTCTCCGCGGCGGAGTGATGACCGCCTCCACCAGCCAAGTCACCATGATGGACCCTGGTGCGGCCTCTAAGTGGTGCGCAGAGAAAGATGGCCACCAGGAGTTCTGTGTGATTATGTGTCTCACTGGTGCTACTTGGACTGAGGTACAGGTCCAGCGATTAAGGTCAGCTTTGACCCCAGATCAGAGAGCGTTATTGTGACGGAACCATTCTCTTCCGTCTGTCCTGGCTCTCCAGACACCCCTTCGTTGCGGTCAGCCCGGCTAAAGGGAGCACTGTCCTCAGCACCTCGAGCAGCTTGACCCGCCTGCTTCTGATTCTCTGCCCTGGAGCCGTTAGGAATTTCCAGAGGGCCGCTCTGAGCCTTCTGGGGGTGATAGTGGGTACCCTGAATGAGACACCAGACGAGCTATATGTCCCACAGGATTCTCTCTCTCTCTAAGCTCTGAGAGTTCTGACCTTTAATGAAAAAACGCCACCATTTATGCTGAAATCCAACAGTCATAATTTGCATAAATGACGCACCTCGTCCTACCAATGCTAATTATATTATGTCAGTTAGATATTTACAATAAACATTCTTTATATTCTTTAGCCTTTAGCTCACACAACATTTGCATAATCCATTGTTCTAACACATCAGATTAAAGACAAACACTATCACAGATCCCTTGAATTAAACATGCAGCCAGATAAGGGGGAAAGCCCTGTTGCATAAATTACACATACAGAAACACATTTACCTATAGGAATATAAGTATTTAAAATTAAAGCTACGCCATTTTACACTAAACTAATTTAAACTAAAACCTAACGATGTAATATATATTTAAAAACACACGATATAGATTGAACATAAAGTCTCCTGGGGTTTGAAGCATGGAGCGTTACATCAGCTCCATGACATTACTTTTCCCCAAAAAAAAGAGTCCGACAGACACAGTCGACTTGGGGAGGTCGGAGCAAGGTGAGTCAGGGCTCCAGGGCCGTTTGCCGGGACAGTCCATCGGCATTCCTATTTTGGGCCCCGGGCCGGTATTGGATCGTGAAATTAAATGGCTGCAATGCCAGGCTCCAGCGCTGCAATCTGCCGTTCTCTCCTGTCATTCGGTCGAGTCAAACCAGGGGGTTGTGGTCAGTCATCACAGTGAAGGAGCGTCCATAGACGTAAGGCTGAAATGTCTTTAGGGCCCAAACCAGGGCCAAACACTCCTTTTCTACGGCGGCGTACCCCACTTCCCGGGGTAGAAGTTTGCGGCTGATAAAAGCCACCAGATGCTCCCCTCCGTCATCGCCCACTTGGCTCAATACGGCTCCCAGTCCAAACATGGAGGCATCAGTGTGGACGACAAAGCGTTTGTTATAATTTGGTGCCGCCAGGATGGGAGCTTGAGTTAGGGTGGTTTTGAGTTGGTGGAATGCCGCCTCACACTCCGGGGACCACAGGACTTGGCGGGGTAGGGATTTTTTGTCAGGTCAGTCAGGGGTTTGGCGAGGTCACTGTAATGGGGGACGAATTTCTGGTAGTACCCTGCGGTCCCTAGGAAGGCAAGGACCTGGGTCTTGGTTATGGGAGTGTGCCAATCTAGGATGGCCTCTATCTTGGCCGGCTCGGGTCGCTGCTTCCCACACCCCACCCGGTGCCGAGGTACTGTACCTCGGACATCCCGATCCGGCACTTGTCAGGCTTCAGGGTCAGGTTAGCGGCCCTTATCCTATCTAACACCACCCCCAGATGGTGGAGGTGTTCCTCCCAGGTCTGGCTATAGACGGCTATGTCGTCCAGGTAGGCACAGGTGAACTCCTGCAGGCCATCGAGGAGGCGATCAATTAACCGCTGTAAGGTAGCCGGAGCGTTCTTCATCCCGAACGGCATGACCCGAAATTGGTACAGGCCGAACGGGGTGATGAAGGCCGACTTGGGGATGGCCTCCTCCTCGAGGGGAATCTGCCAGTACCCCTTACACAGATCAATAGTGGTCAAGAAGTGCCCCTGGGAGATCTGGACTAACAGCTCGTCGACTCGGGGCATGGGTTCGCGTCGGTAACGGTGTAATCATTCAACCCCCTATAGTCGACACAGAACCGGGTGGTGCCATCCTTCTTGGGGACCAGCACCACCGGGGAGGCCCACAGGCTGGCGGAGGGTTCAATCACCCCTAGCTCAAGCATGTCCCGGATTTCGGCCCGCATGGGTTCTCGGACTGCCTCCGGGAGCCAGTACGCCGGCTGCCTCAATGGCCTCTGCCCAGGGGTTTCTACTTTGTGAAGGGTCTGACGGGTATAGCCCGGGAGTGCGGAGAACACCTCCTGGTGGTCCTGGAGTACCTGCCTAACTTGGGCCTGTTCGTGGTTTTCGACTCCTCCCCTAGCTGAACATCTTCCACCCCGGAGGACTTGCTATTTATCCCAGGGAGTTCTGGTATGGGGATCTGTTCTGCCTCATCGGTGGCCAGAGCACAGATGGCAGCCACTGCCTCAGCCCGTTCGTGGTAGGCTTTCAGCATGTTGACGTGGAATGTCCGCTTGATCCTGGTGTCGGCACAGCTGACAACCACATAGGTGGTATCCCCAAGTTGGTGTACCACCTGATAGGGGCCCTGCCAGGATGCCTGCAGCTTGTTCTGCCGCTGTGGTTTCAGTACCAGGACCTTTTGCCCCATGAAGAAGGAGCGGCTTTGGGCGGATCGGTCATACAATGCTTTCTGCTGGGCCTGGGCTGCCTGCATATTCACCTTGACTAGGCCCGTGACCTCTCTCAGGCGCTCGCGTAGTTCCAAAACGTAGCTCAGGACAGGGAGTCCTTCAACCTCCTGTCTCCCTTCCCACTGGGCCCTAACTAAATCTAGGGGGCCCCTAACCCTGCACCCGTATTACAACTCGAAGGGGGAGTACCCGGTAGATTCCTGGGGCACCTCTCTATATGCAAATAACAGATGGGGCAGATATTTTTCCCAGTCCTTCCTATCCTGGGTGAAGGCCCGGATCAACTGCTTTAGGGTCCCGTTAAACCGCTCGCACAGCCCGTTCGTCTGGGGGTGGTACGGTGCGCTGTGGAGGGCCTTGACACCACAGAGGCGCCAGAGCTGCTGTGTCAGCTCAGCGGTAAACTGGGAACCCTGATCAGACAGTATCTCCTGGGGGAACCCAACCCGGGAGAACACCCGCAGGAGGGTGTCAGCTATTGTATCGGCCTGAATGTTAGACAGGGGAATGGCCTCGGGGTACCGGGTGGCATAGTCCACCACCGTAAGGATGTATTTTTTTCCTGTGGTGCTGGGGCGGGCCAAGGGGCCGATTATATCCACTGCTACCTGGCTAAAGTGTTCCTGGATGATGGGTAGGGGTTGAAGCGGGGCTTTTGGGTGGTCTCCAGTTTTCCCCACCTTTTGGCAGACTGGGCAGGTGCGGCAATATTCCTGCACATCAGCATGGAGTCTGGGCCAAAAGAAGGCTCGGGATAACCGACTCCGGGTCTTGGCTATCCCGAGGTGGCTGGCGAGGGGAATGTCGTGGGCCAGTTTTAAAAGTTCCGGTCTGCGGGTCTGGGGCACGACCAGCTGTTTGTGGGGTCCCTGTTTCCTCCTGGTGCCCACCCTCTCGGTGTATCTGTATAGGAGCCCTCCTTCCCACTCTATGCGGTCGTTCCCAACCCCTCCCTGGTCTTTGCCTGCCCTGACCCGGTACCCTCCTAAAGTGGGATCAGTCTGGGTCTGGTGTCTGAGGTTGGCCCGGGGAGTCCCAGGTTATGGGTTGGTCGGGTCGGGGGGACGGGGTTTGTTTTTGTCGAGGTTTGGGGGGTTTTCTTTGTGGTCTCACCTGGGTCCCTGCTGGAGTGGCGTGGTTTGTCCAGTGGCTCTGCTGGCGGGTGGTCACGGGTAGTATGGCGTCTGTGTCGTAGGCGGAGACCAGACATCCCAGGTCATTCCCCAGGAGAACTTCAGTGGGCAAGTTGTCCAATAGGCCCACCTGCTCCGGAGCCCCAGTCTAGATGGACTCGGGCGGTGGACAGGCGTAGCACTCTACCTCCGGCTACTCGGATGGCAATGGTCGGGCCAGTTCGGGCCTTCGTGGGTACCAGGTGGGGTCGGATGAGGGTGATGGTGGCCCCCAAATCGCAGGAGACCCTGGGCTGCCCACCTATTTATCCATACGGCCTGTCGATGATGCTGGCGGTTATCGGCAGCTTGTACGGGGTCTGCCTCGTGTAGCATGCCCCACTCCTCCTGACTGTCCTGGTGTCGGGGTTCAGTGTCATAACAGTGAGCTGCTGGTGGTTCTGCACGGGCCGGGCCTCTTGGTATGGGGGGGGGGTCGGTTAGGGCAGTTCTGGCGATAATGTCCCACTTGGTTGCAGCCATAACAACGGATGGTTACAGCTGAGTTGGTGCGGACTGCGGGATGAGACGCCGGCCAACGGGCCGGGGGGGGTCAGAATTGTGGATGGACAAGGGGGGGTTGGTCGAGGAGCAGGCTGTCGATCACCCCCCACTGGTCTTCCGGGTGTCCGTATATTCGTCCACCCAGGTAGCAGCTTGCTGCACCGTTTGGGGCTTTTTGTCCCTCACCCAATCTCGCACGGCCGTGGCCGGGTGTTCCAGGAACTGCTCCAGCAGCACTAGTTGGGTAATGTCCGATTGTTCGGGCTTGACTACCCTGGAACCAGTTTTTTAAATCACACTGCAGCCGGTGGGCCCATTCCACATGTGTCGTGCCTTTGGGCCAGCGGGAGGTCCGGAATTTTAGCTGACTGGCTTCTGGGGTGATGGCGAAGCAGGCCAGGAGGACCTGCTTGACCTGAGCATAGTCCATGGCCTCTTCATCAGGGACTGTTCTGTATGCTTCCGCCGCTCGGCCTGAAAGTTTGCTGGCCAAAATTCCGGCCCAGGCGGAACTTTGTACTCCATGTACCTGACATAGTCTTTCAAAGTCTTGGAGGAAGCCCTCAATTTCTTCCTCCACCTCGTTAAATGTTTTGAACGCCTGGAAGGGTACCTTCCGAGGCGCTGATGTCCCTGGGTTGGGATTTTCTACCCGGCCCGTTTGAAGTTCCGCCATCCGCTGCTCATGCTGGCGCTCCTTTTCTCTTTCTATTTCTTGGGCTTTTTGCTGCTGCTCTCGGTCTCTCTGCTCATCTTGTCTTTGGATGTCCTCAATCGATGTTGGATCGCGGTCTCCAAGGGGGTGGCACCGTACATGGCTATCCTCTCCCAGACTCTTTTCTGAAAGAGGTCTTCTGCGGATGGGGTCCCTGTGCCCCCGTTTTGTTGGTCCATTTTGATCAGTTCCTCAACCAGAGCTTCTTTGGTCTTTGAGCCGGCGGTCCCTCCTCGGCTCTCCAGCAGGTCTCTCAGGGTGTCTCGCTTGCAGGCTGCATAGTTGACCATCTTGGGGTGTCTTAGTGTTGGAGAGCCTCTATCCCACCGCTTGCCACCAATGTGACGGAACCATTCTCTTCCGTCTGTCCTGGCTCTCCAGACACCCCTTCGTTGCGGTCAGCCCGGCTACTGGGAGCGCTGTCCTCAGCGCCTCGAGCAGCTTGACCCGCCTGCTTCTGATTCTCTGCCCTGGAGCCGTTAGGAATTTCCAGAGGGCCGCTCTGTGCCTTCTGGGGGTGATAGTGGGTACCCTGAATGAGACACCAGACGAGCTGTATGTCCCACAGGATTCTTTCTCTCTCTGAGCTCTGAGAGTTCTGACCTTTAATGAAAAAACGCCACAATTTATGCTGAAATCCAACAGTTATAATTTGCATAAATGACGCACCTCGTCCTACCAATGCTAATTACATTATGTCAGTTAGATATTTACAATAAACATTCTTTATATTCTTTAGCCCACACAACATTTGCATAATCCATTGTTCTAACACATCAGATTAAAGACAAACACTATCACAGATCCCTTGAATTAAACATGCAGCCAGATAAGGGGGAAAACCCTGTTGCATAAATTACACAGCAGTAATGCTTGTTTACTGGGTATACAGAAACACATTTACCTACCGGAATATAAGTATTTAAAACTAAAGCTACGCCATTTTACACTAAACTAATTTAAACTAAAACCAAACGATGTAATATATATTTAAAAACACACATATAGATTGAACATAAAGTCTCTTGGGGTTTGAAGCATGGAGTGTTACATCAGCTCCATGACAGTTATTATTAGACCTGAAAGTGGATCAAGACGCCTCCCACACTTATGTTATGTTAGAATGGAAAAGAGGGATCCCAGACTGTTTCCAGGGAGGCAGCATACGGTTACCAGGGGTTCGTGAAGCCGCACTTATATGGCCAAAGGTGCTGGGTGGCCAACCCCTTAACCCTAGCCCAATAGCGTCAGATCCCAGGGTATCGGATACTACCCCTACCTCAATGACAAGGTTCCCCCCTGCCACCTTCTTTACCACAATGGGAAAATTTGTAGAAACATTGGCCCAGAAGTCTGCTGCATCTGCCAATCATGGATATCGCAAGTTGCGGTTCTACTCTGGGAAGGTTCCCGTACCAACTGGAGAAAAGGACTTTGAAACTTGGATAGATCAGGCAGTGCAAGCTGTGGAAGAATGGGAAGTGGCTGACACTGTGAAAAGGCAAAGGATAACAGAGAGCCTACGAGCCCCTGCTGCAGATGTAATCAGAAATCTAAAGAGGGACAAGCCAGGCTGTTCAGCTGTTGAGTGTTTAGATGCTTTGCGAGAAACCTTCGGAGAGGTGGAGAACTGTGCTGAGCTCAGTCATAGGTTCTCTCACACCTATCAAAATGAAGGAGAAGAGTTGTCCATCTATGTCCGGTGGTTAGATAAAATTGTTAATCAGATTATCCAAAAGAAAGGCATGGAGCCGAGTCATGCAAGCAGAGCTTTGTGGGACCAGATTCTGAAAGGTGCCCTCCCACTGGATCCCATAGTGTTGAAGTTCCAGGCCAGAGGTCAGACCAGGCCACGGACGTACTCCAAACTAGTAAAGGCCATCCTGGAAGAAGAAGCCTTAATCAGGGCTAAAAAGAAGACCAATGCTTCACGTGCAGCGTTCCCCGCAGAAGTAGGAGCCCTTGGCATAGTGGAGATACAGACTGAAATAATGGCGCTGAAAACTCAGATGTCGCAAATAATTGAGATGATGATGTTGCTGTCCGATAGAGTTGCTATACTTGATGGGGGAGAAACAATGCAGAATGTTCCTGCTGGAGAATCCCCTAGTTCGTTGATTTGCTACAACTGCCGGGGTGTTGGTCATTATCAACGTGACTGCGCCAGCCCATTAAAGCCACGGAAAGAGCCAGCCGGACGCTCTTCCAAGTCGGAACGTTTCAACCAACAAGTAGTACACGAAGGGCGAGCAGGGCCCAAACCTCGGTATCAAGCCACGACGAAAGCTTTGTCTAGACCGCCCGAGGTGCTCTCTGAGTCGAGTTTCCAGTCACTGGGGATCAGTGCACACCAAACTCAGACTGGCCAGTTCAGAAATCAGCGGAAAGGGGCACAGATCAGAAGAGAGGCTCGAGTTAAGACAGCCGAACAATCTGCATCAAAACAGCCCAGAAAGTTTCCTAGCAAGTTGGTGGGTCCTTCTCCGATAGTATCCGTCCAAGTGGAAGGTGTGTACACAAAAGCTCTATTGGACTCAGGGGCTCAAGTGACTCTGATTTACCGTGACTTCTATGATAAATACCTGAAACACCTGCCCTTGAAAAGGTTAGAAAGTTTAGAGATTTGGGGGATAGGAACTAAGAAGCTCCCCCACGACGGATATCTTTCAGTCAGGCTTGAATTTGGTCCATCTGTTGCAGGACAGTCAGGGACTATCGACACGTTGGCAATTGTATGTCCCCGCCCTCCAGGGGCTAAGAGGAGCTCCATGGTAGTGGGGACGAACACTAATCTGGTTTGGCAGTTACTCTTGCCTCATGTCTCGGAGAGTGAGACTACGGCTGAAAATGTACATTTTAACCATTCTAACTGTCCCCCCTGCATGTTTGGCTGGGTATTGCCAGGTGGGGGGGTCATATAAACAGAACAAACGTATTTCTTATGCTAATTGGTGGGAAGTCCCATTGTCGATTTCGTATGAAAATGTGAATGGTTTACTGTCTTGCGCATGCTGACCTGTTTCTCTCCTCGTGTATTCAAAATGCATGTATCAGGTACAGCAATTCACTGTCTTTGGAGGACCAAAGATTCTTGGTGGGGGGAGTGTGTAGCGCAGGCTACTTGAATTGTGTGTGTACTATTGGTTTCTCAGACATGCAGCCTGTCATAGCTGCGGAGTACTCCCCCCTCCCTTTTTCTTCACTGGCAAAGGAAGTTGTTTAAGACAGGAAGATGCAAAGGATTCTGGAACATGTAGTCTCAATTACAGAGGACCTATGCAATTTCTCAGGAATAGAACTACACCGCCCAGCAGTGCCTAAGGGAAGGGGTGTTTTCCAAGGGTGCAAATGCACGTGCAGAGCAAGGAGAAGGCAGAGAAGGGGAGACTGCTGAGGTGAACGGTCCTATGTGGTGATCGTGCGTCCAGAGGCTGCCTCGTGCATTCAGCGAAGGAGAGATCCAGTTGCCCTCACGTGTTGCCAGTACCAGTGGATCGTGCATCTGGCTGTCCTTGTGCATCCAGTGAAGAAGGGGTCCGTCTGCCTTCGTGTGTGTTCCAGTGACAGAGGGAGCGACCGAGTACATTCAGCGGAGAAGAAATCCGGCTGTCCTTGAGTGATTCCAGCGCTAAGAGATAGCGATCGAGCTACCGTCCAAACGGAGAGAGGTATTTGGGCATCCTGCGTGAGTTGATATTGCTAACTTTATTGTCTGGCCTAGTTTTACTGCCCGCGCAGTTGCAGCTAAAAAGGAGGATCGCTGCACTTACAAATCTTGCTGTTCTGTGACACTTTGCGAAGATTTCTTTCTCACTTTGTGGAATACAAATACGGTTTCATGTTAAAAGGTACCCAACGATAGAATCAAGGGCCCCACCGCTAGCAATCTTGAACGCTTGTATAATTCCACTGGCCAGTGGTTAGGCAGAATGTATAAGGTTTAGACAGGATACTGATATTGGTTACGTTGATTATAGTTGATAATCGAACTGCACTGAAGTATGGTGAAGATTGCTGTCTTGTTCATTCATAATTGAGTTGAATAGTAATGCTAAATTAACTCTTTCAATACTGTTATACTGTTGATTACTTTGTCCTACAAAAGGGTTTGCTCGCTAGTCCTAATAAACCCCATTTTATTTAAAGTAATCTTGTCCTGTAATTACTTGGCGCCGAAGGTGGAGGTGGGTAATCACTGGAGTGAGACAGAAGGCCCGTCAAATTAAGCGGCTCTCGCGGGAGTAGCGATATATATCAAACAATATCAATGACCATCATTTTCTGTAGCAAAAAAAAAAAAACGGTCTTAAAAATGGCTGCCGTGGCTGCCAATAAAGCCTAGAGCCTGCTGAGGAGCTCCAGGGTGAGTTGATCTTCTAAATGCAGATTCGGTCACGTTAGATAGGCTTGTGCACCGATTTTTTTTTCGGTTCGAAACGGTTTTTAAACTTTTCGATTCGGCTCGTTTCGACCGATTTCTGTTTCGATTCGGCTCGATTCGTTTTTCGTGTACATTTTTTTTTTCAGAATATCGACCATTTTTCGTATTTTCGTGTCACTTTGCTCGTTTTTGTATCGATTTTTCGTAATTTCGGAAATTTTCGTTTTTCGGAATTGTACAGGTTTTCGGAATTTCGACCGTTTTTCGTATTTTCGTGTCACTTTGCTCGTTTTTGTATCGACTTTTCGTATTTTCGAAAATTTTCGTTTTTCGGAACGTCTGTTCTCCTCGTTTCAAAGCAATAAATTTCGATTTGACACATTTCAAGTCCGTTCGAAAATTCCGAAAATATTTCGTTTCGGCTCGGAAAACTTTTCGGATCTGCCATTTTCGGATCTAAAAATTTTAGGAAATTTGGCAGCATCCGAAAACACGAATCGGGAAATTTCGTGAAAATTCCAAAATTCCAAAACGCACATCCCTAATTGATGATTGTGACAGGCTTAAGCAAACTATAAACATAATTTGTGAACTAAATCCCCATCATTTATTACCTCAGTCAGGTTTTTTCAACATTTTTAAAACTGCTTTTTTGCTACAGAAAATGATGGAAGAAGGTGGTCATTGGTGTGGAGTGCTCTTTCCTGGTATTTTGAATTTAATGTCTTAGATGCACCCGCTTAGTTGAGGTTGAGTGCAACCTTTTTGCTGTTTGTATATATATATATATATATATATACCTACCTCCTAGCTGATGAGGGTTCAACAAACAGCGCTGTCCTAGGGGTGGCTTTGACCAGTTGCATAAACCTTATCTCTGCTAGAAAGCCACAGTGTGGCATAGCATTGATTTTAGCGTTCTGTGTAATAACAGACCCAGGATGCATAAAAGTGAGAAAGGGGTAATTTGCATATCCTACCCAGAGTTCCTTGCTGCATATGGGGAATGTGGCACAGGAGCTCTGGGATGCAATTCTTTGAATTGCGATGATGTGCAAGTGGCTTCTACAATAACACACTTATTATAGTGTGGAGGCTTTTTATCTCACTTTTAGTCCTCCACCACAACACATATATATATATATTTATATTTATATATAACTAGCCAAAAGAGGAGGACGCACACCAGGACTTAGGCATAAAGTAAAAATTAAAAACGATGCTTTATTAAATAAACATTAAAAGATGCCCATATGCACCGACCGACGTGTCGGCCCTCACAGGGGCCTTTATCAAGGTAGTGGACTGGACACAGGGTGGGTGACAAATTTATACAGTATGTACAAAAAACATCCGCAAATCACTTACCCCGCTTGTGGCGTGCCGCTGGGCGAATCGCTCGATCCCCGAGGGGCGTGGAGTCCGACTCCGGTCTGGCGCGCATAATGGTGACGTCAATGCTCTGCAACAGAGGTGTCCCACCTGGATGGTAACCGGGGAGACGCGTCCTTGCAAAAAAGTAAAAGCCACAATAAGGTAACGACTCTACATCATTAGAGCTGAATACATATGTAATAGGAGACATAATTGAACAAAAAATATCGGAAACCAGCACGCATAACGGAAATAACCAGAGATAACCAAAAATAAATCTCAAGCCATAACGTGGACACTGGATGCTCAATAATTGCATGGACAGAGATCTATGAAACAGAACAAAAAATGTGATGATGAAAAAAAACATCTAAAAGGAGATATATGTGTCTCTGTAATGAAGCATAGTGTATGATGTGTGAATGAATGTTTGTATCAAGTAATAAAGTATGTCAAAGCTGGTGTAGTGATTTGAATGATCAAAACAAACAGTGCAAAAAATGACGAAAAAATATAAGTGAAACGGTGTGCAAATCAAAAATGTGTGCACCAAAAAGTGTGCACAAAAAATGAGGACAAACCAGGTATAGATGTGCAAATGAATGGTGTGGTGAAAAAAATGTGTCGGATTGGTGACATGTGTAGAAAAAATAATGGACGTAATAGAAAAGCCAATATTGGTGATGAATGCAATGTGCTAGAAAATGAAAAATTTGAAAAATTTTAAATTTTTTAAAAAATTATAAAAAAGATGTGAAAGAAATATATTCATTTAAACCCTTAGGGGAAACTGTATTTAGTGTCCTGATCCAAAACGTTTCACGTTGCAAAAGAATCTTCGAGCGGTTGCCGCCTCTTGGGAGTGGAGGAACATGGTCAATAGCAATGAACCTGAGAGTGGATAATTGATGTCGAAATTGTAAAAAATGGTTGGCGACAGGTTTGTCAGAAAAATTGTGATATGATGGCGTATAGTAATTAGTTTCCCAGAGGTGGGATGTGGAAAAGTTGGAGCAGTGGTCATATGACTACATGTCACACAATTGGGACAACGAAAACAGCTCAAACGTAAAGGATGAGCCTGAGTGGAATATGACTTAATGGTATCCGTTTTGACTAATAAATCTAAGATTGTTAGATCATTTGTAACTGATAATAGGTGTCCGTTGGAATTTCTTTGGTAAGGTTGTGTCATCCTGAAGGAGTCTCCAGTGTCGATGTATGGACTTGGATATGGCGTAACTATGAGCTTGCTATGTAAGAGGAAGAAAAATATGTGGGTACAAAGTTTTTGGTTTAGAAGGTATTGAGATGAATTTTGAAAAAGCTTTGTCGTATGCTCGAGTGAGAGTATCTTGACTATAGCCACGTTGACCAAAGCGTTCGAACATCTGTTGAATTTGAACTTGTCGAACTAGTGAATCAGAATTATTTCGCATCGCCATCAGAAACTGTGACACTGGGAGAGATTGTTTGAGATGCGGTAGATGGAAACTATCTGCATGCAAAATCGTGTTGCGATCTGTGGGTTTGCGAAACAGGGAAAAAGTAATCTGATGATTAATGATTTGGATTCGTACGTCTAAAAAAATTGATGGATTCCGTGTGAATTTCAGCGGAGAATTTTATGGGGGTATGTAAAGCATTTAGATTGTTTAAAGCAGTTTCAAAAGATAGAGAATCTGCCCAAAGGAGAAAGATGTCGTCAACGAATCTTGCGTAAAAGATGATGCTTTCTTTGTAAGGTGTCAAAATGAGTTCCATTTCAAAAAAATACATATATGAATTGGCGTAACCTGGCGCCATCGCCGCACCCACGGAGGTCCCGGAAGTTTGAAGATACAAATCCTTCTCAAAACGAAAAGAATTACATTCCAGGGTGATCCTAAGTAATTCTTCGATGAAGTGAATGGGTGGGCCTGTGTAACAAGTGGAATCACATAATACCTTGGTCAAGGCCTTAATTCCTTGTGGATGAGGTATCACCGTATACAAGCTTTAAACATCTAGGGTGATCAACAAGACGTCTTTAGATGGTAGAATAACCTTTTGTATTCTTTTAAGGAAATCTGATGTGTCCTTTAAACAGGTAGGTAAAGTTAAATGGATTCTTTGCTGTGATAATCAATTTACCTAGTGGTTCCAGGAGACTACCCTTTGCAGAGACTATAGGTCTGCCTGGGGGAGCTAAAGGGCTTTTGTGAACCTTGGGTAAGGTATATAGAACAGGCATGATTGGAAATGGCACCGTACAAAACTGATGTGTCTTACAGTCGATGAATCCAGCCTGAAGACCCATGTCAAGAATGGCCGAAATATGTGCTTGTATCTTTTTTGTCGGATCTGATGTCAAGATCTTGTAGGTGGTAATGTCAGACAGCTGTTGTAAAATTTCCTGTCTGTAGTCAGAATAGTTTAAAAGGATGATACCTCCCCCCCTTATCCGCTGGGCGTATCACAATGGAAGAATCCGTGGATAAATCCCGGATCGCATCCCATTCGGACTTCTTTGAATTAGAATGTGTAGGTTGTTCCAAGGGAATATGTTGAATAGCATCCTGTATTTGTTGTGAAAACGTGTGTATTGTATGATTTTGAGTCTTCACGTCATGAGTGCTGCGAGGCCTTGGTTGTTTAGATACTGTATGTATGGTGTGTCACCAATCTGTTCCTGGATGGCAAGGGTAACGATGTATTTTGTATGCCTCAACTTCCATTTTAAATGGGGATAAAGATTGTTTAGGAAAAAACGTGAGCCCTTTGTTTAACCCTGTGTTAAAGGGTTTGAGGCATACAAAATACATTTGGTTATCTCTGGTTATTTCTGTTATGCTTGATGGTTTCCGATATTTTTTTGTTCAATTATGTCTCCTATTACATATGTATTCATCGCTAATGATGTAGAGTCGTTACCTTCATGTTGCTTTTACTTTTTTGCAAGGACGCGTCTCCCCGGTTACCATCCGGGTGGGACACCTCTGTTGCAGAGCATTGACGTCACCATTATGCGTGCCAGACCGGAGTCGGAGGCCACGCCCCTCGGGGATTGGGTGATTTGCCCGGTGGCACGCCACAAGCGGGGTAAGTGATTTGCGGATGTTGTTTGTACATACTGTATAAATTTGTCACCCACCCTGTGTCCACTACCTTGATAAAGGCCCCTGTGAGGGCCGAAACGTCGGTCGGTGCATATGGGCATCTTTTAACTTTTAATGTTTATTTAATAAAGCATCGTTTTTACTTTATGTCTAAATCCTGGTGTGTGTCCTCCTCTTTTGGCTAGTTTTGCATGATTCATCGGACTTTGCACCCAGGCATTTTGAGTCCGTGTGGCTCCAGCAGGTTGCCACTGTTTTTCATTATATATATACTGTATATATCCAGGACTTGTAAAATGAAAATGTTTATTGATCCATTAAAATGGGATCGTCATCGTTTCGTATCCTATCAGAAACCTTCCTCAGGACAATTCAGGTGGAATTTCGGTGCTCTTTGAAAAACTGTTACAGGGTTATCCAAAGAGATCCGAATTGCTTGAGAAAGGTAACCGAATGCTGAAAATCAGCGTTCGGTTACCTTTCCTGACCATTCGGCTATCCAGAGAGCAGGCAATTCGCCACATCCTGGCGAATTGCCTGAACATACGGTGCCTGTTCGGTTCCTGTTCGAGGGCAGTGAAATCCCCATGAAAATGCACTGCTTCGGCTATTCAGAGAACACAAACCAGCAGTGAAAGGTTCCCCTAATGTCCTGCCATTCGGTGGTTTCATTCGGCAAATTTATTCAGGAGAATCCCATAGGCTTCAATGTTAAAAATATTCCCGTTTTAATTCAATATCTAATAAACCGTTCATTATAAAATTCTGCAGCAAAAAGTCTCTTTATTTATAGATTTTTTAGGATACTTTAAGCATTTTTCAGATTTTTTTTTTTTTTTTTTAAAAAGTCCGATTTTTTTTTTTCTGTTTTTTCAGTTAACTTATTTTTTTTGTAACAGCCCTCTTTATTATCATTCCCTGGACCTCCTGTGAAAATTTCAGACATTTTCGCTCAGTAGTTTCTTTGCAAACAGCGTTTCTTTTTCCCAGATTCATACAAATGGTTTTTCTAATTTATTCACTGCCTCCTCTACGTCACAGCTGCTTCGGCTCTGTGTGATTCGGCTCCTTTTCGGCTCCTGTTCGGCTTTTTCGAAGGTTAATCCAGATGTTTTTGCTTGTTTTCAGCGTGCATTCGGTTAGTTTTCGTCCGGTTTTCGGCAGCTTTTCCCTGCAATTCGGGGACCCTGTGCTCTTTGCTGAATACACCGCAGGGTCACCGAAATGCAATCGGCAAAAGGAACCGAATTGAAGAGAATGAAAAGTCACGGAACGTGCGGTGACTTTTCGAATCTCTTTGGATAACCCTGATAGTTTTAGATTTATTATATGATTAAAAAAGATTCAATTTGGATCTGCTCTAAAAATTTGAGCACCATGAAATTTATAATTCTCATGCTAGCATGCACCACTGATGTATTGGTTTTAATTACGACTAATGAGCGAGGCCATGATACATGACGGCTAGGCTGGACTTTGCTCATTATGTTACAAAATTTACTAAACTAGGACTTGTCTTAAATTGACTCTAAAATTTAAAAATTATGCCAAAAATGCTATGTCATTTACCTGTTTAGTTAGACTATTGTGCCTCATAATTTGCAATTCCGTTTGACAATTTCTAACAAATCCCCTGATTAAAATATAGGTGCTGGTAAATAAAACAAGGTTGCAGATTGAATTGGTATATATACCTGGGAACAATCTATGATTTGATGAATATCGCTGAACTTTCTACAGTTGCAGAAAAGGAGAATGTCTCTTTCAAACTTTAAAGGTGTATGCCCTTCCTAAGGTGTCGGGGGGGGGGGGAGGAGGAGTTCTTTCTGTAATAATACAGAGGAGTAGATTTGAAAATTATCAACATCACCTAGCTATCTATCTAACATGTCTCTGTTTATGTTACAGCTACGGTTACAGATACTTATATTGTAACGGTCAATCTGGCTATTGCTCCTTCAATGTAGCGTCAACAGAATCCATAGCGGTTTACAATGAGGGAGTACAGACATGAGACATAATAAAAACCTAAGGAACAGACGGCCCTGCCCTTAGGATAATTTGCCTACTGATACAGCACTTTATACAAGTGCTCAGTCAGATATCCCGTGAGTTTACAATCTAAAGGACAAAAGGTAGGTGAAACAAAAGTGAGCAGGGGAGTGTGTAGCTGGTAGCTAGAGAGAAAATAGCAAGGATTGCATGGGAATGACCAGAAGCTATATTGTATTCATTTAAGAAACATGCACAGCATATTACATTTGATAATAGCATAGCATATAGTAATGTTAAATAAAAATAGTGTAAGCAACAGCTGGTAAGCATGGAATGTAAAGATTAGCTTGTGAATCAAAGTGACTAGAAATGTCCGTGGGCTATTTTCTCTCTAGCTACACACTCCCCCTGCTCCCTTTTGTTTCACCTACCTTTGTCCTTTAGATTGTAAGCTCACGGGATATCTGGCTGAGCACTTGTATAAAGTGCTGTATCAGTAGGGCAATTATCCTATGTCTCATGTCTGTACTCCCTCATTGTAAAGTGCTATGGATTCTGTTGGCGCTACATTGAAGTAGCAATAGCCAGATTGATCATTACAATATAAGCATTATATGTACTTCCTTCGGCAAGTAAGAGGGTTAGAATATATATTGGCAAGTTAGGGGATGCTCAAAGTATACCCAGTTTAGGATTTCTGTAGTGCATTCTTTATCCTCAAAGGGACACTATCACTTACAGTAACAAGAAAAAGTATGTGTACCCATTGGGACTACCTGGAGTTTTGCATGAATTGGTCATAAAATGTGCTCTGATCTTCATCTAAGTCACAACAATTTGAAAAACACAGTCTGCTTAAAATAATACAACACAAACATCTTATGTTTTCATGTGTTTATTGAACATAACATGTAAACATTCACAGTGCAGGGTGGAAAAAGTATGTGAACCCCTAGCCTAATGACTTCTCCAAGAGCTAATTGGAGCCAGGAGTGAGCCAACCTTGAATCCAATCAGTGTGATATTATTGGATGTGTTGCTGAAAGCTGTCCTGCCCTTTAAAAACACACACCAGTTTTGGGTTTACTGGTTTCAAGAAGCACTGCCTGATGTGAACATGCCTCGCAGAAAAGAGCTCTCAGAAGACCTACGATCAAGAATTGTTGACTTGCATGAAGCTGGAAAGGGTTACAAAAGTATCTCCAAAAGCCGCGATGTTCAGGTGTCCACGGTAAGACAGACTGTCTACAAATGGGAGAAAGTTCAGCACTGTTGCTACTCTCCCTAGGCATGGTCGTCCTGTAAAGATGACTACAAGAGCATAGCGCAGAATGCTTAAATGAGGTAAAGAAGAATCCTAGAGTGTCAGCTAAAGATTTACAGAAATCTCTGGCACATGCTAACATTTTTGTTGACACATCTACAATAAGGAAAACATTAAACAAGAATGGAGTACATGGGAGGACACCACGGAGGAAGCCATTGCTGTCCAAAAAGAATATTGCAGCAAGTTTGAAGTTTGCAAAAGAGCACCTGGATGTTCCACAGCATTACTGGCAAAATATTCTGTGGACAGATGAAACCAAAATTGAGTTGTTTGGAAAAAACACACAACACTATGTGTGGAGAAAAAAAGGCACAGCACACCAACATCAAAACCTCATCCCCCACTGTAAAACATGGCGGAGGGAGCATCATGGTTTGGGGCTGCTTTGCTGCCTCAGGGCTTGGACGGATTGTTGTCATTGATGGAAAAATGAATTCCAGAGTTTATCAAGACATTTTGTAGGAAAACGTAAGACCATCTGTCCGCCAACTGAAGCTCCGCAGAGAATGGGTGATGCAACAGGACAATGCCCCAAAGCATACAAGTAATTCAACAAAAGAATGGCTTCAAAAAAACAAAATACGCCTTCTGGAGTGGCCCAGTCAGAGTCCTGACCTCAACCCGATTGAAATGCTGTGGCATGACCTTAAGAGAGCGATTCACACCAGACATCCCAAGAATATTGCTACACTGAAACAGTTTTGTGAAGAGGAGTGGTCCAAAATTACTGCAGATCTTTGTGCAGGTCTGATCTGCAACTACAGGAAATGTTTGGCTGAGGTTATTGCTGCCAAAGGAGGGTCAACCAGTTATTAAGTCCAAAGGTTTAAATACTTTTTCCACCCTGCACTGTGAATATTTATATGTTCTGTTCAATAAAAACATGAAAACATATAATGTTTGTGTTGTATTATTTTAAGCAGACTGTGTTTTTCAAATTATTGTGATTTAGATGAAGATCAGAGCACATTTTATGACCAATTCATGCAAAACTCCACGTAATCCCAAAGGGTTCACATTACTTTTTCTTGCCACTGTACATAAACTGCAACTAGATTACTTGTGCTTTACAAACCAAACCACCTTATAAAACACATGCTGCTGTTTTATTCTTTGAAGTAATTGCATTTAAAAAGGAAAAATAAAATTAGGGTTTTTATCTCTTGTTTCCATTTGGTGCATGTTGCCATGATGCAACATTTACCAAAATCTAATGGTGAGTTTTACTTTGACTTTGCTTAAGGCGAATGTCAGATGAACACAGTCTGAGCGCACCCTGCATGCGTGCATAACGGACGGACGTACTGACGGAAGATACTGTAGACACCACACGGCCCGTTTTTATTGACGGATGTAGAAAAAAAAAAGGGAAATAAAATTAAATTAAATGACAGGTACAGTCAGCCAGACCAACAAAAACTTCTGAGCGTCAACGTGATGGACGTCGCAAATGCGCTGCGTCTGACGTCGTGTCATCATGCACACAGGCCGCTACGTGGACGCGGCTAACTCTGGCGTCCGTCGTAGCGCTTTTACGTCGAGGTCTAAATGGCGTCCGTTGCCACCTGTGTGGTGCGTGTGCACTTCAGTGCGCACGTACTTCATGTGTTGGTCTCTATTGATCAGAAATCAATGCTACAACAGACGTTAAACTGTGCGGCGACACGGACGTGATAACTGCGTTCCTCTGACGCTAGCCTTAGCTGTTAAATATTGTATAAGATAATGAGGTGGAAGAGGGAATGTTTAGATAAGGCAGAAGGGGTGTATTATGTTCTCCAGGCTACTCCAGATAAGAGATGGCAGTTGAAAGAGATAAGACAGGGAGCCTCTCATCTACCTGGTGATGTCCTATGAATACGTCCTACACAATACAATGATGTGAATCACTGATCGGCCCATAGACTCCATTCTATTGCCAAAGCCACCCAGTAAGGAGCAAGTAATGTACAGATATTGTGGGTGGGGAGGGGATATTACAACACAAAAGGTCACAATATGGGTGCACCCAGTGACACATACAGAATAATTATTTTTTTTTCTATTTCAAGGTTTTTATTTTGCAATAAACAAAGGGTCACAGACCAACCAGTAAGGTGGCTTTGCAGGGCCAGATTTGATACTCACAGAAAAAGCACACATGCAGGGTTATTCAAAGAGAATCGAAAAGCCTACCGCATGTTCGGTGACTTTTCGTGCTCTTGAATTCGGTTCGATTTGGCGATCCCATTTCGGCCACCCGGCGGTGTATTCAGCAAGCACCACAGGGCCGCCGAAATGCAGGGAAAAGTCGCCAAAAACTCACCGCAAAACGAGGGCGAAAGCACAACGAAACCCGCAAAAACAGCTGGATTAACCTGCCGAAAACACCGAAAAAACCCGAGCAGGAGCCGATCACACGCAGCGTAGCCGCCGGAAAAAGCCGACACCGCAGACGAATGCAGTGAATAAATTAAAAAAACAGTTTGCTTGAATGCAGTGGCGACTCTAGGTACAATATTTGGGGGGGACACTTAAGATACCACAGTCAAAACTGGGGGGCGCTAATAATTTTTGCCACTAAGTCATACACTGAAAAAAACTAAGGGTACTATCACCTGGTGTGAGGTAAAACGCCATCGCTAAAGGTAGAAGTTAGCACAAGTCGCTAAAACTGATGACCTACTAACAGAACACCTTGTCCATGGGAGTCCATGTAGAAGGTCAATTGGCGCACGCTAGGGAAACCCTAAGACCCGGGCTGAGACCAGATGCTAATGTGTTTGAGTACAGGATAGAACTAGGTTTTTTTTACATTGCAGAGTGCCGGTCCATACCTATCCCCTGCCTTCACAAACTTGTATAAGTATGAACACATCCAGTGAAGAGCCCTCACACCCTGCATTATTAAAATCCTCCAAGGTGGCTGTATCATCCATGTTTATATGTGCACATATATTAATTGAGGCTGATGGGCATTGCATGATAAATGCCTCCCAACAGCATGTAGAGTCATTACACTGCATTTAAAAGATCCAAAAGGAAGGCCAGGTGAGCGACAATAATTTCCCTGCAGCATATAAATAATACATGTTTCAGGGCAAGACATGTGTCCCTTTAAACATGGTCCAAGCTGTCACCCTAATAATCAACTGCATACATACTATCAATAACCCCCAGTGTAAAAGGTTTAAATTAGGCAATATATTAGATTTAGGATACATGTCAATAAAGGATACATTTATAATAGAGTCTACTGCAACAGCAGCAACATTGCTGTCCAGATCCATTACTATGGTTTATGGGGCCAAGAGAACACCTGTGCTGTATTCCTTTTAATTGTCTGTTAATTTTGGGTGAGGACCAGTTTTTTTTGTAGTTAGCATTAGCGCCAGGGTTTAGCAGTAGATACAATTCTGCGAATAGCGTCCCTCCAAAAATTGGCGTAGGCACAAAGTTATTTGTTAGTTGCAAAAGATCTCTAGTGCTCCCCATGTTAAGTATAAGATGTGGAAAGTACAGTTAGCTTGTGGTACAAATCGCTAATAGCGACGCGCTATAGTGATCTTTTTCCCGTTTGTGGAGCAGGTTGCAAACAATCTGTTTTCAGGCGCTAGACTGAATAATTCTGGCGCTAACGCAAAAAATGCCAACACTAGGGTTAGCTCACACCAGGTGATAGGGCCCTAAAGAAGTATATAAATAAGATTCCAAAAACCCAGAGTAAAGTGATGCAATGATACTTAAATTCAAGATTTTATTCGCCACAATTCGGCAGTTTTCGCCGATGTTTGAGAACTGCTTCAGGGACTCCAATTTTATCAAATTACAGTGACCATAAATAGGGAATTCACAATATTTTTGGCAGACTGAATTCCTCAAAATGTGACGAAAAGCAAAGCATCTAAAGATGAATAGACCCTTAAGATTCTAACTTCCACAAACCCAGGGAACTACAATAATAATAAACAATGTGGCATGGAGCTACCTATTAACCCCTAAAATGCCATACAGCAAGGAAAAAAATAAAATGTATACTATGAGAGATGCAGCCTGCCCATTAACCCTTAAAACACAGTTAAACCAAGGCAAAAACAAAAGTAATTCACAATCTAATATATAGTCTGAATGTTAACCCTTTCACTGCCGAGCCATTTCAACCCTGTGAAAATGTGTACGTCTACGGTTTTATTTACGTTTTTATGACTTTATTTTACATTGGATATGGTCATGTTGGGTAACATTGGAAAGGCCGGAATCTGCCCTTTCCAATGACACCCATATACAATGCACAGCGACGGAGTTAAAGTGGTCCGAATAAGTAGGGGTAGCTGGATGCTGATTTTTGGTGGGGGGCACATGG
Organism: Leptobrachium leishanense; assembly: GCA_009667805.1. Classification (NCBI taxonomy): domain Eukaryota; kingdom Metazoa; phylum Chordata; class Amphibia; order Anura; family Megophryidae; genus Leptobrachium; species Leptobrachium leishanense. The sequence continues at coordinate 188,338,234 of CM019063.1, forward strand.
GGGGCAAGGAATAACCTAGAGGGCAATTGCCCCCCCTTACAACCCTGTAGAGACACCTATGCTTGAATGTTTGAAAAGTGTAACGCTGTTTGCAAAGAAACTACTGAGCGAAAATGTCTGAAATTTACATATGAGGTCCAAGGAAAAAAAAAAATCCCGCAAAATGCTTAAAATATCCTAAAAAAATCTGTAAATAAAGAGACGCTCCACTGCAGAATATTATAATATTATAATCAACGGTTTATGAGATATTGAATTAGAACAGGAATATTTTTAACATTGAAGCCTATGGGATTCGCCTGAATAAACCTGCCGCATGAAACCACCAAATGGCAGGGCAATTTGGCACATTTTCACTGCTGGCTTTTACTCTCTGAATAGCCAAAGCATTGGTTCTCTATGGGAATTTCCCTGCCCTCGAACAGGCACCGAACAGGCACCGTATATGCAGGCAATTCGGGAGGATTTGGCGAATAGCCTGCTCTCTGGATAGCCGAATGGCCAAGAAAGGTAACCGAACGCTGAATTTCAGCGTTCGGTTCTGTGTCGGGAGACATTCGGATCTCTCTGAATAACCCTGAAAATGTAAGTGGGGGGGGGGGGGGGTTCACAGGGGGAAGCTGCAAAACGTGAAAAATGGGGGAGGGGGAAACAATAACAAGGGGGTACAGAAACTCGTCAGGAGGGCTGATCCAGAAAAAATTAAAGAGCAATGGAGGTCGCTGAGGGGGCACCAGGGCAACTGGTTAAAGAAAAGAAAAAAAGAGGTTGGTGAGGGACTGGCAAGTATATCGTGGCATTCCCGGCTCACCCCGTCAACCCTGAGGGAACCTAGGGCCAAGGAAGGGGCCAAAAGGCAGGGAGACCTGGGGCCAAGAGGACGGGCAGGGCCTAGGTAACCATCCTAGCGGCTCGCCCAGGCTACTTTCCAGTGTCCCACACCAAAAAAAAAAGGGGATGGGGAGTCCCGGTGTTCCATCAGACGAACAACATTAAGCTCAATAATTCAGCAGGGATAATAATTATTTTTTTAACTAAACAAACATGAGAAAAACAAAGTACCTGTAAGATATCAGCAAAATAAAATAAACAAAATAAGGACATATCATTATTGCTGGCCCTTTAACCCCTTCACTGCTGAGCTATTTCACTTCTGTGTGATGAGCTCATTTTTACTACTTTTGCTCGTCATGTTTAAACGTGATTTGAAGTCACGTATTATTCTACGACTGAGACAAATTATATATCCCTATTTATGGCAGACTCGGCAGATTCATAATATATTATTATCATATGTATATGTCATGTCCTGCCAGAATTAAATTTTAATGGAAATTCAAATTTATTAAATTTTTTGTTATAGTAATCACTTACAGCGTGTAAAATATTTTTTTCACATTTTAATATCCGACCCTTTGGGGTTATATATTCTATGGAGTACACTTGTTAAAAAGATTACATATTTTACACCGAACCTGGTTATGTTCGGACCCCTAACCCCTAGCTGCCACCTATGGTGGAGATAACTCCCTAACTGACATCATAGTTTCCATGCGCGATGGTGTCAGTGGGCAGGGGGAGACCCTGGAGGCTTGGCTGACATCCAAAATGTCAGCCACCTCCGGGAGAGGACTGAGATCCGGTGCCAAATCACGATTTAGCCCTTCAGGGTTTAAAGACAGGCATCACTGGAAGGAGTAGGCTGCGCTTTTTCCAGCAGTGCCTTTATATCTTCTCTGGCCGTTAGTGGTGGGGAGGGAGAGGGGTCCAAAGGACCCCTACCACCCCTTCAGGCACTCTCCCTGCTCTGCTGGGAGGGGGTGCCTGAAACAGACATCATCGCACCCACTGCGATGACGACAGTATGCTGGCCGGGGTCCTGGTGGTGGGGCTAACATCAAAGATGCCCACACTGAGAGACCACAGGGATCAGCCGGAATAACAGCTGATCGCAGGCTGCAATGTGTGGACGTGCTCAGCGCGTCGACCGCACGCTGAGCGCGATCGAGACGACTCTCTGAGCGCATCCTTTGCAGCCAAGCGGAAAACCAGTATACAATAAACATGTCTGACATCAGAAATCATGGAGCTCTTTACTGAATCACTGGTTGGGGCCCTCCTTAGCTCAGCTGCCCATTTCAGTAAACTAATTAAAAATGTTGCTTTTTGCCCCCTCTTTGCTTATCTAACTTAACATGAAGTTGGCTAAATTCCTGGTAGCCCAGCAAAGGAATAAAAAGTGTTCCTGCTGACCATACTAATTGCTCGCTCGGTGATGAATAAGTCAGTGATCTAGCCCACCTAGAAATGTGTGGTATATTGGTGGGCCAATCCTTGGTGACTCCTACATATGTGGAAAAAAAAGATGCACAGGGTATGGCAAGGGTCTGTTCACCTGGAACCACTGGGTCCAAGAACATATCTTGGGTAAGTACCCACATTATAGCAGATTTGAATATAAATGGGCATCCTTTGGAGGTCCTGCAAGCTTTGGCTTGGGGGTAATAAAAAAAAACATGTAGCCCTCTTGCAACAGAACTAAACCATTAATTCTAATGTTATCCCTTTTACATGTTATTTATAATATTAAATAATGCCACAAAAACATACCGGACTATAAATTATTAACAGCATTTACTTCATATGTATAATGCCCTTAAACGAGCAAATTAACTCAGTGGAAATCTCTCGCTCTTGCAGTGCAGTGTATGTACAGCCCAGCGCACTTCACACTGCATTTATCAGTAGTAGAAAGTGGCTGTGAGCCTGGTGGGAGTTTCCACCAGCTGTCCTCCTTAATAATACTGGACATCCATCAGTTTATATAGGGTTGTGTTGTGGGACATGGAGTGGTATCTAGATAGACCATTAAAAAAATAACCCCATCAACTTTTTATCTATCTACATATTAAAAATCTGAAGACATTCTCTTCAGTTCTTCATTTCAGATTTCCTCTCTATCAACTCATTCATGTTCCCTTTATTTCATATAACCTTCCATCATTACATTTATTGCATTATTTACTCCCACATTTTAATACATCTTTCAGATTATCCCCTCCCCTGGTCTACCTGGTGGTGTAGTATTATGGGAGCAGGAATAAATGCTACATCTGTCTGCATTTTATATTGTTTCTGCTCCCTTTCATGCTTGTATTACATGCCTGTTGATGGGGGACACAAGAATTTGACATAATTTCCACAAGCGTCCCATCAGTTTTAAACAGCCAATATCACAGAATAGCAGTGACATCAAGCTTGTGCTCTCACGTCATCAATGCACAGCTGTCACATGCATTTTTATATTAAAACATTTGTCCGTGTTCACTGGTCAACACACATAAAGAGCTGCACATCTAAGGCTAGGGTCAGACTAACGCATTTTCACGTTGTCTGTGAAAAAGTGCGTTCGAACGAATGGACGCATTTTTTCACGGAATACGCGATAGCGGTCATACGATGCGCATTTGCGGTCGTGATTTTGTACGGATCATCAATAAAACACTTTTTGCATCTGGACGTTATGTTGGCCGGACATTAGCAGTGTCTGACATCTCCCAATCACGCACACACGCCGCTAGCGGACGCAGCGCACTCTGTACAACCGTACTAGCGGTTTTACGTTCGACAAAATGCGTTCGTTTGCCACTTGCGTTGCGCTGCCGCACTTTTGTGCGACCGTACTTCGTATATTGGCCGTCATTGCCCGGCATTTGCTGCTACTACGGCCGTGATTAAGTGCACCTGCACGCGCGTTCGCACTGCCTCAGTCTGACCCCAGCCTAAAGACACAGGGTTAAATTACATACTGAATATTTACTGTAGCGTTCAGATGTGTAAGCTTCAACGCAAGGATAAGTGACTTTAACACATGCCCCCATATTACATTCTTAACGCTAAACCCTTAAAAATCCATTAGCGCAATTTTGATTGCTCCAGCTTGCGCGAGTTTACTGTACTTTGCATTACCGCTAATTACCATATTGAGGGGCAAAATTTATTTTAGCTACTCCTAAAAGCTGGTGCTAACTGATTCCACTTTTGCAGAATCATTTATTTCCCCCCCCCACACTGAATCCGATACTTACCTCTCATCCCACGATGAGAAGGATGGCCCAAACCGCCGCTTCTCCTGCCAGTGATAAGAGTGGGACTGGGACAAAAAGTCCCTAGTCTCCCTGCACGATTACTCCGCGGCGCTGCGCGATCTCACCATATGATATAACCCTTACTGATCCAACAGCTCAGAAAGGTACCAAAACAGAGGTAATGGATGAGCAATGTGTCCCGCTGCAGGGTGAGCCTGGGTACACGTGGCACAACCCTTTGCAACCAACATCATTTAAAATCCAGTGATTTAATTTGAAATTAAGTAGTAAAAGCAGAGTAACTTAAACTCCAACACAGCTGCACAAGTAGTCACATACAAGACTAAATTATAAATTAACCCCTTAAGGACCAATGACATAACGTTTACGTCATAAATGCATTGACTTTAAAAACCCTTGGTCCTTAAAGTGAGTATTTGTTAGATTAATCCCTTAATACAGTTTTTGATGGATTAGATAAATTAAGAAATGAATCCTAGGTTATTGTTATTAGGTTATCATGCAGCAATGGATATATTAGTACCTCTAGATCAGTGACGTGTGGTGAGGTCAGTGGCTATGGAGGCACTGGCTAGTTAAAAAAAACAACTATTTAACATAGTTGTCCTGCTAAAACAGCACTTGAAACAAGTGCACAGCCAGACATCCCATGAGTTTACAATCTAAGGGACAGAGGTATGTGACACAAAAGGGAGCAGGGGGAGTGTGGAGCTGTTCGCCAGAAATAAAATCTCATTGAAAACAGGGCAAGAAACATGGACTAGTTAGTAGGCTTGTGCACCGATTTTTTTTTTCGGTTCGATTTTTCGGATTTTTAAACTTTTCGATTCGGCTCGTTTCGACCGATTTCGGTTTCGATTCGATTCGGTTCGGCCCGTTTTTCGGGTACATTTTTTTTTCGGAATATCGACCATTTTTCGTATTTTTGTGTCACTGCGCTCGGTTTTTGTATCGACTTTTCGTAATTTCGGAAATTTTCGTTTTTCGGAATTGCACATTTTTCGGAATATCGACCATTTTTCGTATTTTTCGTGTCATTTTGCCCGTTTTTTGTATCGACTTTTCGTTTTTCGGAACATCTGTTCTCCTCGTTTGACACATTTCAAGTCTATTCGAAAAATCCGAAAATATTTCGTTTCGGCTCGGAAAACATTTCGGATCTGAAATTTTCGGATCTAAAATTTTTCGGAAATTCGGCCGCATCCGAAAACACGAATCGGGAAATTTCGTGAAAATTCCGAAATTCCGAAACCCGAAACGCACATCCCTACTAGTTAGGGTAATTAGCAAAGTGGAAGCAGCTGGAAGGGAAGCTACAAGTTTGAGACCAGGGCTGGGTGGATTAGGGACAGCAGAGCAAACATGCAGGCTCTGGGGCTGAGGTGATGGTAGCTGTTTGAAGAAAGAGATTTCAGAATTACAGACAGTGGGCTATGTGTGCCAGGTATTTACAACATGGGGAGGGGATGGGACAGAGTGGCCTGACTGGTGAATGCAGTCATTTTCTGCCTTCTAGGGGGTCTCGGGGTTGATTCTGCCCTCTGAGTGTGGTTGCTTAGCTTCGCCAAGAAACTAAGATCTAAGAGCGCTGATATCTTCTTGGAAGACGACCAGGAAGTGAGACTCTTTTTGCAACATTGCTCCAGCCAGTGGCCCTCAATGTGCTGGTAATGTCCAGCCTCCTGTGGTCACATGACTGCTGAGGCTTACAGGAAGCTGCATGCATATCCTTCCTGCAGCACTTCCCACTGCTGCAAAGAAGGTGATTTTGTAAACTGACTAAAGGAATAAAATTGGGAGTGGGTTCACAGGGGTCTTCTGCGTTTCTTTGAATAGAAACATTTGCTCATAAAACAAACAATTTGGCTGCTATGGTTCCAGATACGCCTTCTAAATGGGCTCCTACCATTCATCCACTTTGGAAGTTTGGCAAGTTACCCAAATCACTGATGACCGTTTGTAATTAGCTCTTCTAAACTTACACTACAGTATATTGCCAAAAGTATTCGCTCACCCATCCAAATAATCAGAATCAGGTGTTCCAATCACTTCCATGGCCACAGGTGTATAAAATCAAGCACCTAGGCATGCAGACTGTTTTTACAAACATTTGTGAAAGAATGGGTCACTCTCAGGAGCTCAGTGAATTCCAGCGTGGAACTGTGATAGGATGCCACCTGTGCAACAAATCCAGTCGTGAAATGTCCTCGCTCCTAAATATTCCACAGTCAACTGTCAGCTGTATTATAAGAACGTGGAAGTGTTTGGGAACGACAGCAACTCAGCCACGAAGTGGTAGGCCACGTAAACTGATGGAGCGGTGTCAGCGGATGCTGAGGCGCATAGTGCGAAGAAGTCAATCGCTACAGACCTCCAAACTTCATGTGGCCTTCAGATCAGCTCAAGAACAGTGCGCAGAGAGCTTCATGGAATGGGTTTCCATGGCCGAACAGCCGCATCCAAGCCATACAACACCAAGTGCAATGCAAAGCGTCAGATGCAGTGGTGTAAAGCACGCCACCACTGGACTCTAGAGCAGTGGAGACACATTCTCTGGAGTGACGAATCGTGCTTCTCCATCTGGCAATCTGATGGACGAATCTGGGTTTGGCGCTTGCCACGAGAACGGTACTTGTCTTGCATTGTGCCAAGTGTAAAGTTTGGTGGAGGGGAGATAATGGTGCGGGGTTGTTTTTCAGGGGCTGGGCTTGGCCCCTTAGTTCCAGTGAAAGGAACTCTGAATGCTTCAGCATACCAAAACATTTTGGACAATTCCATGCTCCCAACTTTGTGGGAACACTTTGGAGCTGACCCCTTCCTCTTCCAACATGACTGTCCACCAGTGCACAAAGCAAGGTCCATAAAGATATGGATGACAGAGTCTGGTGTGGATGAACTTGACTGGCCTGCACAGAGTCCTGACCTCAACCCGATAGAACTCCTTTGGGATGAATTAGAGCAGAGACTGAGAGCCAGGCCTTCTCGTCCAACATCAGTGTGTGACCTCACAAATGCGCTTTTGGAAGAATGGTCAAAAATTCCCATAAACACACTCCTAAACCTTGTGGACAGCCTTCCCAGGAGAGTTGACGCTGTTATAGCTGCAAAGGGTGGACCGACGTCATATTGAACCAAATGGATTAGGAATGGGATGTCACTTAACTTCATATGCGAGTCAAGGTAGATGAGCGAACACTTTTGCAATATAGTGTATATTGTGCTACAGTGACATACAACCTAAGAATATAAGCCATGCAAAGATAATTGTGGAGTCATGGGTTCGATCCCAGCGAGCAACCTCTCCAGTAAGTGTCCTTGGGCAAGCCATAAATCTCCACCCAGGACATATTGGAAAACGAGAGAAATCTCAATGTATCCTTTCTGGTAAAATCCTTTCTCAATTTTTTTTTTTTGAGTTTTCTGTCACTATAGCCCACAAAGATATTAACCCTTAGAACAATAGGTTGTAAAAATTATTTTGTTCAACTCTTGTGTATATGATACGTGCATCTATCTGTATTTATAGATAAAAGTCTTAAATTCACTTTCAAATTTGAAAGTCACGTAAAACTTATGCACATACCTATAACCCATATCTTATTTTTAATTAGCTAATGGGGGTGTGACATAATCTCAGAGGCGACAATTCCTGTTTAGGCTTTCTTTCATTAAACTAGCACAAAGATCTCTGCTGTCATAATTGACCACAAGCTGTTTAATTGACGCGCAGAATCAGACAGTCCCCGTGTCAGTTCCAATTAAGCTGTTAAACGTATATTGACCTCAGCTTCAGTTTTGGAATTACAATGGAAGCGTTTAAAAAGACTTGATATTTTCAGAATGCTTTCCCTTTCCAACTTCACTGAGATGTGATGTTCCTGAGCGTGACGGTGCATTTAACCCGGTCCTGTGTATATCTCTCCCAGCTGAAATATATCAGCCTTAACCCTCAAATCTCAGGAGGGCTAGAGGGTGTTGGGGTTGAGTTGAAAGATGGTTGGAGGGGGAACTTGTCTTAATAATTAGACGCCCTAGGTGAGATATAACGCCTCATAGAGGTGATGACACCTGGAGGGGGCGGGGAGGGGGGATTTGAGGTGATTTGGAGAAGGTGTGTGGGGCTGGGGGGAGATGCAGACACTTCCAGACAAGTGTGAAATATTATATGAGAAGTGAAAAATTACGTGACAAAATTTAATAGTGAATTTCTTCGCTTCTTTCAATCGGCTTTATTGTATGTCTGTAGTAGTCCAACATAGTAACCCCTTGCTTTCCATGAGTTCCTATAAAGCTGCACAGAGGTGCACTACCTGCCTCCTTTGCATTTACATTCTAGAAATGTATATTTATGGCCAAAAAAAAGAAAAGGCCACCTTTTGTAAAATATATATCTTATTATATAAAATTATGGGAGGCCCAGCAGATCTTGGTCTGGTTGTCAAGGGTAAAAGAATAGCCCTTTTATGAGAAACCCAAACCATCAAACCCCATCCCATCCATTTTATGATCCTACATATACATACATTATTTTACAGTAATACTGTGACAGCAAACCAGACACTAACATAATTAAGAATATATTTAATCGATTGTAACTACCATATAAATTTGCAAATGAACCCCATGGGAGCCTCTCTGCTGCAATGCTGTGCATGCAGATAGTCCAGCACGTCTCACATTGAAAATCAGCAGAGGAATGGTACTAGGACAGTGTTTCTCAAGTGGTGGGTCGTGACCCAAAAGTGGGTCGCGACCAGGGGCGGACTGGGTCGTGGGGCAAGTGCCCCCAGGTCTCTCTAATGCCTGGGACCTGCTGATGCAGCTTACCTGCAGAAGAGGGTCCCAGGCGGTGCGGCTACCTCTGAATGTTCACAGGTGCCACCTGGGACCCACTGCATCAGGTAAGGTACTCTGTAATTGCAAGGTGGGGGGAGAGAATCTGTAATGGAAAGGTGTGGGGTGGGACTCAGTGACTGGCAGCAGCTCTGTACTGCCAACGCCATGAGCCATTGTGCACAATGCACATCTCAGTGAAGCAAAAGGCTGTTGGGTAAGGGGGGGGGGCTCCCTTTGTATATTTGATTGTGGTTTTCGTTGTCCTTTTGTTAATCTGTCCGTTTACCTATTTATTCATCCTTCTTTCTGAATATCTGTTATTCTGTCTGTCCATCTATATCCATGTGCCCTTCTGTGTATTTTTCCATTTGTCCTTGTATCTGTGTCTTACTCTCCATTTCTCCTCATCTCTCTCCCTCTATCACACTCTCCCTTTTAAACCATAAATCTCTCACTCCTCTTCCTTTCCTGTCTTCCTCCTGATGTGATAATCCCTGCAGAAAACTAGAATGTACACTGAGAATTCTCAGCAGAATCACACACTGCTTCCTGATCCCGGCCTCCCTGCATAGTAGGGACGTTGCGTTGTGGTCAGTGGCTGATGAGGGACTGGCTAGTATCAGAGCCAGATATACACAGGTTACATAGGTTCAGTGCTCCCCAGGTACCGGCTGCTGTCAGAGCTCCCCAGGTACCGGCTGCTGACAGAGCTCCCCAGGTACCGGCTGCTGACAGAGCTCCCCAGGTACCGGCTGCTGTCAGAGCTCCCCAGGTACTGGCTGCTCTCAGTGCTCCCCAGTATCTGCATCGTCCACTCTAGGCAGCTGGGCACTGCCCCCTCCACCTGCAGGGAGGAGGTGCCGACACAGTGAACAGTCACACCCCGAGCACAGCCCCACACCCGCTGACTGTGCGAGATGAGGACAGTCACATGACTGTCCTCCGTCAATCAATGCATGGGAGGCCAGCCTTCCATGGAGGCGTTTTTTGAATGGCTTGGACCAATGGTGCTTTTCCATTGGTCCAAACTATTCCATTATTCTTCAGTCCCTCTCTGAGGCACTGCAGAGCGTAGATTCAGGAAGTAGGCGGCGCCAGACACGCGCTGCAGACCTCAATCTCTTGGCCAGCTTGAGACTATGTGATTAGCATAGCGTTCAGCTACGCAAATTGCGTAGGCTCATGGAGGGCAGGCTGCTGCGAAAAAATGTGCGCAGAGATGGACGGCGGGGGAGCAGGTGAGTTTGGTAAGTTTTTTTTATAATATTTTATTCATTCAGTAGTGATTTAAATTAGAGTTGCTTTGTCTACCATCACCCCAGACTTTGAGACACTTATAAGAGCAAGAAGCTTCCCCAGTTTTCCAATAAATTCTACTTAATTTCATAGTTTATTTTACAGAAAACACTTTCGTTTTCACTAGTGTGGTGATTACTGCACTATCCTTTTTGGAAAGAATCCCTGGTTGTTCACAAAATTGTTTAAAAAGTGCACACATTGTAGAATACTGCACATGTTGTTTTGTGGAATAAATTATAATGTTTCAGAAATTCAATTATTTTTGGGTCGCGACTTAATGACCAAGGACAATTGTGGGTTCTGAGCAGGGCAGCCATCAGAAATGATGGGGCCCCTTACTAAACCTCACGATGGGGCCCCCCGGAGCCACCCGGCACTCCCTCAACCTCTAACAGCTTTTCTCCCCCTTCAAAAAAAATAAAATAAAAGACATAACATAGCACCACAGCAATAAACTCCCAGTAATGTGCAGTGTGTATGAGCGTATCACAGAATCCACAGCAATAAATCTCACAGTAACGGGCTGTATATGATGACCTTTGGGTCTGGGTCTGATCCCTGGGACTGGTTTGGGCCTTGGGGTCTGGACCCTGGGCCTTGGAGTCTGTGCTCTGGGCCCTGAGTCTGGCCTGTGGTCTGGGGTCTGGGCCCTGAGTCTGGCCTGTGGTCTGGTCCCTGGAGTCTGGGCCCTGAGTCTGGCCTGGGGTCTGGGCCTTGGGGTCTAGTCCCTGGGTTTGGGCTCTGGTCCTGGCCTGGGCCCTGGGTCTGGGGCCTGATCCCTGGGGTCTGGGGGTCTGGGCCCTGGCTCACCACTCCGCTGTCTTCCTTCCTTCAGCTCTTCTATCTTCTTTTCTTCTGTCCTTCTGCTCTTCAGCCCAGGCCCTCCAGCTCAGGCGTGCAGCTTCACTGAGTGGAGGGGGCGGAGCCAAAGCAATGTGCTTGGGAGGCCCCCACATGCTGCTTGGCCCCGCCCAGCCAGCTAGTGAAGCTGCCAGGAGCCGGAGGAGACAGTGTCTCCTCCGGCTCCTGCAGCAGAGACACAGCTCCGGATTCGGACTCAGAGTCCGATACCGGAGCTGTAAAAGGGCGACGCTGCTGCCGACGGGGCCCTTACGGCAGCATGGGGCATAATACCCTGATGGCGGCCCTGGTCCTGAGGGTCCACAGGTTGAGAACCACTGTACTAGGAGGTTATCAAGCAAGACCACAAACCCTGAGGCCTTGTTCACACCAAGTGCGGAGCAAGTGCAGACCGGATCAAAACTGCGTCCAATGTATTCCAATGGTGTTTTTTGCTCCAGTTCACATCGCAGCGTTCAGGTCCAGAGCAGGTGAAAAACTGCAGCAAGCCCTATTTTACCTGCTCTGGAACGCATCAAAAACGTGTCAAAAACGCAACTCAATGCAATGTAAAACAATTTTACATGTGAGACAAAGTCAGAGGAAGCAGGAAATAGAACAGCTAATGAAAAGGTCAGAGGTAAAAGGAAATGACCTCAAAACATTAGCTTCCTGAAAAAAAAAACGCTCCGGAACGCGTCAAAAACACGTCTAAGGCTAGGGTCAGACGAAAGCATTTTTCCCCGCGAACGTGAAAAAGTGCGTCCGACCGCATTGACGTATTTTTTCACGGAATGCGCAAAAACGGTCAGACGATGCGCATTTTCGGGTGTGATTTTGTACGGATCGTCAATAAAACTCTTTTTGCGTCTGGACATTAGCAGTGTCTGACATCTCCTAATCACGCACACACGCCGCTATGCCGCAGCTGCGCACTCAGTACGTCAGTACTAGCAGTTCAGCGTTCTCAAAAAAATGCGTTCAAATTCCACTTGCGTTGCACAGCCGGACTTTTGTGCGGCCGTACATCGTATATTGGCCGTCATTGCCCGTCATCTGCTGCTAGTGCGGCCGTAATTATGTGCGCCAGAACGCACGTTAAAAGTGCGCTGGTCTGACCCCAGCCTTAAAGACTAGCGTACATGTGCAGTAACCTGAGCAGATCTGCTCTGCATTTGGTGTGAACAAGGCCTAAATATTAGTGGTTCAATGGACAATTTCACTGCTTGGCAGTACTCCACCGGTCATAATATTAAACACACATAACAGCAGAAGAGAGCGATATTGCACAGTTTCCTTTTCTCGTTTGAATTATGAATTGTGTTATGACTGTCACCTTCAGTACATCAATATTCTAACATTTACATCATTGGATCGCTTGCTTTATCTACTGTACTGCAACCTATAAAGTGACAGTTACACCTGCTTATAACTAAAATGTGCATAAACACAGAGAACATGCAGATTTTACTGCTCCATTTCTATTCTTCCCTGACAGAGGTAAGAAAGGTCAAGCACAACATAATTCCAAGAAGCTACTGATAATATGATCTCTACTTTTATATCTTAAACCATTTGCTGTCTAGTAGGTTCAAAGTTAAAGGAGGGGCTTTATTAGTTACCTATATCTATTTCATAGGCGTGCGCTCGGGGTGTGCCTAGGCGCACCCTAATCCCACCCGCGGCACACTCTGGGTCCCGGCTGGCCGCATCCCACGGATAGTCGCCGGGACCCTTTGCCTCTGCAAGCCTGTACTTCCCTGGTGGTCCGGTGGCTGTGGGCTCTGCAATGCGATCAGAACGCAGAGCACGTCCCACACAGGACCCGTGCGCTAGCGATCCTCTGATGACCTGTCACAGAGAGCGCCGGCAGTCAGGTGAAAGGTCAGAGGATCAGGGCCGGTGCTAGACTATTTTGCGCCCTAGGCAAGACCAGCTACTTGCGCCCCCCCCAAAAAAAAAACACTGCACATTACTGTGGAGCTCTGTGATACCCTCATAAACACCGCACATTACTGCCCCCAGCACACCTGGGTATATATTGCCCCCAGCACACATGGGTATATATTGCCCCCAGCTCACATGGATATATATGGTTGTTCTTTGGAGTGGCTGCTCTGTCCATTATTTTTGTCTTTGCCTGACCATATGGGCATTACCCATCTGAAATGCATGTGGTACAGGAATCCTCTATAATTTTGTGATTGTCCAAAGGTTCTGCGATAAACCCTATGGATGTCAACTAGCCAAAAAAGACACTGGAGCGTCTATTGAGGGATCTAAAACTCTACCCCCAGATGCTTATTGCCTACAATTCTCAGAATTCCTTAAGCAATAGTCAGAAAATCATGGTAGCTGTTCAGAAACATCTGGGGCCGGGGTGGGCAGAGTTTGAGATCCCCGCTTTATACTGTATATCTCATAGTTCAGTTGGTGTTTCTGTTTCTGGATCTTTTTTTTTCAAAATTCTTCACCATTTTTCACTGCAACAATTGATATATAGATGCAGGAAAAAAAGGACAAGGTATGGATAAAGGAGGGACCAATAATATGCATAGCAAATGAAGGAGAGCCAGTATAGGGATTAGGCAAACTCCTTCATCCTCAAGGGTTTTAAAAAATTTCATTATAACTCTGTGATATGGTTGTTTTATTATTAATGCTCTTTTTAAGATCAAGATTCTTTAGCTCATTTATAAAATGATAAGCACATAGCGCACACACTCTGATCACACACACGCACAGATCACACACACGCACAGATCACACACACGCACAGATCACACACACGCACTCTGATCACACACACGCACTCTGATATCACACACACGCACAGATCACACACACGCACAGATCACACACACGCACTCTGATCACACACACGCACTCTGATCACACACACGCACTCTGATCACACACACGCACTCTGATCACACACACGCACAGATCACACACACACGCACTCTGATCACACACACGCACTCTGATCACACACACGCACTCTGATCACACACACGCACTCTGATCACACACACGCACTCTGATATCACACACACACGCACTCTGATCACACACACGCACTCTGATCACACACACGCACTCTGATCACACACACGCACAGATCACACACACGCACAGATCACACACACGCACTCTGATCACTCACACACTCTGATCACACACACACACACTCTGATCACACACACACACACTCTGATCACACACACACACACTCTGATCACACACACACACTCTGGTCACACACACTCTGGTCACACACACACACTCTGGTCACACACACACACTCTGGTCACACACACACACTCTGATCACTCACACACACTCTGGTCACACACACACACTCTGATCACTCACACACACACTCTGATCACACACACACACTCTGATCACACGCACTCTGACACACACACACTCTGATCACACACACACACACACACACACACTCTGATCACACACACACACTCTGGTCACACACACACACTCTGATCACTCACACACACACTCTGATCACACACACACACTCTGATCACACACACACACACTCTGATCACACACACACACTCTGATCACACACACACACTCTGATCACTCACACACACACTCTGATCACACACACTCTGATCACACACACTCTGATCACTCACACACACACTCTGATCACACACACACACTCTGATCACACGCACTCTGACACACACACACACACTCTGATCACTCACACACACACTCTGATCACTCACACACACACTCTGATCACTCACACACACACTCTGATCACTCACACACACACTCTGATCACTCACACACACACTCTGATCACTCACACACACACTCTGATCACACGCACAAACTACACCTGACCTGCTGGTTATATATTCACAGGTTAGGTTGTCTGTCTATGTCTCCTTCCACTTCCCCTCCCTGCACGTGCTGGATGCTTCCAGCACACAGGGGAGGCTCTGCATCCGGCTGCTGTGGAGGAGGAAGGGGCGGAGCCGGCATGTCCCCGAGCCCTGTGAGCTGCTGGGCTGGTAGTGTCCTCCTTCTCTCTTTCCCCGGCGGGGCCTTCATTTCTGGTGCAGCCTGTGGGAGTTTCATCCCACACACTGCCCAGTAAATGGGAGACATAGTGCCAAACCCCCCCCCCATCCGGGCCCTCAGGCTTCGTCTCTCACGGCTCCTTCACATGAGATGCCCACAGCCAGCGACTGATGTGAGGGTGCGCGCAACACGTGCCGGCGTCAGCCGCTGGCATCAAGGAGGAGCATTTCTATTGGCTCTTGGGTGACGAAGGCGGGCCTGCGGCTGGTGTGTGAGTTTGCCGGCCGCGAGTACGTTGTGGCACCCGCGGCGGCGAGGACACAATAATTTTTCAGTGGTCGGGCCCGGCTGCGCCCTAGGCGGGCCCTGCGCTCTAGGCGGCCGCCTAGCTCGCCTAGCGGCAGCGCCGGCCCTGCAGAGGATAGCCGGTGCACGGGTCCAGTGTGGGACGTGCTCTGCGTTCTGTGCACGAAGCACAGATCGCATTGCAGAGCCCACAGCCACCGGACCCCCAGGGAAGTACAGGCTGGATTTAAGCTGGATGAAGCGGTCCCCTCCTCTGCCAACGGACATGTTCATCCCCCTCCCTGCAAGAAAAAAGGTAAGCAGGAGAGGAGTCAACTTTTATATACAGTATTTTTAAATATTACAATTTTATTTGATGGCAGTGGATTCTGTGATACGCTTATATGCAACGCACATTACTGGGAGTTTCATGGCAGTGGATTCTGTAATGTGCGGTGCATATAAGCATATCACAGAAACCACTGCCATGAAACTCTCTTTACACTCCACAATGTTAAGTTAGGTGTCATTGGAGAGGTCAGAGCCCGGCCTTTCTAATGAGACCAAACACGATCATGTAGAAAAAATACAAAATTTCCTCATTGCCCGCTTTTAACATCTAAAGCAATGTTATTTCTCACCTCGGGATTAAACATTCACAGGGTTATTCAGAGAGCGGTGAAAAGCAGGAGAATAACCAGAGAAGTGAAAATTATATGTCAAAATAGCCAAACCATAAAAATTCTCCCATTTATCTCACTTTCCAAATCGGCTATTTGGTCTAGATTGTTCTCTTCTCCTGCCAGTTCTCCTGGCTTTCACCTCTCTTTAAGGGTTGTTCAGAGAAAGGTGAAAACCAGGAGAATGGCAGGAAAAGAGAACAATCTGGACCAAATAGTCGATTTGGAAAGTGAGATAAATGGGAGAATTTTTATGGTTTGGCTATTTTGACCTAGAATTTTCACTTCTCCAGTCATTCTCCTGAGTTTCACCTCTCTCTGAATAACCCTGATAGTCATAAAACACAATCGGCCACAATACTCAGCCACTAATTGGGTTAGTCGAGACTCATGGGAAATGTAGTTCAAAAACAACTGGATGGCCAAGGTTGCTGCACCTCTGAATTATAAACATACAGGGTTATCCAAAGAGATCCGAATGGCTGGAGAAAGGTAACCGAACGCAGAAAATCAGCGTTCGGTTACCTTTCCTGGCCATTCGGCTATTCAGAGAGCAGGCAATTCACCAAATCCTGGCGAATTGCCAGCACATACGCACCGTATGTGCAGGCAATTCGCCAGGATTTGGTGAATTGCCTGCTCTCTGAATAGCCGAATGGCCAGGAAAGGTAACCGAACGCTGATTTTCTGCGTTCGGTTACCTTTCTCCAGCCATTCGGATCTCTGTTCGGTGCCTGTTCGAGGGCAGTGAATCCCCATAAAAAAAATGCTTCGTCTATTCAGAGAGCACAAACCAGCAGTGAAAGGTTCTCGAAATGCCCTGCTGTTCGGTGGTTTAATTCGGCAAGTTTATTCAGGCGAATCCCATAGGCTTCAATGTTAAAAATATTCCCGTTTTAATTCAACATCTAATAACCCGTTCATTATAAAATTCTGCAGTAAAAAGTCTTTATTTATAGATTTTTTTTAGGATATTTTAAGCATTCTGGTTTTTTTTTTTTACTTATTTTTTCTGTAACAGTCCTTTTTATTATCATTCCCTGGATCTCATATGTAAATTTCAGACATTTTCGCTCAGTAGTTTCTTTGCAAACAGCGTTTCACTTTTCAAACATTCAAGCAAACTGTTTTGCTAATTTATTCACTCCATTCGTCTGCGGTGTCGGCTTTTTCCGGCGGCTTCGCTGAGTGTGTTCGTCTCCTGCTCGGCTTTTTCCAGCGGGTTGGGTTAATCTAGATGTTTTTGCAGGTTTTCGGCGTGCATTCGCTGGGTTTTGCTGTTAGTTTTCGGCGACCTTTCCCTGCAATTCAGGGACCCTGTGGTGCTTGCTGAATACACCGCAGGGTCGCCGAAATGGGAATCGTCAAAACAAACCGAATTGAAGAGAACGAAAAGTCACCGAACGTGCAGTGACTTTTCGATTCTCTTTGAATTACCCTGATTGTAATGATATATTTAGGCTGAATGTGTGAGAGTGTGTGCGTGTGTATGGATGCATAAGGGTGCGTGTGTGTGTGTGTATATATATATATATATCTATAATTAACAATTTGTTTTTCATGTGTTTGAGCTTTTGGGTGCACACCCTACTGCAATAGGCTGCACACGCCTATGATCTATTTCCAGGGCTGCCATAAGAATTCTCAGGGTTTCTTAGTGTGCTCGTCTGGCACCAGCCTATGTACGCCCATACTGACATGCCTTCAGGTGTCCATCGCAGCATTGAGACGCTGCTATGGGGCCAGCCACACACGAATTGCACGCGCAACTGCGGCGGTGCTACGTCCGTGCAGCAGCACTCTGTCAAAGCGCTTGGACGCGCGTTGACGGAGCTGCGTAGGAGCACTAAGTGCGCTCATCGTGGTGGCCAGACAGGCATTCTCACGGAGGTTCCTTCCGCTCTTCAAATACGCTCGTCTGACACCAGCCTTACTGAGCCACTGCTAAATAATATCAATGACAGACAAAAACATAAATCAATTAACAACACAACTGATGCCACTAATGATGTTATCAATTACATCACACTGTGGGAGTAACACTTGGTATATACTAAGATTGGGAGTTCTGCAGTCTTACTTTATATAGTTAAATTGAAAAATACATGTTTATCACTTAGTTTTACATATTTCAAGTTGTGCTGTTCCTTGAATTTCCTTTCTCTTCTTTGTAGACATTTCTAACTATTTCCAGGCCAGATGACATGTATTAGTTTTTTTACGCATCATTGAAAATATTCATTGAAATATCAACTGAAACATTGTTCAGCCTTAAATTAGAATAGAGATGTAGTGCTACAAAGCCAAACATGTATCAAGTCAAAATTTCACTTGTCTAGCATTGACAGCAACTGTGTAAATGGTTTAGAAGTGGTGATTGGGGTAATGAGCAGTGAATACCATCATCTTTCCGGCATGAGAAATAATGGCGCCTATGTGCGCACACAACAGAAGAAAGAATTTGCATCAAATGCGGTGTTCTGACTTCAATGCAGTACTTCGATGCAGTCAATGTAACTATAAGGCTAGGGTCAGACTAACGCATTTTTCGCGTTGTCTGTGAAAAGGTGCGTTCGAACGAATGGACGCATTTTTCACGGAATACGCGATAGCAGTCATACAATGCGCTTTTTCGTCCGTGATTTTGTACGGATCATCAATAAAACACTTTTTGTGTCTGGACGTTATGTTGGCCGGACACTAGCAGCGTCTGATGTCTCCCAATCACGCACTCACGCCTCTAGCGGACGCAGCGCACTCTGTACGTCAGTACTAGCGGTTTGACGTTCTAGAAAAAATGCGTTCGTTTGACACTTGCGTTGATAATAATGACATTTTATGAATCTGCCGGGTCTGCCAGAAAGAACGATATATAATATGTCTGGGTCATATACTAAAATAAGGCTTCAAAAACGGGTTTAAACATGATGAGCGAAACAGGTAAAAATGAGCTCAGCACAGAGGCGTGAAATGACTCAGCAGCGAAAGGGTTAAAAGCTTTTGGACTTGATATTGTTTTTGGAAATTGGCATACCGATAGACTCAACTTGATTTGCTAAAGCCAAAAATAGCTTCGAGAGCTGATATGTGATCCAAATTTTATTTGGGAATCTGAAATTCCGGTACACCCACGTCTGAATCTCTCAAACCAAAAAGCGGCACAAAGAAGGTCTGAAAATGGTACCAATTTCAGCCATTGGGCTGAATTAAGTCGAGCCCATGAATGCGTCTACTGCAATCTGCAATGTATTACATTGGCTAACTCTTACTGCCAAGAGTTTTTTCTTCCTTTGAAGACTAATAACCCAGAAGAATATTCATGTTATGGGTGTGATGCACCGTTATGTATTTTTAAATTTAGTTTTCTGAAGTTTTTCTTGGACCGATGTATCAATTGTAGCATTGTAACAACACCGGACTTCAAAATACATATAAAAAGCAAAGCAAAAATAAATATAAAACAGCAAAGCAAGAAGTGCTTCTTTTACAAGATCTCATTTCATGGAATCTGCTACCATTGGAACTTCCAAGAATAGGCTGTTTGGAAGAGTCAGAATGTCGGACTGCATGAATTTTTCGTTCTGGCTTGGGCTTCCTTTTAGTATTGTGATCTGGATGTGGAAAGTTGAAGCTTAGGTTAGTATATACAAAATAACAATAACCGCACAAAGAATAGTGCAACGTGTATGCAACAAAAGGAAATATGTATCCAAGAAGGGACTACACAGACTAGCACAATCGCCAATGCCCGAGTCTTGTATTCCCAATAAAACATAAATTTTATTGTCTACATATAAAAAAAAAAAAAAGGGGGGGAGGAGTAGAAGGAGCAAAATAGAAGTGAAAAGAAAAATGTTAATTTCTGACTTTGATAGCAGTCAGGGAATAAATCATCTGATATAAATAGTCATTGAACAACTAACAGTCATTAATTTATGATGATAGACCATATGGATTTGCGAAGTGCCCTTAATAAATGCTGTATTTAGCCAACAATCATATCCATCAAGTTTGTTCATGCAAAGGTGTTAGATTATATTTTATCCTGACTGAAGGGTACACAATCAGCCCTGATTGAAAGATACATTCAGGGTTAATCAGAGAGGTGAAAAGCAGGAGAATGGAAAATTCTAGGTCAAAATAGCCAAACCAGAAAAATTCTCCCATTTATCGCACTTTCCAAATCCAAATTTTGACCTAAAATTTTCCATTCTCCAGTTATTCGCCTCTCTCTGAATAACTCTGATAGTCACATAAGCATGGATTGATTCCTCCCATAGAAGTTCACAAGATAGCCAGGAGTATTTCAAGAATTGATAGGTGTTACCATGTGGAGTAGAATTGTAGGACCCCTTCACAAATTACCAAATTTGCAGTTATTCATGACCCATTGTAGAAGCTAGTATATACAGTAGATTTCATTAAGGTTGGTACCTGGCTAGAAAGCACGCTTTCAACGTGTATGCAACAAAAGGAAATACTTTGCATGTCATTGATAGGTTTCCATGAAATTTCGTCCAACCTGCATATAAAGAAATAAATACAAAACAGTGCAGACAGTCTGATGCAAGCGGTGTATACAGTATATATATTGTGGTAGGATGACCAAGCTTCTCCTCAGACAACACGAAAATTCAAAATAGAAATATACTTTATTTATTTATAGGCACAACAAAACAAAAGCAATTACAAATAAAACACCTACTCCTCCTAGGAGACTAACTCACAAATATCTCCCTTATTTCTGTCCCACTGATCAGCTACCCTGATTCCAGTGATATAAACAGTTATTCAAACAGACTCACCATTCAGATCTTGCTGCCTCCTGGCAGGCTTCCAGTCTCTCTCTCCTCCCCACACCCCTCACAGGTGAGACCTTTATCATCCAAAATTTGCATACTTACAGGGTTATTCAGAGAGCGTGAAAAGCAGGAGAATGACTGGAGAATGAAAAATTCTAGGTCAAAATAGCCGATTTGGAAAGTGAGATGAAAGGGAGAATTTTTCTGGTTTGGCTATTTTGACCTAGAATTTTTCATTCTCCAGTCATTCTCCTGCTTTTCACACTCTCTGAATAACCCTGTTAGTTTTAACTCTTTTGGCGCTGCGGCTACGCAGGGTATACTGAATGTTCCTTCCTGTTGCTAATATAGCGGTGTTCATGTACTCTGCCACATAATATATGAGTAGGGAGATGGAATATTACTCACAAATATGAGTAGCAAAGATGTGCTATTCAAGCTTATTGGGGTCAGGGATGGATCAATTTCCAAACCTTATAGATCCGAATAGGTGTCTTTTTCCACTGTACAGTAAATTTCTATAATTTAATTCTTTGTTCAATTATTGCTACTGTTCTGTCATTTTCTAAATGTAGCAATTTTTCCACCTAAGTTTGTTTTATGTCATGTCAGCACATGCACACATTGGTAGCAGGGAATCGTGAATGGCTACTATATTCAGCACACTGTACCAGAATCTAAAATTCTCCCTCAAGTGAAAACGCACATCAAGGAAGTGAGTCATGACTGTAACATTAACTGACACAACTAAGAGTTAGTATAAAGATGTAGTAGTGGCATTCCACATCAAAACCTTTGAACCTGATTCCCGTAAGCGCAGATGACATTTTTCTCTTCGTTATGTTTTATACATGTTGCTGGGCTGGATGCATTTGGTGGTTGCAGCCGCCCCATCGGGGAATAGGCGCGACCCCACCCCTCCTGTACTATGTTCAATAGCAAACCTGATAGCAAGGTTGTGTTTTCTAATGCAGAGATGTGGTTGCTCTTAGCTTTCATAGCAATTGTGTTATTTGTGTAATTAATTCAATTACTACTGAAGGCTGTACAACTCACTCAACTTGTATTATCCGCAAATAATGACTCCTATATAGGTCAACGTCTAGGGTTAAGCAAATTGCCAGCATTTTCCTTATAGGCTGGGGTGTCACAGTAAATTGCTTGAAATTTCAAGGTAGATTTTATGCTTGCACAATTTAATATAATTTGCTCCCTGTACCTTTCAGGAAGCAATTTAAAATACCGACATTCAAAGCCCTCAATAACGCAACCCCTCCTTACATGTCTTCCTTACTCCACAAGCATGACCCTTCTAGACCACTCCAGTCAGCAGGCCATCTTCGCCGGTCCTCTATTTACCACAGAACCACGGACTCTCGTCTCAAGACTTCTCAAGAACTCCTCTGATCCTGTGGGATGACCTACCTCGCCCTATCAGACTATCTCTCAATCTTTGGGCCTTCAATAAATCCCTCAAACCCATTTCTTCAGATTATCATATCACATTACTGATGCCGACCTCTCCCTCTCCTCACTTACCTCCACATCACAATAAAGGCCTCTTCCTTGTCTTCACAAATTCTGAACCACTAATGCCAGTGATACTGACAACCAACATATCTCCTCTTGTCTTCTTACACCCAAATTCCTCTAGATTGTAAGCTCATCTGAGCAGGGCCCTCTGCACTTCTTGTTTCTGTTCCTATGTTTGTTTTAATTGTGTCCTGTTCCCACTGGTTATTGTAAAGCCCTATGAAAACTGCTACCGCAATATAAATGATTAAAATAATAATAATAATAGAATACACATTAAAATGTGAATCAGTTTCAATGTGGAATATCCATTTAAATAGAAAAAGGAGCATTCAATGATAAATTGATGGTGATGTTTGCAGCTACTTTGATGCACTGATTATAGTATCTTTATAATACATTAATTCTAGTAGGTCATTTAATTCTAGACTGTATTACCCCTTTAATTAGATGTCACTGCACTTCAACTGCTCATGTTCATGCCTGGTCTGATTACATTACAGGACCAAAAGGCGATCATGCATATTACTGTTTCAATCGATGGCTTTCCATAGGTTACTTTGTTACTTCATTACTTCGTTACTCCATTTATGGCAGAAAAGCAGTTAACTCAATGTAAAAAAACTCCTAAAACATTTAATAAGTTATTTTTTTTAAAAAAAAGAAAAGAAAAAAGGATAGCATAGCAATCTTAACTAGGCGTATTTCCAAGCAGCCACTTTTAACACCCAATTTTGTCAGTTCTATATTCGCATGCATGCTTCTGGCTGGATAGAGTAGAGGTAACATCACTGCTCTATAACCGTGGAGACACAGGTTTGAATCCCGACCAGAGCACCTCTCTGAGTAAGTGTCCTTGGGCAAGACACCTAACGGTACATACGTGCCTACCACACAATATCGGCTGTGGGATCCAGTGGTAACATCTCTACCCTTCAATTGTGGAAAAGCAAGTCAAGGTCCCGTTCGGCACATCCCTCCAATACAACTGCGGAGAAGTCTCGACTTTACGAGAAGCGTGTTCAACCTAACCACCAGGTCGCTGATCATCGCTAAAATCGTGGAAAGACGACTTGATCCCACTCAGAAGACGCCACCAACAAGTGTCCTTGGGCAAGACACCTAATGATATGGATGGGCCTACCTCACAAAATACTTGTACATCTCATAGATTGTAAGTTCCCTTGGGAACAGGGTCCCCCTGAATCAAGTCATCATCCATGTGTGGTATTCTAATGTATCAACCCCTTGTACACTGAACTTGTAAAGTGCTGCGGAATATGTGGCGCTATATAAATAATGGATAATAAAAAAAATAGTAATAATGCTTCACAAATGTGCTTCATACTCAGGCGCTGCCATCAGGGTTCTTGTGGCTCCTTAAATCATTGGTTTGTGACCCTCCTTCTATCAGCAGCTCATTTCAGTAAACTAATTGAAATTCCTATCATTTTGGCTCCTCTTCTCCTCCAAAAAAGGGATAAAAAGTGTTCCCTGGTGGGAGAGTGCTCACTCTGCACCTCTACCTGCTGCAGACCATATTAATCACTCCCTAATGATGAATCAGAGTTCTCTTGCTGGCCCTAGATGCCACACTATCCACAAAACTTTTTTATATTGGTGGACCATTCCTGGGTGGGATGGAGTGACCTTTAGATCTGTGGCACTTAGACAAACTGCACTGGGTTTGACCAGAGCCCCCTAGAGCCACTGGACCCTGAACATATCGTGGGCTTTCATCCCCTGGTGGCTGCCCTGTTCATACTACATATATATATATATATATATATATATATATATATATATATAGTTATATAGTTTGTAGAATATTTTGGTGGTTGGTTATCAGTATTTACTGTATATAGCACAGAATATACAGTATATATATATATATTTTGTAGATTATTTTGGTGGTTGGGTATCAGTATTTATATAGCACAGAAATGCATACGAAAGTAATTTCCCACTGAGCCATTAAGCTAATAAATGGACACTTTACATTTACCTGAAGAGCTATTCCAACCAAGCCACAAGGTTTGTATAGGAGCCATTAATAAAGGCTTAGAGCAAGAGCAGAAAGCCTTTGCAAGATCACTTGACAATTACATCTAAACACATCAAAAAATTCCAAACTTTCCCCAGGTCTTTTGACAAAAAAGGTGAAACATTGGGAACAAACTGTTCCCCGTGTATCTCCACAACTCCTACATGACCCCACTCACTCGCGGAGTCATGTAGGAGTGTCCCTGCACAAGCTAGTGCAGGGCCACTCTTCACTTCATGGAGTCCAGGAATCAGCACCAGTGGCAGCTTGTAGCACCACTGCAGGAGTCTATGAGAAGCTTCAAAATATTTTGATTTGAGCCACTATTACAGCAGTTCGGTCGGTAAGGGCCATTAGTAGTGATCAGTAAATGGATAAGGACTCAAACACAAGTTGCATTTGCATTTGCAACATTTGCAAGTCACTATTGACCCTTTCACACCCAGAATCGAGTTAACTTTATTCTGCAACGTAATACACTGAACATCAATCATTACCATATAAAAAAACAGTTTTCACACCTTTTTAAAGCAAGATTAATGTGTCCCCTGTTTTAAAATGAAATCCACTGTCTTATCTCTTTACAGTCACGAGAGAGAGAGAGAGAAGAGAGAGAGAGAGAGAGATAAAACAAGCTGCAAATAGCAGCCCCACAGCTCACTGGAACAAAAAATTCAAACACTTTGCTGCTGCATTACAACACCCAAGGAGAGGGCAGAATACATGGAGCAATTTGGGGTCATTCACTAATGTACAGGAATAAGATTTAGGGGCTAAAATGACTGAAAATCCCTGTAAAGTACAGGTACAAGGTATTACTGTAATTTCCATATACTGCATTATGCCACATACAGATATCTTTACATTCTATTGGTATTTTGTGGAAGATGCATTGCTAATAATCTCATTATGATCACTACAAATCCTCATAAACAGGAGATCTGAATCTTTATTATTTATCTGTATCACAGTTACAGTATTTGACACAAAGGCTATTTCTGCCTGTATGTTGATAATGCAAACCCCATCATGATCGTGTAACATTAAGGACACCATCTAGAGTTCAGAATCTTTCATTCCAACAATATTTATTTGAAGCATAAATGAAAAGCTATAAATGATCAAGTTTACACTATTTTAGTTTTTTAACTATCTCAGAACAACAATTTCTGTGCACGTTTTTTATTTTACGTGATCTTTAACTGTTAACTTTGCAGTCCGTGTTTGAAATAAATGCTATGGCATTTATGGTTTTTAAGACCCATATTTAAAGAACTTCCATAGAGGAATTTATGCAGTTACATTTCACATGAAGAATGATTTATTAGGCAGCAACTTACTTTGAGTTGATATTCAACTCAAAAAGTTTAAGCAAAAACAGTAAACTTTTTTACAAATCTTATCATCTAAAGTGTACATTTTGTCTATACAGTAAATGTATATATGTGTAAATCTATCCAAAATGTCATATTACACACAATTCCTTTCTTTTAGCTAGACACCTGTAATGGTTGTTGTAAATTATTGACACTGAGCACATGTCTTCCATTTTGTAACAGTTTAGATATTTTGTTTGATAACTGATGAATTGCAGATACGAAACCAGATGCAAAACGCTTCATTTTTAAAAAAAAAAAAATATATATTTATAATTTTGCAAAAGCACATAACGTCAAATGAAAGAGTGGCCGCGCAGGGCCGGTACATAAAGTCTTAAAAATATGAAATAACACATTTCAGAAACACAAAAATCATAAAGAGTGTCTCAATATCCCAAATAATAAAAAAACAAAAAGGGTATGGGGAAGGGGTGATAAAACATACTGTGCGTTCCACACATGGAAGTTGGTGGAGTCAGCACGATGACATCAGGGAAAACAAAATGGGAAGGGGAGTGGGTGCAAGAAGGGCGGGGGACCGGCCAAGAGAGGTGACGTTCCCGGCTTGCTTGACAACACAAGGGAAAGCCGAGGGCCACGGAGAAGGTCACGGGGCCGGAAGACCTGGCGACAAGAAAAACGGGCAGAGCCATGGTTGCCATCCTGGTGGCTGCCCAGGGCAACCCAGTGTGCCGCACGCACACACACAAAAAAAGGAGCTGGTGGTGGTGGGTGGAATAGCAAATCCCGATGCCCCAACAAGCATGCAAGAGTTCAGAGAACCAGAAGCAAAGTCCGAAGAGAGGTAAGCACTGGGCACCAAAATCACAAAAAAGAAGTGTGCCAATGAGGGGGGAGGGAATAAATTGAAAAAAGGAACAACTAAAACAGAATCCGCTAGTCCCAAAAAGTCTCAACAGAGAAAATAATAGGGGGGAAAGGGTACAAGGGAAAAGGAAAAACCAGAGTACAATACTCACTCTGGGAAAACAGCCAGGTGGGTGGGGATCTCCTCATCCCTTATCCATCAAGCGAGGCAGGCCACGTCAACCTGTGTCTAAAACGGGAGTGGAACGCACATCACCTCCATGGACACACGTGAGGCAAAGAACCAGCCAGACAGGTGGTCTCTGCGCCATCAGCTCGGCCAGCACCATCCTCAGCACCCAGTCCTATGTTACCCTCCAGGCAAGCGCAGCCTGCTGCACCACGGGTAGCACTGCTGGCAACCACTCCTTGGTAACCGCATCGAGTGTTTCAGGGTCGCCAAAACACCAACTCAGCTATATGGCCAGGCTGTTTTGCTTAGGGCCGTCCACTAGAAGAGCACCCTCTGGGGTCCACAGTGACAGGTGCGCCCATTCCAGAAAGCCGTACAGGGAGCACGACCCTTCACATCTCCCGCAGCTTCTCCAAGAGGAGCATCCGGTCTCCCTTAGTAGCGGGTCTGTCATCTTGATAGAAGAATGGCCCCCGGACTCCACTAGACCCGGTTCTGCAGTGCTAGAGATGGAAGTCCATACAACTGGGCACCTCGGGTCTTGACGTTCCGTGGCCGCTCCGCCTGCCATCGCAAGCCGTGCCAGTAAGGGATGGGGGCCCTCCATTGCCTCGACCTTGACACAACTGTACTCCGCCAGCTGCGATAAGACCTGGGGAGCAACCAAGATGCGGCCTGGTTAAGCCCCAGGAAGAACAGGCCTCGTGTGGAAAGCAAGATGGCCACCTCCAACCCACCATGGCAGAAAAAGCTCAGACTCCACAGGCTGCAAACACCTAAAACACCACCAAAAAATGCAGCTAGGGAGGGTGCAGGAAAGAACACCCAGCTGCAGAGCCAAGGTGAGGAACAAAAGTCTCATCAAAAGAGGGGAAATCCTCAAAGGTCCGTTATGGCAGGACAGAGTTCCTGCAGTCTGTGTCCTCTCACTTCGGCAGTAGGCCATGCCCCCCCAAAACGCTTAAAGTTTTGAAATGTCAGCTTCTCCATTTCTGGTATCAAAATTAGAGGTAGAACCTGGCCAGTTTCGGACTATGCATTAGTAACCAATGTCAGTCTCAGAAGCAACAGCCTTTGACTATAATTAATTTGTAAAATATATAAGGTAGGAGCTTGCGTCATTTAGACTGAGGTTCTCCTGTGGAATGGTCTTGTGCAATGATTCCCGTCTGAGACTTTTTGCCTGACTGAACAGGACCTCCCAGTTGTACTGGGGAGATGTTGTCTGCAACTCAAACAGTGATGCTTTCTACTTGTATATTTTACACATAATATGTTGCTTGATTTATTCTATTTCACAATAAATATTTTATTTACTTTTCAGCTGTGTGATTTATTTTTAGCATTCAAAGTACCAAGCGAAACAGCACCCTAGGTCCGTCACCTTTAAATAAGTTTTTGATTTCTCTTTTGTATTTTGTAAAGGCATTAGCATCTCAAAACCTATTTTTCCAATTACTGAGTGATGATTAGTTCTCTGAACACTTCCGCTGATAATGTATGTTGAGTTGAATTACAATAAGTCTGATTATATTTTGCATAATGCTATTTTCTGTAAAACTCTGGAAAGGAACATTTGGAGAATCAGTTATACCTTAGGATACTATGTCATTAGGTTTTAAAATACAACACCCTATCATTTTACAGGATAAAATGTAAAATAATGTTTGTGTGATTTTTTTTAGACTTTTGACGAGAGGTTTTTGGCATTATTTATTTTCTCAATTACCACTCTTATATATTTTGTCTTTAATGCATGATATCTACTTGCGGATAAAATATTCAGCTTAAGAAGGCTAAACCGAATAATCTACTTCTCAACTATGCTGAAATTATACACACGTATGAGATTTGTCAAATATTAAGGAAATTTTGAACTAGGCTTCCTTGCACCCAAAAAGTATTGTGAGAAAGTGTATCAACCAATGAATCTTTTATTTTGTTTATATCTTTTATCTTCATTGATTCTTTGCAATGCCTCTTTATTGATTTATTTTTGTTTACCTGAGATGACGGCTGATAAAATAGAGTTTTGGTTTGAGGTGATGTATTGTAATTTTAAATGATTTTCACAACACTCATTGTACAATAGCAGTTCATATGAAGAAACCAAACCTCCAGTTCAAACAGGTTGGAGGTCAGATCTAGGAGGGCAGGTTCAGTATCAAGAGGCTTCCAAGGTCAAAGCAGTCAACAATGAGATTAAACTCAGGACAAAGCAAGATCATTAATAACATAGCAGGCTCAGAGATCAGGATGAGTGTACCCATGTAGGGCCATATTACATTGTTGGTGCTAATTTAACCAGAGCTGTTGTGAACTTACCAGAGCCATTCTGTGAACTTACCAGAGCCATTCTAGCCTATGGAGGTTTTAAGTTTACAACAGCTCTGGTTAAGTTAGCACTAACATTGTAATACTGCCCGTAGTTATTAAAGCTAATAATTTGCAAGGGCAAGGATTTAGTGGCATCAAGGTTTACACCTAGGAGGATACAGCCGAAAGTCGCAATAATTATTTCTATCCCTACTGCACAAAGAAAATGACAGTGTTTGACCATCATTTTACTTACAGCTAGTGTCAGCAACCTTGGACTCCAGATGGTTTGGAACTACATCTCCCTTGATGCTCAGCCACTCATGAGATTGACAGAAACCCATGGGAGATGAAGTTCCAAAACACCTGGAGGACAAAGGTTGGTCACCACTGACTTAAGCCATAAGCGCTATAAATGTCGACTTCTTAGGTCCATATCTAAATTTTTGGGGTTTTTCTTCTTTGGTTCATGACAAAGAACAAGATAATTACCAGTTATTGATTATTTACGGTTTGTAAATAATGAATGTATCATATGTGCATACCCTACAATATGGGTTGCTCGCGGCTATTGCTGTAACTTGTGAGTACTGGATAAAAAAATGTTATGTGAACACTGAAGCGATCCAATAAATCGACATAAACGAGTAAGGACCATCAGCACTGACCACATCTGTCACAAACGGGCATTATTTTCTGCAAGCAGTATGCAAGATTTTAAATGCAGAGTTGGTGTTTTTTTTTTTCTCTTGTCTTTGCAACGGAGTTTGCAAAACAAGGCCACTGGGTTTTTACAACCCTCTTATCTGATCTGCTGAAGGGAAACTTGATCCGGGAACCAAATGGTTGGGAAAGAGGGTGAGGGGCAAGCTTTTTGTATTGCATACTCACCCAAAACTCGAGGTATTTCGACAAAAGACTTGGAGAGGGTAACATCCAAAGAATCTTCTGGGACACTTGAATCTGGAAATACCCATGGAAGTAAGTCCCATTTTATTTCAAGAACTGTATTTGCACGTTTTCGTATATTTTGTATGTCTTTTTTATGTGATACTGGCACTGTATAAAGTTTGTATTTTTTTATCTTCTTCCATTAAAACTTTAAAATCAGTACTGCCTCTGCTCTAGATAATTCATGCTTCGCGAATAGAATCGCTTAGGTATCATTACTGTAGTATTTAACATTTGGTGTGTGTGTGTATATATATATATTAGCTGTATATGGTTGGGCTCCTGGATTGGGGTGGTATACAGCTAGTGGGGGTTTTGAGAGAGCCCTATTACTTTCGTGGTGGCAGCATATAGTTGTAAGGGTGTGTACGGTGTAAGGGGGTTAGGTTGGCATAATTTGGGGCCATTTGAGTGGGTAGAGTTAGTAAGTCCAGAGGCTTGGAGCCGTATCCCCTTGTACGGTCTCCTTCCGCACGTCACGGCAAGGTAGGTAGTTAGCTAGCTCTTTTCTTTCTGTGACAACATCTATGGCTATAAATCTCCACTCAGAAACCAAAATGAAACATAAAGTTAGTATCATAGCTTGGAATCCACAAAAACGAAGAAATTTACTAAAATGTTGAAAAGCAATTCAATCTCAGTCATTCAATCCATGTCCAATCCATATTTGATAATAGTAGGAACAGCAGGCCCCGATAGGTTTTTGTTTATGATGTACATGGCAAGGTGGAAATGGCCCCCACATGTCCACATGCACACTGCTCCCCTTTAGGTCAGTATTCTGCAAAAGTACCGCTTCTGGCCCAGAACGCAGGCAATAACACACAGGAGATCCTTGCAGGTTGAATATCCAAATGGAGACTAATTTTATTTTCACTTTACAATAGGAAAAACAAACACACAGGGGAATGTACAGAAACAATGGGAACACACCCAGCATTAAAACAATGGCTTAGGGAGAGGCACAGAGAGTAGCAATCTGGTTACAATTGTGTCCACCGGGGAGGGTGCTGCAAGCATGGCCACACAAAGGAGTCCAAACTCACAAAGGAAAAGAATAACAGATTATATACAGTTAAACCACAGGAGACTCCACAATAAATACATAAGGGAAAATTAATATAACACCGACATCTGGGAATAGGGCACAGAAAACACAAACACCTTGCATCTAAAATTGTAGATACAGGGTGACTTTAACAAAGGAAAGAGTAGGAAAACTATATAAAACATCAGGCTCACATCTCCCAAATACATTTCTAGGCCCATGTACTTTGAGTCCAAAGTGACGCACATCACAATGAACCTCATGCCATGCTATATATATATATATGTATATAAAATCCAAAGGGGAGAGAGCACTCCGTCTGCGTTGCAATGAATGCCCAGGTGCTGCCAAAGTATAATGGATATATCACCGGAGAGATGGAAGCACTCTGGGTCTTGGACAAACTAAAAAAGTTTATTGAAAAATCATATAAAAAGGGACCGACGTTTCGGCTCCTGAAAGCCTTTGTCAAGGTATGTCCCTTGTATAAGTAATAAAATATCAACTCACCCCCCAATCGTGTGCCGCTGCATCCGTGGCCACGCCGATGGGCTCGATAGCCGGCGCGCCTACTCTGGACGTCTTGCGTGTGACGTAGGAACCATCACGTCATGGTGGGCGACAGTGAAATTCCATTGCTATAGGAACCTATCGACAACAAAAACACCATGATGGCCCCAAATGGGCTAAAAACAATAAGGCTACAAGAACTTGGGCTGGAATAGCATGGAGATGATAATAGCAGATATTACCTCATCTCATGTACAATACTTACAATCTCAAAACATATAAATATAATATGAATGTTAGCTGTAAACTAATGTAGCGCTGTTTTAGTGCTGTTGCTGTAATTACCCATTTTTGGCCACCAGGGGGAGACAAGCGCAATTTAAACTATACTGGACACATTGGGACTACATTTTCCAGCATGCTTTGGGGCAGAGACAGGAAGTGGGTGGGTTGAACCGACAGACATCCGCAGCCTCATGCTGAGGAGAGCAGTGCGCGTCGAGGGGTGAACAGAGCAAGACGCACGTGAGAGAGAGAGCGATTGTGACCAGGCCGGAGAGCAGGTGCTGCCTTGCGGACGCTGGAGATTGGTTTCAGTGACTTGCCAGAGACCTAGTAATCCACCGCTGAGAGGTTTGCACAGACACAGAGCTGCAGATTGGACCCCGAGTTAGTAGACCGCTATGATCCAATGGGAGTGCAGGCGGTAAGCTGAAAATCTTGTTGCAAAGACGGACAAACAAGAATAGCGGATCCGGTGGCACAGAGTCCCAGCCAAATCGGGCAGAGAGACATCCTTGGTCGAGCAGCAGAGCAGATTGTCTGGCGGATGGGTGAGAGGCCTTCCAGGCCATAGTAAAGTTAACAAAGCACGCTGCAGTTTGCTTAAATCTACAGGGCCCCAACGTGACTAGTCAAAGATACACTGAATCCATTCACTGGCCAGTCGAATCTAGTACCCGGGTACCAACACACACATACACGCACACCTTCTTGGGACACAACCTGTACGGGACTTACACTCCGGCAACGAAGGGGTTAAAATTTCCTTTTTACCGCTGCGCGTTTCTCGCATTACGAATTCCTGTAAATATATATATACAGTGGCAAGAAAAAGTATGTGAACCCTTTGGGATTACGTGGAGTTTTGCATGAATTGGTCATAAAATGTGCTCTGATCTTCATCTAAGTCACAACAATTTGAAAAACACAGTCTGCTTAAAATAATACAACACAAACATTATATGTTTTCATGTGTTTATTGAACAGAACATGTAAACATTCACAGTGCAGGGTGGAAAAAGTATGTGAACCTTTGGACTTAATAACTGGTTGACCCTCCTTTGGCAGAAATAACCTCAACCAAACGTTTACTGTAGTTGCAGATCAGACCTGCACAACGATCTGGAGTAATTTTGGACCACTCCTCTTCACAAAACTGTTTCAGTGTAGCAATATTCTTGGGATGTCTGGTGTGATTCGCTCTCTTAAGGTCATGCCACAGCATTTCAATCGTGTTGAGGTCAGGACTCCGACTGGGCCACTCCAGAAGGCGTATTTTGTTTTGTTGAAGCCATTCGTTTGTTGAATTACTTGTATGCTTTGGGTCATTGTCCTGTTGCATCACCCATCCTCTGCGGAGCTTCAGTTGGCGGACAGATGGTCTGACGTTTTCCTGCAAAATGTCTTGATAAGCTCTGGAATTCATTTTTCCATCAATGACAACAATCCGTCCAGGCCCTGAGGCAGCAAAGCAGCCCCAAACCATTATGC
This sequence comes from Leptobrachium leishanense, assembly GCA_009667805.1. Classification (NCBI taxonomy): domain Eukaryota; kingdom Metazoa; phylum Chordata; class Amphibia; order Anura; family Megophryidae; genus Leptobrachium; species Leptobrachium leishanense. Next base: position 188,371,701 of record CM019063.1, read on the forward strand.
TCCCTCCGCCGTGTTTTACAGTGGTGATGAGGTTTTGATGTTGGTGTGCTGTGCCTTTTTTTCTCCACACATAGTGTTGTGTGTTTTTTCCAAACAACTCAATTTTGGTTTCATCTGTCCACAGAATATTTTGCCAGTAGTGCTGTGGAACATCCAGGTGCTCTTTTGCAAACTTCAAACATGCTGCAATATTATTTCTGGACAGCAATGGCTTCCTCCGTGGCGTCCTCCCATGTACTCCATTCTTGTTTAATGTTTTCCTTATTGTAGATGTGTCAACAAAAATGTTAGCATGTGCCAGAGATTTCTGTAAGTCTTTAGCTGACACTCTAGGATTCCTCTTTATCTCATTAAGCATTCTGCGCTGTGCTCTTGCAGTCCTCTTTACAGGACAACCATGCCTAGGGAGAGTAGCAACAGTGCTGAACTTTCTCCATTTGTAGACAGTCTGTCTTACCGTGGACACATGAACATCAAGGCTTTTGGAGATACTTTTGTAACCCTTTCCAGCTTCATGCAAGTCAACAATTCTTGATCGTAGGTCTTCTGAGAGTTTTTTTTCTGCGAGGCATGGTTCACATCAGGCATTGCTTCTTGAAACCAGTAAACCCAAAACTGGTGTGTGTTTTTAAAGGGCATGACAGCTTTCAGCAACACATCCAATAATTTCACACTGATTGGACTTAAGGTTGGCTCACTCCTGGCTCCAATTAGCTCTCGGAGAAGTCATTAGGCTAGGGGTTCACATACTTTTTCCACCCTGCACTGTGAATGTTTACATGTTCTGTTCAATAAAAACATGATAACATATAATGTTTGTGTTGTATTATTTTTACGCAGACTGTGTTATTCAAATTGTTGTGACTTAGCTGAAGATCAGAGCACATTTTATGACCAATTCATGCAAAACTCCACGTAATCCCAAAGGGTTCACATACTTTTTCTTGCCACTGTATACCGTGCTTGCTATATATATGCCAGTTTATTTGAGACCAGTAAACTATATAACTTATAAAATCTACAACAGTGCTGGTGTATATTTATTCCCTAGTGCGGGGAGACTGACCTGAGGTTAAATTCAGCGGCTGCTCCGGGAGTGAGCGCTACACTAATAAAACAGCGTATGTTATAAAAATATAAACACTATTAACTATATTATTTATGTTATTTATAAAGTGTTATGTATATAAGAGCTGAGTAACTCTGAACGTGATAGGGGGCTAAATAGCCCAAATATATGATATATATAAAAAAAATTATATATAAAAGGGTGTTAAAAATATGAATAAAATGTGGAAAAAATGTGAAAGAAATGTGAAAAATATATGAAAGTGAAAAATAAAAGTAAAAAAGGTGAGATTGTAGATAAATGCAAAAAATAAGAGTGAGTAAATATAGTAATGTGAGTGAATTACCCTCAGTAAATCAATGTGAATGTAAGATGCATAAGAGGCTTCATGAAAAACGTGTATGTACTAAATTAACGTTCATATAAAAATGAAGTAAAGGAGATATATTCATTTAATCCTTGAGGAGAGAGGGTCTGCAGAAGGGCCGCCATCAGGGCATTACGCCCAATACTGCCGTAAGGGGCCCGGGCCCGGTGGGGGCCCGGGCCGCTGGGGCCTGGGGGGAGGATCCCGGGCCCCCAACGGCAGCGGCGTCGCCCTTTAACAGCTCCGGTATCGGACTCAATGAGTCCGAATCCGGAGCTGTGTCCCTGCTGCTGCTGCAGGAGCCGGAGGAGACTGAGACACTGTGTCTCCTCCGGCTCCTGGCAGCTTCACTTCCTGGCTGGGCGGGGCCAAGCAGCGTGTGAGGGCCTCCCAAGCACGTTGCTTTGGCTCCGCCCCTCCACTCAGTGAAGCTGCGCGCTGGAGCTGGAGGGACCGGGAAGAAGACCAGAAGAAAAGAAGAGAAGAAGATTGAAGAAAAGGTGAAGAAAAGAAGAGCTGAAGACAGAAGAAAAGAAGATAGAAGACAGCGAGTGGTGAGCCAGGGCCCAGACCCTAAGACCCAGGGCCCAGACCCCTAGGCCCAAACCCAGGACCCAGACCCCTAGGCTCAGACCCAGGGCCCAGACCCCCTAGGCCCAAACCCTAAGGCCCAGACCCAGGGCCCAGACCCCCTAGGCCCAAACCCAGGGCCCAGACCCTAGGGCCCAGACCCTAAGACCCAGGGCCCAGACCCCTAGGCCCAAACCCAGGGCCCAGACCCAGGGCCCAGACCCCTAGGCCCAAACCCAGACCCCAGACCCAGGGCTCAGACCCCAAGGCCCAGACCCCAAAGCCCAAATACAGACCCAGGGCCCAGACCCTAGGGTCCAGACCCCAGGGCCCAGACACTAGGGCCCAGGGCCCAGACCCCCTAGGCCCAAACCCAGGGCCCAGACCCCTAGGCCCAAACCCAGGACCCAAGGCCCAGACCCAGGGCCCAGACCCCTAGGCCCAAACCCAGGACCCAGGGCCCAGACCCCTGGGCCCAGACCCCTAGGCCCAGACCCAAGGCCCAGACCCCTAGGCCCAAACCCAGGACCCAAGGCCCAGACCCAGGGCCCAGACCCCTAGGCCCAAACCCAGGACCCAGGGCCCAGACCCCCTAGGCCCAAACCCAGGGCCCAGACCCCTAGGCCCAAACCCAGGACCCAAGGCCCAGACCCAGGGCCCAGACCCCTAGGCCCAAACCCAGGACCCAGGGCCCAGACCCTGGGCCCAGACCCCCTAGGCCCAAACCCAGGGCCCAGACCCCTAGGCCCAAACCCAGGACCCAAGGCCCAGACCCAGGGCCCAGACCCCCTGGGCCCAGACCCAGGGCCCAGACCCCTAGGCCCAAACCCAGGACCCAGGGCCCAGACCCAGGGCCCAGACCCCCTGGGCCCAGACCCAGGCCCAGACCCCTAGGCCCAGACCCAGGGCCCAGACCCCTAGGCCCAAACCCAGGGCCCAGACCCCTAGGCCCAACCCAGGACCCAATGCCCAGACCCAGGGCCCAGACCCCTAGGCCCAAACCCAGGGCCCAGACCCAGGGCCCAGACCCCTAAGCCCAAACCCAGGGCCCAGACCCCAAGGCCCAGACCCAGGGCCCAGACACTAGGGCCCTGGGCCCAAACCCCCTGGGCCCAGACCCAGGGCCCAGACCCCTAGGCCCAAACCCAGGACCCAAAGCCCAGACCCTGGGCCCAGACCCCCTAGGCCCAGACCCCTGGGCCCAAACCCCAAGGCCCAGACCCAAGGCCCAGACCCAGGGCCCAGACCCAGGGCCCAGACCCCCTAGGCCCAAACCCAGGGCCCAGACCCCTAGGCCCAAGCCCAGGACCCAAGGCCCAGACCCAGGGCCCAGACCCCTAGGCCCAAACCCAGGACCCAAGGCCCAGACCCTGGGCCCAAACCCCCTAGGCCCAAACCCAGGGCCCAGACCCCAAGGCCCAGACCCAGGGCCCAGACACCAGGGCCCAGACCCCCTGGGCCCAGACCCCCAGGGCCCAGACCCAGGGCCCAGACCCCTAGGCCCAAACCCAGGACCCAAGGCCCAGACCCTGGGCCCAGACCCCCTAGGCCCAGACCCTGGGCCCAGACCCCCTAGGCCCAAACCCTAAGGCCCAGACCCAGGGCCCAGACCCTAGGGCCCAGACCCAGGGCCCAGACCCAGACCCTAGGGTCCAAACCCAGGGCCCAGACCCCTGGGCCCAGACCCCTAGGCCCAGACCCCTGGGCCCAGACCCCAGGGCCCAGACCCCTAGGCCCAGACCCCTAGGCCCAGACCCCTAGGCCCAAACCCAGGACCCAAACCCAGGGCCCAGACCCCTAGGCCCAGACCCAGGGCCCAGACCCCAAAGCCCAAATACAGACCCAGGGCCCAGACCCTAGGGTCCAGACCCCATACCCAGGGCCCAGACCCCAAGTCCCAGACCCTAGGGCCCAGACCCCAAGGCCTAGACCCAGGGCCCAGACCCTAGGACCCAGACCCCAAGGCCCAGGGACCAGACCCAGAGACCAGGGCCCAGGCTAGACCCCAGGGCCCAGACCTCAGGGACCAGACCCCAAGGCCCAGTCCCAGGGCCCAGGCCCAGACCCAAAGGCCATCATACACAGCCCGTTTCTGTGAGATTTATTGCTGTGGATTCTGTGATATGTTCAGACACACCGCTCATTACTGTGAGTTTTATTGCTGTGGATACTGTGATAAGCTAAGACACACTGCACATTACAGGGAGTTTTATTGCTGTGGTGCTATGTTATGTCCTTTTTTTTGAAGGGGGAGAAAAGCTGTTAGAGGTTGAGGGGGGGGGCCCTGGGGGGGGCCCCATCGTGAGGTTTAGTAAGGGGCCCCATCATTTCTGATGGCTGCCCTGGTCTGCAGAGTCCTAATCCAGAAGGTTTCCCTTTGTAACAAGAGTTGGGATCGATTGCCCCCTCTGTCCAACTGCGGGACGTGATCTATAGCGATAAATTTCAATGATGGAAGTCTATGTCCTGCTTGCAAAAAGTGCTTAGCGACTGGTTTGTCCGTGCGTGGATCGCAGTATGCTGTAGTGTTTGCTGACCGATGTCCTCGCATGCTCTCTCGCAAAGTTAAGTCTGTCTTGCCAACATAACCCATGCCACATGGGCATGTGATCAAGTAGACAACATGGTCCGAGGTACAGATGATACGATGCCGAATCTTAAACCTACGACCTGTGGAAGGGTGAAAAATGAATTGCCTGGAAGCATGTGGTGACAGGTCACACACCCTGTGCATTTGAAACACCCCAATTTCTGGAAGTGCCTCTGTGGATCGTAAGCAGAGCGTAGATCTGTTTTAACTAGTAAATCTCTGAGATTTCTGGTTCTTTTGTAGCAAATTCGGGGTGGTTGGTGGAACTGGGCCGTTAGTTTTGGATCATACTGGAAGAGTTGCCAATGTTGGCGTATGTGTTTGACCACAGTTTCACTGCCCTGATGATATGTCAATGGTATGGTAATGCGTGGTAAATTCTGCTGATCACTCTGATTGACTGTTCAAAATCTTTGAAATGTTCGAGTTAATGCCCTTTGCAGTATAGATTGTGAATACCTTCTTTGCAAAAACCGTGCTGTCATCAGCTGAATCTGTTGGGTCCTGCGTGCTGGTTGACTATTATATCGCAAAACCCTTAAGTCCTGAGAGATAGGAAGCGCACGTTTCAAATGCAAAGGGTGGAAACTGTCAGCCATTAACAAAGTATTCCTGTCTGTAGGCTTACGAAAAAGTGTAAGATCCAAGCAGGTGCCATGGCGCATTATTTCCACATCCAAAAAATGGATGTGGGTGGCATGAATAGTGGGTGGCAGTTTAATGGAAGAAGGAAGAAGATTAACCTCTTCGACCATGGAGAGAAAGGAATTGGCATTACCATGCCGAATGATGAATATGTCATCGACAAAGCGCATATACACCAAAATACGTGAACCATGCGGAGCCAATATGAATCGTTGCTCAAACTGAAACATAAAAAATTTGCATACACACAGGCCATTGAAGCCCCCATTGCTGTACCGGAGATTTTCAAGTAAAAATGCTTTTCGAAACGAAAATAATTGCACTCCAGTGTAATCCTCAAAAGATCTATGATAAATTCCACGGGCGGACCTTGGTATAGCTCAGATTGTGTGATGGTATCACGAAACGCTGATATTCCTTCCTCGTGGGGAATAACTGTGAATAAACTAGTAACGTCCAAGGTGGCCAGGACAATATCACCTTCAGGTAGTTGTAATTCCTTTATCAGCGAGAGAAAATGCGGTGTATCCTTCAATAAATTGGGAAGCTGTAGCATCGTACGCTCCCATACTCCATCGATATATTTACCCAGGGGCTCAAGTAATCCGCCCCGGGCCGAGACTATCGGGCGTCCGGGTGGTTGCTGACTGTTTTTATGTATTTTGGGTATTGTATATAGGATGGGAGTGCGCGGATGTTGTACTTGTAGAAATCGAGCCGTTGATTCAGAAAGGAAGCCTGCTTGTACTGCTGCAGTCGTTAGTTGAGAAATTCTAACAAAAAAAGTTGATGTTGGATCGTAGGCAAGTCTTTTGTAAACAGAATGATCTGCCAATTGCTGCAATATTTCAGCTTTGTAATATGATTAATCCAAAATAACAATACCTCCTCCCTTATCAGAAGCTCATATCACAATTGACGAGTCTTGGGCTAGATCCATCATAGCCATACGTTGTACCGCCGCGAGATTGCTGCGGGACTTAGAAACTGAAAAGGCAGGAGGAGAAGCTGGTGTACTATTGACGGAATTGGAAACTATATGATTAAATGCCTGCAGAAAGTGATTGTTGGATTTGAAATCCTGAACACTTCTCAACCTAAATGAGGCATCACTTGATGAAGCTGTGGCAACTGGTGGTGGGGTTGGAAACCTCTCTTGTATTGCCAAATTTCTCTGCATACGAAATAGCTCCACTTCTTGCTGAAATGGAGTGACACTGGTGAAAGGGACAAAAGACAAGCCTTTAGAGAGAACACTGATATGCTGCTCTGTTAGTTGTTTCTGTGACAAGTTGAAAATGGGTATTACTTCTTGGGCAGAGGTGGTCTGCCTTTGTTGGCTAGAGGTTTTACCCTTCTGTCCTCTCCTCGTAGGTCGTCGGCGCCTGCGTTTACGTAAGCTCTGGTTTGTATTCTGGTGGTACTCAGACCCTGCTCCCCCAGGGTTGCCCGATCTAAAAAGCTTGGTTGCTGGCAGCCGTAAATCCCTGAGCCTGATTCCCAGACCCTCCAAGGCGGATTCCCCAGATGTACAATCTATAGTTGAAACATTAGGCTTAACAATTCTTGATTTAGGGTGCCGCCGCTGAGGACGTGTGCGTGTACCGCAAAGCCATGGATAGACTTGGTGGTTAGTGTAATCAAAGTTAACCCGTTCAACTTTTTGTTTTTTAAACCGAATAATCTCTGTCTTATATTTTGCTACCTCCTCATCAATTTTGGCAGAAAAATTGCCTAAGGTAGGCGAGGCTAGCACGACTGCATGCTCTTGTTCTAAACCATTCAGTCGCTGTCGTACTTCTTGTAATTCAGTGCTCACGTCATCAAGAACAATCAGAATCCAATCTAAGGAGCAACGGTTGGCAATTGCGAGCCACTTTTTGCATAGGTCTGGGTTGCTACGACCAATCGTGGGGGAGTTCGTAATCCGGAACCCCCTCGGAATGCGCTTGACCCGAAAATAGTCTGAAAGGAATACCCCGTGCATGTCAAGATCACCTTCCCTTTTCTTTAATTTAAGTATGTCAAAATAGATATCCCTGTGGGCAGGTTGGTGATCCAGCTGGCCAGGTGTTTGAGGCCATAGAACCCGTTGTGCATAATCCTCAGGAATATGTAGCGTTTCTGCTATTTCCTGATAACCTCCTGCTTGCATAAGGAAATCCTTCATGATGTTCCAACGAAGAAAGCGGCGTGAGTCAAAAAAATCTCGTATCATACATAACAAAGTTTTTAGTAACAACCAAACGTGGTGGTTGGTGGAGGGTGCTGACTCCAAAGGTATTACCCCGATATGTAAAAAATCCAAAGGGTAGAGAGCACTCCGTCTGCGTTGCAATGAATGCCCAGGTGCTGCCAAAGTATAATGGATATATCACCGGACAGGGCCAGATTAACACAGGGGCAGATGGAGCAGCAGCTCCAGGCTCATGCCTCAGAATAGGCCCACAGAAAGGATAAATTTGTCTGCATTGATAGGCATTTGGACCACTATATCTCCACCTCCATAGCAGCTACAGGGTCTTGTGAGGTATCACTGGAAAGGTCAGAGCATGGTCTTTAAAATGATACCACACATGACCAGGTTTTATGTAACAATAAATATAAAATAATAAATATTTCTTTATTTTTTATTTTTCTTTCTAACACAGCAATATTTTTCAATTATAAAGGGAACAATGATGCTGCATTAACTCACCATCTCATTTTTCATGTCACTAACAAGTATGGAGGGGATGGTACAATCCATTATTACGGATTGTTACATCAAGAACCTAAACCGCCACACTGCAGCGAAGTGCACTGGGGGGGGGGCTTTGGAACCCTGCGCCACTAATCTTTACACCTTGCAAGGTCAAATGAGGCATCAGACAGGACAGAGTCTGGCCTTTGCATTGATACCAAACATGACAATGTAAAATCTAAAAGAAAAAGAAAACAAAAAACTTTTTTATTTAATTTTTGTTCCAAAGCGATGGTATTGCCCATTTGTCACGTATAAAATTAGCAATACCACTGCCATTACTCACCTTCTCCTTTCCCACGCTGGGAACAAGGTCAGTGTTTTATACATAGTCATATTATTCATAAAACACCATTATCCAAAACACATGGGAAATATCACATTTTTGGGTTAAAATTGTATATTTTCTCAGAAAAATGCAGTTATAGGTTCCCATTTATTTATTTTTTTAACAAGAATTCCCTATAGAATATATAACCAGAGGTTTGAATGATAAAATATGAAAAAATTATTTTACACGCTGTGATGATTGAAATCTGAATGGAAATTTACTCACACCGTATCTGCCTGGTAAGATATACATTTATATGCAATATTAAATAGCCTAAAATATGTTGTCATTTCACTAAATTCCAAAAAAAAGCCACCGAAATATTCAGCTCCAGGCCCATAGAGATCTTAATCCGGCCCTGGCACCGGAGAGATGGAAGCACTCTGGGTCTTGGATAAATGAAAAAACTTTATTGAACAATCATATCAAAAGGGACCGACATTTTGGCTCCTGAAAGCCTTTGTCAAGGTATGTCCCCACATACATAGTAGCGAAGTATAAATAAAAAAATATCAACTCACCCCCCAATCGTGTGCCGCTGCATCTGTGGTCACGCCGATGAGCTCGATAGCCAGCGCGCCTACTCTGGACGCCTTGCGTGTGACGTAAGAACCGTCACGTCATGGTGTGCGACGGTGAAATTCCGTTGCCATAGGAACCTATCGACAACGAAAACACCATGATGGCCCCAAATGGGCTAAAAACAATAAGGCTACAAGAACTCGGGCTGGAATAGTATGGAGATGATAATAGCAGATATTACCTCATCTCATCTACAATACTTACAATCTCAAAACATATAAATATAATATGAATGTTAGCTGTAAACTAATAAAACAGCGTATGTTATAAAAATATAAACACTATTAACTATATTATTTATGTTATTTATAAAGTGTTATGTATATAAGAGCTGAGTAACTCTGAACGTGATAGGGGGCTAAATAGCCCAAATATATGATATATATAAAAATATATATATATAAAAAGGTGTTAAAAATATGAATAAAATGTGGAAAAATTTGAAAGAAATGTGAAAAATATATGAAAGTGAAAAATAATGAACGTTAATTTAGTACATACACATTTTTCATGAAGCCTCTTATGCATCTTACATTCACATTGATTTACTGCGGGTAATCCACTCACATTACTATATTTACTCACTCTTATTTTTTGCATTTATCTACATTCTCACAAACCTTTTTTACTTTTATATTTCACTTTCATATATTTTTCATATTTCTTTCAAATTTTTTCCACATTTTATTCATATTTTTAACACCCTTTAATATAAGCATTCAGTGCGGGGGGGTCTCAAAAATAAAATACAAAACAAAACCAGGGAGAGAGCATTCCAGACAAACACATTCTAAAACCTGCAACAACAGCTCCATGCATGGGTGCATAATACCAGCTTTTACCACGTGGTGAAAATTTCATAACTCTGAGCTTTGCTGAATAAAATGGTGTGAATTTGGTTCGCAATGAATGTCTGTGAATATATATATATATAAATCAATATATATATATATATATATAATGTTATACTTTAATGGCAATCAAGATCCCCCTTGTATGCTTTGAAGCTTCTCCTGTAAGTCTGAGATTTTGCAGCAAATCCCACCTCTCAGTACATGTGATATAGACCAAAAAGAATATATTTATTCAAGCTTTATTAATAGCTTTTTCTTCCCCAACCTTTATATTTATTTCTGACAAGCATGTGTGGCATGTGTAGCTTGTCCAAGTTATACTTGCTAGGAAATCTCAAATCCTACTGAAGCCGTAACTCAAGACAATGTTTGTGCCTATTGCTTAATTAATTCCAGTTTTTAAAAAGAATACTTTTATAGGATCTGGCATCTATTGATTACTAGTTCATTAACTTCTCTACCAAATGGTATTTGGGGAGATAAAGATACATGACTGGGCTCAATTTATGCGCCACGGGAGTAGATATGTATCTATGCCTAATATATCTCTTTGCACGACTTATTTGTTAAGTCAAGGTAGCCATCTGCTCCATTAACTAGGGCATTCTAACAATTAATGACATAGAACGCTGTCACTCTATGAAGTGGTAAAAATGTGTGACATTTTGCATTATGAAGCAAAATTATATATTGCCCATGAACGAGTTAAATTCTTCAAAAATGTTTCTTAAGTACATTAATTGCAGGCAATATTAGAACTTAATTATGTAAAACTTAATCATTTCGAACCTCTTGATTATAAATTAGAATGCTAGGTTAAGTCATTAAAGGAAGGTGTAGTTGTCTTAATTGCATAATTACTAATCTTATTTTATTACATTTTAAAAGGTAAGAATTGTTTGTTTCAATTATAGATGATTAAAAGGCATTTAGAGGAAAAGCCAATTATTGCAAGATTTTCAAGGAGTAAAGGTTTTAGGTTTTCTTAGGTTAATATGGAATACATTGCAATCCTCCTTAAAAGAATTATTTAAAGGAATATTAAAGTATTAACATTTGCAGGGTCTTACAAAACAGAAGCCAAAGAAACACTAGCAGGTTCAACAGGAGCAAAGTTAAATGCTTTGAGAGGCGCCTCAACGTACCGCTAGACAGACAGGTGTACAGAACTTAAGTATAGTAGAGGTTGAAGTATTTCTTATTTCTTATTTAATAATGTATTTTTCATAAGTTAGAACAAATACAGGTGCTACATTAGAAATTATGTTCTATATCTAAATATTACCCTCTACTACTGTGAGTTAATATTATTATGATTATTAATTTGACTATGGTTAGGTATATGTAGGCAGCCGGGGCAAATTCATAATCATGATTTATCAAAAGTAAATTTGATTCCTACACTTTTATTAATCTGTCATTTCAATCCCTTTCTGTTTATTACTCCTGCCTGCATGCAGCTAATTGTTACATTGTTATTCATTAACATTATCCTCCACTGTCTAATTAGCCACAGGAGGGGTTGTATAGAGGGGCTCTAAAGATTCGTTAGTGACTTTAATGAAGTTTTTATAATTATACTTTGAAAGGATTTCACCAGTTTGTCTTAAAGAAAAATTACCTCTAACTGGGTGGTGAAGCAGAGGGGGTCAATTTCATTTGGAGGTAGGGAGTAGGAGGGAGAGAAGGCTTGCTAAAAGAGAGAGGTGCAGGAATGTTCCCTAATTAACACAGCTGGGTATCTAGTTAACAAGATCCACTCCCTCCTCCCACATTTTATAGGACCTGCTGAGACTAGATTTTCATAACTATTGCTGTGTCCCCCTCCCCATCGTGTGCTGCAGATATCACCAAGAGCCAAAGAGTTAATATGTTTTTCATAATGCGAATACAGAATCTTAACGTCATCCTTACAGTACTCATGGCACTCAAAGCAGTTACAGAAATTTTAGTCTGGGATAAGAAAGCAGATTGTACAACAAATGCTTATGCTGGCTTTTGAATACGGAGATGTAGAGTATGCTGCTGCCCCGCAAACACACCTTTATAAACTTACTACATTGTATAACTCATTATGCCGCTTTGTGCTACAATGTAACTACATGACTCACCATTGTGACATGTTAAAAGAGCTAAACTGGCTTTCACTGGAATCCAGACGCATTCTTCACCTTTCCAGCCTGGTGTTTAAGAGCTTTTCTGGGAAGCTACCACCCTACCTGAATAGGATGCTCCACCCAGCAGTTCCCTCATCCTATAAGCTCAGATCCAGGACCTGCACCTTACTTGCAGTACCACAATGCAAAAAGACAGTGGCTCGATCCTCATTTTCCTACAGAGCACCACAATTATGGAATAACCTCCCAGACAACATCAAATCTTCCCCAATCTAAAGTCACTTAAGAGATCTCTATTAACCAGTGACGCGCGGTGAGGTCAGCGGCTGGTGAGGTACTGGCTAGTATCAGAGCCAGATATACACAGGGTTCTGCACTGCTCAAATGGATATATTGCCCCAGCTCTCATGGATATATTGCCCCAGTTCATATGGATATATTGCCCCAGCTCTCATGGATATATTGCCCCAGCTCTCATGGATATATTGCCCCTCCTCTCATGGATATATTGCCCCACCTCTCATGGCTATATTGCCCCAGCTCATATGGATATATTGCCCCAGCTCACCTCTCCTCTGCTGCAGACCATCTGGTCTGCTCTGCCAGGCCCCTGCTCCAGTGCTCCAAGTCTTGCGGCGGCCGAATGCTTTACTTCCTATGAGCGAGCGGCCGCCAGCATAAAGTTCTGCCGCTCGCCTGGGTGGGATCTATCCACTGGCCAGGCGAGCTATGCCTGCCCACCCCCGACTGACGAGGACAGTCACATGACTGTCCTGAGTCAATCAAACCATGGGGAGCTCTGCATCCCATGGTGGGCGTTTTTTTAAAAAAAACAAATGTTTGAGACCATTGGAGGTTTCCCATTGGCTCAAGCTTTCATTTGCTCTCAGTGCCTGGAGGCACAAAAGAGCGTAGAACCAGCTTGAGCTTTGCAATTAGTATAGTGTTCAGCTGCGCAAATTGCGTAGCCTAGGCTGGCTCAGTGCTGCCCCTGCTGTCTGTGTAGTGAATAACACACACACAGCAGCCGGCAAACTGAAGTGAAAGCGCAGGAGAAAAAAAGCGGAGGACAGAGAGAAGAAGCAAGCACAGCGACGGAGCGTGGAGAGGTGAGTATGAGAACTTTTTTCAATAAATAACATTTTAATTACAGTTTAAATATACACACATCCCATGTCATTACAGCACAATGAGCAAACTAATTTACTGGAATGGCACCCCTGACTGCACGTCCCTGCTATTAACATACCTCGATACAGAATGCACCTGCAAACATGTAACACAGTGAATATATTTCCTACATAATTATTTTTTCTGTGTTAAACTGTATATATGTATTGTTTTGTAATATCTTGCATTTTATTACATTGTATTTCTGTACCTACTGTAACAATTCAATGTTCTTGAACCCAGGACATACTTGAAAAGGAGAGAAATCTCAAAGTATCCTTCCTGGTAAAATACTTTAAAAATAAATAAATCACATTAAGGGGATTTAGCATTGCACAATTGGAACAAGTTTGTTGTGACGTGCTATAAACAGGTAGAAGAGAGTACATTGCTTTAGCACACTTTTACTCTATCAGGTCTATTCAAAGAAAGGTGACACTCAGGAGAATGACTGGAGAAGAGAAAATTCTAGGTCAAAATAGCCAAACCAGAAAAAGTCTCCCATTTATCTCACTTTCCAAATCGGCTATTTGGTCTAGATTGTTCTCTTCTCCTGCCAGTTCTCCTGGTTTCACCTTTCTCTGAATAACCCTATATATTAATTTAAATAAAAGTATTTTATTTAATTACTTAATTACTTCAAAAAACCTTTAAGAACTATTAAAACATGTTTATATGTAAATTAATTTATATATTTAAACACATTTATACCAATTTATCTATCTATACATATCAAAAGTTTGATTTAAGAGCAGTTTGTAGATATATAAAAAAAATCATTGAACCTTTTTAGTCAAATCAGATTAATATTTATTTATAAAGTATTTTACCAGGAAGGATACATTGAGATTTCTCTTGTTCTCAAGTATGTCCCGAGTTCGGCTAGGGACAGATGAGCGCATTTTCTGCGGCCACCGTCAAAATGTACGTCGATGCGTGCGCACGCATTTTTTCACGGAATACGCTTAAGTGGTCAGACGATGCGCAATTCTGGACGTATTTCATGACGATGGGGTGAAAAGAAGTCTAGGGAAATCCGGCTGTTTGAACGTTATGTTGGCCGCACACTAGCAGCGTCTGACATCTCCTAATCACGCACACACGCTGCTATGCGGCCGCAGCGCACTCTGTACGTCAGTACCAGCGGTTTAACGTTCTCGAAAAAATGCGTTCATTTTCCACTTGCGTTGCGCGGCCGGACTTTTGTGCGACCGTACTTCGTATATTGGCTGTCATTGCCCGGCATCTGCTGCTAGTGCGGCCGTGATTATGTGCGCCAGAACGCGCGTTCGCACTGCCTCAGTCTGACCCTAGCCTTCAAGAACATCGAATTTTATACAGTAGATACAGAAATACAAAGTAATAAAATGCAAGATATTGAAAACAAGACACAAATATACAGATTAACAGAGAAAATAAATATGTATGAAATAAAGTCATTATGTTACATGTTTACAGGTGCATTCCGTATTGAGGTATGTTAATAGGGAGCTCTTAAATGACTTTAGACTGGGGGAAGATTTGATGGCGTCTGGGAGATTATTCCATATTTGTGGTGCTCTGTAGGAAAATGAGGATCGAGCCACTTTCTTTTCTATCTATGTTTCCTTCGATCTATATGTATCTATAAAAAGTTTTTTTATGAGCAAAATCTAAAAATATTTAAAACCACATTGTTCGAATCAGTTTAATATTCCAGCGCTGCGCTGCGGAATATGCTGGCGCTTTATAAATAAATAATAATAATAATAATAATAGAGGTCATTGATTAAGAGGAATATTTCTAATAATCATGGAAAGCGCTGGAATGTCAACTCTTTGAGCAGAGTTTTAATCAATTTTTTATAGATATTAACCTAAATCCAGGCTATCATTGTAAATACTATAATGATATAGCTTTCCCATAAATATGTCCTGTGATTGAATAAAAGGGATTGTGATACAGAGTATATAAAGCTGTGGGCAAGCAGCACGAGCAGGATTACTTTCAGTGTAATAATAATTAAATTAACTCGGGAAGCCCAGTAATTAATGGCTATTATTATCTCTATAATTAGACCTCTTTATTTAAAGGCTCCTTCCTATCCGCCTGGATAGAAATTTAATGGTCACCCCCTGCAACCTCTCTCCCTTTTCAGAGGGAGGAGTTGGACGTGTTATCTACACACT
This sequence comes from Leptobrachium leishanense, assembly GCA_009667805.1. NCBI lineage: Eukaryota > Metazoa > Chordata > Amphibia > Anura > Megophryidae > Leptobrachium > Leptobrachium leishanense. The sequence goes on from CM019063.1 coordinate 188,386,908, forward strand.
TAATCAGAATGGATTGCAATTAACTAATTATCAGCTGAGTGGGCCTGACCACCGTGCTTTAGCACTGTATTTCTAACTAAGAGATTCTTGCAGGGTTGCTAGAATGTGCCACTTTCCCATCTTTAAAAAGACTTACAGGTCCGCAGATTCGTTTGTGCAACCACAATTTATTAATTAACATATTCACAATTTAGGTCTTTTAAAAAACCTCTTAATACTTGAAAACGAGAGAAATCTCAATGTATCCTTCCTGGTAAAATACTTTATAAATAAATAAATAAATAGTTCCATGCACTGAGCTTAAAGGGATACTCTAGGCAACATGACCACCTAAGCTTTTTTAGGTGGTCATGATGCCCTGAGTATGCCCTGGTCTGTCCCCCCTCCCTCCGCTCAGCCGATCGGCTAAACCAGTTGAAAACAGCTGAGTGACGCGGAGGAGTTTACTCCGCCCTCCCAGCTGTCAGTCAGCAGAGCGGGATTCATATTTTCCGCTTCTGCCGACTATTGCTGAGTAGGAGACGTCATCGCGCTTTCAGCGCGATGACGTCTCCAACTCGCCGCAGTAGCTGGCGGCAGCGGCTGAGGATTAGTGTTGTGCGCATCCTCTTGCGCGCAACACTAATCCAAGAAGATGGAGCCGGGAGGAAGCCTGCTGATTGGCTGGCTTACGTGAGAGGCGCGCATGCGCGCTTCTCACGTAAACCTTAGCCAAGTGAAAGTTAGAAGGACGGGAGCAAAAGAGGAGGGAGGCGAGTATAAAAAAAAGACGCCGTTGGAAACAAGTGGATTTTAGGGTAAGTATTACATTAAAAAAAAAAAATCCCTACCTATTTATTGAGGGAATAGGTATAGTTTAATGTTAAAAAACGGGGGGGGGGGGATTTTTGATTAGAGTGTTCCTTTAAGCTGTGATATCAGCACTAATTTGGACATGGGATATGACATGGACACTTGTCATCCTTTGGAGGTGGATAATAAGTTTCAAGAAGTTGGGTAATGGTTGCATTTATTTATTATTATTTATTTGCCTCAATCACAGAGTATGTAATGTGCAGATTAAAATCCCTTAGAGGAGAAAGGATCCATATAAGTAATTAGTATTTATCTGTTTATCTATAACAACCTTATCTGGAGTTAAAATCAGGTATAAAACCCAGTAACCCATGGAGAGTCAGAAGCGTGAATTTACTGGGGGTTATCCAAAGAGATTCGAAAAGTCACCGCATGTTCGGTGACTTTTCGTTCTCTTCAATTCGGTGATTGCATTTCGGTGACCCTGCGGTGTATTCAGCAAACAGCACAGGGCCCCCGAATTGCAGGGAAAAGCTGCCGAAAACCTGACGATAACTAACCGAATGCACGCTGAAAACAAAGCAAAAACATCTGGATTAACCTTTGAAAAAGCCGAACAGGAGCCGAATAGGAGCCGAATAGGAGCCGAATCACACAGAACCGAAGCAACTGTGACGTAGAGGAAGCAGTGAATAAATTAGAAAAACCATCTGTATTAATCTAGGAAAATGAAACGTTGTTTGCAAAGGAACTACTGAGCGAAAATGTCTGAAATTTTCACAGGAGGTCCAGGGAATGATAATAAAAAGGGCTGTTACAAAAAAAATAAGTAAACTGAAAAAAAAAAAAAAGAAAATCGGACTTTTAAAAAAAAAAAAAAATTTTCAGAAAAATGCTTAAAGTATCCTAAAAAATCTATAAATACAGAGACTTTTTGCTGCAGAATTTTATAATGAACGGTTTATTAGATATTGAATTAAAATGGGAATATTTTTAACATTGAAGTCTATGGGATTCTCCTGAATAAATTTGCCGAATTAAACCACCGAATGGCAGGGCATTAGGGGAACCTTTCACTTCTGGTTTGTGTTCTCTGAATAGCTGAAGCAGTGCTTTTACATGGGGATTTCACTGCCCTCGAACAGGGACCGAACAGGCACCGTATGTTCGGGCAATTCGCCAGGATTTGGAGAATTGCCTGCTCTCTGGATAGCCGAATGGCCAGGAAAGGTAACCGAACGCTGATTTTCAGCGTTCGGTTACCTTTCTCAAGCAATTCGATCTCTTTGAATAACCCTGAATGTGTTTATAAGTTGCAAGCTCACTATCTGTGTCTAAAGGGACATGTCCACTAATATAAACTGAAACTAGATTACAGTGCATTACAAAAAAAAAAACATTATACAAAATACATGCTACTTTTTTTTCTTTGATTGAAGTAATTGTTTGCGAAAAGGATTAATAAAATTAGTTCTTTATCTCTGGTTCCCAGTTTGTGGATTTTTCCCATGATGCTCCATCTACCAAAACTTTATGGCAAGTCTCACTTTACAGCTGTGGCATGGGATAAAACAACATTGAAGAGGCAATGGGGTGGCGGAGGGAATCTTTAGACAAGGTTGTAGGGGATCTATTGTGTTTTCCAGGCTACCCAAACTAAGAGATGACAGTTGAAAGAGATCTGATAGTGGGCTAACAATGCTGAATAGTACTTCCTATTGATATAATTTACATACATGCCACAAAATGCAACTCAGTAGGCTGGTTTTCTGGACTTCCGACGAAGAGCCCATTCTATGCCCAATGCCTCACAGTGAGGAAAAGTGTTGAAAAGACGTGTGGTGGTGGTGGTGGTGGTGGGGTTACAACACAAAATGGATGCACACAATGACACATAAAGAGTAAAATATTTTCTTAACTAAACATAAATGACAAAAATAAAGGAATGTAAGATATCAGCAACATAAAATAAACCCAATAAGAACATATCATTTTTTGGTGGTGTCCCTTTAAGCTGAGTTTAGGGCACAATTTAATACGATCGGCCAATGCATCGGAAAAAATATTGGCTGATTTTTTTAAAAATTATTTTTAACTTCAGCCCTACATTGATTGGACAACAGTTTGGGACAGAAAAGACAGTATGGCAAATTTGTATTTTTATTATTATTTTTTAAGTTGCGTCATCGACTTTTTCCTCTTCAGATGCACAGCATGATGTTTATCTCTGTTGTTTTGTGGGCATATGGTCTGTCTTGTTTGTTTACCCTTCTTGACCACACTATTCTACTATTCAGTATTTACGACACCATCCTACTGCTTGGCTCTTTATTGTTCAATTCTATGATTTCGCTCGGTATAGCTTCCCGACCTGAGGAAGAGAGGTACAGTATACTCGTGAAAGCTTGTCTTGTAAATGCAACATTAGTTCAATAAAAAATGTATCACTGCTACTGCTATACTCTGGTGATATTATTATTTTATTATTATTATCAATTTCCACAGTTTCTGCAGCGCTTTACAATAACCAATGGGGACCGAAGCAAAATTACAAACATATTTAGGCAGAAACAAGAGGTGTAGAGGGTCCTACACAGATGAGTTTACAATCCAGAGGAATTGGTGTGGAGGAAGATGAGAGGAGATGTTTTCGGTGATCAGGCTTACTTGCACTAGTGTACCTAAACTAGTGATGGGAATGGAAGTGAACCTCTAAATATAAGTATGTTTGGCTGTGAAATGTACTCATTTTATACATGGGTGTGTAACTGTCAAAAAGGGTTATTCAGAAAGTACCAAAATTTCGGTGCTTTGTCGTTCGGTGCACTTCGGTGTGCTCCAGCGATTCCAGTTCGCCGACCCTGCAGTGAATTCCTATTCACTGCAGGGTCCCTGAAGTGCCCAAAACGTGGAGCTGTCGAAGTGCAAAAAAACATCAAAAACCGGAACTCTGCTATTCTTCTAAAATGTTTTTATGCAATGCATGAAAATGTGTGGAAATAATAAAAACAGTTCTATAAAAAATAATAAAATGGTCTGTTACAGAATAAAAAAAAGTCTTTAAAAAAATTGATTATTATTTTTGTACATTGAATCCTATGGGATTCGCCTGTTTATACCTGTAGAACTGAATCACCGGAAATCAGGGCATTTCATTGACACTTCGGTGCAGGTCGGCGTTTTCTGAATAGATTAACCATCACTTTTCTATGGGACAATTTTGCTGCCGAAGAAAATCGCCAAATTGCAGCGGTCTGTGGTGAACTGCACCGTATGTCGCTTGCAGTTGGCCTCTATTTGGCAAAATGACAGCTTTCCTAATAGACAAACTGCCACAAAATTGCACCATACGGTGACATTCACCGTTTGGTGCTATTCGGTGGCAAGTACATCACATTGAATAACCCTTTGTGTCTTCATTGTTTCTCATTGGGAATGATCGTTAGGCCTTAGGATTTCTGGAGATGAATTAATGAACCTTTTACACATATTCAGAAAGCAGGATGTTTCATGTTAGAATAATATGTTCTTATTTGCTTGAAAAAGAAAATAAATTCTATAGAATATCCTTTTAAAATATTGCTGTGGATCAGAGCCTGGTGCTGGCTGCAAAGATTGCGGCACCGGGGCCGTTCGGACGATGCTGTCTGACGCAGCGGAGGTCACGCACCCGACAGGCCCTTCGTGAGACTGACCGTCCGGCGGGGACACCAGCTCGATCTTATGGCTGGATGGACACGGGCTGAAGAGATGTATCCTTTCACACTTTTTGCCCTCTTTTTTTGGTTTCTGACCCGATCTGGACTGAGGTGTCTCTCCCCTCCCGACGTCTTTTTTCACCCCCCCATCCTTCTCCCCAGCACGCAGAGATTAACTGTCTTTGTAGTGCCCCCCTTTATTTTTTCTAGTTGAGGACTTTTTAGTCCCCCGTCTCCTGCAACGTTTCTGATGTATCCAGAGGACTTTTTTGTTTTCCCCCTACAGATGTCTATCACAGATGACATTTTTGCTTTCATTTTATAATATTTTCTTTTTTCTCCTCCCCTAATTTTGTTCCTATTCGATGACTATTCCGCTGTCTTTGCTTTCTAGTCTCATTTGATGGCCCATCTTTTGTTTCCCCCCTCCCCCCCCCGTTGTAATCGATGCTGTATATGATGACGGCCTTGCGAGGCCTCTTTGTTTTGCCTGTCTTTCACTGACTTTTCTACTCAAAATAAAAATGTTATCACATAATTTTTTTTTTACTGTTTAGCCACATACAGACAAGATGCTACAAGACACCTACAATCTGTTTCAGAGGGATACAGATCTGAAGTCATAATATTCCTTCGTAAATAGAAGTCAACAACTACTTACAGGGTTACTGACACTTCAGTGCTCTCTGATTCACCGCACTTCGGCGAGTCTGATTCGCTGACCCTTTGGTGAAGTCAGCAGTCACCGCAGGGTCCCTGAAGTGCGGCGAATCTGCCAGACAGCCGCCGAACCCGTGTACTGTAATCTCGTGCTACAAATCGCAAATTAACGAGCGCTAATGTCTTTTTTAACCGCGAATAGGAGGCGATCTGTGCAGTGCGCTATGACCTCCTTTAAGCTAGCGCTAACGTGAGCGCTAGCGTTAGCTTGAAGGAAGTGATAGAGCCCTACATGTTTGTGCGTCGATTGAAATCAGGCCCTTGGTATTTTAACATAATAGCAGCTTTGCTCTGTATTGCAATCCTTAGATTTGGGTAAGTGGGTGTGGATGCTAGCCAAAACCCTAATAAAATTGGACACACATAAGGCTTATCAAAAAATCCAAGTTCCTTTTTTCGTCTTCTTTATTTAACAATGTGTAGCTGCTGCTTGTTTTCTTGTTAATGTTTGATTTCCTCTATTCCTCTGTAAGATGATCCTACCTCTCCTACCTTTGCACAAGTCTTTCTCCCCTGCTTTGAGTCAGGAAGATAAAAAAGACAGAGCTGTAATTCTCAACATGCAGAAGACTGCCTATGAAAAAGAATTAACCCATTATAGGCAGAACATATGTTCCATTAGGAAACGGTTTCTTTTTCTTGACTGGATTTATTAAGGTGTACTTTAAAAAACATAAGAAGGGAAGAAAAAGTGTCCTCCATTATGAATACATCCTTTGGATTCCAGTTGTTGCTGAATTAAATAATCACTTGAGTACAATATTGCTTTAGGATTATTGGGTCTATTCAAAGAAATGTGAAGCTCAGGAGAATGACTGGAGAAGTGAAAATTCTAGGTCAAAATAGCCAAACTTGAAAAATTCTCCAATTTATCTCACTTTCCAAATCAGCTATTTGGTCTAGATTGTTCTCTTGTCCTGTTAGTTCTCCTGATTTTCACCTTTCTCTGAATAACCCTGATTACCGGCTGGGTGGAGTAGAGGTAACATCACTGCTCTGCATGGAGAGAGCCTGTGGAGACATGGGTTTGATCCCGACGAGCACCTCTCCAGTAAGTGTCCTTGGGCAAGACACCTAACGGTACATACTCGCCACCCAGGACATACTTGGAAACAAGAGAAATCTCAATGTATCCTTCCTGGTAAAATCCTTTCTCAAAACAAAAAAAATTATAGCTTCATTGTTGAGAGCCGCTCTAATACTAAAATCTATCTGTGGTGAATTTGTTTAACCTGTATCGTATTTGGTATATAGTCCTTTTTGTCTGTATATGGCCATGGCAGCACATACTCACATACATATCCGATTGATGGTGTCGTATACCCTGCTTGTGAAAGAAGTCCCATTGGTCCCAGACTGACATTGTGCACACGGCTTTTCATTCAGAGCTATCAGATCTCTAGCACGGAGCAGAGAGGTTAATTGTCCTCTGTCAGCCTCTGTCCCTTTCTATGTCCCACGCTCTGTGTTGTGGCAACATAATGTGCCCTGTGCTGAAAGAGACAGGGGGGATAAAGGCTGCGGAGGCTGGATTTGGCATTAGTAAGCTTTATCTAGGACCCTCTTACACAGAAAGCAATTGTTTTTGCAAAGGCATCAAAATGTACGTCTTTGATGTCAATAGAAAAAGAAGTAAAGAGGTGGGGTGCCAGAGGGAATCCGCTCTACATATTGAGGATTTAACCCTTGCACAAACCCTTACAGATCCCACTCTTTTAATACCTTAACATTGTAGACTTTTGACACTGGAGGGGATAAATGCTCCATGATAAAGAACCTATTAAAATAGAAATCTCTGTAAATATGAAGCTCCACTTTCCCACAGCATGATCCAACTTTCTTGAAGAGGCCTACCTAGATCCTTCATAATTCAATGTCACCGAGTGCCTTGATGTGCCTCCTTTACGTGGCAAGAAGAACAAAATAAGTGTCACATTATAATTTGATGTTGGTAAGACGCCAGTGCTTTCATGTCTTTTTTTTCCCGCCAGCATATTGTACAACACTTTACAATATGTTGGTGCCATTTGAGGACTAGACAATTGTACCAGTCTATTAAATGCAAGAGGCAGATCCCTGGGCCAACATCACAGAGTTGACAGCAAAGGTCTTATTCAGAGAAGCTTGTACACATTCAGTGTCGTTTTTGTGTCCGTTCTATTCTACTTGTAATTTTTGTTCAGTCTAAAAAAGGAAAAAGAAAAAGAAAGCTGTTAAATCCCCTTTATGGGACCCCCACATCCAAATCCTTTCATTTCACCAGACCCCCTCACCGTCTTATACTAATGCACAAAAGGGCAGACATAGGAAGGACAGGGCTACTCCGAGAATATGTGAATAATGGGGGGAGGCAGGAGAGGGGGGATTAAAAGGACAGACTGAAGGGGTAGAGTGCTTTTGATCATAGATTTTAACCCATTAGGTGATTTTGAGGAATGTGTGACAATGCAGATTAACTGGTCCTCAAGGAGTTAAGAAAAAGCACATGAAAGAGGGAAAATAAAAGACACAATGACAAATAAGCAAGATGCAGAAATTATTAAAAATATAATGCAGATGGAGGACAGTACGAGAAAACGATATTCGAGGTGTCAAGTGTTGGGAGCAAAACAAGAATACTGGAGGGAAAAGAAAAGTACAAGAAAAAGCAATAGGCAAGCTGAAGGGAAAAAAATAAAAAGAGAAAGACGGCCAAGTAGACTAAGAATATGAAACAAAACGTAGTATACATCTGGAGAAAGTTTAACTTGTTTATGCATCGTTTTTTAGCATGCACAAAATGATAGTTAACCCTTTCAAGCCGCAGGGCGTACCATGCCATCCCTGCAGCAGGTGGGCTTAGAAGACGTGGGGCGTACTTTACGCCCCCTTGACTTGTATAGGCCATTTCGGCCCATCCCCACATTGGCGCGTACTGCACGCTGTTGGCTGCTGCAAGACGGTCTGAGCTCAGGCCGATGTAGAGGCCTGCCGCAGCACCTGGTGGCGAGGCGATAACCCTGTCCCGATGGAAGCCACCAGCCTGTCGTTAAAGGGTTAAAGTGAAGTACAATAATATATGTATCATAGTAAGAAACAAAATGTGCGTGCATATCCTCTCCTCTGGAGTCTTCCCCTCTGCATTCTAACGTGCTCTGATCACCCCTATTCTGAAGAAGCCATCTCTTGATCCTACATCTCTTTCAAACTGCCGTCCTATCTCTTTCCTCCACGTTGCCTCAAAACTCTTAGAACACCTGTTCTATAACTAGTTCTCGCTGTTGACTCCTGACTTGCCCCACACCAGTCTGGTTTTGCTCCCAGCACTCTACTGAGATTGCTCTAACCAAGGTGACTTGACTATTGATTTAGTTGCTGCAAAACCAAAGGTCACTTCTCCTTGACCTTTCCACTTCATTTGACACTGTAGACCACCCTCTCCTGCTCCTCCCGCTGCATCAACTTGGCCTCGGTGATACAGCTGTCTCCTGGTTCTCTTCCTACCTCTCTCTTCACTCCTTCAGTGTTTCCTTCGCTGGTGCCTCTTCAACCCCCATTCCTCTCTCAGTTGGGGTACCTCAAGGCCCCATTCTGCGTTCCCTACTCTTGTCAATCTATACCGCTTTTCCTGGAAACCACGTGGTCTTCCTATGTATTTCAATATCATCTCTATGCTGATGACACCCAAATCTACCTTTCCTCTCCCGATCTGTCTCCTCATTTGTTGGACTGTATTACAGCCTGCCTGTCAACTGTCTCTGACTGGATGACTTCCCATTTCGTAAAGCTCAACCTCTCTAAAACTGAACTTCTCTTCTTCCCTCCCTCTAAAGCCAAAATTCCTGCGCCCATTTCCCTTCAGGTGAATGGTGCCACCATTACTTCTACCTCACAGGCTCGTTGCCTCAGGACCCTCTTCGAGTCTGATCTCTCCTTCACTCCTCACATTCAATTACTAACCAAATCCTGTTACTTCCACCTAACAAACATTGTATGCTTATGAACCTTCCTTAATCAGGACTCTAGTAAATTGCTCACCCAAGCTCTTATCTCCCGCCTGACTATTGTAACCCCCTTTTTTCTGGCCTAAAGAGATCACAGATTCTCCTTCTGCAGTCTGTAATGAACGCCTCTGGCAAACTCATCCACCTCACTTCCCGCACCTCTCACACCTCACCCTTTTATCAATCTCTACACTGGCTCCCTGTAACCTTTAGAATCCAATTCAAAATATTGGGGCTCAGGTACAAAGCTCTCTATGACCGAGCCCCTGCCTACATCTCCTCTCTTATAAGCAGATACAGTTGTGTTCAAAATTATTCAACCCCCACTGAAATTGAGTGTTTTGGCCAGTTTGACATTGATTTTGATCATTCAGTCATCTTGCTTACAATTAAATCAAAGAGGCACGTGTAGGTCACACAAATATAACATAACATTTATAATGAAATAACCACAAATGTCTTTTCTGTGCTCATATCATTATCAGTTTTATTCAACCCCCAAGTGACATTCAATCTTAGTACTTAGTACAACATCCTTTTACAGTTATAACAGCTTTTAAACGTGAAGCATAGCTTGACACAAGTGTCTTGCAGCGATCTACGGGTATCTTTGCCCATTCGTCATGGGCAAAAGCCTCCAGTTCAGTCACATTCTTAGGCTTGCGCACTGCAACTGCTTTCTTTAAGTCCCACCAGAGGTTCTCAATCGGATTTAAGTCAGGTGACTGCGATGGCCACTCCAAAATGTTCCAGCCTTTAATCTGCAACCATGCTCTAGTGGACATGGAGGTATGCTTGCTATCATTGTCCTGTTGAAAGGTCCAACGTCTCCCAAGCCTCAGGTTTGTGATGGACTGCATCACATTGTCATCCAATATCTCCTGGTACTGAAGAGAATTCATGGTACCTTGCACACGCTGAAGCTTCCCTGTACCTGCAGAAGCAAAACAGCCCCAAAGCATGATTGACCCCCCGCCATGCTTCACAGTAGGCAAGGTGTTCTTTTCTTCATAGGCCTTGTTCTTCCTCCTCCAAACATAGCGTTGATCCATGGGCCCAAACAGTTCTAATTTTGTTTCATCAGTCCACAGAACACTATCCCAAAACTTCTGTGGTTTGTCCACATGACTTTTGGCATACTGCAGTCGACTCTTCTTATTCTTTGGAGACAGCAAGGGGGTGCGCCTGGGAGTTCTGGCATGGAGGCCTTCATTACGCAGTGTGCGCCGTATTGTCTGAGCTGAAACTTCAGTACCCACATCTGACAAATCTTTTCTCAGTTCCTCAGCAGTCACACGGGGACTTTTCTCCACTCTACGCTTCAGATAGCGCACATCAGTCGCGGTCAGCATCTTCTTTCTGCCACGACCAGGTAGCGTTTCAACAGTGCCCTTTGCCTTGAATTTGCGAATGATGCTTCCTATGGTCTCCCTTGGTATGTTTAACATCTTTGCAATCTTCTTATAGCCATTGCCCTTCCTGTGAAGAGTAATCACCTCTTCTCTTGTCTTCCTGGACCATTCTCTTGACTTCACCATGTTTGTAACCACACCAGTAAATGTCTAGAAGGAGCTGAGTATCACAGTCATTTTAAAGCTGCCTAATTGGTGCTTATTATGCTTTATTGCTGCTCCGTGACATCCACAGGTGTTTTCAATACCTGATTGAAAACACTTGAATGAACCTCTGTTCTTCAGAGTGGTAGTCTTTAAGGGGTTGAATAATTGTGTCAATGAAGAATTCACAAAAGTAACATTTACTACTGTATTACAAAACCAATTGATGTAATTTTAGTTGCATATGGTTCTTTAAAAAGTCCTTGTAGGATTTCATTCTGAATACAATTACAAATGTACCCTAAATTCCCTAAAACCCTTTACAGCATTGGGGTTGAATAATTTTGAACACAACTGTATATCCCATTCCAACTAGGGATGAGCCGAACACCCCCGTGTTCGGTTCGCATTCAAACTCGAACAATTTCAAAAGTTCGAGTTCGGACGCGAACACAATCCGAACTCAATGCAAGTCAATGGGACCCGAACGTTCGATTTTTAGAGTGTCCTCCAAGAGGGCATATATGCTAGATATTTGCCATAAAAGGTGTATGGGGGTCCGGGTAGTGCCCTGGGGGACAGGAAACAAGGACACAACGTAAAAAAAAAACGTTTTTAAAGGAACAGTGAGTTTTCCATGAAATAAAGGTTAAGAATAAAAACGAAAAATTCCTTCAAATATCGTGCCTAGGAGGTCCCCATAACCTGCCCATGAAGTGGCGGATTTGTAGGATGTATAGAAACATTTAAAAACAAAAAAATGACATTTCAAATGACGGTAAATGGTTTTCCTTTAATCTATTCATAAACAACTGCTTGGGGCGGCAGCCTGTATGAAAAGAGGAGACGTTTTATCACACGCAGAACAAGTTTAGTGATTTTTTTGGCTAAATTATTGTGAAACTTATGCAGGCTTTGGATGAAAGTAACAATAGGTGCTTTAAAATTGGGCCTTTAGTGTCGGCAACAGTGCCGTCACACCGTAACCCTCTGGTATTGTGGAAGAGTGCAGGGTTGGACCCTGCGGTCAAATATTAAAATGATATGAATCTGGTACAGGCGTCAGTGCACCCAAATATTTTGCCTTTGGTGGCAGCAAGTGCCTTCACACCGTAACCCCTCTGTGGTATTGTGGAAGAGGGCAGTGGTGGACCCTGCGGTCAAATATTAAAATGATATGAATATGGTACAGGCGTCAGTGGCAGTGCACCCAAATATCTTACCTTTGGTGGCAGCAAGTGCCTTCACACCGTAACACCTCTGTGGTATTGTGGAAGAGTGCAGTGGTGGACCCTGCGGTCCAATATTAAAATGATATGAATCTGGTATAGGCGTCAGTGGCAGTGCACACAAATATTGTGCCTTTGGTGGCAGCAAGTGCCTTCACACCGTAAGTAACCCCTCTATTGTATTGTGGAAGAGTGCAGGGTTGGACCCTGCGGTCAAATATTAAAATGATATGAATCTGGTACAGGCGTCAGTTGCAGTGTACCCAAATATTTTACAAGACAGATTCTAATTTGCTGAACTGTGGTATAACTCACTGATACACACTGATAACAGGCTGTGCCAAGACAGATTCTAATTTGCTGAACTGTGGTATAACTCACTGATACACACTGATAACAGGCTGTGCCAAGACAGATTCAAATTTGCTGAACTCTGGTAGAACTCACTGATACACACTGTCCCTGATAGCCTGGCAGTGCCAAGACAGATTTTAATTCCCAGAAATCTCCTACAACGTCACTGATACACCCTGACAGAACAATCTCCTCTCCTCTCTGATTCACTCCTGCAAACACACACGCTGGGGCTGCAGGCAGGGAAGCCTTATATAGTGTGCTGCGGGACTTAGCTCTGTCAGCCCATGATTAGGCAAAATTTGCCCAATCAGGACTCTGAGCCGTGATTGGCATAGTCTTGCACCTGTCTTGCACCTGACCTGTTGTCAGGTGCAAGGCTGTAGCCAATTACAAGCTTCAGGCCAGTGGAAAAGTGCATTGTGGTCCATTGTGGTGCATTGTGGGCGAACACGCGGAAATGTTCGGAGTTCGATGAACAGCCGAACGGGCGATGTTCGAATTAAACTCCGAACTGAACGCTCATCCCTAATTCCAACCACTTTGCTCTGCCAATGATCTGAAATTATTATCTTCTCATACCCACACCCACAACTCTCGCCTTCAGGACTTCTCCCGAGCTGCCCCCTTTTTATGGAAGTCTCTCCCCTGCAACATTAGACTCTGCCCATCTCTAAAGTCTTTCAAGAATTCTCTGGAAACACATTACTTTAGAGTGTAATGTCTAATGAGTGTAGAGTGCAATCCATAATCCCCCACTGTAATTTCTTGCTCAATATTCCCACACTGTCCACTTCATACTCAGCTATTTACCCTCACCTAGTGTGTCACCCCTCTCCTCTTAGATTGTTAGCTCTTGAGCAGGGTCCTCTCATTATTCTGTGTGGTTAAATTGTTTGTATTTTTGTTGTACTGTCTCAACCGTTGTACAGTAGTATGGAACTTGTCGGTGCTTTACAAATACTTGTAACTGTCCTTTCCCTGTAGCGCACAAAGACAGCAAGAATGGGAATGGTCATTTACAGCAATATAATTTATTATTTGGATATCTGTTCCAGATATAGTTCTTAGCTGCAGCTGCCGTGCTCATGTATTAATCAAGCTAAAGCATTATTTGCAAACCAAGGGAACAAATCTTGAAAGGTGTATTTAGATGTGGTGCTGTCTTAGGAACAGAATTTCAATTTTGTTTCCTCCCTACACCCTGGTAGGAAAATAAATTGTCAAAATGAAATTAAGACAACTATTTAAATGGGAAGCAGTCTTTTATCTCACAAAACATATATTTAAGAAATATGCAGAACCCCCCCCCCCCTCCTTCCATTCTGCCACTCTAGGCCCAGGCCTAGATACAGTTAAACATTTTAGAGTGCTAACAAGTTCCATAGCACTGTACAATGGGTGAGACAAAATAACAAATATACATACACGTTACACACAAAGAACAGTGGGAGAGCGGACCCTGCTCGAGAGCTTACAATCAAACACGACGGAGTCCCATGCAGGTCTGACTTCCTTGAAGTCAGACCTGCGGATTTATACCTTCCCCAGCACACTGACGTGATCGCACCGGGCGCGATGACATCAGTTTCAGGTGTGCACCCCGCGCCGAAAGAGCGTGCCTGAAGAGGACGCGGGTCTTTGGATCCCTCTATCTCCCCATCGCCAAGGGGTGCAAAGTCAAGAGAGGCATCACTGGAAAGGTCACAGTTTGACCTTTTCAGAGATGCCTCTCTTTAACCCCTTAGGTGCCAGGCTGCGATCCGGCACTAATCAGTGCCGGATCGCGGCCTATTTCCAGTGGGGGCTGCTATCTTAGGTGTCAGTCCCATCTCCATTTCGCCCCTCGTCAACTGTCTTCATCGCGCATGGCGCGATGACATCAGTTACCGAGTTAACCCTTAGCTTCCCAGGGATTTCCTATGGAAATCCCTGTGGTCGAGATATTGGGGTCATTTGGACCGCAATATCTCCCAAACAGTGGCAGCTAGAGGGTCATGTTTGGTATCATTGGAAAGGTCAGAACTAGGTTAAAGGTTAAGTGTAAACATAAAATAAATAAATAAAAGCGTATTTTTTCTTATTCCATTTATTAATGCAGCACTATTGTTCACTTTTCAATTATAATGTGAACAATAGTGCTGCACATTGAAATGTACATATGTGATACAGCGCAATGCTGCTTTTGAGGTAATGGTGTCTCTCACAGTCGGCAGCTCATAGGTTGGATGTACATATAAAACAAAATATAAAACATCATAGTGCGGGATATCATATACACAAGCGAGACACTCTGTTAATGTAGGTATTACACTCACAAATAAAGAGCCCCAACACTGGCTCTGAGTGGATCTGCGCCTCTGGGTTTGTTGTTTTCTGCCTTCTTAGTTAACCCACGCCTTGCTGAGATATTTTCTTGAACCACAGTTCATATGTCAGGGATAGGGAGACAAAAAGGGCACAGAGATGCTCTCCTAGTATAAATCTGGATAATTCGGGTCAAACATTTTTTTGCCAATTTTAAACTTACTGTTTGTGGAGCTACCATAGCTTGAGGATAAGCGCGTGTCGATTTTTCACTCAGCTGGATAAATCCATAAAACCACTATGGATCCAGGGGACGTGGCTTTAAAATCACATTTATTAAAACATAAATAGAATAGAATATAATTACATCTTCAGGAGGCGTTTCACCGTATCAAACGGCTTCATCAGCTGATGGAAAAATCCAGTAACAGGTTCCCATTTCTATTTTTTTTTTAACAAGTGTCCCCGATGGAATGTATAAACGTTAAGGCTTAGAAGATGAAATGTGATATATTACTTTACATGATGAGGATGATTTAAATTTGAATGGAAATTCACATTTTTTTTACATTTTTTGTTATAGCATTCCGGCAGAACATGACGTATACATATAATAATGATACATTATGAATCTGCCGTGTCTCCTGAAAAAAAGGACATATAATTTGTCTGGGTTGTATAATAAAACGTGACAAATCTTGTTTAGGCTAGGGTCAGAATAACGCATTTTTCGCGTCTTCCGTCAAAAAGTACGTCCGGACGCATGGACGCACTTTTTGACGGCAGACGCGATAGCGGACACACGGTGCACAATTACGGCCGTGATTTTTGACGGAGCTATAAAAAACAAATGGACGTGATGTAGGCCAGACATGTGCAGCGTCTGACGTCTCCTAATCACGCACACACGCCGCTATGCCGACGCAGCGCACTCTGTGAACCAGTACTAGCGGTTCGACGTTCTTGCAAAAATGCGTTCGTTTGCCGCTTACGTTGTCCGGCCGCACTTTTGTGCGGCCGTACTTTGTATGTTGGTCGTCTTCGGAAGTCATTTTCTGCTACCACGGCTGTGCTACCACGTACTTTGTATGTTGGTCGTCTTTGGACGTCATTTTCTGCTACCACAGCTGTTATAAAGTGCGGCTGAACGCACATTCAAACAGCGTTCGTCTGACTCCAGCCTTAAACATGAGGAGCACAAAACAGTCAAAATGAGCTCAGCAGTGAAGGGGTTAATTAAAAGGCATACTGACATTTCAAGTCCCCAAAAAGAGTCGGCTGAGTGTTGAAAAGGGTTGATAAATGTATTTTAAGGCACAGAAAAAGAGAATATCAGACTGCAACCCTCATTAAAACATTGGATTGTCAAATAAGCAAAACATTTTTTGAAAATCAACATGGTGCTGGCCTAAAATATGCTTTTTTTTGGTCATTTTAGCTGCCACCTATTTTTCAATGCTTGGCTGTGTCCAAATTCTTTAATTCAAACAGCCAAAATTTCCTTCGGCTGCACATCTACAGAGAGTAATGTAATATGTCAAAGAAGAGAGCTACCTATTAAAGACAAAAACATTTAATAGTAAAGGCACTGGCACTACCATCATATGTGACACTTTGTTCCTATTTTAGTTTTGCGTGAAAGGTGTATTGATGACGCTATATACCACCAAGTATGACACTTTCTTTAATATACCACCAAGTATGACACTTTCTTTAATATACCACCAAGTATGACACTTTCTTTAATATACCACCAAGTATGACACTTTCTTCATGATTTCAATATGATTAAAACAACATATGGCACCTCTATCACTGGTAAATAGATTTCTCCACAGGTCTCCAGAGACAGCAATTTGAAAATCTTTTCCCCACATTAGTTGGTACCGTTGTTTAGAATATTCAGTTGGTCTGGTCAATAATTCATATACCGACGAGATCAGTCTGTGTCCACAGGTGCACTTAACACATATTTGTTCATAAAGTGATAGCAGTGGGGTATCACAGGTCGAGGAAGAGACAATAATCCCTCCCCAAGTACAAGAAAGCTGAGCTGCAAATAGGAACAAAATGAACTTGTTTGGTAATTCATGTGTAGTTTGTAATGTGAAAAAGGATAAAAATGAGGTACTTCGAAAGAACTGGTATACTGTAGCTGAACGACAGAGCGTTTCTCTCCATGGACTTCTATTGAAGGATGGGATTTTCATCTGATTGCTTTAAGAGGTATGACCAATGAGACAGGCCGGGAGCAACATAAGGTTTTCCTATATTTTTCTAAATGTGACACATGACTTTAACCACTTGAGAAAAACTTTGATTAGGAAAACATTTTATGGGAGAAAGTCATAGAAACATAGAAACATAGAAAAATGTCGGCAGATAAGAACCTTTCGGCCCATCTAGTCTGCCCAATTACATGGATACTTTACCTGGATTTATCTTTTGTTTAGGATAGCCTTATGCCTATCCCATGCTTGCTTAAATTCAATTACTGTTTTGGCCTGAAAAGTTATGAATTGGTTGATTGTTTATATTGCACTCTGCAGTGATACCCACTGTGGAGGATCCACTAATTTATGTCATAAGCTCAAATGAGCCAGAATAGAGGCATTTGGCAGATTTTAACCTGGGAGGTTCCATCCCTCCATGAACTCTGGGAATGCTCAGTAAGACGTTAGAAAATCTAGGTGTAATAACAGATGTCCAGATCAATGTTTACGAAAATAGTTTGTTGAGCACTAAAAATGTAGGAGGGAGGAAAACTGGGATTGTAATAGATAAAGGGCTCTGGGAAGAACCATCAATTTTAGAGCAAAAGCCAAGAAATTTCAACTTTGCAACAATCAGTTGGTATTTTGCACATTGATGAAATAAAGGGAAAAATTTAAATTTTATAGAATTGGTTAGCAAGTTGTCTCATTTTTTTGCGATCATCTTTCAAATATTCACCCTGATTATCTCCAACTCAATTGCCACCAAAACACAGGAAACAGTTTATGAATTACTCTCCCGAAGGTATAGGGTCCCAACCTCAATTGCAGCCTTCACTGCTTAAGCCGGCAACTCGTGCTGGAGATGCCAGGACTCTAATGCTGGCATGCTGCATATGTGGTGGTCGTGCCTAGTGATTCAAATGTTTTGAAAAATGGTACATGACACCATATGCATGGTATTGGTCACCTCAGGCCTTCACCCAGTAGCCATGCTGTTACACCAGACCCTTCTGGATCTAGCAGACTATAAATGCACACTTGACATTCGATTGCAGAATGCTGCTAAGGCAATCATACCAATACCAAGACATTGGAAGTTACCCACCGCCCCCTCACTACGTGAGTGGGTCAGCGAGCTCCAAACTATAGAGAACCTTATTCATCAAGTTGCAAGCACCACCATTAAACACTTAAAAGATGCTGGTTTTATTGGTCCACTACTTGCACCTTTGATTAATTCCACCAGAATTGACATGTTACATAGACTTCTGTACATGTCCATAGGGCTACTAAAATGGTGTACGGCTTGAAGGAGAAAAGTTACCAGGAAAGGCTTAATGATCTTAACATGCACAGCTTGGAAAAAAGACGAGACAGAGGAGATATGATAGAAACATTTAAATACGTAAAGGGAATCCACAAGGTAGAGGAAGGGAGTATATTTAAAAGGAAACAAAGTAGCAAAACAAGAGGACATAGTCTTAGATTAGAGGGGCAAAGGTTTAAAAGTAACATCAGGAAGCATTATTTTACAGAGAGGGTGGTAGATACATGGAACAGCCTTCCAGTAGAAGTGGTAGAGGCCAAAACAGTAATTGAATTTAAGCAAGCATGGGATAGGCATAAGGCTATCCTAAACAAAAGATAAATCCAGGTAAAGTGTCCATGTAATTGGGCAGACTAGATGGGCCGAAAGGTTCTTATCTGCCGACATTTTCTATATCTCTCCTTTAAATTTTTTGATTCATAAGGTGACCAACGCAAATATCCTCTCTTCAGGACCTCCCCCCTTATCACATGGTATATTATATGTTTTGCATTTACTGATTATACATGCAGTATACGTCATATGTGATGATTACTTCATTACTGTATATCTTGTTACACTATGTACGGTACCTCATTTGCCATACTGTATGTTCCTATTCTCACTACAACCAAAAAACAATAAAAATGTATTACAATACAAAAAATCATTTTCAAAGGGTACAACTGAAATGTATGGCATATTGAATGGGGTTATTCAATGAGAGCCGAATGTGCCACCGAATTACACCAAACAGTAAATTTCACCATACGTTGCAATGTTGTGGCAATTCGGCTATGCAGAAAGCTGGCAATTCCCCAAATATTGGCAAATTGGCCGCGACATATGGTGCAATTTGGCGATCTTTGGTGGCAGAGAAATACTCCATACAGAAGTAATGGGTAATTTATTCAGAGAATGCCGAATTGCTGCTTTCATTCACTGCTTTCTTTTTATTATTTTCATGCACTTTTGTTTAAAACACCTTTTACAAATTGCAGGTGCTTTGCAGGTGTTTTTTTACCGCTATTCGGGGCTGATCGGCTATTTTCAGTGGCGATCGGTGGTCTGTACTGTGGGTCGGCGGCTGCTTGCGGATGTGTTCGGTGCTTTGGCAAGTCATCGGCTGTGTTCAGCGGGTTTAACAGCTGTGTACGGCAGTTTGTGGCTGCATTCGGTGGGTTTATCGGCGTTCAGCAGATACATTTGGCGCACTTCAGGGACCCTTCTGTGAATACAGAAATCACCGCAGGGTCAGTAAACTTGAATCGCCTAATCGCACCAAAGTGTGCTGAATGAAAGAGCACCGAGATTTCAGTGAAATTTCGGTGCTCTTTGAATAACCCCTTAAATTAGTTGATTAGAGTATGGTGAAGCAGATGAGGAGATAGATATAGGAAAGTGTATGCATGGCAGAAAATATGGTGACGGAATATAGGTCATAGGGTAGAAGGCCGGCGTCAGACAAACGCAGTGATCACATCCATGTTACTGCACAGTTTAACGTCCGTCGTATCATAGAATCATGAGCAATAGAGACCCACATATGAAGTACGTGCACACCGAACTGCGCACGCATAGCGCATGTGGCAAGCGGACGCAAGTTAGGCAAGAACCTAAAGCCGCTAGATGGACGCGCAGAGTGCGCCACGTCTGCGTAGAGTTCTGTGTGAGTGATGAGATGTCAGACGCAGCGCAGTTGCGATGTCCAGCACCTTGTTGCACAAAATAGCTTTTGATATCATTTTCAAATTTTTATCATTTTTCATATTAATTTTGTTTCCCATAATTCCCTTTTTTTTCTACATCCGTCAACAAAAACACAGACCATGTGGGATCTACAGTATCTTCTGTCAGTACTTCTGTCCGTGCGCTCTGACTGCGTTCGTCTGACATTAGCCGAAGATTATTTCCTTGTATCAAACAAGAAGACAGGAGCAAAGTGGAGGCAAAGAAATGAGACAACAGAGCAGAAAAGGATTTTATAATTAGTTTCATGTTTAGCGGAATACGTAGCCCTACTTAAATAATGCTAAGTTTGTGTTAAATGAGTGATCAGCAATATTAAGTGTACCTGAATGCATTTAAACACACTTTATTATTTACCACTACCAGCTACATTTACTGCACATGTACTCTATTGAGTATATGCAATGCAAAAAAAAAGTACACAGGACTATATGAGTGCCTCAATACACTCTAAACAGGTTCTATTGTGTGGACCCTTGCCGCCTTCTGTAGTGTGAACTGCAATCCCATTTCCCACAGCGAGTGTGAATGAAACATGATTAAGGCTCGTGTCAGACGAGCGCACTGATCACTTCCGTGTTGCCGCACATTTTAACGTCCGTGGTAGCATACAATTATGATCAATAGAGACCACACACAAAGTACTTCCGCACAGAAGTGCGGACGTACAACAGACGCAGCAAACGGACGCAAGTTAGGCAAGAACGTAAATCCGCTAGAATGGACGCACAGAGTACGCTGCGTCCACAACGTCCGCATGGCTTTGTGTGTGAGTGATGGAACGTAGTCAGACGGACTGCATTTTTGACGTCCAGCATTTTGACGGACAAAATGGTTTTCATATTAATTTATTTTCCCTCCTACATCAGTCAAAAAAAACATTGTCACAAAAACGGACTGTGTGGCCACTACTTTGTCGTCAGTCAG
This sequence comes from Leptobrachium leishanense, assembly GCA_009667805.1. Classification (NCBI taxonomy): domain Eukaryota; kingdom Metazoa; phylum Chordata; class Amphibia; order Anura; family Megophryidae; genus Leptobrachium; species Leptobrachium leishanense. The sequence goes on from CM019063.1 coordinate 188,407,748, forward strand.
AAAGTACGCCCGTTGTGCACGGACGCACAGTCCGCAAAGAATGCGCTCGTCTGACCCTAGCCTAAATAAGGGCATATTGCTGTTCTAAAATAAAAAACTATGAAAGATTCCATACATTGGGCCATATTACAAAGTTGGTGATAACTTAACCAGAGCTGTTGTAAACTTCCCAGAGCCATTATAGTCTATGGGGCTTTTAAAAAGATACTCTAGGCAACATGACCACCTAAGCTTTTTTTAGGTGGTCATGATGCCCTGAATATGCCCTTGTCTTTCCCCTCTCCCTCCGCTCAGCCGATCGGCTAAAACAGCTGAGAGACACGGAGGACTTTACTCCGCCCTCCCAGCTGTCAGTCAGCAGAGCGGGATTCATATTTCCCGCTTCTGCCGACTATTGCCTAGTAGGAGACATCATCGTGCTTTCAGCGCGGTGACGTCTCCAATTCGCCGCAGTAGCTTGCGGCAGCGGCTGATTAGTGTTGCGCACATCCTCTTGCACGTAACACTAATCAAAGAAGAAGAGGAAGCCTGCTGATTGGCTGGCTTACATGAGAGGCGCGCAAGCGCGCTTCTCACGTAAACCATTAACCAAGTTCAAGCTCTAACAGGACAGGAGCGGAAGAGGAGGGAGGTGAGTATAAAAAAAAAAAACCCCGTTGGAAACAAGCGGTTTTTAGGGTAAGTATTACCCTAATACTATTTAAAAATATATATATATATACGGAATAACTAGGTAGGGAATAGGTATATTTTAATGTAAAAAAACGGGGGGATTTTTAGCCTAGAGTGTTCCTTTAAGTTAACAACAGCTCTGGTTAAGTTAGCACCATCTTTGTAATACTGCCCATAGTATTTTAGGCCTGATAAATTTTAAATTGCACCATATCTGTTACAATTAATTTGCCATTTACTAGTCGCTAATCAAATGTATATGTATAAAGGTAGACTTCAACAAAGAGGTATATCAAACATAAATTGCTTCTGTCTTAAAGTGCTTCAATCTTAAGGTGACAAATATTCAATCAATGTACACATATAAAAGTGCAATGTGCCATAGAACACAGTAAAGTGCAACAATATATAAAATTCCAGTAGTGCGATGAGTATAAGAGAGTCTATAAAGTGCAACAGTGTCCAAATGTGCAAAATGTGCAAATTCAATGATATCCAATACAACAGTATGAATACCAGTGGGAAAAATTCCTTAAAATTTACTTCTCTTTATGTTCAAGCGATGCACAAATATAGTCCTCCTTTCTTGGTCTGTGTATCTCTTGCCGTCTCTTAATAATGGAGAGGATAGCCAGAAAGGAGAAAAAAGTGAGAGAAAGAAAAAAGAAAAAAAAAAGATTCGAGGGGAGAGAAAAAATGAAGAAATAATCGTGCAGAAAATCCCAATTAAATATGGCAAATAAATCACTCGTAGGAATATGGAAACTCACATTTATAAGAGCCCAAAAAATCCCTGGCTCTAGGTTTAGGGGCTTCCAGCCATATAGAGGGTGATGTATCCCTTCTTAAATCTTCAACTCTGGTTGCGATGGCTACAATAAGATAATAGACAGCGCTCGCATAGTATATTACCGTATTATGATAAAAAGAGGTAATAATGTATTGAACTCACCAGATATGGAGCCTCTTCCACACAGGCTCACTCAATACAGCATCAGGTACACTATGGTGGATACCCAGAACCTCTTCCCAACCGTTTGAGGGCCAGATATCAGGAGCTTTCAAGCGGTGGCAAGTATATATCCAAGGAGAGTAGTCAATAGAATATAAACCATATAAAATTTATTATGTATTAAAAAATTAAAAAATCAATTGCATATTAACCCTTTCGCTGCTGAGGCGTTTCACGCCTCTGTGCTGAGGTCATATTTACCGGTTTTGCTCATCATGTTTAAACGTGTTTTGAAGGCTTATTTTAGTATATGACCCAGACATATTTATATATTGTTCTTTCCGTCAGACTCGGTAGATTCATAATATGTCATTATTATATGTATACGTTATGTCATGTCTGTATATTATAACAAAAAATGCAATAAAATATGTATTTTCAATAATTTACAACGTGTAAAGTGTTTTTTTTCACATTTTAACATGCGAGTAATTGCGGTTATATTTTGTATGGGGTGCGCTTGTTAAAAAAATTAGAGATGGGGTCTCGTTACATTTTTTTTTGGGGAAAATTACACGATTTTTAACAAACGCACCGCATACAAAAATCGTTAGTGCAGCATCATTGTTCACATTATAATTGAAATGGGAACAATATTGCTGCATTAACGAACCAAAAAAAAGGAAAAAAAAATGTTTTTTTTTATAATTTTTTTTAAAATATATTTTTATTTTTATTTTTAATTTTAATTTTTTAAAAAAAACTTTTTTCACTTTCGTGTTTGGTATCGTTGGAACGGCCATGCTCTGGCCGATCCAACCATACCAAACTTTAACCCCTAGCTGCCACGGATCGGGAGATAGGGAGTTCATTGGAACTCCCTATCTCCACCGTTGGTGGCAGTTAGGGGTTAACTCTAGGACTGGCGTCATCGTGCTATGCACGATGAGGCCAGTCCTCAGGGGGAGTTCCCGGAGGCTTGGCCGACATCCAAGATGTCGGCCAGCTCCGGGAAAGGATCACGAACCGGCGCTTTTCAGCGCCGATTCGCGATCCAGCTCCCCAGGGGTTAATGCCAGGCACCATTTGGAAGGGCAGGCTGTGCCCTTCCAAATGGTGCCTGGGTTAACCCCTGCAACACCGCCAATCGGGAGGGAGAGAGGTCCGAAGGACCTCCCCCCCTCCCTTTCAGGCGCCTCCTCCGCACATGCGGGGGGGCGCCTGAATTAGGTGTCATCGCGCTGTCGCGATGACACCTAATTTCACCAGCGGCGGTTCCGGATGCTGGGCTGACATCGAGGATGTCAGCCCGCACCGGGGGGGCCAGCGATCGGCCGGAACCCGGCCGAACGCTGACCCCAAAGGGAGGACGCGCTCAGCGCGTCCTCCGCACACCAGCAGCCATGCGGAGGACGCGCTGAGCGCGTCCTCCGCATCAAAGTGGTTAAAGAATGGACAGATGCGTTACCGAGACGCGTTTCGGCATTAACAGCCTTCCTCAGTTGGTATATTTAGGTGCACTATTGTCAAAAAAATCTCCAAAAAAAGAAATTTTTTTGACAATAGTGCACCTAAATTTACCGACTGAGGAAGGCTGTTAATACCAAAATGCGTCTCGGTAACGCATCTGTCCATTCTTTAATATGCAATTGATTTTTAAATTTTTTAATACATAATAAATTTTATATGGTTTATATTCTATTGACTACTCTCCTTGGATATATACTTGCCACCGCTTGAAAGCTCCTGATATCTGGCCCTCAAACGGTTGGGAAGAGTTTCTGGGTATCCACCATAGTGTACCTGATGCTGTATTGAGTGTATTGAGTGAGCCTGTGTGGAAGAGGCTCCATATCTGGTGAGTTCAATACATTATTGCCTCTTTTTATCATAATACGGTAATATACTATGGGAGCGCTGTCTATTATCTTATTGTAGCCATCGCAACCAGAGTTGAAGATTTAAGAAGGGATACACCACCCTCTATATGGCTGGAAGCCCCTAAACCTAGAGCCAGGGATTTTTTGGGCTCTTATAATTGTAAGTTTCCATATTCCTACGAGTGATTTATTTGCCATATTTAATTGGGATTTTCTGCACGATTATTTCTTCATTTTTTCTCTCCCCTCAAATCTTTTTTTTTTTTCTTTTTTCTTTCTCTCACTTTTTTCTCCTTTCTGGCTATCCTCTCCATTATTGAGAGACGGCAAGAGATACACAGACCAAGAAAGGAGGACTATATTTGTGCATCGCTTGAACATAAAGAGAAGTAAATTTTAAGGAATTTTTCCCACTGGTATTCATACTGTTGTATTGGATATCATTGGATTTGCACATTTTGCACATTTGGACACTGTTGCACTTTATAGACTCTCTTATACCCATTGCACTGCTGGAATTTTATATATTGTGGCACTTTACTGTGTTCTATGGCACATTGCACTTTTATATGTGTACATTGATTGAATATTTAGGAGTGGAGGTACAGTGGAGGCGCTAGTATTGGTGAGTTAATGGATTAATGTTATGCAGCCAACTAGGATTGGAACACAAAACCTCGACAAAAATGTGTGAAGAATACGGCGAAAAGGGAAAGGTCCTAGTGGCGCAGTCCTTTAGTAAGGTAATTTGGTAAATATTAGGTGGGCACAACTTACAGATGCGTCCAGAGTGAATAGTACTATATGGTCACTGGGTGGATACGCGGTCGGAAATGGCCACTAAAGTGCTACCGTATGGGTCAAGGTGCATGATGGTCGTTTAGCAGCTGAGCAGTTAATGCATATGTGTAAATAACCGTATTGGGATAACGATCCAATGTAAACCACATAAAATTGTATAGTGAGGCAACCGGCACAGAATAATAAAAAATCAATCAAGAACCCACATAAAGTGCAGATATGATCAAAACCATACAGAGTGCAAATATGGTTAATAATATGGTTAAAATATCATAAAGTGCAAATGCGTATAAGTGCAAATGTAATATTCCCTAAAGGACAGTGGGAGTCAAGTCCTATAGGCCAAGGTATCTAGTAGATAAAGTTCAGATAAAAAAAGTCCAACCGGCCAATGTAAATCACATATAAGTGTATAGTGAGGCAACCGGCACGGAATAATAAAAATAAAAAAAATAAAAAAAATAGAATTAAAATCAATCAAGGACCCACATAAAGTGCAGATTGATCAAAACCATACAAAGTGCAGATATGGTTGAATCGGCATAAAGTGCAGATGCGTATAAGTGCAAATATAAATGTTCCCTAAAGGACAGTGGGAGTCAAGTCCTATAGGCCAAGGTATCTGGTGGATAAAATTCAGATAAAAAAAGTCCAACCGGCCATGCGATCTATATTGAAGATGTGATGATCTGGTTAGATTTCCATGTGAGCAGTTCAAAGGATATGCGTCTGAATCCTGATATGATGTCCTCACTGAAGTCCTAAAGGGGCTTCCAATTCCCAAAAAGGGAGAAAGGAGGGAAGAGAGAAGAGAATAATAGTGCAATATGGTCTATAAGAGATTGAATGTTCATAGACAATGAAACACTCACAGTTTAAAGAGCCTTATGGACCGGCTCTGGTGTGAATTGCCTCGGGCTTAATTGAGGGTAGCCTCTGCCCTTCTTTAGGAAGTTCTCTGACGGTGATTCCGGTCGATCTATAAGTTGGTCATCTCAGATATACAAATGGAGAGAAATCTTCATAGCGTAGCTTGCAGATAAATATGAGGTAGATAGGATTAAACGAACTCACCGTTGGTGGAGCCTTGGATCTCAGGCTCAACTCGTAAGCGTGTAGTACTCCTATTGGGTGGGTACTTTCACCTCTTTAGTCTGCCAGCAATTCCTCCTGTGTGCAGTGTTCCTGTGCTGCGCATGCAGCGGGAAAGGCAAAAGTGAGGTGATAGGTTTAAAGACAGGCTTTAAACAGAGGTGGATAAAATGTGAAAAAATTTATTGGTCATTTAAAACAAATAAAATGAGGAGAAATACACAAAATAGGGGATACGCGTTTCGGCATTAAATAAAAGCCTTCTTCAGTCCCTGTGCAGTCAAAAAGCATAAAATTCGGGGGTCTGAGACACTCCACGTGTGTCTGTTTATATAATGTTTGTGAACCGGCATTTTTGGAGTCACTTCCGGGTTCGCGCATGGTCCGGTCACGTGATACGTGCCGCGTCGTTGCGTTACGTGGCGGCCATTTTGGGCGTGCGTTCCATTCGGGGTTTGTTTGCGTTCCACTTCACCGAGTGTTCTGCGGCATTCAACTGTGTTGTGTCCGGTCGGTGAAGTTCATCCGATTCGTAAGGAAAAAGACCCCAATGTATATAAAAAGGTCTGGGCCACCCGACAAATGGTGAAATCTGATTAGTTCATAAGGGAAAGTGTCCCCGATACACATTGAAAGTTCTGGGGAACTTAATAGTTAGATTTTTTCGATAAATTGTTGTGGTTAAAAAGACCTCGACAAATTGAATGAAGAGGTCAAAGAAAGGAAAAGGAAAAAATACCAACGTGACATCCAAGACTATAAAAAGGGAAACGTCTGGAAACAGAACACAACGGACCCACTAGAGAACTACCATCCTAACACTAACAAAACACCCATGTGGGAACCAATACCTAAATACTCTCAACATCTCCCAACACCATCACATGAACAACAATACAACAAAACCATTCTAAGAACACCCTTACCCCAAAGGTTGAAAATACGCTATAATCAATACCAGGGCTTCAACAATGCCAGGTCCACATACGAACCACCTCAATACACTAGACCAAGATATTACAATAGACCCCCGAACACCTACCGTCCACCCAATCGAACCCACCAGGGTTTCACAGGAGGACCCTGGAATGGCAACTTAAGGAAAAGAGACGATAACCATCTCACCCACCAAACCAACACGATTCCAATCACGAATCGATATGACCCCTTGAGGGAACAAGGGGATTTTCACAGGAACCCCCAACAACCAGACAGGGACCTCACCACCCTGAGAAGAGGTTGGTCACCCGGCAAAAGACCTTACCGAGACGAGGATGCAGAGGAAGGAGAATTAGAAGAAGGAAAGAGGAGGGAAAAACACAGCAGGATGGAGGGATCTTTAATTTAACCGACACTCCACTGACAAATGTAGAAATCCAAGTTCTAAGAAAGGGTATGAAATATGCCCCAACTGCACACATGAACCTATTTGACGTATATATTGATCTACAGAAATTTAAGAAAAATCTGTGTTTAAAGAAATATTTCATGAAAAACCCAATAGAAAGACCCAGTAATTTTCATTTTTATCACCATACCAACTTAAAAGAAAAATCGACCTTTTTTCCAAAATCTCTCATCTCCCAAGAGATTAACACCTTTGAGCAGATGATAATGACTGACCTAGGTAAACTCAAGACATCTGTAAAACCTAACAACCTGACCACAAAAGAAAGGGAAGCATTGAAAGAACTAACATCAAACGATAAGATTGAAATCAAGCCAGCCGACAAAGGAGGAGGTACAGTTATTATGTCGGCCGAATACTACCAGGAAGAATCTAACCGGATCCTCAACGATGTCAATACGTACCAAAAATTGAATAAAAACCCAGGGAAGGACATTCAGGAGAAATTCGTACGTTACCTTGAAGAAGGCCATACATTAGGCATACTCAACGACCAAGAATTTAAGTATCTCAAGATCGACCACCCAAGGACTCCAGTCTTTTACTTCCTCCCCAAGATACATAAAGACCCTGTCAACCCACCGGGGAGACCCATCATTTCTGGAGTGGGGTCTGTGTCCAGCAGAGTTTCGGAATATATTGACCATCAACTTCAACCATTCGTGACAAATACTACTGCTCATCTAAAGGACACCACAGAGATCCTAAACGTACTGAACAATATCATATGGGAGAACGACCTACTCATGGTCACCAGCGACGTTCAGTCGCTGTACACCATCATTCCACACAAAAAAGGGATAGAAGCTACTGAATATTTTCTGAGAAAAAATGACACCTTACAACCGGAACAAATAATTTTTATCTTAGAGGGCATACGCTTAATTTTAGAGAACAATTATTTTTATTATAACAATGACTTTTTTATACAAGTAAATGGGACTCAGATGGGGACACGATTTGCCCCATCAGATGCAAACCTTTTTATGGCATTCTGGGAAGAAACTTTCCTGTCTAGATATCAAAGTAACCTCGTATGCTATAAAAGGTACATCGACGATGTCTTTTTTATCTGGAAGGGCGGCGAAAACAACTTACAGATGTTTTTACAGGAACTGAACCAAAACGGTAGGGGCATCAAACTAACGACCACATGGAACAATGAACGCATCAATTTTTTAGACTTAAGTATTTTTATCCAAGATGGTACAATCAAAACTGAAACTTTTTTTAAACAAGTAGATGTTAATAGTTTTATAGAAACCACCAGTTGTCATTTGCCCCAGTGGTTGGACGGGGTTCCAAAAAGCCAATTTACAAGAATAAGGAGAAACTGTACAGACCTGTCCACATACGAGATACAGTCAGAAAAACTGAAAACAGATTTCTTGGAGAAGGGCTACGACTCAGACAGATTGGAAGATACCAGAACAAAAGTCAGGAACATGGAACGTACCACCATATTGAAGAAGAAACCAAAAATAGGACCCCAATATACCACCGATGTACCCTTCATCTTCTCTTACAATGCTGAAAACCAACAAATCAGGAAAACCATAAAGAAATATTGGCCCATATTGAGGAAGGACCCATTGCTAAAAGATATACTACCGGAGAAACCAAGGATGATTTGCAGAGGTATCGGCAATCTTAAAATGAAACTGGCACAGAAACATACAAAAAAGGCCTCTACGAAAAACAACCACTATGGCGTACAGAATGGGTTCCACCAGTGTGGAAATTGCCTGAACTGCCGTAACACGAAGAGTAGAAAGCAGATTATCACACAGATCGACGGGATCACGGGACCTATAAAAATAAGGGACGTGATCACCTGTTTTACTAAAAATGTGATCTATCTGCTGACATGTCCCTGTGGTTTAAGATACGTAGGAAGAACGACCAGACCCTTAAACAAACGTGTCCAAGAACACATCAGGAACATCCGCAATGGAAATGAGAATCACAGCGTTCCGCTACACTTTAAAAAGAAACATACAATGAACCCAGAAGGTCTCACCTTTATTGGGATCAAAAAAGTCGAGGCACCTTGGAGAGGTGGTAACTTCGAAAAAATCATTGGTAAAGAAGAGATGAGCTGGATCTTTAACCTAGGGACACTTCAACCCCAGGGATTGAATGCAGACTTTGAGTTATGTCATTTTCTCAACTAACTTATTTGAGACACAATCCCTGAGCTTTTAGAACCTTTCAAATATCAGTAGGAATGCCCATATGTGAATATCCAAAGAAATCTAGGTATATTTAACGTCAAATCATTAGATCTCTCCCATTTTTTAGTAACCCTATGCCTATTTATAAGACTTATAGACCTTCAGACACAGCTCACCCATTGACAGCAGTATTCTTAATAAGACCTATGCCTGTTACTATCCCCCAACCACGTGCTACAAACACATATGTCCCTGTTCCCATGAGTCCTACGAATCTCTGCTCATTATCCGATTATATTAGGTTAAATCTGCCACCCGATTTATACACGTTAAGGTGACACCCTTATACAACTAGCACTTATGTCCCCGGTTCTAAACGTTTTAACGATCCCTACTTATTATCCTCGTTTGTTTATAAATTTGTTTTTAACCCATGGCTGACATGTGGCATTTAATTACCACCCTTGACACCCATGATGTACTGTATCATATTTGTTATTAGCTATTTATTAGTGTTCACACCAATTGTGACCAATAAACATGACCATTAGGATGATCTCGATTTTAACCACAACAATTTATCGAAAAAATCTAACTATTAAGTTCCCCAGAACTTTCAATGTGTATCGGGGACACTTTCCCTTATGAACTAATCAGATTTCACCATTTGTCGGGTGGCCCAGACCTTTTTATATACATTGGGGTCTTTTTCCTTACGAATCGGATGAACTTCACCGACCAGACACAACACAGTTGAATGCCGCAGAACACTCGGTGAAGTGGAACGCAAACAAACCCCGAATGGAACGCACGCCCAAAATGGCCGCCACGTAACGCAACGACGCGGCACGTATCACGTGACCGGACCATGCGCGAACCCGGAAGTGACTCCAAAAATGCCGGTTCACAAACATTATATAAACAGACACACGTGGAGTGTCTCAGACCCCCGAATTTTATGCTTTTTGACTGCACAGGGACTGAAGAAGGCTTTTATTTAATGCCGAAACGCGTATCCCCTATTTTGTGTATTTCTCCTCATTTTATTTGTTTTAAATGACCAATAAATTTTTTCACATTTTATCCACCTCTGTTTAAAGCCTGTCTTTAAACCTATCACCTCACTTTTGCCTTTCCCGCTGCATGCGCAGCACAGGAACACTGCACACAGGAGGAATTGCTGGCAGACTAAAGAGGTGAAAGTACCCACCCAATAGGAGTACTACACGCTTACGAGTTGAGCCTGAGATCCAAGGCTCCACCAACGGTGAGTTCGTTTAATCCTATCTACCTCATATTTATCTGCAAGCTACGCTATGAAGATTTCTCTCCATTTGTATATCTGAGATGACCAACTTATAGATCGACCGGAATCACCGTCAGAGAACTTCCTAAAGAAGGGCAGAGGCTACCCTCAATTAAGCCCGAGGCAATTCACACCAGAGCCGGTCCATAAGGCTCTTTAAACTGTGAGTGTTTCATTGTCTATGAACATTCAATCTCTTATAGACCATATTGCACTATTATTCTCTTCTCTTCCCTCCTTTCTCCCTTTTTGGGAATTGGAAGCCCCTTTAGGACTTCAGTGAGGACATCATATCAGGATTCAGACGCATATCCTTTGAACTGCTCACATGGAAATCTAACCAGATCATCACATCTTCAATATAGATCGCATGGCCGGTTGGACTTTTTTATCTGAATTTTATCCACCAGATACCTTGGCCTATAGGACTTGACTCCCACTGTCCTTTAGGGAACATTTATATTTGCACTTATACGCATCTGCACTTTATGCCGATTCAACCATATCTGCACTTTGTATGGTTTTGATCAATCTGCACTTTATGTGGGTCCTTGATTGATTTTAATTCTATTTTTTTTATTTTTTTTATTTTTATTATTCCGTGCCGGTTGCCTCACTATACACTTATATGTGATTTACATTGGCCGGTTGGACTTTTTTATCTGAACTTTATCTACTAGATACCTTGGCCTATAGGACTTGACTCCCACTGTCCTTTAGGGAATATTTACATTTGCACTTATACGCATTTGCACTTTATGATATTTTAACCATATTATTAACCATATTTGCACTCTGTATGGTTTTGATCATATCTGCACTTTATGTGGGTTCTTGATTGATTTTTTATTATTCTGTGCCGGTTGCCTCACTATACAATTTTATGTGGTTTACATTGGATCGTTATCCCAATACGGTTATTTACACATATGCATTAACTGCTCAGCTGCTAAACGACCATCATGCACCTTGACCCATACGGTAGCACTTTAGTGGCCATTTCCGACCGCGTATCCACCCAGTGACCATATAGTACTATTCACTCTGGACGCATCTGTAAGTTGTGCCCACCTAATATTTACCAAATTACCTTACTAAAGGACTGCGCCACTAGGACCTTTCCCTTTTCATTGATTGAATATTTGTCACCTTAAGATTGAAGCACTTTAAGACTGAAGCAATTTATGTTTGATATACCACTTTGTTGAAGTCTACCTTTAAAATTTTTGATGCGCTACAAAGGTTCTATCTATAATTTCATTTTTGGTTAATGCAGATTTTGGTTGTTTTTTCTGTATATTGCGCTTACCCCTTTGGGCAGCATCTCACTACTTATTAGTTATAATTTAACTACTTCATAACACTATAGTAATCTGGTTTATAAATAGGCGCCTACGCTGTATGAGATATATATATATCTTTCTTCTTTCTCAAATATATATGTATATATACAGTGCACTTTGTTTAAATATCTTATAAGTGATTTTAAAATTTCTCATAGCATTTTATTCTTTATTTATTGGTCTTAGTAGCACCATTATATAAAATACATGTTACGTATAGAGTGCAGACTTTCCTAGGTTTGTATGCATGTATATATATATATATATCATAATTCTAAAAGGCTAATCTTTACATATAATATCTATGATTGTGTGTACCTATTTTTTTAAGCCAATGCTGGTTCCCCTGACTACGCGCTAAGGTCATTGTCCAATTATTGCAACTTGAGATCTCGATCCTACTAGACTCAGCAGACCATGGCCTAGGTCTGAGGTCAAACGTTCATCCTCTACTCTTCACCTCTGCCCTGAGTGATGATCCTTAACATTTGGCCTTTCAAGGAATTTGCTTTGTTTTATTTTGTTTCTTAATTATTTGGTTTACCTTGCTCTGTCCCATGCATTAACATAAATTGATTTATAACCTAACAAAAAAGGATGACGAATGTATTTCACACCAAATGGGATTTATGTACAGTAGTGATCAAAAAGTCTTGACTAGTAGTAAATATTTTGAAGATATAACAATGGATATTTAATTGGTTTAAAATTAAAGTGGAAGAAACTAATTAAATGGCTTATATTGTTTATATAGCCCCATCGAACCCCGTGCATGATGTTTTCTCTTAGCTACTACTTATAACATAGATATTGGAAACTAGGGTATAATTTTTAAACAAAATACTATTATTACTGTAATTTTGGGAAAGTGTGACTTTATTAAAGGGTTATTCACAGAGATCCTACAGGGCCCATCCATCTTGGTGGTCACAGTTGCCCCAAAATGCACCGTACAATGAATTTCTGCTTACGGTCTATTTTCGTGGCCATTCAGCTATTTACAAAGCAGGCAGTTCGCCAAATTTTGGTGAATTGCCAGCAAAGTAGGTTGTTGTTCGACGGCAGGTGAAATCCCCATACAGAAGCAATGGTTAACCAATTCACAGAACACCGAACAGCAGTGAAATGTTGTTGAAATGCTCTGCTGTTCGGTGGTTTCATTCAGCAGGTTTATTTAGGCGAATCCCATAGGTTTCAATGTTAAAAATGTTCCCGTTTTTTTATTTATCTACTAAACCATTTACCCTTTGAATCTGCAGCAAAAGTCTCTTTATTTATTTTTGTTTTAGGATTTTTTTAGGCATTTTTCAGATTTACTTTTCGGATTATTTCTAAATAGAGTTTTTTTGTTTTTAATGTAACAGACTTTTTTATTATTATTCATAGGACCTTATATGTTAATTCCATACATTTTCGTCTAGTAGTTTTTTGCAAACAGCATTTCAAATTTGGCACTTTCAAACTTTTTTTGGGGGGGTTTACCCGTCCAGCGGCTTGTCGGCTTTTTTTGCAGCTGGTTGGCGCTGTGCTCAGCGGCTGCCCGGTGGGTTGGTGGGTGCGGGTTTGCGGCAGCTTATTCTCTGCACTTCGGTGACCCTGCGGTGAATGCTAATTTCCCCCGCAGGGTCAGCGAATCAAACTCGCCGAAGTGCGGCGAATCAGAGAGCACTGAAATATCGGTGACATTTTGATGCTCTCTAAATAACCCTGTTAATAAAACCCATTGACTTGAGATCTCCACTACGTACGTTATTCCGGTATACATCAAATGCTTTTGCTTTCTTTTTTTCAAAACTTTATTTAAGTAGAACACAAAGGTCAAATGCTTCTTCAATATAAACATTTACCAATAATAAGGTAACAGCTCTATCATTATTATTAATCTTTATTTATGAAGCGCCAGCATATTCCGCAGCGCTGTACAATGGGCACACTATAGACAGGGTCCTATCCTCAACATCTGAGGGTTGGGATTTAGGGGTTATTATTTCAGAGGATCTAAGGGTAAGTAGTCAATGTAATAGAGCAGCAGGAAATGCTAGCAGAATGCTTGGTTGTCTAGGGAGAGGTATTAGCAGTAGGAAAAGGGAAGTGCTCATGCCACTGTACAGAGCACTGGTGAGACCTCACTTGGAGTACTGTGTGCAGTACTGGAGACCGTATCTCCAGAAGGATATAGACATCTTAGAGAGAGTTCAGAGAAGGGCTACTAAAATGGTGTACGGCTTGAAGGAGAAAAGTTACCAGGAAAGGCTTAATGATCTTAACATGTACAGCTTGGAAAAAAGATGAGACAGAGGAGATATGATAGAAACATTTAAATACATAAAGGGAATCCACAAGGTAGAGGAAGGGAGTATATTTAAAAGGAAACAAAGTAGCAAAACAAGAGGACATAGTCTTAGATTAGAGGGGCAAAGGTTTAAAAGTAACATCGGGAAGCATTATTTTACTGAGAGGGTGGTGGATACATGGAACAGCCTTCCAGTAGAAGTGGTAGAGGCCAAAACAGTAATTTAATTTAAGCAAGCATGGGATAGGCATAAGGCTTTCCTAAACAAAAGATAAATCCAGGTAAAGTATTCATGTAATTGGGCAGACTAGATGGGCCGAAAGGTTCTTATCTGCCGACATTTTCTATGTTTCTATGTTACAATACATTGAACAACATTTTGAAAAACCAGTACAGGAGGAAACGAGGGCCCTATTCCCGTGGGAACTCACAATCTAGAAGGGTTGGTGGTGGAAACAGGAGGAGAGGACTGCAAGGTGAGAGTGATGGAAAGCAAGGTGGGAGTGATGGACTGGTTGCGTCAGTGAGTCGGATGGTAGGCTTCCCTAAATAGGAAAGTCTTAAGGGAGCTTTTGAAGGAAGAGAAACTAGGGGAAAGTCTGACCGTACAAGGGAGAACGTTCCAGAGGATGGGGGTTGCGCGTGAGAAATCTTGCAGTCTATCATGGGAAGAGGTGATGCGGGGAGAAGTTAGGCGCAGGTCACTGTTTGACCTTAGGGAGCCTGGTGAACCAAAGGTATGTTTAAGATAATGTACATAAAGTACAATAACTTCAAGATAAATTTTTGTAACATTTGACTTGCACCTTGTTCACTGGTATATTTTTTATGGTTGATTGTTCTGCGGTGGGGAGTTGCAGCAAAAGGCTTTGATTGTATATTACTCCCATAATTGTAAGCCAAACTATTAAAGATTCAGAGCACTCCCCAATAATATAATAACGAAGCGATATGAAATACGAATTACATTAACATAACGAATGCACTGAAACTAATGAACAAACTTAAAGAATGCATCCGAAAACTTTTTCATTGTTCACATGTCTACCACCAATACATGCACTGTGCATGACAATGTCAACAGCTATAATCAGGCTATATAGACTAGATCAGCACAATGGCCTTTTATATATAAAAATGCAAATTTAGAACATATTCTGTTCTCATATTATTATTATTGTTAGTATTAAGTGCTTTGATTAAGACCTAGTGACCGAAAGCTGCTTGCAGACCCAGAGACCAGAGATGATGCCTCTGATTAGCTTAACCCCTTCACTGCTGAGCCATTTCACCCCTGTGTGCTGAGTTCATTTTGACTGTTTTGTGCTCATCATGTTTAAATGTGACTTCAAGTCGTGTTTTACTGTAGGAGCCAGACAAATTATATATCTTCTTTGTAGCAGACTTGTCAGATTCATAATATATCATTATTATGATCAGCCCCCCCCTCCCCCCCGATCCCCCCCCCCCCCCGATCCACCCCCCCCCCCCCACGCAGGACCGGCCTCTAATTTCAGGCATCCTTTCCAGCTGTCTCCACTTCTCTCTATTTACTCTTATTAATCCCAGGCTTCTGGTCTATCCCATGCAAGCTCTGCAGTGGTCTTCTGGCCACCAGCTCCCCCTCCCCCTGCTGGAATTGGAACTGCAAGGTCCACATACTGCTGCACAATGCGCTCCCTGTCTCTTCTACTCTTTTTTGCTCTGCATTCATCCGAAAATGGAACTCCTGCCTCTGTACCACCAACCTCTCCACTATTTTCATCTCTCCCTCTCGTATAAGACATTCCCATACGGGGAAGTCTGCCACCCAACTCACTAATACACATCACTGCCCCAACCAGTCCATCACTCTCACAGTCCTCTCCTCTTGTTTCCACCCCAACCCTTTTAGATTGTGAGTTCCCACGGGTATAGGGCCCTCATTTCCTCATGTATCAGTTTATCAAATGTTGGTCAATGTATTGTAACCATGTCTGTATCATACCCATTGTTCAGCGCTGCGGAATATGATGGCGCTTTATAAATAAAGTATAATAATAATAATAATTATATGTATACGTCCTGACAGAATGCTATAACAAAAAATGTAAAAAAACTTTGATTTTCCATTCAGACTTCAATCATTTACAGCTTGTAAAATATTTTTTTCCACATTTTATCACCCAAACCTTTGTGGTCACATATTCTATGGGGTATGCTTGTTAAAAAAATAAAAATGGGAACCTGTTACTGTATTTTTCTGAGAAAATACGCAATTTTAACTAAAACAGAAAAAAACTAACAGGGTTATCCAAAGAGATCCGAATTGCTTGAGAAAGGTAACCGAGCAGTGAAAATCAGCGTTCGGTTACCTTTCCTGGCCATTCGGCTATCCAGAGAGCAGGCAATTCGCCAAATCCTGGTGAATTGCCTGCACATACGGTGCCTGTTCGAGGGCAGTGAAATCCCCATAGAGAAGCAATGCTTCGGCTATTCAGAGAACACAAACCGGCAGTGGAAGGTTCCCCTAATGCCCTGCCATTCGGTGGTTTAATTCGGCAAATTTATTCAGGAGAATCCCATAGACTTCAATGTTAAAAATATTCCCGTTTTAATTCAATATCTAATAAACCGTTCATTATAAAATTCTGCAGCAAAAAGTCTCTTTATTTATAGATTTTTTAGGATACTTTAAGCATTTTTCTTTTTTTTTTTTTTTTTTAAAAGTCCGATTTTTTTTTTGATTTTTTTTCACTTTACTTATTTTTTTTGTAACAGCCCTCTTTATTATCATTCCCTGGACCTCCTGTGAAAATTTCAGACATTTTCGCTCAGTAGTTTCTTTGCAAACAGCGTTTCTTTTTCCCAGATTCATACAAATGGTTTTGCTAATTTATTCACTGCCTCCTCTACGTCACAGCTGCTTCGGCTCTGTGTGATTCGGCTCCTGTTCGGCTCCTGTTCGGCTTTTGCGAAGGTTAATCCAGATGTTTTTGCTTGTTTTCAGCGTGCATTCGGTTAGTTTTCGTCAGGTTTTCGGCAGCTTTTCCCTGCAATTCGGGGACCCTGTGGTGCTTGCTGAATACACCGCAGGGTCACCGAAATGCAATCGGCAAAAGGAACCGAATTGAAGAGAACGAAAAGTCACCGAACGTGCGGTGACTTTTCGAATCTCTTTGGATAACCCTGTAATTTTTCGATTGTATTTTGGCGCATTATGTTTTATGAATAAAAATGTATAAACCACTGAACTTGCTTCTGGCATGGGAAATGAGAAGGTGAGTAATGGCAGTGGTATTGCTCATTTTATATGTGACAAATGGACAATGCCATTGCTTTGGAAGAAAAAAAAGGGAATTTTTTATTTATTTCAGTATTTTATTTTTTACAAGAACCTGGTCTTGTTTGATAACATTGGAAAGCCCATGCTCTGGCCTTTCCTAAGACACCAAACATGACCCTTTATCTCAAACAGACACCATATCTCTACTATAGGGATTGTTAGGGGAGAAGTCCCTTTCTGTCAGTGGGCGGGAGAGGTCCCGGAGGCAGGGCTGGCTCCAGGATGTCAGTCTCCTCTGGGACTAGTCTGCAATCAGCACCAAGTCATCACCTGGTACTGGGATGACGAACTGAGTGAGTCTTCCGCACCCTAGTAGAGGAATTGCTCAGTGCATTGTCCAATCATGGGTTAAGAGGGGCATCACTGGAAAGGTCAGACTGACCTTTCCGATGATGCCTCTACTGTTTTCCTAGCCCCTCTGAATGAAGAGACAGAGGTATCCAAAGGACCCCATCATCTACAGGCATTCACGCGGCTCTGCCAGGTGGCGTCTGAATATGATGTCATTGTGAGTTGGTGTGATAACATATGTGCACCAGGAGGGGGCCCACGGAACGGCCTGACTTTTAGTTAATGCAGTACTCCCACCAGAGCGGTCGAGGTCTCCCCTCCTGGTTGCGGAACCTCCGTGACATGTGGCGTATGTCCTCCGCATGTTCCAAGGAAGCCCCATGATGTCCTCTACACGTCTTCCGCAGCCAAGGGGTCAATGCTCTTTGGGGTCTGATGGCAAAAAGAGTTAAATAAAAGGTGCTTAAAACTATCACCAATTCAATGCCTAATGCTTTACATCTTATTTTCTTTACTCTGAAGACGGCAAATGTGAGACGAGTTAAGCTATTAACTAATTGTATGAGTGTGTAAAACCATTATTTCCATTTAAAAAAAATCATACATTTGGTAAATAAAGTGGAGTCTGAACTGGAACATGGGCACAAATGATATAATGGAAGCTTTTGATTAGGAAACACTTTCTGGAAGACATCTTTAGATACATCGTATTGCTTTCCGCATCATTAATTCTGTTATACAACTCATTTTAGATACTGTTTCATAGCTAATGCAGGCAAAGGACATGGGAAGCATAGAATGTTTTTGAGAAAAGAGAAAAAGAAGAATAAAGAGAAGAACTAGTGGAAGAACAACAGAGATGCAGGGTATTGAAAATGAAAAAAAAAAAGAAACAATAAATAACAGGAGGCAAAGAGAGTGGATGTTGTTAACTGAATATAGATTTGTCACATACAGCCTTTCTTGTGAAAGGGCAGTTGAGTAATTAATAATTCCATAAACTAGAGCATTCAGAACAAACTGTTATCTTGATTAGTCATATTTTAAAGTGCAACTGTCAAAGTTACCTACAGGGCCCATCCATCTTGGTGATCACATTGGCACAGCAAACTGAAGTCCAATCAGACCTGCCAAAGTTTACCTGTCAGATGGGATCAGAAGCTGTCTATGGAGACAAGCTTCTAGCTAGACTTTCAGTACCACTAATACAGGTTGAGCACTGTTTATCCGGAATGCTTGGGATCCCCAACCATTGCAGATTTTGGATTCTTCCAGATTTCAGAATTCGAGAGAAACCAATGTATTAAAAGAAGCAGAGTGCGGCAGGAGAGCCACAACCTCCTTCCTGCTTCAGCACCCAAAGTGACTCTGGGCAGCATGTCACAAGCTGGGGCTGCCTAGAGGCTCCCATTGTGTGATGTGGTCTGCTGCAGTGCTCGGGAGTCAAGTTCCCCAAGGGGCAGCATGTATCTGGAGCAGCCCTGGTCAAGAATTAGTAAAATTCAGGTGGCTCAGAACATCCAGGTTTTGGCGTCTTCCAAATATGGAATTCTGGATAAGGGGTACTCAAACTATGCTAGTAAGGAAACTGCAGCAGCACATGTTCATTAACAGAGAGAAAATGGATTTCATCGGGCTTTCAGTAACATACAGGGTTATTCTGAGAAAGGTGAAACTCTGGAGAACTTTTGGAGAAGTGAAAATTCTAGGTCAAAATAGCTGATTTGGGAAGTGAGATAAATGGGAGAATTTATCTGGTTTGGCTACTTTGACCTAGAATTTTCACTTCTCCAAAAGCTCTCCAAAGTTTCACCTTTCTCTGAATAACCCTGATAGTAAATAGTTGATTGTGGAAAAGATTTGTCAGCCCAAAATGTTGGATTATTTTGCCAATGGACATCATATCAGTTCACAATATAGGCAGATATTCCGTTACCAATAGAATAATCAATCCAACAGGCCTATAGACACATTTAACAAAACTATACTGATCTGATACAGTTTAGAACATCTTACTTAGGTTTCACAATGTTCTGATATTTAACTCTTTCACTACCAAAATGAGCAAACTCGATTTTGCATTGTTATACAATAAATATGAAGAATTAACAGATAAACCTCTTTTGCTTACCGTTTTAATGCAAGCATTGCATGCTCCCTGCGAAGAAATTTAATTCTTTGTGATATCTCACTCCTGTCATCCTGTATTACTATAAAACAACTACAAGGATCAGCCACCACCCTCACTGAAAAATCAGCACGGGAGAGTGGAGAATACAAGGGGAGCAGGGTGGGGTAACTCACTAATGTACAGTGATAAGATTCAGGTGGTTATAATGACTGAAAATCCCTGTACAGTACAGGTACAATTTGTTAATATAATTTTCAAATGAAGGTATTATGCCACATACACATATTATTTTTATATTCTATGGGTATTTTGTGGAAGATGCATTGCTAATAATTTCATTAAGATCACTACAAATCTCCATATGAAGGATATCTGGCCATTTTACTATCTATCATTATCACAGTTACTGTATTTAACACGTCTGTATGCTAATAATGCAGACCCCATGGGAAACTGGGAAGGATAAGGGACATCATCTAGAGTTTAGAACCTTTCATCCCAGCAATATTTCTGTAACTGAATACATGAAAATTTTTAAGAAAAATCAACAAATTTGAATCATGTTAATGTTTTAACTAGGAAAAACAATCTCTATGCAAAATTGCTATTTTACCCTTTATTGGTTTGTTACGTATGCACCCCATGTTTCAAATACATGTTATGGCAACATTCGGTTCAGTTACAAGCGCTTGGTATTAAAAGGGTTAAAGGAAGAGAAACTGGGACATTGAGATTGATAGAAAAACAATGACTGATAATCTCTGTGATTTGAGTCTACCTACATATAATTGCACGTTAATAAAAGAGAATGACGTTCTGGCACACAAACTGGTGGAGAATGAAAGCGGGAAAGGGTTAAATAGAGCAACACATTAGATTTGCAGAGGGTGCTTGTGAACAGCCTCTGAAGGGACTCCCTCCCCTCATCATCCCCACAGCTAGAAAGGAGAACAGCTTTCTCTCCTCACACAGAACATAAAAGGATCCATAACAAAAGCAGAGGAGCAGCTATTGTTTCATTCAACCATCCCTCATCATTCTACCTCTCCAGAACAAATTAACCCTTCTCACCCCAAACCTTTGCACACACCGCTCTGCACAAAGATCAGACAGACCTTTCTACCAACAGATGAGATCGGAAAAGGGCCAAAACACAAGGGAAAAGGGTTCCTGATTATATGTGCTGGGGCATGGTAGGGGCAAGTCTTTTTTTATGTTATCCTATAAGAAGAAATTTAGTATGATAAGATATACCTCCATGTGTAGATCAAATGACTATAAACAATATTTATTTTCTTTTAATAAAATCTCATTTTAATGCAGGCCAAGTCGTTTGTGGTATAGCTTGTGATAGGATTAAAATTACTTTTGTATTTTACCTTAAAGACTGTTCCCATTGATATATATATATATATATATATTTCAAGTTTATAATTGGAGAAAACATATACACATCTCGGCAATTCAGAGAATTGCTTTGCCCAGAGAGCTCATATGCTACATTCTCCATATGCAGCAAGGAACTCTGGGTAAGACATGCAAATGCGGTCTCAAATGTCCCACTGTTTTGCATCCAGGGAGTTTTTTCACACAGAACCCTCCATGCCAGTACAATGCCATACTGGATGGCTTATTTAGCAAAGGTCAGGTTATGCAACGAGCCACAGCCACTATAATATATATATATATATCTCATATCCTATTAAGGTATAGTGAATTGTTTGTAATAGGATAATTATATATCTATGAACATATATTATATACATACAATGTTATGTTAAAAGAAGGCACAATTGTACTTTGCCCCAAGGTCGTAAGGAGCTGACAATGACAACCTCTTAAATGCTAATTAATCTAGCTTTCTAGTTTTATTCCTGTTGTATATGTTAAAAACAGAGCTTTACTCGCGTGCAATAGATTTGTGGAAACATAGACAGCGAAAGATCCACTTTGTGCTTTAATCCCAATCTGCAAAGCTAACTTTCCACTGAAAAAAGAGATGTCTCCCGGCATAAAAATGAGTGTAATCAGCAAATTCCATCTATATCAGCAATGGTGGACCTATGGATCTCATGCCACAGCTGGCATGCAGGAGTCTCTTTGCTGGCACATGAGCCATAAATTCGCCATTGCTGTTTCCAGGCCCAGACAGGCCATTGGTTGTACAATGCTGGACGGTTGATGCTCTGTAGGCTGTGGCCTGGGGAGGATGCTTTAATTCAGAAACAACTGCTTAGTTAATTTACCCCTCTATCGCAGGGAATAAGGAAATAATTAATACAATTGGAGGGGGCAATAAGGAAATAATAAAATTGGGGGATTAGGAAATAATAAAATGGGAAGGAATGTGGAAACTATAGCATAGGGGAACATGAAACGAGGAAAAATGGGTCTGTAGGCGAAGAAGGGTTTGTAGGCACACGTTTAGCTATATAACAGGAGTGTGTAGGAGCCGTATGAAGTGTTTTTCTATAATAAATCCTCAGTATTCAGGTCTAATTGCAGGGTTGGCACTTTGAGACACATAAGTTGGTTTAGTGATCCAGTTTGGATCTAAAAGGTTCATCATCATTGGTCTATACCAGTGGTTCCCAACCACTGTCTTCAAATACCCCCAACAGGTCAGGTTTTCCAGATATGTGAAGCACAGCACAGGTGATAGGATTTGCTGCTCAGTGATTGCGGATTCAGTCTGCATTTCCCCAAGGTGATCCTCAAAACCTGGCCTGTTAGGGGTACTTGAGGACCGCGGTTGGGATCCACTGGTCAATACCATTCCTCTAAGTATCTACACATATGAGGATATAGGACATCGATATGGCTAATGATCTTTAGGGTCTCCTGATACAGGGAATCGTATGACTAGGATGAATAAACTTGACCTCCTTCTCCATTTTGTGCATTAACTCTGTGCAAATCCTATGAGTTTGCTTACATCACTGTTTCCCAATCCTGTCCTCCGGGCACACTAACAGGCAACTCTGTCATCAGCTACCCCTGACAGGCCAGATTTTTTAAGGATTACGTTATGTATCCAAAGATATATCCGTGTCAATGGCCATTGCAGGGAAGTGACATAATGTGTACCGACAAAGAGGAGAGAACAAATGATATGAACAGGATATAGGAAGTCACACAAGGATCAAGATAGGTTGATTAAGCAATACTAAAATGGATACAGAAGGGGCATGTGGTATGGTGGGGATTGGAGAGGGTAAGTAACTGGTGTAGCGCTCACTCCCGGAGGAGCCGCTGAAATTGAACCACGGGTCAGTCTCCCCGCACTAGGGAATAAATATACTCCAGCACTGTTGTGGATTTTATAATTTAAATAGTTTACTAGAAATAAAGGCATATAATGGATAAAACGGTGTTCGTGGACATATTTACAGTATTTCGTATTTCGGGAAACGCGCAGCGGAAAAGAAATACGATGCTTCGTATTTCTGGAAAAAGCACAGCGGAACAGAAAAATACAATGCTTCGTAATTCGAGGAAAACGCGTAGCGGAAAAGAGAATACAATGCTTCGTAATTCGAGGAAACCGCGTAGCGGAAAAGAGAATAAGATACGAATCTTTAACCCCTTTCTGGATATTAGGGAGTGAGTCCCGCACAGGTTAAGTCCCGGACTGTAAGTGTGTGTGTGTGTTATGGTACCCGGGTACTATTCAACTGGCCAGTGAATTACTTAAAGCGGTGTCTTCGACTAGTTAAGTTGGGGCCCTGTGGGTTTTTGGAACAAACAACAGCGTGCTTTCTTGCTTTACAACCGGCCTTGGAGGCCTCTCACCCATCCACTTGATAACCAAGGCTCCGCTGACCCAGGACGCCTCTCCGCTCGATGCTTCACTGGGATACTGGCTACTGGATCCGTTGTCTGGCTCTCTCTGCTCCGGCCACGACTTGTCCGGCTTACCGCCTGCTCTCCCAATCCGATAGACCTGCGATACTCCTAACTCGGGGGTCCTCCGGCTTCCTTGATAGCAGCTTGGGTAATATCTGTGGATCACTGGGTCTCCCTCTTACAAGGCTGGATAACCCAATCTGGAATCCTAATAGGCCGCACCTGCGTTCTGGCCTAGTCACTGTTCCACTCTGCAGCACTGTGTCCTGTCTCTTTCACTCCCTGGCGCGCTCTGCCAGCTATCTCCACGAGGCTCAGGATGTAACTCGGCGTGTCCCACCCACTTCCTGTGTCCGTTCCCAGAGCATGCCGGGAAATTAGTCCCAATGTTGAGTGTCTCTTATCGCGCTTGTCTCCCTCCGGTGGCCAAAAATGGGTACTGCCACAGTAAGGTTTTAAACACAGCGCTACACTGGTAAGAAGAGGCAAATGCAGGGAAAGATTTACATCAGGTGTCTGTAGGCACATTAATGTGGAGCAACTGAGACGCAGGCAGAGGGAGTGACAGACATGCAGACAGAGAAAGGGACACACACACAAATAACATATATACACACAGTCAGTCCTGGCTCCACAGAAACAGGCCCAGTACAACATCTCAAGGGGCCCATATGCTCCCATAGGGCAAGGGCAGGTTGGCCTTGGTGGTGGGAGGGTGAATGCCTCCTGTGCCGATCACAGAAGAGGTGCATAGGGCTACTGCCGCCATCGTCCCTCACAGCTCCGGCCACCCAACCTTTCAACAATTATGAGCCAAACATTCTCCTGCTTTAGCCACGGCTGAAGAGTACAGCGTGCTCAGCCGCTGCTGCTTTGTACAGAGAATTTTAAAGCGCCAGTCATGGTTAACGCAGGAGTGCTTGGCCGAGACTCATAATCTTCAAAACTGGAGTGGTGGGCCTCAGTGTCTGTGGGCAAGACCCGGCTGTGCTAGGAGACATAATTAACTGTTTAGTTGATGTACCCTGAGTGTTGGCCCAGCTCCTGTGAGATACACATATCCTTTGCAACTCCCAGAGCCACGCTCAAGCACAGATTCTAGCAGCCGCTCGTGGTTTGCGGTCAGCGGAGAAAGAGGTTACATCAACTAAGCAGTTATTTCTCTCACATAAAGCAGCCTGCCCTTGCCTACAGATACAAGAGCCAGACCCTCAATAAAGTAAGTTATTCTCAAAAATCCAAATGGGGATGTTACTCTATGTTGCTCATTAACATGAAATGTGCCTGTGCTAAATTTACAAACTAAAAAAAGGGGTGTGTGGAAACAATTGGGAAAGGAATGAGGAAATAATGAAATTGGAAGAAGAACTGTGCCCCCTGTGCCCACACCCTGAATCTGTCAGTGCAATCAGGTGTAGGGACTCGATACAACATAATCTAGGAAGCATGTTTGATACTGTTATACCTCATTTGAAAGGCAGAACCTCTGGTGAGGGAGACGGTATGAGCTGCTGGACAAGGGCTAAAAATTATACTAAAACATAACAATTGAAGAAAAGCATGGAAAATTGTAATTATTTATTTATTTGCAAAGTATTTTCCCAGTATTTTACTCAACCTGTTCCATCCTTTTCAAGCTGTATCCCCTGAGAGACATGCTTACAAATTAGATATTTATATGCATAGGCCGAGCTATGTAAACATTATAGCATCTATATAGCCATCATGATCCCCAATTTTTGATGCGACAAAGCCCCTTTTGTGGTGGCGATGATGTGAAATGCATCATGCCCATTCCGCGGCTATGTCAGCAAGCATCACCCAATCGGAGACCTGCCAAAATAGGTAGGTCTGTTCACTAAATTTCTTGTACTTCCTGTGTCACTCACCTTCTCCATTTCCAGAGGCAGGTTGCGTATATCAGACATGGATGTTTAAAATTCAAGCTATCATTGGACAATCATTTCTTCTAGTTTAGGTGTAGATGGCTAGAAAAATTCGTACTGCGATTAAGGTCCGCTTTCTGCCTGTTTTTAACGAAAGGAAGGTGGTGACAGTGGGAGGAACTGGCTGAAAATAACAACTCTCCCATGAAATCCATGTCAGAGCACAATCAACTGCAATATAATTACAGGAATCTGCAGAGGATAAGTGGATTGTAGTTCACAGATTGCACACACTCCCCCTAATGTGAAGGAGCTAGCAACAGTTGGTCTAGGGGCAAAATCAACTAAGCGGGCCACTTGTAGGAGGAGCGTATGAGTGTATCACACAGCAATAAAACTCATACAGGGCTATTCAGAGAGAGGTGAAAACCTTGAGAATCGGCAGGAGAAGAGAACAATCAAGACCAAATAGCCAATTTGGAAAGTGAGATAAATGGGAGTATTTTTATGGTTTGACTATTTTGACCTAGAATTTTCAATTCTCCAGTCGTTCAAGGTTTTCACCTCTCTGTATAGCCCTGATAGTAATGGACTCCGGCATCGCCAGTTCCATACTAGGGATGTGCGTTTCGGGTTTTGGAATTCCGGAATTTTCATGAAATTTCCCGATTCGTGTCTTCGGATTCGACCGATTTTCCGAATCGGATCGGACCCGAAAACCGACAGATCCGAAAAGTTTTCCGAGCCGAAACGAAAAAATTTCGGAGTTTTCGAATGGACTTGAAATGTGTGAAATCAAAATTTATTTTCGCTCTATTCATGATTTCGGTTCCATTCGTGATTTCAGTTCAATTTCGGTAATTCTGGACATCGTATATTTAACTATTATCGGTTATATCGCTGATTCTGTAAATTTTGTATTTGTAAATGAGTATTTTTGATCAACTATTTTTCCGTTTTAAAACCTTTTGTTCTGGTTTTTATTTTTAAAGTCAGACCATTTAGGTCAGTTTAGCGTTTTTATAAATCGTTTTGTTCATTTTTTTTGTTCCTTGGCTTTCATAACATTTTAACCCCTTCGCTGCTAAGGACGCGCTCAGCGCGTCCAACCGCATGTCACGTTCCATGTGGTGGACGCGCTGAGCGCGTCCTCTCTTTGGGGTCAGCGTTCGGCCGGGTTCCGGCCGATCGCTGGCCCCCCCGGTGCGGGCTGACATCCTCGATGTCAGCCCAGCATCCGCAACCGCCGCCGGAGTAATTAGGTGTCATCGCGGGGGCGCGATGACGCCTAATTCAGGCGCCCCCCCCGCATGTGCGGAGGAGGTTGCCTGAAAGAGAGGGGGGGAGGTCCTTCGGACCTCTCTCCCGATCGGCGGCGTTGCGGGGGTTAACCCAGGTACCATTTGGAAGGGCACAGCCTGCCCTTCCAAATGGTACCTGGCATTAACCCCATGGGGGCCGGATCACGAATCGGCGCTGAAAAGCGCCGGTTCGTGATCCTTTCCCGGAGCTGGCCGACATCTTGGATGTTGGCCAAGCTTCCGGGAATGCCCCCTGAGGACTGGCGTCATCGTGCATAGCACGATGACGCCAGTCCTGGAGTTAACCCCTAACTGCCACCAATGGTGGAGATAGAGGGTTCATTGGAACCCCTATCTCCCGATCCGTGGCAGTTAGGGGTTAATGTTTGATATTGTTGGATCGGCCAGAGCATGGCCGTTCCAACAATACCAAACATGAGTATAAAAAAAGTTTGTAAAAAAAATTAAAAATTAAAAATAAAAATAAAAAAATATTTAAAAAACAAATTATAAAAAAAAAATAAACAAGTTTTTTTTCTTTTTTTTGGTTTGTTAATGCAGCAATATTGTTCCCATTTCAATTATAATGTGAACAATGATGCTGCACTAACGATTTTTGTATGCGGTGCGTTTGTTAAAAATCGTGTAATTTTCCCCAAAAAAAATGTAACGAGACCCCATCTCTAATTTTTTTAACAAGCGCACCCCATACAAAATATAACCGCAATTGCTCGCATGTTAAAATGTGAAAAAAAAACACTTTACACGTTGTAAATTATTGAAAATTCATATTTTATTGCATTTTTGTTATAATATACAGACAGGTCATGACGTATACATATAATAATGACATATTATGAATCTGCCGAGTCTGATGGAAAGAACGATATATAATATGTCTGGGTCATATACTAAAATAAGCCTTAAAAACACGTTTAAACATGATGAGCAAAACCGGTAAAAATGACCTCAGCACAGAGGCGGGAAAAGCCTCAGCAGCGAAAGGGTTAATATGATTAAATAAAGTTGTGAAATGTAAATTCATAAGAAAAAAAGGATCTTTATTTAATAAAAAAAAAAACACGATAGAATCGCCAGAATTATCGTATCGACAGAATGAATTATCGGATCCGAAAAACAAACCAAAAATTTATTATAAAAAAATATATAAAGTATAAAAAAAGTAAACCATAGTAGTTTACGTCAAAATGAATAGAGTTAGACACTTTGAAACGAGGAGAACAGACGTTCCGAAAAAAACGAAAATTTCCGAAATCACAAAAAGTCGATACAAAAAACGAGCAAAGTGACCCGAAAACACAAAAAATGGTCGATATTCCGAAAAAAAATGTACACGAAAAACGAGCCGAACCGAATCAAAACAGAAATCGGTCGAAACGAGCCGAATGGAAATTTTTAAACATCCGAACGAATCGAACCGAATCGAACCGAAAAAAAAAAATCGGTGCACAAGTCTATTCCATACACCTCACAAGGTGAAATGAGTCATTGTAAAGGTCAGAGCCCAACCATTCCAATGATAACACACCAGACCATCTAAAATATAAAAAATAAAAAATAATAGAAATTAAATAAAAATGTCTTTTATTGTTGTTCTAAACCAGACCATGTAAATTGTAAAAGTAAACAAATATTAATGCTTTTTGGCATTCTTTTTTTTTAGTTCTAAGGCAGTCTTCGCTGTGAATAATGCTGCTAAACACCAGCTCTTAGCCAAAATTGATAGAATGCCTCTCCCAAAACTTGTGACTGGATCCACTCATTGCTTGACCGTAAATGGTCTAGTTAAAATGCATACTGTATCACTTAGCAAACAGTGCAAGTCTAGTCCAACTTGCAATACCAGCCATTATTAGCTTTTGATCAAATTATATGTACACACATTTCTTTTGAAACATCAAAAGAGCAGTATAAAAAAGATACTGTGACACTAAAGAGTCAAAAAGAACCAAAAGTTCACAAAGAGCCAAAATTGCATGTATTTCAGCATTTCCATTTCGTCAAAAATATGGTGAATTCACTATTTAGAGAATGGTCTCTATCAGGGTTATTCAGAGAGAGGTGAAAAGCAGGAGAATGACTGGAGAATGGAAAATTCTAGGTCAAAATAGCCAAACCAGAAAAATTCTCCCATTCATCTCACTTTCCAAATCAGCTATTTTGACCTAGAATTTTCCATTCTCCAGTCATTCTCCTGCTTTTCACCTCTCTCTGAATAACCCCGTATATTTTCCAGAAATTGAAGTTGCCGAAGCAGTTATTGGACGCCAGCGAAAACTGCCAATGTGCACCGAATTGCGTCGAATTAGCATGGGCAATTTCACCCGCACTGCATAATAAGGGAAATAAATAATTAAAATGGTTTCAAATAATATAAAAAAGTCCTTGAAAAAGAATAAAAAGGTCTGTTTCAAAATAAAAAAGTCTTTCAAATAACTTTACGTAAGAAAAACAAATATGTCATCTAAAAAATACAAAAAGGTGTTCTAAAAAATAAATAGGGTTTTTGCTGAAAATGAAAAAAATAACCGGTCTTTAAAAAAAATAAAAATAATTAAAAGGTTTTACGTTTTTTTAACGGAGTCCCGGGAGCGCAATATTCTTAAATATATATGTTTAGTGTATGTCACCCCTTATTGTATAATCAGAGAGTGGTAATACCGTGCTTTACATTTGGAAGAGAATATAAATACATACTAACATTTTCTGCAGCATCTTGTTCCGTAATTGAATCCAACCTGGGCTCCTGTGTCCACTCCTTGTCGTAATTGGTCTGTGTCTCAGTTACAACCTCAATAACATGCACTTAGTAGGTATAAAACATAAAAAAATTATTGAATTAAAATAAAATTAAAAGGCATTTAAAATACATATATTCATGTCCTAAGGGCCCGTAGGTCAATTGTCCCAAAATAATAATGCTGGGAAACGCGTTTCGTCAGTCGCTATGCCGACTTCTTCAGTCCCAAAAAAGAAAAGTATGTCTAAGTGCGTGCTACGTGCTCGAGGTTTTAAAGTTCTATTTGATTGAAAATCTCCTCCTCCCAAATTTCAGAGTTCAAACATGGCCGCCCGGTGGTTTCCTTAATCTTCTGTGGAGTCTCAAGATGGCGTTCTGTTTACTTCCTGTGTATGGACTTCCAGGTTCCGTCACCATTGGCATCCTCCTTGTTTGACTCGAGGTGTAGTAGTATGGCGTCCGGCGGCTTCATTTCTTCTTAAGGTGTTCCAAAATGGCATCCCTTCCACTTCCGATCGGATCTTCCTTCGTTTATTTTCCGTTTTCGTGCCCTCGATTTTTCTGATCGATTAACTTGCGGTGTCTTAATATGGCATCCAGCGGCTTCGTTTCTCATCAGCGGTGTCCCAAGATGGCTTCTCTCCAACTTCGATATGATCTTTTTTCGTTTTGAGCCCGCTTCAATTTCCGATTTGGATCTTTTTTTCGTTTCGAGCCCGCTTCGTATCTTCCATTTTTTCGGTCACCTATGAAAACGTACATAAAATGTGGCATTTGTTCAGAAACCTTTCTCAAGTTGTATTCTTAAACTAGCTGCAAAATAAGAAGTTTATCAGTCATATGAGGGAATGGTTGCAATAATTTAAAATCTGATCATTCTAAAAAATGGCACAACTCAAAATCTGAGTTTAATCTATTTGGTTGCAGCGTATTAAAATTATAAATAAAGCGCATTTCCTCTTGCCCTAATTCTCTTTCCATAAACCACACCAAACCCTTATTTTTGCAATCAACTTTACGTTTTTTTAGATTGAAACCTATGATTCGCATGTTTAAGCTTGTCAAAATGAAATACCGAAAATCAGTTAATTTCACTGGAATTTTGGTGCAATTTGGCATTCTGTGAATAGAAGACTAGACAGTCTTCTGTGTGGCAATATCAGTGCTGCTGATTTGCACTGTAGTTTTCTGTCAGTTTGCCTGTATTTGGGGAATTAACAGCTCAGTGAATAGACAAATTGGCCGGAATTGCACCGGACGGTGAAATTCTCAGGCTTGTGCAATTTGAGGCCAATTCGGAGGTTAGTGAATAACCTCTTAAGAGCTCGATTCCAACCAAGCATTACGGTAACAATTCTTTTGAATACATCTCTAGACATTATCTTAACGGCTAGAGCAACTATTCCAACCGAGCCGCTACATTAGTGGCTACTGTAGTTTGTATAGTAGCTATCAATCAAGGTTTGGAGCAAAAACAACAACCTAACATAACGCATTGTTCTTGGCTTGAGAGTATTTCTGAAAGAATATTGGCTCTCAGAACCTGAAAAGTTTGCTTTGCCATAGTTCCCAATGTTCTTCCTCCGTTTCCACATGTCGCCTCTAATGCAAGATCACATTAAGCTCACCTAGTAGCAGGGTTATTCAGAGAGCGGTGAAAAACAGGAGAATGACTAGAGAATGGAAAATTCTAGGTCAAAATAGCCGATTTGGAAAGTGAGATAAATGGGAGAATTTTTCTGGTTTGGCTATTTTGAATTTTCCATTCTCCAGTCATTCTCCTGCTTTTCACTGCTCTCTGAAAAACCCTGAAAGAGTCATGCTTAGCTCCATGGAGTTCTATAGTCGTATGGACTCCAAGAGCTGATACCAATGGTGGCACACTTTGCCACTGCCAGTATCTAAGAGCAACTTCAAAATATTATAACCTGCAGGCTCCAGAAAAAGACACTTCCCAAAGCCAGTCCTGCAGTGAAATGAATTCTAGCAGCACCTTTCTTGCTGCATATTCCAGTCCTGACTTTCCACCTATCTCATCTGTCCTGAGGCAGAGACTCAGGCACTCACTGGTTAACCTGTGCACTTCCTTTTTAACCCTTTCACTGCTGAGCCATTCACCCCGTGTGCTCATTTTGACCATTTTGTGCTCATTATGTTTAAACATGATTTGAAGTCATGCTTTATTGTAGTAGCCAGACAAATTATATATGCTTATTTTTGTCAGACTCAGAAGATTCATAATATATCATTATTATATGTATACGTTATGTCCTGCCAGAATGCAATAACAAAAAATGTTTGAAATCTGAATGGAATTTGAATTTTTTTTATCATTTACAGTGTGTAAAATATATTTTTTTCATGTATTATCATCCAAACCTTTGTGGTTATATATTCTGTGCAGCACTCTTGTTTTTTAAAAAAAAGTGTAATTGTTACTGCATTTTTTGGGGAAAATACGCAATTTAAACTAAAACTAAACCCCCCCACCAAACTTTTTCACTTGTATTTTGCCACATTGTTTTGTATGGATAATATGATTATGTATAAAACACTGACCTTGCTCGCCACATGGGAAATGAGAAGGTGAGTAACAGCAGTGGTATTGCTCATTTTATATGTGAGAAATGAACAATGACATTGCTTTGAAAAATACTTTTATGATTGTTTGTAAATTACATTTTACATGGTCATGTTTGGTATCATTAGAAGGGCCTGAGTTTGACCTGTCTAATGACACCTAATATGACTTTGTTGGGTGTAAAGAATGGAAATACAGGGGTCCAAAGCACCCCACTCTCCTCGCAGTGGGGAAGTGGCTTGTGGTTTAGATGGACCAATCTGTAATAACGCTTGGCATCATAATTCACATTTGTCCCAGCATGGCAAATTAAAATGGGAGTTAGGGCAATGGCATTGTTTGCTTTATAAGTACGAATGAGAAAAAAAGTACATTTTGCATTTAATATTTTTGTTTCTATTTTTACTCATTATATAGTCATATTTGGTATCGTTGGAAAGGCCAGACTCTGACATTTTCAATGACACCTCCTTTGACCTTGTGTAATGTAAAATTTAGAGATGCAGAGTTGCAAAGGGCCCCCTGCACCCATAGGCATCTCTACAGCGGGGAAAAGGGGGGTCCACCCACCAGAAATCAGCATCCAGCTTCCTTCACATATTCGGACCACATTATCCAGCCTTTACCTTGATATCCAACATGATCATATTCAGTGTAAAGTAAAAGTCATAAAAAATTAAATAAAAGGGTGCACGTAAACGTTTGCACATGGTTGAAATGTTTCAGCAGTGAAGGAGTGAAAGTTCAGACTATATATTACATAGTGTATTAAACAATCTTGTACACAGTCTCCTGCGGACAAGCTGATCTGTTAGTAGGGCATCAGCAACTCGTGCTAAATCTTTTCCACATTATTAGTGCCCCCCAGTTTTGACTCAGGGGCGGATTCAGGGGGCAATGGGGCAATTGCACTCCCCCAGAAAATATTACCGACCCGCCACCGCCGGTCATTTTTCTCCCTACGAGCGGTCGCCGACATGCAGCTTGGCCGCTCGCCTGGGAACCATCTGACCAGCGCAACCGCGATCTCGCGAGATCACGAAGTTCACTCCGGGATCTTGCGTGAACTGGGCTGCGCTGGTAAGGTGGTTCCCAGGCGAGTGGCCAAGCTGCATGCCGGCGGCCGCTCGTAGGGAGAAAAGCGGCCGCAGGGTACTCGGAGCCTGGCAGAGGAGGTGAGAGCTGGGAGCAAATATATCCATGTGAGCTGGGGGCAAATATATCCATGTGAGCTGGGGCAAATATATATCCATGTGAGTTGGGGGTAAATATATATCCATGTGTGAGCTGGGGGAAAACATTTATCCATGTGTGAGCTGAGGGCTAATATATATCCATGTGAGCTTGGGGCCAATATAAATCCATGTGAACTGGGGGAAAATATATATCCATGTGAGCTGGGGGTAAATATATATCCATGTGAGCTGGGGGCAAATATATCCATGTGGGCTGGGGCAAATATATCCATGTGTGAGTTGGGGGCAATATATTACATGTGAGCTGGGGTAGCACCTTGGGCCCCTCATATGGAAAGGGTTTGCAGGGCTCATGAGCCACATGAGGACAGACCCTGTGCAATGTTTTGGGGAGAGTGAGTGTAACGAGCACAGCTTGCGATTAGGCGCATCTCTGCCTGTCACTGCAAATCAAACACTAGCACTTAACCAAAACTGGTAGAATGCCCCACCCGAAACCTGTGTCTGGATCCGCCCCTGTTTTGACTGTGGTATCTTATCTGCCCCCCCCCTAAATATTGTTCCTAGAGTCGCGACTGCCTGCGCAACTCACTTAAGAGTGTCAGTTTATGTTTTCGTTAACCGGGCAGTTTTACAAAAATCCGTCCTTTAGTGCCCACTGCTGTTTTTACGTTTCTGCTGTTAGTTTTTTAGGTAAAATTTTTGCAACCCACACATATTATATACCGTTTTTCCTGCCATTAAATGGACTTTCTAAAAATACCATTATTTCCATCATATCTTATAATTTACTATAAAAAAATATGAAATATGATGAAACAAATTGTCAAAACACACTTTTTCGTAATTTAATCCCCGAAATCTACAACCGCCAAAAAAGACCCCCGCTAAATAGTTTCAAAATTTTGTCCTGAGAATAGAAATATCCAACTTTTACATGTTTTTGGTTTTTAACCCTTTCACTGCTGAGCCAGTTCACCTATGTGCGCTGAGCTCGTTACGACCATTTTATGCTCATAATTTTTAGATGCCAACCTAGGTCCTATTTAAGTAAACCCCCCCAAACAAAAATTTAAAAAGAACAATATATTTGTTTTTGTTACACCAAACCTGGTCATGTTTGGTATCATTAGAAAGGCCATGATCATGCCTTTCAAATGATGTCAAACATGACCCTCTAGCTTCCATGGATCGGGAGATCCAAAGGATCCCCCTATCTCCACTTGGCAGCTAGGGGTTAACTGGCCCACTGACATCCTCACACCTATGGTGAGGATGTCAGTGGGTGGAGGGTGACCCAGAGGCTTGGCTGACATCCAAGATGTCAGCCTCCTTCAGGTTTGAATCGCGATCCGGCAGCAAAATTGTTAACTCTATACCTCGCTGAAAAGGGGAGACTCTCCCCTTTCCAGTGGTGCAATTTGTTTTCCCCTAGCATAAATGGTTGGGGAGATAGAGGGCTCCAAAGAGCCCCCCTCCCCTTCCTGTTTGTCCCTGCAGGCGTCGGTGGACTCCTGCCGATCATCGTGCCTGCCGGCCCCCAGGAAACGGTGGAGCAGGCTTCTAGCCTGCCAGACAAGCCGTGGGAGCCGGCGAGGGAGGTAAGTATCGGCGGGAGGGAGGTTAGGAGATTGCGAACATACTATGTCTAAGGGTACGTCAGTGGACTGGAAGGGGTTAACCATTGGTTAATAACGCATTGGACCTTCACCTTCACACTTGCTGGCAATGAGTGAAGTGAAAAGGTGAATTAGTGCAGCATCATTGTTCATATTATAATTGAAAAGTAAACAATAGTGCAGCATTATAAAGAAAAGACATTTTTATTTTTTTATTTTTAAAATTAACCTGGACATGCTCTGGCCCTTCCAAAGATACTATGCATGAACCCTCTAGCTGCTACAGTTGCAGAGATACAGGGGTCCAAAGGACCCCTTTATGTCTTCCTTAGGGAATTCCCTACTTGGCTGGGAGGGGTCCCTTTCTGACAGCATTACGCGAACGTGCAATGACGCCAGTGAGTGGAGGGGAGGTCGCAAGGCGTGGTCAAACTTCCAGGGAGTCAGACCACTGCAGGATTCCCCCCAGACATGTGGAGGTCTCCCTCAGGGCTCCTTGGAAACTATGATGTGTGGGAGAAGTCCTCTATGCCCTCTCCCTCGGCCTGCCCACGCAGCTGGGCAAATTAAAACCTGAACAAAAAAATAAAGGGTTAGGGTTAGGCTTACAAATTTGGGTTAGGTTACTGTTCGGGTTTGTTTTAGGGTTAGGGTAACAGATTTTGCCACTTGTTTTGATGCGAGCACAGCAGGAAGCTGTTTTTCAAAATTTTAAATGTATTTTTCCCCAAAGCAAACTTTTTAAAAAAAATATTATTTCCCCAGGTTTGACACTTGTTTTGGGTTTTTTTTGGGAGGGGGGGGGTGGAGTTGCTCCACATATTGCTGCGTACAGGCTCCTGAGATATAAATCTGGCATATATATATATATTAGTAAATGATAGCCAAGCACTCCTGCTTCCACGATCCACAATTGCCCGATGCCTGCCGTCCAGCTGGATGTCATACAAATGAAAAAACAATGGCGGCACTCCAGCACTATAATGCAACCAATAATTTATACCATTGGTACCAACGTTTCAGCCCTGACCCAGGGCCTTCTTCAGGATATAAATGTAATAAAATGTATAAAGATTATTTATAAACAACCACCGTACTTACCCCTCTCCCTCTAACCGGCGTTCAACTTCTCACTCACCCAGTGCGCATGCATTCGTTCCCGATGTGGCGGGATGATGTTCGTGACGTGTAACCCTGGCAACCCAGGATGCTAATTAGCTCCCATGCACCACAGTGACTAGAATACAAAACAAGTAAAACAATTAAGAACACATATACAATGGACAAATTAATTCTACTCCCAGGTCCTATTCCAAGCAGTACAGGATAGAGTCAGTATTAATCCTGTCAACAAATAGTGAATTTTTTCTAACCCCCACTAGGAAATCCCTAATCTGATATATAAGGTCATAACATATACAATCTAAACATTCCAAGTGGTGGCATAGCCAAAGAAGGAATTATCATCTCCAAGTCACCCAAATATAAAGGTTCTTTTAAGCCATAGGAAAAAGATATATATAATGGGAACCCTTTCTCCCACCAATTTCAACATTCCTGATAACTCAGAACATAGAAAATGTAAATTTCTCATTAAGTCCCTCCAGATGCACTGTCCTTAAATGGCGTATCCAGAAGGTTTCCTTCTGTAATAACAACCAGCCACGGTCTCCACCTCTCCATGGTTTTGGAATGTGGTCGAAAGCTACAAATTTTAAGAAGGACAATGGATGGTTAAATTCCAAAAAATGTCTCGCCACCGGTTTGTCTGATCGACCATCCCAGTAGGCTGTACATTCGAACGTTGGTTCCTGATACGTTCACACAGCGGTGTCTCAGTTTTGCCAACATAGGCTAGTCCAAAGGGACACATAATTTTATAAATCACAAATTCCGATTTGCAGGTTATGTTTTATCGAATTCTAAATATCCTTCCCTTGTGGGGATGGGCAAATGTTTTAGATGGAGGCATGTGCCCGCAGGTGACACAACTCAAGCACACAACCCCACGTTTACAAATTGATCAGACCCCTGTGAATAGCTACGCACTGGGTCCGTTCGGAACAGTAGATCTCTCAAATTTTTACCCCTCTTATAGCAAAACATAGACTTCTGTTTGAAAATGTCCAGCAATGACGAATCTTGTTCCAAACTATGCCAGTTTCTCCGTACTGATGCTGTCAGCTTATCAGTTGCTGTATGAAATTGCATGGGAAATCTGAGCCGAGCTTGTCGTCTGATGTGCTTCGTAGCCACCGAGTCCACCTTCGTCAGTGCCGTATCCAGAATTTTGGTTGAATAGCCCCGCGCTTGGAATTTTTCATACATACTTCGCATTTGTTTATCGCAGTTCTCAGGCTCTGAGTTGTTCCTAGCAACCCTTAAAAATTGTGTATAAGGGAGTGATCTTTGAACATGTTTAGGATGGGCACTGGACGCATGTAATAGTGTGTTACAATCAGTGGTTTTCGAGTATAGGGAATAATGTAAACTGTTATCCTTCAAATATACCTTGATGTCCAAGATATATATGTATATAGTACTTATTTGGGTTGTGGTGGAGGGCAAAAAAAATAGATAAAAAGCCTCCACACTATAATTAATAAAGTTTATTGTAGCGCTCACTCCCGGAGGAGCCGCTGAATAAACCTCGGGTTAGTCTCACTGCACTAGGAAATAACTCTGCACCAGCACTGGTGTGGATTTTTATATATTATATTCTTTACTGATCCCAATAAAGCAGCATATATGGTATTTGAACGACAAGAATTCGTAATGCGGGAAAAACACGCGGCGACAAAAGAAACCGTTAACCCCCTCAGTTCTGGAGTGTAAGTCCCGTGAATAATAGCTCAAAGGATTGTGTATGTGTGTGTTGTCTCGGGTACCCGGGTACCGTATTCAACTGGCCAGTGAATGAAACAAAACTATCTTCGACTAGTCACCGTTGGGGCCCTGTAGATTTAAACAATATTGCAGCGTGCGTTTCTTATTTTGGGAACTGTGGCCTGGAGGCCTCTCACCCATCCGATAGACGAAACTGTCCAGCACCAGATCAAAGGATCTTCTCCACTGTGTAGTGGGACTCTGTGCCACTGGATCCGCTCCCTGCTTGCCAAATCTCTGCAACTGGAACAACGATCCACCGCCTGCACTCCCAATCAATCAGCGCGGTCTCCTAACTCGGGGTCCAGCCGGAACCAGCTTGTCATCCAGACCTCTCAGCGCTGCGTAGGTAGGTTTCAGCACAGTCACTGTCCCGATCTCCAGTCTGTGCTCCGGCCTGGTCGCGATCCTTGACAGCTCTCACGTGTGTCCTCCACCTTTCACTGCTCCGCACACTCTGACCTTTCCTTCCACGAGGCCGCTGATCTCCTTCCTCCTCCTATCCCACCCCCTTCCTGTCCTCAGGCAAAGGATGATGGTAGGTGTAGTTCAGCTTTTGTCCAACATAGTCCACTATGTCTCTGTCTCCCTCTGGTGGCCATGATAATTAAATGCAGCAGAACACAGTCTTTAAAGCAGCACTACACTCTCCCCCCCTTAAACTCTTGGGTATCTCCAAGGAAGTGTAACAGATACATAACATTGCAGTATTTACATTAAGCAATACATTCAGGCTCAGTAGCAAACATATAACGGGTCAGATATACATCCTCAAGCTGACTCATGTTCCGGACTACCTCAGCTAGCATAGCAGACACTTCAGGCAGTCTTCGCACAGTGGTAACAGCTTCTTCCGTGCTATATCCCGGTGAATCGTAGGTAAGTCTCTGAGGAGGCCGTATCGAACGTTTAGGCTCCGGTTCAGTCGTTTCTTCTTCGGGTGGAAGTGCCATATTTACAGGCTCAATTCTCTCATCTACAGCTGGAGCAGACACCTCCTCTGAGTATGAGCCTTCCAGCGAAGGCATAGAACTGTAATCTATGGACACATCTTCTGGAACTACAGGAACTTCCGAGGTCTCAGGTACTTCAAATCTGAATTCCGGAGCCTCAGGCCTCAGGTTACTTTCACACAGTTCAGAAACTGGAATGGCTTCTTCAGGCTCAAGTGGGCACACCCAGTCTAGACAAAAACTTCCTTCTTCACTGTTCACCTCACTTTCTTCAACAACCCGTGACTGCTGAGACCGAGTAACAGGAGCCGAGCGAGGAACAGGCGGGTTCGGCAAAGAAAGTTTGTCTCCAACTGGTATCCTTACAGCTTCTCTCAAAGGCAACAGATGATTTTGGTGCCAGTTCTTTAGAGGCCCGGCCTTTCCGTCCGGCCTTATTTAGTAAACTGGCAGACCAGGCAGTTGCTTGCAGAAAATGTAAACTTGAGAACTCCATCTATCCGCCAGCTTGTGCCTTGCAGAAACACCCAAGTTCTTCTACAAAACCCTATCACCGGGTTGTAGATCCTGTACATGAACTTTCAAGTCATAGTTTCGCTTGTTTCTCTGTTCTTGGCCTTCTGAAGTCAAGCGAGCCTGTTCAAATGCAGAAGCCAAATTTTTCAGGAGTCTGTCCACATAATTTTTGTGAGAGGCTACCGATGTCTGATCAAGAGATAGCCCAAATGCCAAATCAACTGGCAACCGAGCTTCTCTTCCGAACATGAGACGGTAAGGTGAGTATCCAGTAGCATCACTCTCCTTGCTGTTATACGCATGCACCAGCGTAGCTATGTGACGACTCCAATTCTGCTTCTTTCTCTCTATTGGACAGTGTCCACAACATATTCAATAGAGTGCAATTACAATCTTTCCGGTTGAGCATCACCTTGGGGGTGATATGGAGTAGTTCGGTTCTTTTGAATCCCTAACAGTTCCAGCAATTGCCCAACAAGTCGGCTCTCAAAGTCTCTGCCCTGATCCGAGTGGATTCTCTTTGGTAGGCCATAATGAACAAAAAAACTTCTCCATTAAAACCTTTGCCACTGTAGGAGCACGCTGGTCTTTAGTAGAGAAAGCATAAAGGCATAACGGGTGAAATGGTCAGTCACTACTAGAATATTTCCCTGCCCACTAGCATCAGGCTCTAAGCACAGGAAATCAATGCACACCAAATCCATGGGTCCTTGACTTTGTAGGTGGCTCATTGGAGCAGTTCGGGTTGGTAGGGTCTTTCTCTGAATACACCTCAAACACGAATGGCAGTAACTTTCAACTTCAGATCTCATACAGGGCCAATAGAATCTGTCTCGCACCAGTTTAAAAGTTCTCTCTGCACCCAAATGTCCATGGTCATCGTGCAAGGCTCTCAGCACACCTTCTCTGTGCTTGGTGGGGAGGAACAACTGTTGTGTCTCTTCAGCATTGTTCGAGGGGCCCCTTCGGTAGACCACCACATCCAACATCTTCAGTCGCTCCCATTCTTTGTAGACCAATCGGGCTCCTTCTGGGGAATTAGTCAGTAGAATTTCCCTTCGACCCGCGTTCAAAGCCTTCACTGTCAAAGCGATCAGAGGATCTCCAGCCTGATCGGCTCTCAGGTCCTGTTTCGAGAGGGTAGGTAGGCTTTCATCCCTATAGCTTCTGCTTCAACTACTCCCTTGACCTGGCGCTCTGCCCCCTGACATAAGGCTTGCACCCCATCTGGAGTCAGCTGAGTCCATTCTGTAGTGTAGGGCCTTCTTGACAAAGCATCTGCATCTCGATTATTCACTCCAGGGCGATACTTAAGGCTGAACCGAAACCCTGACAGAGCGGCCAACCACCGATGTCCCGTTGCTTCCAGTTTTGCAGTAGTGAGGACGTACGTAAGAGGATTGTTGTCAGTCTTTATCACAAATTCAGCCCCATACAGATAATCTTTCAGCTTGTCTACTACTAGGAACTCTAGTTTGTGGGTAGGATAGTTCTTCTCTGAAGGCGTAAGGCTTCAGGCTTACATACGCTACAGGCCTCAACAATCCATCATATTCTTGGTATAAGACTCCTCCTAGACCTTCTCTGCTGGCATCCACATGCAATTCGTACGGCTTATGAGGATCAGCGTAAGCCAGCTCAAGTCAGACTCTCTTTCAACTTCATAAAGGCACTTTCACATTGATTAATCCATTCTTCTTGGATGGATTCTCGAGCCTTCCTTGGCCCTTGATTCGATGAACTTCGATAAGAGGCCTTTGAGCCTTCTCCCTCTTCTTCTTTCTGTAGGAGCTTATTCAAAGGTTGAGCTATCTTAGCAAATCCTCCCACGAATCTTCGGTAATATGAGCAGAACCCCAGAAAATATCTAAGTTCAGTGACATTCCGGGGTCTAGGCCAGGAAGCTACGGCTTCCAACTTTCGAGGATCCGTCGAAACACCTTTTGCCGAAACAACATGTCCCAGGTACGTAACGGAAGGTAGACAGAATTGACACTTCTCCAGGGACAGTTTCAACCCCTCTTCATGGAGCCACTTCAAGACCTTCTCCAACCGCTGCTCATGTTCTTCCAAAGTCTTCCTGAACACAATAATATCATCTAGATACACCAACACTTCTATCAAGTTCATGTCCCCGACTGTCTTCTCCATTAACCGTTGGAATGTGGCAGGAGCCCCCGTGAGGCCTTGAGGCATTCTGTTGAACTCAAAGAACCCCAGTGGGCAGATGAACGCAGTCTTCTCTTTGTCCTCAGGATGCATTGGTATCTGATGATACCCACTTCGCAGGTCTAGTACACTAAACCATTTTGCTCCAGACAAACACTGTAGGGCATCTTCTATTCGAGGAGTGCATATTGATCCGGAATGGTCCTCTGATTTAGCGTGCGATAGTCTATACATAAAGAGATAGAACCATTCCTCTTGCGAACCATCACTATTGGAGAGGCATAAGGACTCCTGGACTCTTGAATCACCATAGTCCTCTGTAGTTCATTAAGCTGTTCCCGTAGATCATCCAAGTCTCCCAGCGGAACTCGTCTTGACCTTTCTCGAAACGGCTTATCCTCTTGTAGTCGAATGCGTTGTTCAGTACTCTTGGCTAATCCCACGTCGAACTCATCCTTCGAGAACAAGTCCTTCCATTTTAGAAACTGGGACTGAAGTCGTTTCTTCCATTCAGGTGAGATGGGAGCGTCTTTAGGATAGAACCGTTCAGTTGGAATCTCTTTATTCACTCCTCCCCTAAATCGGTAGGGGAGAGAGGTGTAACAGAAGCCACTTGTCCGATGGGCATTCGTGCTTTCAGGACCACTGGAGAATCAGACACATTACACACACTAACTGAGACTCTTCCCCGTGTCCGTTTCAAAACTCTTGCAGAGATTATCTCAGGGATTACTTCTACTCCGGCCTCATTCCCATGATTGAGATCAGTTTCCAGTACCACATAAGGACCCGGTTGTGCTCCGTTCAACTTGACTGAAGCCCGGAAGCTCGCCACTTCTCCTGATTGCAGAACCTTCTCTGTTCCTTCCAATCTTCACAGACGTCCCACTTCAGCAGGTGCCCTCTGTTCTTCGACCATTCGTTGATAGACCGGACGTAACATTGGATGTACTCCTCTGGTAGAACCTTCTTCCATCACTATGGGAGTCAGAAGACGTCTCACCAGATCAGTATTCGTCCCCACTATCATAGAACTTCTGCTGGCCCCTGAAGGGCGAGGACACACAATGGCCAATGCATCACAACCTCCAGACTGTCCGATGACTTCGGATCCAATTTCTAACTTCACCTGTAGTTATCCATCATAGGGGAGCTTTTTAGTACCGATACCCCAGATCTCAAGGTCCTTCAATTTCTTTAAAGGTATGTGTTTCAAGTGTTTCTCGTAGAAGTCTCGATAGATCAACGTCACTTGAGCACCTGAGTCTAACAGAGCTTTAGTGTAGACTCCCTCTACTTGGATTGGAACGATGGGAGAAGGACCTATCAGCTGGTCAGGAAACTTGTTCATAGCCGCAGGAGGTATAGACCCAGTTCGCTGTACCCTAGCCTTCTTCCTGACTCGTGGAGGTTTTGGGTGTGCATTGCTTTCCCGTGACATAGGACCGGATACCAAGGGAGTAACTCTTTCAGTCCTGGTAGGCTCAGCATTTGGCAAAGATCCGGGCCCTCTCGGCCTTTCGGTTCTGGCTTGAAATTTGGAGTGGTTTTCAACCATTGGGCACCTAGTTTGCTCCCTCACTTGGGCCCTCTGGCATTTCCCACCGGTGAGGTAGATAGCAGCCCTTCTAAAGCCTTTAGGAACTCTTCGACTCTTTTTCCTTCAGGCCTTTGGTATTTACACTGTGCTCGGAAATGACCCATTTCCCCACAACTGAAACATCTCTTCTTTGAAGACGGAGGCGCACTTGCTCGTGGTGATTCGGTTGAAGGACCATGGCCAGACGCCACAGCAACTCCCGTTGTCCGCATGTCAGTGAGGAACTTCTGCATATCAGTCTGTGTCTCTGCCACCTTCAAAAGTACTCGGCACAGGTCCG
Source organism: Leptobrachium leishanense (assembly GCA_009667805.1). Taxonomy (NCBI): domain Eukaryota; kingdom Metazoa; phylum Chordata; class Amphibia; order Anura; family Megophryidae; genus Leptobrachium; species Leptobrachium leishanense. The sequence continues at coordinate 188,451,010 of CM019063.1, forward strand.
TGTGCGCTTGTTCCAGTTCAGCTTGAGCTTCTTGCACCTTCCTAACAGTCTTTTGTATCTCACTATATGCCGGAATTGTTGACTCTTTTGGAGCACTCTCTGTGGATATAGGAACAACCAGATGCTCTTGTCTGTCAACTTTGGATCCATAGGTAGGGATGCACCGATACCACTTTTTTAAGACCGAGTACGAGTACCGATACTTTTTAAAAGTACTCACCGATACCGAGTACCGATACGTTTATTTAATATCATGTGACGCTTTCCAATAGGAACAGACCTCATATAAAAATTTATATGAGATTGACCGCAGCTCACATGGATTTGCCCCCAGGTCTCATGGATTTGCCCCCAGGTCTCATGGATTTGCCCCCAGGTCTCATGCATTTGCCCCCAGGTCTCATGGATTTGCCCCCAGCTCACATGGGTTTGCCCCCAGCTCACATGGGTTTGCCCCAGCTCACATGGATGTCCCCCAGGTCTCATGGATTTGCCCCCAGCTCACATGGATTTGCCCCCAGCTCTCATGGATTTGCCCCCAGGTCTCATGGATTTGCCCCCAGGTCTCATGGATTGGCCCCCAGGTCTCATGGATTGGCCCCCAGGTCTCATGGATTGGCCCCCAGGTCTCATGGATTTGCCCCCAGGTCTCATGGATTTGTCCCCCAGGTCTCATGGATTTGTCCCCCAGGTCTCATGGATTGGCCCCCAGGTCTCATGGATTGGCCCCCAGGTCTCATGGATTGGCCCCCAGCACTCATGGATTGGCCCCCAGGTCTCATGGATTGGCCCCCAGGTCTCATGGATTGGCCCGCAGGTCTCATGGATTGGCCTGTTAGAATGGCCCGCTGACCGGAAGTGGAGCCACTCGGCTTCACTTCCTGTCAGCGGCGTTGAAAAAGGAAGCACGCGGCCGCCTGCAATGTGCGGCGGCGGCGGCCACAGCCACAGTGTCACGGATCCCCCTGATTACTATATTGTTGGTCCCTATACGCAGGTCTCTCTCTAACCTTCCGATCCTTAGAGTGGTCGGTACGTCTAGACAGACTACTAGGATGGCAGTACAGAGCACATACAAAAAGAGACGTCACGAATCCCTCTACTCTCTGACTAGTAGTCCCTTGAGACAGGACACTCTCTACCCTTCCGATCCTTAGAGTGGTCGGCACGTCTAGACAGATTGCTAGGATGGCAGTACAGAGCACATACAAAATACAAGGGGTGGTCTGATGTGCCTAGGGTGCCACACAGACTGACCTCCGTACCAGAATAGAGGAGTGATACAAATGCCAGGGGTCTAGACACAGAATGGTCGCTTGCCAATGCCAGGGGTCGATACACAGAATAGTCGTTTTGCCAATGCCAGGGGTCGATACACAGAATAGTCGTTTTGCCAATGCCAGGGGTCGATACACAGAATAGTCGTTTTGCCAATGCCAGGGGTCGATACACAGAATAGTCGTTATGCCAATGCCAGGGGTCGATACACAGAATAATTCTAGCCAGAAACGCACAAGAGCTCTGCGGGAAGTAACTACCACGTCAGGGCACTGGCATAGTGGAGAAGCTGGGTTTTAAACCCGGCGGGTCCGCGTCATCACGCGAGGCCCCGCCTCCCGGCGTCCCACGTGTGCGGAAGCGACCGGCTCTATTTACTCGGCGCCTGGCCAGCGAGCAGCGAGGACGCTGCTGCCAGGCGCCGCCGGAACGGGGGTACGTGACAGAACCCCCCCCTCAACGGGCGGCCACTGGACGACCCCCAGGGGCATGGGGATGAGCCAAATAGAAGGCCTTCACCAACCGAGGGGCATGAACCTCGGCAGCCGGAAGCCAGGAGCGATCCTCAGGACCGTAGCCCACCCAGTCAACCAAGTAGTGCAGGCCCCCCTAGACCTCCTGGCGTCCAGAATGGCCTGCACCTCAAACTCCTCTTCGCCCTCCACAGAGACAGGAGGCGGAGGAGCACGGACCCTGGAGTAACGATTACACAACAGTGGCTTCAACAGACTCACGTGGAAAACGTTGTGTATTCTGATATGGGAGGGCAGCGCCAAGGCATAGGAAACCGGGCTGAGTCGCCGCAGTATCTTGTAAGGGCCTATGTATCTGGGGGCTAGTTTCATCGATGGTACTAGGAGCTTAACGTTCCGCGAAGAAAGCCAAACCCTGTCCCCGACTTGATACACAGGTGCTGGTCCCCTACGTCTATCGGCCTTCGTTTTCTGGACAATACTGCTCCTCTCCAGTGCCTGTTTAACCCTCCTCCAGGTCTCAGTCAATGACGCCAAGTGCTCATCCAGAGCAGGAATCGCGGTATCAGGAAATGCAGTGGGAAGCACGGGAGGATCAAATCCGTAAACCGTGAAGAAAGGGGAATGACCACTGGCTTCACTCACGGCACTGTTAAGGGCATACTCGGCCCAAGGTAGCAGGTCTGACCAATTATCCTGTCGTTCAGATATGAAACACCTGAGATACTTCTCAACGTTTTGATTGGCCCTTTCTGCTGCTCCGTTCGTTTGGGGGTGATAGGCCGAGGAGAAGGACAGGTCTATTCCCACATTCTTGCAGAACCCCCTCCAGAATCTGGAGACAAACTGGGTCCCCCTATCAGAAACAATCCCAAGAGGGATACCGTGTATGCGGACCACATTGGCGATGAAAATGGGCACCAGCTCGGCTGCTGACGGTAGTTTCCTAAGAGGAACATAGTGACCCATTTTGGAAAAGCGATCTATAATCGTGAGTATGACAGTATTCCCTTTGGACTCGGGTAACTCTACTATAAAATCCATGGCTATCTGCGACCATGGTCGTTCGGGGATAGGCAGGGGCTGGAGTAAACCAATGGGCGCTGTCTTAGGACTCTTATTTCTTGTGCATACCTCGCACACGGCTACGTAATCTTTAATATCCCGGCGCATCGTGGGCCACCATAGCAGTTTTCGGATGCTAGCCACTGTTTTGGTGATCCCCATGTGCCCAGAGGTTTTATTGTCATGGTAAATCCTAAGGACTTCTTCTCTTTCCTTCTCAGGTACAAAGAGCTTCGCGGGAGGCCTCCCCCCGGAGCCTTATCTTGCACAGTCTGCAATCGGATCATCAGAGGGGACGAGACACTAATCGTGGTAGAGGCTATAATCCTCTCCTGAGGTACAATGGGATGTTGATCCTGAATGTTATGTTCATAGGATTCATACTGTCTAGATAACGCATCTGCTTTAATGTTTCTTGACCCAGGTCTATACGTGAGGACGAAATTAAAACTTGAAAGAAACAAAGACCATCTCGCTTGTCTGGCGTTCAATCGTTTCGCGTCTCCAATGTACGTGAGATTCTTATGATCGGTTATGATAACGATTGGGTCTGTAGATCCCTCTAATAAGTATCTCCACTCTGCCAAAGCTGCAATAACTGCTAACAACTCTCTATTCCCGATATCATAGTTTCTCTCGGCCGGAGACAACTTCCGGGAATAGAAACCGCATGGATGTAAAGGTTTATCGGGTGCCCGCCTTTGGGACAAGACTGCTCCAAGACCGAGTTCGGAGGCGTCAACCTCGAGTTGGAAGGGCAGAGCTGGATCAGGATGTCGGAGAACAGGGGCAGTCGTGAATGCCTGTTTGAGGGCCTCGAAGGCTTGCCTGGCCTGGGGTGTCCACTTCTGATTTCCCACCCCTTTCTTAGTCATGGCCGTGAGAGGAGCTACCAAGGCCGAGAAGTCTTTAATGAACCTTCGATAATAGTTGGTAAAACCTAGAAACCTCTGGATGGCTTTAAGCCCTTGGGGTAGGGGCCAGTCGAGGATTGCTGACAATTTACCCGGATCCATCTGAAACCCCTCAGGGGTTATGATATACCCAAGGAAGTGCACCATCTCTATATCAAATAGGCACTTTTCTAATTTGCAGTATAACCCGGCCTTCAATAGTTTCCTTAACACTTGTTGCACATGGGCGTGATGGGTCTCCTTATCTGGAGAGTATATCAGGATGTCATCGAGGTACACTATGACGAATGTTTGCAGAAAATCCCTTAAGGTGTCGTTTATGAGATCCTGAAACACAGCTGGCGCGTTACATAACCCAAAGGGCATTACCAGGTATTCGTAATGCCCGCTACGCGTATTAAAAGCCGTCATCCACTCGTGCCCCTTTTTTACCCTTATCAGATTGTAGGCTCCGCGCAAATCGAGCTTCGTGTATATACGGGCCCCTTTCAGTCGGTCGAACAACTCTGTTATAAGGGGTATGGGATATGCATTTCTTATGGTTATTCTGTTTAAACCTCTATAATCTATGCATGGTCGCAAGTCTCCCTCTTTCTTGGAGACGAAAAAGAAACCAGCTCCTGCTGGGGAGGAGGACCGTCTAATGAATCCACGCTCAAGATTCTCTTTTATATACTCCTCCATAATATCGTTCTCCTTTTGCGACAAGGGGTATACATGTCCTCTGGGAGGCATAGTACCGGGGAGTAACTCTATGGCACAGTCATACGGGCGATGTGGTGGTAAAACCTCAGTCCTGGCCTTCGAAAAAACCTCTTTTAATGCCTGATAACAGTCAGGGACTACTGTGGATAAAGGAGGTGCTGTGGCGATATTAAGGCTACCAATAACAGTGACCCTGCCCATACATTTCGACTGACAACTGGGACCCCAACATTTTATGTCTCTCTGGACCCAATCAATCACCGGGTTATGCTCAGTCAACCATGGAAACCCTAGGACGACGGGGCATGAGGGAGAGTCAATGATCTGGAATCGTATGGTTTCTCGGTGCAAAACTCCTGTTTTCATGCATACCTCTATAGTGTCGTGGGTGATATGGGGACATGACAAGGGTTTCCCGTCTATGGCCTCCACCATTAGAGGTCTTTCTTTGAGAACTAGAGGCATGAGGTTCTTGGAGGCAAACACTCTATCCATAAAGTTACCTGAGGCTCCAGAGTCTAGGAACGCCTCAGTCTCGAGGTGCACCCCCCCCCCAGGTTAAGGAGATGGGCACCAGAATCCGGGTTTTTTTTTTTTCGTTATCAACAAAGGAGGCATAGAGTGAACCGATTACCTGGCTAGTAGGTGTTCTCTGGCCTGGCTTGCCAGCGTCACCCCTGCCACCCCTGGGTCTTTGAGGACATTGAAGACGAAAATGCCCTGCCCCGGCACAGTAAAAACAGAGCCCCCTTTCCCTTCTGTGAGCTCTCTCAGCCTCCGAAATACCTGTTCTACCTATCTGCATGGGTTCCACGACCGGCAGATCGGTTCTTTCTGGCTCTGGAGTACCTGACGTACTGGTGTGTCTGGGTACTAAGGGTAAAGGAGGCAAAACCCTTCTGGGTCTGTCTCTAGAATGCCTCCTGTCCCTAATTTGGTCGTCCATGGCAATACAGAAATCAACCAAATGGTCCAGATGTTCGGGCAACTTCAAGGGAGCCAGCTCAAACATCAAAGCCTCGTTCAGGCCTTCGGTAAACGCCAAGGTTAAAACGTCGTTAGGCCAGTGTACCTCAGATGTCAAGGTCTTAAATTCTATGGCATAGTCAGAGACTCTCCTATTACCTTGCTTAATGTGGAATAAGGACCTGCCTGCATTGGTGGCCCTTCTAGAAGGGTCAAACGTACGTTTTAGTTCAGAGGTAAAGCCCTCATAGTCATATATGATGGGCTTTTTGTTTTCCCACAATGGTGTGGCCCATAGTAACGCTTTATCAGTTAAATGGTTGATTAGGTAGCCTACTTTGGCTTTATCGGATACACAGGACCCCGGATTGTTCTCGAATAGAATCTCCAGTTGGGTCAAAAAACCCCGACACAAGTTAGGCGTACCATCATAGCGTACGGGTGCCTTCATACTGAGCCTACACCCCTCGGGTGAGGCCGAACTGGCCCTAGGCAATACTGGTTCTGGAGGACTTGCAGTACCAGCAGTGGATCGATTCAACAGGGTTTGCAGAGCAAGAGCAATCTGGTCCATCCTGTGGTCCTGCTCTTCTTGTCGGGCTGCAATTCTTGTTAACTGAGAAGAGAGGTCTGCGGGATCCATTGGCCCTGACGTAATGTCACGGATCCCCCTGATTACTATATTGTTGGTCCCTATACGCAGGTCTCTCTCTAACCTTCCGATCCTTAGAGTGGTCGGTACGTCTAGACAGACTACTAGGATGGCAGTACAGAGCACATACAAAAAGAGACGTCACGAATCCCTCTACTCTCTGACTAGTAGTCCCTTGAGACAGGACACTCTCTACCCTTCCGATCCTTAGAGTGGTCGGCACGTCTAGACAGATTGCTAGGATGGCAGTACAGAGCACATACAAAATACAAGGGGTGGTCTGATGTGCCTAGGGTGCCACACAGACTGACCTCCGTACCAGAATAGAGGAGTGATACAAATGCCAGGGGTCTAGACACAGAATGGTCGCTTGCCAATGCCAGGGGTCGATACACAGAATAGTCGTTTTGCCAATGCCAGGGGTCGATACACAGAATAGTCGTTTTGCCAATGCCAGGGGTCGATACACAGAATAGTCGTTTTGCCAATGCCAGGGGTCGATACACAGAATAGTCGTTATGCCAATGCCAGGGGTCGATACACAGAATAATTCTAGCCAGAAACGCACAAGAGCTCTGCGGGAAGTAACTACCACGTCAGGGCACTGGCATAGTGGAGAAGCTGGGTTTTAAACCCGGCGGGTCCGCGTCATCACGCGAGGCCCCGCCTCCCGGCGTCCCACGTGTGCGGAAGCGACCGGCTCTATTTACTCGGCGCCTGGCCAGCGAGCAGCGAGGACGCTGCTGCCAGGCGCCGCCGGAACGGGGGTACGTGACACACAGCACAGAAGAAGCAGAGGTGAGCTGGGGGCACTATCCATGAGACCTGGGGGCAATATCCATGACACGGGGGGCACTATCCATGAGACCTGGGGGCAATATCCATGACACGGGGGGCAATATCCATGAGACCTGGGGGCAATTTCCATGAGACCTGGGGGCAATTTCCATGAGACCTGGGGGCCAATATCCATGAAACCTGGGGGCAATTTCCATGAGACCTGGGGGCAATTTCCATGAGACCTGGGGGCAATATGCATGAGACCTGGGGGGCAATATGCATGAGACCTGGGGGCAATTTCCATGAGACCTGGGGGCAATTTCCATGAGACCTGGGGGCAATTTCCATGAGACCTGGGGGGCAATATCCATGAGACCTGGGGGCAATTTCCATGAGACCTGGGGGGCAATATCCATGAGACCTGGGGGCAATATGCATGAGACCTGGGGGGCGATTTCCATGAGACCTGGGGGCAATTTCCATGAGACCTGGGGGCAATATGCATGAGACCTGGGGGACAATTTCCATGAGACCTGGGGGCAATTTCCATGAGACCTGGGGGGCAATTTCCATGAGACCTGGGGGCAATATCCATGAGACCTGGGGGGTAATATCCATGAGACCTGGGGGGAAATATGCATGAGACCTGGGGCAATTTCCATGAGACCTGGGGGCAATATGCATGAGACCTGGGGGGCAATTTCCATGAGACCTGGGGGGCAATATCCATGAGACCTGGGGGCACAATCAATGAGACCTGGGGGCAATTTCCATGACACCTGGGGCAATATGCATGAGACCTGGGGGGCAATATCCATGAGACCTGGGGGCAATATCCATGAGACCTGGGGGGCAATATCCATGAGACCTGGGGCAATATGCATAAGTCCTGGGGGGCAATTTCCATGACACCTGGGGCAATATGCATGAGACCTAGGGGGCAATATGATCCATGAGACCTGGGGGGCAATATCCATGAGTCCTGGGGGGCAATTTCCATGAGACCTGGGGGCAATATCCATGAGACCTGGGGGCAATAGCCTTGAGACCTGGGGGGGGATTTCCATGAGACCTGGGGGCAATAGCCATGAGACCTGGGGGCAATAGCCATGAGACCTGGGGGCAATAGCCATGAGACCTGGGGGACAATTTCCATGAGACCTGGGGGGCAATTTCCATGAGACCTGGGGGCAATATGCATGAGACCTGGGGGCAATATGCATGAGACCTGGGGGGCAATTTCCATGAGACCTGGGGGCAATATCCATGAGACCTGGGGGCAATATCCATGAGACCTGGGGCAATATGCATGAGACCTGGGGGGCGATTTCCATGAGACCTGGGGGGCAATTTCCATGAGACCTGGGGGCAATATGCATGAGACCTGGGGGACAATTTCCATGAGACCTGGGGGCAATTTCCATGAGACCTGGGGGGCAATTTCCATGAGACCTGGGGGCAATATCCATGAGATCTGGGGGGTAATATCCATGAGACCTGGGGGGAAATATGCATGAGACCTGGGGGCAATTTCCATGAGACCTGGGGGCACAATCAATGAGACCTGGGGGCAATTTCCATGACACCTGGGGGCAATATGCATGAGACCTGGGGGGCAATTTCCATGAGACCTGGGGGCAATATCCATGAGACCTGGGGGCACAATCAATGAGACCTGGGGGCAATTTCCATGACACCTGGGGCAATATGCATGAGACCTGGGGGAATATCCATGAGACCTGGGGGCAATATCCATGAGACCTGGGGGCAATATCCATGAGACCTGGGGCAATATGCATGAGTCCTGGGGGGCAATTTCCATGACACCTGGGGCAATATGCATGAGACCTAGGGGGCAATATGCATGAGACCTGGGGGCAATATCCATGAGACCTGGGGGCAATATCCATGAGTCCTGCGGGGCAATTTCCATGAGACCTGGGGCAATATGCATGAGACCTAGGGGGCAATATGATCCATGAGACCTGGGGGCAATAGCCATGAGACTTGGGGGGCAATAGCCATGAGACCTGGGGGGCAATAGCCATGAGACCTGGGGGCAATAGCCATGAGACCTGGGGGACAATTTCCATGAGACCTGGGGGGCAATTTCCATGAGACCTGGGGGCAATATGCATGAGACCTGGGGGCAATATCCATGAGACCTGGGGGCAATATCCATGAGACCTGGGGCAATATGCATGAGACCTGGGGCAATTTCCATGGGACCTGGGGGCACAATCAATGAGACCTGGGGGCAATATCCATGAGACCTGGGGGCAATTTCCATGACACCTGGGGCAATATGCATGAGACCTGGGGGCAATATCCATGAGACCTGGGGGCAATATCCATGAGACCTGGGGGGCAATATCCATGAGACCTGGGGCAATATGCATGAGTCCTGGGGGGCAATTTCCATGACACCTGGGGCAATATGCATGAGACCTAGGGGGCAATATGCATGAGACCTGGGGGCAATATCCATGAGACCTGGGGGGCAATATCCATGAGTCCTGGGGGGCAATTTCCATGAGACCTGGGGGCAATAGCCATGAGACCTGGGGGCAATAGCCATGAGACCTGGGGGGGGATTTCCATGAGACCTGGGGGCAATAGCCATGAGACCTGGGGGGCAATAGCCATGAGACCTGGGGGCAATAGACATGAGACCTGGGGGACAATTTCCATGAGACCTGGGGGGCAATTTCCATGAGACCTGGGGGCAATATGCATGAGACCTGGGGGCAATATGCATGAGACCTGGGGGGCAATTTCCATGAGACCTGGGGGCAATATCCATGAGACCTGGGGGCAATATCCATGAGACCTGGGGCAATATGCATGAGACCTGGGGCAATTTCCATGGGACCTGGGGGCACAATCAATGAGACCTCGGGGCAATTTCCATGACACCTGGGGGCAATATGCATGAGACCTGGGGGGCAATATGCATGAGACCTGGGGGCAATATCCATGAGACCTGGGGGGCAATATCCATGAGTCCTGGGGGGCAATTTCCATGAGACCTGGGGGCAATAGCCATGAGACCTGGGGGCAATAGCCATGAGACCTGGGGGGGCAATTTCCATGAGACCTGTGGGCAATAGCCATGAGACCTGTGGGCAATAGCCATGAGACCTGGGAGCACTAGCCATGAGACCTGGGGGCAATATCCATGAGACCTGGGGGGCAATATCCATGAGACCTGGTGGGGCATTATCCATGAGACCTGGGGGGCATTATCCATGAGACCTGGGGGGCATTATCCATGAGACCTGGGGGTGGGCATTATCCATGAGACCTGGGGGTGGGCAATATCCATGAGACCTGGGGGGGCAATATCCATGAGACCTGGTGGGCAATATCCATGAGACCTGGGGGGGCAATATCCATGAGAGCGGGGGGCATTATCCATGAGACCTGGGGGCAATTTCCATGACACCTGGGGCAATATCCATGAGACCTGGGGGCAATATCCATGAGACCTGGGGGGCATTATCCATGAGAGCTGGGGGCAATATCCATGAGACCTGGGGCAATATGCATGAGTCCTGGGGGGCAATTTCCATGACACCTGGGGCAATATGCATGAGACCTAGGGGGCAATATGCATGAGACCTGGGGGCAATATCATGAGACCTGGGGGCAATATCCATGAGTCTGGGGGGCAATCCATGAGACCTGGGGGCAATAGCCATGAGACCTGGGGGCAATAGCCATGAGACCGGGGGGATTTCCATGAGACCTGGGGGCATAGCCATGAGACCTGGGGCAATAGCCATGAGACCGGGGGCAATAGACATGAGACCTGGGGGACAATTTCATGAGACCTGGGGGGCAATTTCCATGAGACCTGGGGCAATATGCATGAGACCTGGGGGCAATATGCATGAGACCTGGGGGGCAATTTCCATGAGACCTGGGGGCAATATCCATGAGACCTGGGGGCAATATCCATGAGACCTGGGGCAATATGCATGAGACCTGGGGCAATTTCCATGGGACCTGGGGGCACAATCAATGAGACCTCGGGGCAATTTCCATGACACCTGGGGCAATATGCATGAGACCTGGGGGGCAATATGCATGAGACCTGGGGGCAATATCCATGAGACCTGGGGGCAATATCCATGAGTCCTGGGGGGCAATTTCCATGAGACCTGGGGGCAATAGCCATGAGACCTGGGGGCAATAGCCATGAGACCTGGGGGGGGCAATTTCCATGAGACCTGTGGGCAATAGCCATGAGACCTGTGGGCAATAGCCATGAGACCTGGGAGCACTAGCCATGAGACCTGGGGGCAATATCCATGAGACCGGGGGCAATATCCATGAGACCTGGTGGGGCATTATCCATGAGACCTGGGGGGCATTATCCATGAGACCTGGGGGGCATTATCCATGAGACCTGGGGGTGGGCATTATCCATGAGACCTGGGGGTGGGCAATATCCATGAGACCTGGGGGGGCAATATCCATGAGACCTGGTGGGCAATATCCATGAGACCTGGGGGGCAATATCCATGAGAGCGGGGGGCATTATCCATGAGACCTGGGGGCATTATCCATGAGACCTGGGGGGCATTATCCATGATAGCGGGGGGGGGCATTATCCATGAGACCTGGGGGCATTATCCATGAGAGCTGGGGGGCATTATCCATGAGAGCTGGGGGGCATTATCCATACGAGCTGGGGGCAATATATACCCATATGAGCTGGGGGCAATTATATCCATGTGAACTGGGGAAAATATATCCATATAACCAGTGCTGTGCATATTATTCTGGGGGCTCAGTGCTGTGCATATTATTCTGGGGGCTCAATGCTGTGCATATTATTCTGGGGGCTCAGTGCTGTGTATATTATCCTGGGGGCTCAGTGCTTTGTATGTTATTCTGGGGATTCAGCGCTGTGTATATAATTCGGGGGGGGGGTCTGTGCCTGGAGATATATATATATATATATAAAATGCGTTAGTCCAGTTGCCACAATCACGAGTATACCTGTACGTAGTGATACCTTTCACTGATCAGTATAGTTTCCAGACCTGAAGAGGAGAGGTTACACTCTTGAAAGCTTGTCTTTTAAATGTAATGCTAACCCAATAAAAATGGTATCACCACGTACTGCTATACTCATAATATATATATATTTTCTTCAGGTAATAGGGGTTGTGGAATTCGTGGGTGAGTTCCCTCACTTTTTTTCCGAGGACTTGACCCCTGCTCACGGGTTGTGCGTAAACTCTTTCTACTCTCCTTAAAGATTTTTCTTCTAGCAGAGCCTCTTCCTCTCTAACAGCTTGAATCAGTTCCAGGTATTTCAATTCTTGGTTACATTCTCTGGTTCTCAGCTGTAACATCCCCACCTCCTTCCTGTCCTCACACAAAGGATGATGGTAGGTGTAGTTCAGCTTTTGTCCAACATAGTCCACTATGTCTCTGTCTCCCTCTGGTGGCCATAATAATTAAATGCAGCAGAACACAGTCTTTAAAGCAGCGCTACATTATTATTGCAGAAGTCATTTGCACATCACAGCAATTCAAAGAACTGCATCACAGAGCTCCTGTGCTACATTCCCCATATGCAGCACAGAACTCTGGGTAAGACATGCAAATGACATCTGTCTCACTTTTTTGCATCCCGGGTTTGTTTTTACACAGAACCCTTAAATCAATGCCATGCTAGATGGATAGCAGAGATAAGGTTTATGCAACTGGTTAAAGCCACTCCTGGACAGCGCTGTTTCGGGTTTATTGGACCCTCTTCAGCAGGAGCTAGGCATGACCAGTTGCAGTTGGATGCTTGGACCCATAGGGCAAATCAGTACTTTTTTGGGTTGTGATGGAGGACAAAAAGTGAGATAAAAAGCCTCCACTCTGTAATTAATAAAAAGCCATCTAGTATGGCATGGCATTGATTGAAGAGTTTTGTGTGAAAACAGACCCAAGATGCAAAAAAGTTAGACAGATGTAATTTGCATGTCTTACCCAGAGTTCTGTGCTGCATATGGGGAATGTAGCACAGGAGCTCTGGGATGCAGTTCTTTGAATTGCTGTGATGTGCAAATGGCTTCTGCAATAATAAACTTTATTAATTACAGTGTGGAAGATTTTTATCTAATTTTTTGCCCTCCACCACAACCCAAATAAGTACTAATTTGCCCTAAGGGTTCAAGCATCCAACTGCAACTGGTATCTTAAAATGGATATTCTTTTTTTTTTTTTGAGTGTTACCTATACTAATTCAGCATTAAAACAAGTATTTTCCTACAGTATATCAATATTGTTTGTTTTAACTAGGCGAATTGTTTTATTTTAGATTAAAAAAGTGCTAGTAGGTCCTTTCGATGTCTACCATCCTACACATCCTCATAAGGCTTCTAGAGGCTTAATGGTTTCTTTTATAGGAGCATTTATTAACTATTTTATTATTAGTGCGGATTTAATCCCAGAAATTAATTCTGGCGTGTGTGTTTGCAAATGAGTGACGTCAGCTATTTTAAAAATACATGTTCATTATGCCCTGGCAACCTTAAGGGTGGCAGGGCAACATGGACCATGTATTTTCGAAACATCGGGGGGCATTGAGATTTGCCATAAGTGATCTAGAAGATGTAAATTTGTACAATTAGCTTCACACAAATTAAATAGAGACCCATAGTCTTTAATATAAAATTATGAGAAAGTGCTTTTTCCACAGACATAAGTGCTGGTTACATTTTAACAGCATCCCCGTTCCTAGAAGTACAACCTCCACAGATCTATATTTTGATGGGAGGGTGAGGAGTTATTGGTAGAAAAGAAGAAAGTTGAGATGAGATACTGCAGTGGCAGTGGAGAGAGGAACTGAATAGAAGGAGAGGATGATGGAGGAGAAGAGATAAGAAAAATGACAAGTCTAAGAATGATGGAGGAGACGGAAGAAGGGAAATGGGGAGGGTGGAGGGTGGCAGAGCTGTACAAGAGCAAGGAGGAATGAAAGAAAGATTAGGCTTGCGATGAGTAAACAGAAGGTGAAACAGGTAGAAACAATTAAACACAGCAGAAAAGAAAGGAAATGGAATGAGTCTATGGCGGGGTGGAGAGAATATGGTATTGCAGTGAGAATTGGCAGCTGGTAGTGTGGGAACATGCCAGGTGCAGGACAGAACATGGGTGTTACAGCAACACGCACCCTGTCTCTTCCATTGTTCCCTTATGATTGTCATTACTGTCTTATTAACCTGTTCTCAGCAGAAGGTTCTTTCAGTTTATTGCCATGCTACGCGTGGTAAAGGCCGTGATTGTTTTTTTTATATACCCATTCTGCATCTCCCTGGAGCCCGGCTGTGGTGAGATAACACCATACAAGTGATATACACGCACACACAACATTGCTATCTCTGCTCTCCCGTCCTGCCTTTTATCTCCTTGTAGCATGAGAATTATCTCCGGATACACTGCCAAGGCTTATTTTATTCATCCCCCAGCCTATTAGAAGGAGCAAGCCGTCCTGCTCCCGTGCAGCCTCCTCCTGCAGAGCATCACGCCCGCAGACGGCAGAGCTTTGCGTCAGTCTCTGCGCAGGACGCCGAGCTGGGAGACATTGCGTGGCCCAGTCACGGGCTTAGCAAACGCTCTCTGCATATGGTTCTTTAACCAGTAAACCATACCAGCCATGGCGTGCCTGTGCGTGCAGATCCCGGGGAAGGCTAATAACAGGCACAGCGGGGTGAGTGTGTGTTTAGAAATGCGTTCGTTATGGGGAATTGAGTCTCCCGGAGTGGGCAGTTAGCTTTAATTGCAAATGGCTTTCCCATCGTCTCTTGCGGGCCACCTGCAGCGCTCGCTGCGCATTGGGGTTTCTCCGAAATCCTCTGACATCCATCCGAGGAAGATATACAGATATACAATAAAAAAGTGTGTGTCTCGGGGTGGGGGGGGGGAGTAAAATCCAAATTTATATTTTAGATTTTGAGAAGGGTTATTAACAAGGATATATTATAGGGGTGACCTGCAAGGCGTCTGATAAGAAATTTTAAATACTTAATTGTCGCCAAACAAATACTGCATTCTCAGGCACTGTATCTCTCGCCACTTCCTCCAGTCCTCTATTATATTTATTTAATAATGCCTCCCCCCACACTTAATTACCCCCTCATTTGGCTTCTCTCAGTTTCCCATCACGTCCCAACCTCTGTCTCCTGATTTTTTTATCCCTGGTTCCACCTTGTGTCTTTTTTCATCCCCTCTTAAAGCTCTAACCCCCCCTCCCACACTATCCCTTTCTCTGCTGTCCTCCACCCCCATCCTCTCTGGTGGAACCCAGTTTTATCTCTTCTATTTTCCTGCAGGCCCAGGAGATAAAAGAATAGAAAAATCTTAGCTTTGCTTCTCCCCTGGATAAAACTCTTTCCCTGCTCCTGTAGATAAGACATGGTCACTAGTCACACACCTCGCCTCCCTCCTCCTCTTTTTCGAGACCTAAATCCAAGCTAGCATCTCCGACTCTTCAGGGCAGATAAAGCGAAGCAATTACCCGCAAATACGCAAAAACATAATGCATCTGTTAACCTAATATTATGCGACTCTCCATGCTAACTATGTGCGGCCACTGTTTGTTTGTTTGTTTGCTTTTTATTATCAAGACTGGGATGGCAGGAGAAGCTTAGACTTTATCTGGAAAGTAAGGTGATTGTTTGGATATGGATGTCTGTTTCACAGTAGAAGTCTATGTAATTATGTAATGACTACAGGGAAAAAAGAAATAAGCTAACCATAGTGTCTCCTCCCTTCAAATATTTCTCGAAAACTAACTTTATAAATACGCAGACACAAACACACAAATATATATACAGTATGATTTATATATACATATTTATATTCTACATTCTGTATACAGTTTTGAGATATATATATATATATATATACATCCATTTACATTTACATCCATTCCGGTTTTGTATATTAAATGTTGAGAAATGACCATCCCCTGTCACATTATTTACAACAGAGGTTGGCAACCTTGGACTTACAATTATTTTGAAACTACATTTCCCATAAGGCTTGTTGGCAAACTGAGTGTCCGAGCATTATGGGAGACAAGTTCCAAAACATCTGGAGAGTCAACGTTGCTGTACCCCTGGTTTACAGGTTCTTCATCACAAGTTCTATTTAAACCTTCATCTGCAGGGAGCCCCTGTAGGATGCATTTCCCATGTGAGTGGGTTAATCTCATAAGAGCATGCAATAGGTCGACATAGGTAGGACCTGTCGTGATGGAGTACATTGATATTGTGGCAAGCTTGTGCAATGTATGATCATATCTTGTAACCAAATCTCCATCGAGTATTCCCAAGTCACGTGTTTTTAAAATCTTTAAAGCTATATTGAAGTGGAGTGCCCTGAATTTTGTATGATGTAAACAGGGCCAGATTTGCATCTCAGGAGCCTGTCGGCACAAAAAAATGTGGAGCGCCCTTCCCCCCAAAAAAAGAAACATGCCAAAATTACTTTATAAATTTTCATTTTGAGGCAATCTAAAAAAATGTAAAAAACATTTTGAAAAACTGGAAAACCCTTTCTCTCTGCGCTCAATTCAAAAGAAGGGCAGAATCTATTGCCTTAGTAGAGTTAGTGCAGAGGCATTGTTTGTTTTATATGTAAAAGTATATATTGCCTATGTTGTAAGATGCAGTGTTCCAAAGTACTCATGTCTCTGCAGTGCCACGGTCTTGGTTGTCGATGAAACAATACATTGCATTATCAACTCCACACTTGCTGGCGGTGTGGGAAATGAGAAGGTGAGCTAGCGCAGCATCACTGTTCACTTTATAATTGTAAACTGAATAATAGTGTTGTGTTATTTTTACATAAATCTTACCTGGTTATATTTGGTATCAATGTAAAGGCCATAATCTGCCCTTTCCAATGATACCTCATATGTCCTCTAGTCTAGCCCATAGGGTTCCAGAGATATAGTAGTCTAAATGATTTTTACAGAGCAAGGCGTCTGTGGTAGGGGCCTGTAGACACACATGCCTACTCTGCCTAGTTGTAAATCCAGTCCTGGATATATATATATATATATATATATTATACTATTTAGGACATTGTATAAGTCTGAATCTGTAAGCAGGGAATAGAGGATAAAATATATTCAAAACCTGTCTCCTGTTTCTTGTAAGTTAGACCTTGGCCTCTACATATTCCTATAGACCAGGGTTTCCCAAACCTGTCCTCAGCACCACCAACCAGGCCAGGTTTTGCAGATCACCTTGGGGAAATGCAGACTGAATCTTGCAATCACTGAACAGCAAATTATAACACCTGTGCTGTGCTTCAGATATCCTGCAAACCAGCGGGTCCTGAGGACAGGTTTGGGAAACACTGCTATAGACCAATGTCCTAGAATTATAAATTTGTTCAAATCTTTTCTTGAAACTGAATGTAGAACACACATATATATTTTATGGCAAAGTACAACGTTGTCTCCAACATCTATTTCTGGGAAAAGTTATTGAAAATATTGTCTAAAAATAATGGGATTTCAAACTGTCAGGTAATAACCCGTGCAATCACACAATGCATTCCAGTCAGGTTGCAGTAAATGTGACCGAACTGAAATGAACTTTGTTTATGTCCAAGATGATCTTCTCATGGCAAGAGATGAATTGGATTATCCTATACTTCCTTTCACTTCAAACTGAGCTTCAGCAATCACCTCTGTCACCTGCCTAAGCTAGGGCATCTGCATCAAGTTACCCCTGCATTAGAGGTTGCAACCTAAAGTAATAATATTTGGCGGATGTAAATCTCAGGTAGTTGAAATTAAGCGCACACCTAAACTGAAGTTCCATTTTTTAACTTTTAATTTTTTATTTAATTTAAAATTGTAAACATCAAGAGCCTCTTATACACTTATATACACTTTAATTGTATTTCTTTATGAAAGCTTGTCCAGCTGAATGTTCCCTGCTTGCTCTATCTCTCGTCTATCCATCTATCCTTCTATCGATTCATCCAGCTAGCTATCTATCCATCTATAAATCCATCTGGGTTATTTAACCCATTCCCGCAGCGGGACTTGATATGATATGCTCATGGGTGGGACTAAACACTGCGGGCCGGCATAACACACCCCACTGGCTCCCTATACCCACTTATGCCCTGTCTGCAATTTATGCACATGCCAAGCACGTCATTGACTGCTGTGGAACTGCCTGAAATCAGGCAGTCCCATGACAGCCAATGACATGCTTGGCCCAACGGGACTGGAGGTGGGCCAAAGGACGGCCTCAGAGCCTGTGGGGTGTGCTATGCCACCCCACAGCTTTTAGGACTGCCTTGCTGCCGGGAGATCCCCGGCAGCAAGTGGTTCATAAGTGCAGGGGCCAGATCACAACAGCAGAATAAAAGTGCAGGCTCTGGGGCTGAGCATGTTGGTAGATGGTTGCTGTGCGAAGAAAGAAGTTTCAGAATTACAGAGGGGGCCGTGTGTGCCAGGTATTTACGACATGGAGTGGGGATGGTGTTTGCCATGTATGAATGTGCGTGCATGCACCTACAAAATAAATAGTCCATGAAGAAATTGCCTGGCTCTAAGCAAAATAAACGCTGGCAAGGGGCCAAAATAAGAAGACTTCTAATCAGTAGTGTTTGTCAAGTATAAAACATAATTTGGGGGCTTTTCATATCACACAAGGAAACAGAGTTTCCGAGTCCTATGTTTACAACATAGTCTGTGGTCAAATTGCTGGTGCATCAGTCACACTAACTGAACACTATTTCATGTGTCAAGGATAGCAGTCTAAAAACAGTGACAGCACATGCCACAGATGAACTAGCTGTGTGGCAAGGGGGCTGCAAATCAAGCCTTGCTTATTGGGGCTTTGAAGGACAGTTGTTATATGTCAGAAAATAATACAAGTGTAATATCATTAGTTACAACCAGTCTTCAAACTGCATTCAGGGCTGTAATGAGGGTGGGGGCTGCCTCCGGCACTCCAAATTCTACTGCCCCCTCTCCCACCTGTTGTCAAATAAACATCAATTTAAATAATATTCAAGATGTAGCAGGGATTTATGCCATTAAAAATACAATTTAGCACAAAAGCAAAATATCTTATTTACACAAAGAGATTTTTAATAAGACTTGTTTGTAGTTTAACACCTAATTACTGGGAATTTTATTGATTTGCAGCTCTATTATACACTCGCACTCCTAAAATATATGGACCTCTATGAGAAAGTACATTTTGAAGAGAAAAATCAACTGCCTAACTCTAATCTCCTGCTCTAGGCCCAGGCCTATGCAAGAATACACTTCTAACTGCATCTCATGAGCCTCATATGGCTGAAATTCCTGGCTATGCAAATTTAAAGGAACATTACCGCCAAAAAATTAAATGATTTATATTGTTTATTTTATGTTGCTGATATCTTACATGTACTTTGTTTTCTTCATGTATGGTTAGATAAGAACATATTTTACTCTATATGTAGTGCTGGGTGTATCCATCTTGTCAGGGCCAGTGCTCCCACTAGGCAAGCTAGGCAACCACCTAGAGCGCACTGCCACCTAGGGGCGCAGTCGGCTCCAACCCAGGTTCCATTATTGTACCCGTTCCTCATTATGCGGCTCATGTTGCCGGCAGTGATGGCTCGCAAAGCCGACCCCCGCTAGTGGCGCAGAATGTGGGCATCTTATGGTGACGCGCAGGTGCCACCAGATGACGTGCGGGTGCCACCAGAGGTAAAAGAAAGAATGAGGCACAGAAGAAAGAAAGAAGCACAGAGGGCAGAGGGCAGAAAGAAAGAAAGAAAGAGGCCCAAAAGAAAGAAAGAAGAAAGCGGCAGAAGAAAGAGGCAGAAGAAAGAAAGGCACAGGAAAGAAAAGGCGAAAGAAAGAGGCACAGAGGGCAGAGGGCAGAAAGAATGAGGCAGAGGAAAGAAAGAGGCAGAGGAAAGAAAGAAAGAGGCAAAGGAAAGAAAGAGGCACAGAAGGCAGAGGGAATAAAGAATGAGGCAGAGGAAAGAAAGAGGCAAAGGAAAGAAAAAGGCAGATTAAAGAAAAGGCGAAAGAAAGAGGCACAGAAGAAAGAGGCACAGAGTGCAGAGGAAAGAAAAGAGGCAGAGGAAAGAAAGGAAGAGGCAGAGGAAAGAAAGAGGCACAGACCGATCCCAGGCCCAGCCAGCGGAGGGGTAAGATGGGCACCGAACGACCGTATGGGTCCCCGTGCACAGTGAGTGTCGTCGTCCCCCGATATGTGAATATGTGTCTCCATGCACAGATTGCTCTGCCCCCTTGCACGCAGAGTGTGAGTGTCCCCTCCGCATTTCAACAGTTAAAATTTTTATTGTGGGGGGGCACAAGCAGCTGGTCTTGCCTAGGGCACAAAATAGTCTAGCATCTTGTGATCTTTTGTGTTGTAAACTGCACCCCCCCCCCCCAGTATCTTTACAGCACTTGTTCCTCATAGTATAGCATTGGGCATAAAATGGAGTGAATGGGTCAGAAAGTCCAGTAAACTGACTCATGGCATTGTATTGTGTGAGATGTAATCAAAGGACATCACCAGGGGGTAGATTAGAAGTCTTTTAAGCTTCCTGTCATATCTCATTCAGTTGACATCTCTTAACTCAGGTACCATACACCACACAATAGACCCCCTGCAGCCATATTTAAAGAGTCACTCTTCCACCCCATTGCCTCTTCAGTAGAAGCTACACTACAGCTGTAAAGGGAGACTTTTGCACAGATTTTGGTAAATGTTGCATCATGCGAAAAATACACAAATGAAAACCTCACTTTATTTTCATTTTTACAAACAATTACTTCATGCAAAGCATAATAACAGTACCATGTGTTTTATATGGTGGTAATCTGTAATCAAGTAACATTTTATGTTAGTGGTAGTGTTCCTTTAAGAGACATTATTTTAGCCTGGTCTACAGAGATTATACTATGGACCCCAATTGGTGAACCATTTCATATCAAATGACAGGTTGTGTTTCACACTATTTGTGCCTACATAGCAGATTTTTGAAAAATGGAAAATATTAAAAATGTAAATTTTATCAACTTTTATATATGGTATACATAGAGATTATTCAAAGCCTCAGTGACCAAATAAGTTACAATTTAATAAAAACCAGAGGCGAGAATTTCCAGGTAAGCCTCCCAGGTGGGTTTGTTTCTGTTTTGCTGTTCCTACCTGTAATGTGTTTTTGTGCCCTCTTTTCCCCCACTGGGTTGCTTTTCTCAGCCTTCCTATTATTCACATGGCAGGGGTTTTTCCCCCTTACAGATTTGTTTAGCTGTTGTGAAAGGAGTCATTACATCATGGTCCTTGCATAGTAGCACAAGATCTAATGACTATGAGGCCATTAAAGGGATTTCCACAATATTACCTCATAACTGGCTGGGTGGAGTAGAAAAACATTACTGCTCTATAACTGTGGAGACACAGGTTTGAATCCCGGCAAGAGCACCTCTCCAGTAAGTGTCCTTGGGCAGACACCTAACGGTACATACTCGTCACCCAGGACATACTTGAAAACAAGAGAAATCTCAATGTATCCTTCCTGGTAAAATACTTTCTCAAAGAAAAAACTTTGCATGAAGTTTGGTGTTTTGTCCGCTCAAAATATGCTTTAAAATTATTTATTGTTACATGGTAATTATCCAAAATGTACATTACTTTTACATATGCAAACGGTTGCATTTCACTTTAAGTGTGCTACGAAAAAAAACCCATCCAGTTTAAACAATGGTTTTCTTGAGTATACCACCCAGAGTCCAGACACCTAGTCCTGTGGCTTCCACCTGATGGCTTCCGTTTAGAGAGAGACCACTGATTGGGTGACAACTAGACAACCATGCCACAACAAGTACTGAATCATGGCACCATGTATTGGATTAATAAGTATCCTTGTCCCAGACATGTGCTAAACGACGTAAGTCTCCTGGTCTTGGCCAGGGCTGGCCCAGGCCACTGTGCTGCCTGGAGCGAAGGATGAATTGCTGCCCCCCACCCCAAAAAAACATGATGTGTATGAACATATCACAGAGCGCCACATATCACACATCCACATACCGTCACACACACTACACAATCGGTAACGGGGAGACGCAGAGGATTAATGGCTCCGTAGGGCACAGAGTTACTGTCGATTATATTTCACAGGGTGTCCCTTTAAATAAGAAGCGCCTCACCTAAAGTATGAAAGAAATTAGGAAAATTCTAATTTTTTCACCATGATTTAATAATTATGGGAATACGGGGGGGGGGGGGTGGTAAAGGCCATAAAGCGGCATTAAAACCTACAGCGTCCCAGTCATTTCTGTTATTCCCCCATCAAACCCTGGCAGCTCCGTACTAACCCCCCCCCCCCAGTTTAGAAAGGTAAAAATGTGATTTATTTATTTTAGCAGCGAAAAGCAGATCCCCAGCTATTAACAACTAACTACAGCTCCCATCATGCTGTGCAGGCTGTAAGGGAGCTGCAGATTGTCTTAAATCTGGGCCCCGTGCAGCCCTCAATCGGCAGCTCCCCCAGGACTATGGGATAGGGTGTCTGTCCAGGCCTTCCCACAACCAGGACAGAGGAGCTGGCAGCAACAGGTCCCAGTGAGGAGGCAAGGGCAAGAGGGGAACCTCCATAACACACACAGGAGGGGGGGTGCACAGAGTCTCCTGTATGAAATCAAGTGCCAGGCCCACCTCCTCTGCAGCCTCATGGTTCCCCGGGATTATTCATTTAAAGGCACGTGCTTGCCTACGCCATCAGTCCTGCCGCGCGTGTCACGTGACAGGCTCTAAACACCGCGTTCCATCTCACAGGCGCACCGCGCTGTAGGAGAGACCACAGCCAGGCTGCATGGCTGGTAAAACTTAAGCTGATGGCCTCCATGCCTGCTGAAAGGGGTCGGCGCCGGCCTGCTGAAAGGGGCATCACGGCTTGGTTTTCAATGGAACACTGTCCTGCAGCCGTATCCGGGCTGGTGGCCTTTGAAAGAGCAGCAAAATGCTGCACCTGACAAAGTGCTGCCTGGAGCGGCTGCTCCACCCCGCTCCATGGACGGGCCGGCCCTGGTCTGGGCCCATAAATGGAGTTACACCATCCTCTCTGTAGACTATGATTATCACACATACCAAAATATCTGATTTAGCTTCCTTTGGACGCATTAGCTTTTTATAAATGCCATACAGAAATGTGCGCAGTACAGCTGAAGTTTGACTCATTTTCTGAGGGTCTCCCCATACGACGCCACACAGAATCCAGCCCTACAAGCCATGGTTTAAAGAAAGAGTTGTTTCCGATCCTACTGAATGAAGACTGGAAGTTATTTTGGTAGGGGGTGTAGATCGGGGGTAAATGTAACAATTTTAGAAACCTATTGTTTACAACAAGCGGTAGTCGACTAAGACATAAGTAACAGGAAAGAATGGTGATGGACACTAGAAACAGGGGCACTGCAAGAAATTGAAAACCAGATAAAACGTGTTAGAAAGTGGTATTAAAGACCCCAAGAAGCAGATTGATATCGGGACGGGATACAGATTATGCATTAAACGAAGGCATTTTCCCATAATTACTTTAAGATGTGCAAAGCTTTATGGGTTTCAGGCTAATTCCCCTATAATCCCATCTCCCACCTAATCCAGACTGCCCCTTTCACCTTCGCTTTAATCCCACAGTCTTCATGCTGTGTCCTCTGATAAGTTTATCACTACCCGCACAGTCCTGGTACAGCATTACACCTTACTCTACCATTCCACTAGCATTAACACTGCTCACTGGCACAGCTCTGCTTGTACTCCCACCGCTGCACTTTGGCATCGTTTGCCAGTAGCAGCAAAGCAACAAAAATGTGCAAACTGTGAGGGGAGTGCAGCAACTCCACGCATACACTACATCTTTGCAGTGGCTCTGATCTAACCCCAGGTTTACTTCCCAT
Organism: Leptobrachium leishanense; assembly: GCA_009667805.1. Lineage (NCBI taxonomy): Eukaryota > Metazoa > Chordata > Amphibia > Anura > Megophryidae > Leptobrachium > Leptobrachium leishanense. The sequence continues at coordinate 188,474,791 of CM019063.1, forward strand.
ATGTTTTTCCTGTCGTCTGATTGCCTCCCATTGCCAACGCGTATCTGTAGCCTAAACATAATTTCATTGCAAAATCCCAGCCTTTCCAGCCATATCCTTATTGATCCTTTGAGAATGGAGCTGTGTCGCACAGCCTGGCCCTGCAGCTCCCTCTGCTGTGTGTCTGCACTGAGATTCAAACAGCTGGACCTTGGCAAGCTTTTTGGAAATGCCTACAAAGCAGTTTGGCTTAGACTTACGTTTCACTTCGGTTCTTTTTGAAGGAATTACACCAGTTTTTGACCTTCCTGAAAATCAATTAGAGGATTTTCCAATACAAGCTTAGCGTTCACTACACTGATCTATAATAGATACTTCTTCTTGTGTCTGCTAAGCATCTTCTATCAGGTATTCAGGGGACAAGGGATTTACATCTATACCATCTGTAGGTGCAGGGATGTCTGCTTTTCACTACAAAGACAACTGTGTTTATTATAACAATTATTTCCTTAAATTTCGTTACATTCCTTTCTCCTCCGTTTTTTCCCTTTGAAAAATAAATTTCTTATAACTAGTTATATTCTAATTAAATCGATACAGAGTAATTAAAATATAGTTATGTTTGGTGGGACCTAATACCCCTGGTATCCTTATATTAGTGCTCATTCAGCGCTGTGGAATATGTTGGCACTATATAAATAAAGAATAATAATAATTCCAGTAACAGCTACTTAAAAGAATACTCTAGGATTAAAATGGGGGTGGGGATTAAACACAAACGTTCCTGAAACCCTCAGCACTCCCCCTCCTGATTTAACCCTCTTGGTCACATTTTTAGAACTCAAATGAATCCAGCATGACACATGACCATGCAAGGAGGAGTGGGAAAGGCTTTAGGCTTGAGTGTACGTCCAGCCAAACTAACTGCACTCGAAGAGAGTGCATTGAGAGCCATAGGCAGGTGCGGATTTCCAAAATGGATCATGCTCTTGGAACTTCGCAGAAGCTAAAAATCAGAACTAGGTGATTGTCAGTGTCTGGGCGGAGCTAAGTTCCTGCACTCAGAGAACTGAATCAGCCCTCTGAGGGTGGTTGGAGAAGAGGGGTGAGAACACTCAGGGCAGTGTGACTCAAACAACATGTCCCGTTATTAAATCCAATTTCCAATTCAATATCCAATTTCTGGTAATATAAGAGTCAACAAACCAGGTGTATTTGTATTTTTGTGTAGGGAGCCTATATAGCGCTGGTTCCCAACCCTGATCTGCAAGAACCCCTAACAAGTCAGGTTTGCCATATATCAGAATGCACAGCACAGGTGATAGGATTTGCTGCTCAGTGATTGTAGGATTCAGTCTGCATTTCCCCAAGGTGATCTTTAACCCCTTAGTGACCGGGCGGTTTTACACAAATCCGTCCTTTAGTGACCGCTGCTGTTTTTACGTTTCTGCGCTGTTAGTGTTTAGGTCAAATTTTCCTCTTACTCGTTTATTCAACCCACACATATTATACACCTTTTTCCCGCCATTAAATAGACTTTCTAGAAATACCATTATTTCCATCATATCGAATAATTTACTATAAAAAAAATATGAAATATGATGAAAAAATGGTAAAAACACACTTTTTCGTAATTTAATCCCCAAAATCTACAACCACCAATAAAGACCCTGGCTAAATAGTTTCAAAATTTTGTCCCGAGAATAGAAATACCCAATTTTTACATGTTTTTGCTTTTTAACCCTTTCACTGCTGAGCCAGTTCACCTATGTGCGCTGCGCTCATTCTGACCATTTTGTGCTAATTATTTTGAGATGACAGCCTAGGTCCTATTTAATTAAACCCCCCCCAGACAAAAAAAAACTTTAAAACAAAAAACATTTTTTTATTTTATTTAATTTTTTTAATATTATTATTTTTTTTTTTATTATTATTTTTTTATTTTTTAAACCAAACCTGGTCATGTTTGGTATCATTGGAAAGGCCATGATCATGGATCGGGAGATAGGGGGATCCTTAGGATCCCCTTATCTCTACATGGCGGCTAGATGGTTAACTGGCCCACTGACATCCTCACACATATGGTGAAGTTGTCAGTGGGTGGGGGGGACCTGGAGGCTTGGCTGACATCCAAGATGTCAGCCCCCCTCCAGGTTCGAATCGCGTTTTGGCGCCAATTAGCACCGAAACGCGATTCGGCTGCGAAAAGGTTAATGCCATACACCGCTGAAAAGGGGAGACTCTCCCCTTTTCAGCGGTGTAAAAAGCATCTCCCTAGCTTCAATGGTTGGGGAGATAGAGGGCTCTGAATGAGCCCCCCCTCCCCTCCATTGATTTGCATGGGGACGCCTGCTGATGACGTCACCACACAGCGTGACGACGTCATTAACCTCGCCTGCCCATGTAAATCACATGGGCAGGCTTCCTTCCTGCCAGATCGAGGGATCCAGCGAGGGAGGTAAGTATCGGGCGGGAGGGGGGTTAGGCGCCGCTGACGTACCCTGTACATCCGCGGGTCTAAGGGAGACCCGTGAACAGGACGTACAGGGTACGTCAGCGGTCCTTAAGGGGTTAAAACCTGGCCTCATAGGGGTATTTGAAGACAGGGTTGGGAATCACCAATCTATAGTAATGTAAGCTCATGGATTTGGTTCAAGACTGCTTTCTGGATGTCAATTGTATGGAAGATAGGTTTAGCATTGTGGTATAGTGGCAGAAGGCGAGGGGGATAAGGAAAAATGTATAATCATTTAAATTTTCATTATTCCCAGAGTCATTTTGTCAGAGAAGATGTAAAGATGGTCACTTGGACAGTGTATGCCTGAAAATTTATGTAAATACCTCTTTTCAATGCATGTATACATTAAAAACATACACAAAAATACATTTGAATTAAGCGATATTTTATTTTTAATAATGACAATACTTTTAAATATATTCCCAAAGTTTTCTTACAAATATACCAGAATAACACAATGGCATCCTCTTAGCAGTTTGTATCTCTATGGATTTCGAAGTATTGGAAATGCATGTACCCAGGACATTCTTGAAAACGAGAGAAATCTCAATGTATCCTTCCTGGTAAAATACTTTATAAATAAATAAATAAATATGCCTATCATATGCATATTATGTGTATATTCTATTTGGAGTTGAATTAGAACTCATAACATATTCCATAGTTGCATCTTTTCACTGAATGGGAAATAGAATATCCACAGAATAAAACCACAGAAGAACAAGAACAGAACACCTGCTAAAAAAAAAGTATTGACTAGGAACTCAAAAAGTGTAATAATGATAAGTTATGAAAGTCTACAACATGGTAGTAGGGAGCGATGTCACCTACTCTATGGGCAACAGAAAATTAGAAGATTGAATCTGTCATGGATTTTTACCCATTTTAATTAAGTAGGCAACAAACCATTGTCAGATGGTGTATTTTGGTGGCCAAGTGCTTGTAGGTATATACAAGTCCTTACTTGTATTTTGCGTATTTTTGGAACTCAGTGTCTATTTCCCACGAGTAGTCTCCTGTTACATCAAGGTAGTATTTTACTGATCCAACTTTTGTACATGATGAGACATCTTTGTTAAGCTTTGTGTTTGACCCTCCACATATATAGAACAGGTAAGAAAAACGTAAAGCTTAGTAAGTTGTATGTTTATGGGGTTTTTCGTGTATTAATAGAATCTTGTTGAAAAATATGTGCCCTGTAAAATATAAGCATTAGGACAAACAAAATTCAAGACAAGAATTGTCATTAATACATAAAATGGCCTTAGTTTTTAGTTATTTGATGAATAGATTGCAATTGAATGGAGAGACTGCATATTATGTGTCCTTACATAAACCTAAACATTAGATTTGACAGTTGTGTTTCAAGACAAGTGGAAATCGTACTGTCATTGTGTACCAGTACTTTACATGGTTACTATATTTTATGGTGGGGGGTGTAACAAACCCAAAAAAGCACTATTAATTGCTGACATGGAAACATAGATATAGATAATTTCACGAGAAGTATGATCAATGCTCTCTGTGCACAGTATGGGCCACATAGCAGCTGCCTCAGGATACGATCATAAAGGACGATATGAGACCTGGGGGTATTAACACTTCTAATGAAAAGAGAACTATATACTTCAGTCATGTGGATTGACAGAGACCCAGTTGGGACTGGGCCACTCCTGGCATCTTGATATGAGATGGCACCAGATATGAGATGAATGACTCCTTGCTTCCCTAAGGCTAGTGCCAAATGGGAATTTGGACCCTTGTCATGATGCCAAAAGTCACTGCTCATGATGAATGACATCAAGCCTAAGATACATTGCTTCAGAAAAGATAACTTCTTGTATAAACCATAAACTCCACCTGTGGCCCTCCTGTCCTGACAAAGTCGCAGAAGCCAGGGTTTTATCAACATTGAAGTTGAAGATGTTTTCTATAAACCTGTGTTGGAAATTAGCATTTATTGTCAGCAATTAATGCATCACTTGAGACTGTATATACAAAATGTATTACCATTAGCAAACTCTAAAATACTGGAATAGACTCGTACATAAAACGTATCCATCCTGGATAGGCCTCTCCCGACTTCGACATTTTACAAACATTTTGTCAACCCCATGGAACATCTTGGCCAGTTAATAAAGAGGTGTTTTTCTCTCTCTCCCCTAGTGTGTGCTACAAAGAAACATCTGCCATGTCAGCAGCTATGGACTTCAAATCGCATCATTCTCAGGCCTAGAATTTGCTTATCTCCAGGCGCAAGCTCTTTATCCCAAGCGTGTAACCATTCCAGCTTACACCGTTGATAGGCAGACATCCCGTAATACATAAATACATAAATAAGCACGTACCCTCTTGCCCATATAAATATTCATAAATGAACGGCCAACGATTAAAATTCATTGAAGCCGGGGTTAACCCTTGTGAAGATGTGCTAGAAGGTGTAAAGCACGGCTTGGCGCATAACTTATTAGGGAGGTTTTGTATGGGGGTGAGAGGGTGTTTGTACACATTTGTTCTGTCCTTTGATAGTAAGCGAGGACAGTTGTAGCATACAGACCCCCCAGGGAAGGGGGGAATCTGTCCGATCCTGCCGCTTGCTACTAAACAAAGCATTTTCTTAGCCAAGATCTCATGCAGTAGCACTTACAGATAGTGCTAATCCCTGCGGCTTTGATCAAACAACGGGAGGGGGAGAAGAGAGGGGGAGAATGATGCTGATGCTGATATGCACATGTCTTTTCTTGCTTAAGCCAAGGCAGCATCTTCAGCAGGATTCACTTTTGAAAGTCAAAGTTTAATAAAAAAAAGGAAATAAAGCCCAATGTCAGCATATTTTTTTCCTGGATAAATACATAAAACTCCTTGTGGCAAAGTACTTTGATATTTGCGAATACTGTCTTCGGTGGTTTGAAGACTGAGAAAAACCTGAATTTTGTGATGATTTTACAGGGAACATTTAATATACATTAATTCTATTTCTGGGAAATGAAGAGTGTCACATATTGTTTTGAATGTTTTCTATACGGCTGTAGCCAATTTGAGGTTTGTACGACTTCTACCATCTCTGGTTACATTGTGATTCATGCTGTAACGTCCTACAATAAACATTAATATTCTCCTGTGGGTTGCTACCTGCGTAAGACTTCTGAGTGAATGTGTGTGTACCCCGTGAGATTTGAGAAGGAAGAGAGATGCAAACAGAGAGGTTGGGGGCTTGGAAGAAGTTGTTTCAGTACTCCCTTTGAGAGGAAAACACAATGGTATGTTCTAGGTTAGTAAAAAAAATGAAGGTACTCTTCTATACTCAGCATTAGTATATTAATAGATGTATCACTGCTTTGGTGAGCACCCCCCCCCCCCAAAAGAAACTGCAAAAGTAATTTCCACATTGGTCTTTAAAGGGACACTTACATAAGTTATATCTAGATTACTTGAGCATTACAAACAAAACTGCCTTATAAAACACATGCTGCTGTTTTTTTTCTTTTTCTGAAGTAATTGCGTGTAAAAAGGAAAAAAAAAATATTTTTTATCTCTCGTTTATCTCTCGTTTCCATTTTGTCTATTTTTCCTGTGATGCAACATTCATCAACATCTCATGGTGCGTTTTATTCTGTGGCTGTGCTTTATTGTCTACATTATTAAACAGTTAATGAGATGGAGGAGGGAGTAGTTAGATAAGGCTATAGTCCTGCCTCTGCTAGCTGAGTTAAGAGATGGCAGCTGAATGAGATATGACAGGGAGCATTAAAGTCTTCTAATCTGTCACTTCTCTAATTACTCTCACTAAACCCAGGTTTCTGGTTCTTCCCATGCTGCCCTGCTAACCATCTTCACATTCCCTCTGCTCCAATCTGTTTCACTTTACCCCAGTCCCTTAGATTGTAAGCTCATGTGATGTCTGACTGAGCAATTGGTTAAGTGCTGTACTACCTGGACAGTTATCCTACGGGCAGGGTCATCTTTTCATTATGTATCATGTACGTCTCCGGTTTGTGCTCCCCTATTGTAAAGCGATGTGGAATATGTTGGCGCTGTATAAATGCCTGTATAATAATAATAATAATAGTCTACCCCTGGTGATGTCCTTTGAATACACCCCACACTATACAATGATGTGAGTCAGTGAATGACCCATAAACTCCATTCTATGGCCATTGCCACAGAGCGAGGAGCAAGTGACAGAAACATACAGTGGGAGGGCAGTTTACAACACAAAAGATCACATGATGGATGCACCCAAACAAGAGAAAAACAAAGTACATGTAAGGCTCGGGTCAGACTAACGCATTTTTCGCGTTGTCTGTGAAAAAGTGCGTTCGAACGAATGGACGTATTTTTTCCCGGAATACGCGATAGCAGTCATACGATGCGCCTTATCGTCCGTGATTTTGTACGGATCATCAATAAAACACTTTTTGCGTCTGGATGTTATGTTGGCCGGACATTAGCAGCGTCTGACGTCTCCCAATCACACACACACGCCTCTAGCGGACGCAGCGCACTCTGTACGTCCGTACTAGCAGTTTGACGTTCTAGAAAAAATGCGTTCGTTTGACACTTGCGTTGCACGGACAAACTTTCGTGCGGCCGTACTTCGTGTGTTCCCCGGCATTGGACGTCATTTGCTGCTAGCACGGCCGTGATTTCGTGCGTCTAAACGCACGTTAAAACTGCTTTCGTCTGACCCTAGTCTAAGACATCGGCAACATAAAATAAACACAGTAAGGACATTTCTTTTTTTGGTGGTAGCGTAGAGGCGCTTTAACTTGTATAGCTGAAGCAACAGCTCAGTGTTAAAAGCAATCTGGACATTCCAAGAGAACTTCAATGTGTAGCATCATTGGGGAGGCTATGTACAGTTGCAAGAAAAAGTATGTGAACCCTTTGGGATTACGTGGAGTTTTGCATGAATTGGTCATAAAATGTGCTCTGATCTTCATCTAAGTCACAACAATTTGAAAAACACAGCCTGCTTAACCCCTTAACCCCTTCTCCACCTGCACTGTGAATGTTTACATGTTCTGTTCAATAAAAACATGAAAACATATCATGTTTGTGTTGTATTATTTTAAGCAGACTGTGTTTTTTAAATTGTTGTGACTTAGATGAAGATCAGAGCACATTTTATGACCAATTCATGCAAAACTCCACGTAATCCCAAAGGGTTCACATACTTTTTCTTGCAACTGTAGATGAAGACCTCTCCTTTTATATACATGAGATTTAAGGGTGCCATTTCTGAATAAATAGTTTAATATTATGATTCATGTTAGTATGTTTCCTATAGAATGCCTAGCTCACCCCATCAGGCTACCATAGCCTCAGCGCTTCCATTAGTCCCCAAAACCCATCTCTTTTGATAAACGTATATTTACGAGTAATCTTTATCTTTATACCATAGGCTCTTCCTACATAAATAATACTACTAAAGTACTCTTCAGTCACTTTTCTCTCCCGATTACAAGTACCAATGCTCTATATTCCATTGGGTTAGATAGTGTGATCATAGCTGCTGGCATCTCCTCCACATGTTGCTGTTCCTCCTGTGCTTTCAAACCCCACCTTCTTTATTGCTAGAGTATGGGTACTCTTTATGTTTTAGTTCACTTGTCTTCCATTTTTACAGTTTAAACCATACTTTTATATAATAAAACACTGCAGAATCAGTTGGCTGCCAAAAGCGAGGTCACTTTCCAAGCTGAAAAGTAAGAGCAGGGGTCAGCAACCTTGGCCCACCAGGTGTTTTCGAGTTACATTTCCCATGAGGCTCAGTCAAGTCGTATAAGTGGTTGAGCTTCATGGGAGATGTAGTCCCAAAACATTTGGGGGGGGGGTCAAGGTTGCTCACCCTTGACCTAGAAGAAATCTCACAAGGCAATCCTGCCGCATTCTCTGTATGTATTCAGCCTGGGTGGATGAACATATTTTCACACTTTCATATTTCTAAGAGCATTGGTGTGTTCTTGTTATTCTCCCACGAGAATGACCAACATATGATTACTTTTTTTATATTCTACTGTAAAATAAATGCAAATACATGATGAAAAGCTACAAATTACAAACACGTTGACCTGTACAATGAAACAGAGTGTACAACTAGATTAAATATGTTAATGCACGCAAGACATGTAGATTGTTTCGTCCAGTGTACAACAACTCGTTTTCCACAGCTCTAGCTTGAAATATTATTTTCCTTGCATGACTAGCATTTTAACACATCTAGACGTTTTCATTTTCCTGTTTTCTTGTACCATATTAAGAAAAACAAATTACTAGGATTCACTAATTTCTGTTCGTTCATCCTTAAATTTGGTTTTGCATCTAGGACACTTTCACTTCAAACTCTTCCTTTTAGGCTGGGGTCAGACCAGCGCACTTTTAACGTGCGTTCTGGCGCACATAATTACGGCCGCACTAGCAGCAAATGACGGGCAATGACAGACAATATACGAAGTACGGCCGCACAAAAGTCCGGCCGTGCAACGCAAGTGGAATTTGAACGCATTATTTCGGGAACGTAGAACCGCTAGTACTGACGTACAGAGTGCGCTGCGTCCGCTAGCGGCGTGTGTGTGTGATTAGGAGATGTCAGACCCTGCTCATGTCCGGCCAACATAACGTCCAGACACCCAAAGTTTCCTGATTTGGATCCGTAGAAAATCACGCACAAAAATTGCGCATCGTATGACCGTTTTCGCGCATTCCGTGAAAAAATACGTCAATGCATTCGGACGCACTTTTTGACGTTCGCGGGGAAAAATGCTTTCGTTTGACCCTAACCTTAAGCTCTTTTCCATTTTAAAAATACCATCTAGTCCAGAATTCCACGATATCCTCCCTAGCTTCACAGTTGTCCCTTTAATGATCTCTCCATGGAATCAGTGTTTTATATTTTGTGTCTTCTTTATTTGCACCTATCCTCTTAACAAATTAAAATATTTAACCTTCATTTATTTATTTAGAAAGTGTTTTATCTATACATTGAGATTTCTCTCATTTTCAAGTATGTCCTGGGTATATATATCTATACATATATTGCACACTCGGTTTATCTTTTATGAAAACTCTCATCTTCCAAATATTTTTGAAACTTATTACACTACAAACTTTCCTATAAAAATTTAGAAAGTTAGCATACTACCATATACTTTAAACAGTGGCGTCACTAGGGTTGGTGTCACCCGGTGCGATAACATATGGTGTCAGTTTTACAGGGTTTTTTTAACTACTCTTACTCATAAATCAGTACTCCCATATAACACTGAATGCTCATACACGGCGCACATTACTGTGAGGTTTATTGCTGTGGAGCTCTGTGATATGCTCATACACAAATTTTGGCAAACTGACAGCAAATACGGTGCGTGTTCGAAGGCAGTGAAGGTCCCCATAGAGAAATAATGGTTAATCTGTTCATAGACACCGAACAGCAAAGAAATGTCCTGATGTCCGGTGTTTTCATTTGGCAGGTTTATTTAGTCGAACGAACACCATAGGTTTCAATGTTAAAAATATTCCTATTTTTATCCAATATCTAATAAACCGTTTATTTTTTTAATCCATAGTAAAAAATCTCTTAATTTATTGATTTTATTTTTTTAGTATCTCTTAGGCATTTTTAAAAAAAAATCCATTTTTTTTTCTAATAGCGGTTTTTCTTTTTTTCTGTAACAGACCATTTTATTATCATTCATAGGAACTTCTATGTTAATTTCAGACATTTTCGTTCAGTAGTTCTTTTTAAAACAACAGGCGACGGGTTTGCGGCAGCATTCGGTGGCTGATTCCCTGCACTTCAGGGACCCTGTGGTGAATTCACCGGGGAAATTTGATTCCCCAAAGTGCGGGGAACAACAGAACAGATGTCTGCATCATTTTGGTGCTCTGTGAATATTCTCTTTGTGGTGTTTTTTTTTTGCCACCCCCTGGAAAGTGCCAGCTTAGGCCTTGCCTACCCAGGACATACTTGAAAATTAGAGAATTCTCAATGTATCCTTCCTGGTAATTTTTTTTTTTTTTAGGGTGTCACCCTAGGGGGTGGTGTTACAGGGTGTGGGCTGCACCCCGCCCCCCTTGCGACGCCCCTGACTTTAAATAGGCTATTAGTGTTGGAATATATCTATAACAGTCAGTTATAGATATATTCCAACACAGGGACACCTACTACAGGGACACCTTGCTCAGGTAGCTCTGCATCCAGGGCCACAAATAATAATATATATATATATAATCTATAATTAATGGCTCATCTATACGGTTGAGTTTTTTAAATGATCAGAAAAGGACTCATTATGTATAATAAGGTTTCTTTAAATAACGTCATACAAAGAACATATGCAATTTACTAATTAGCTTTATTATTCAATTAACTGCCACAATGTAATCTATTGTGTAGCTTAAGAGTGTGAATGCGTCTCTTGATTTTTTTTTCATAATACAATAACTATATTCATCACAATTGGATATTCAAATGCACCTGTCCGCCCTACACCAAACTAGGAGAATCATAAATGTAGCAGATCAGCTGATAGGAATACCCAATCAAGTCACCTCTTTTTATTCAATACATTGGAGCACCAGGCCTTGTATTGCCCAAATAAACCTGAATCATTGCTTTAGTATGTCTAGGCTACACCGGAAATGATGGAATATTGGTGAAAGAATTCGAAATTTTATGATAGAATGTAAAAATGTATTTTTTTTCCCCATTTTAGACTATTTTCTCCTAGAGTTTGTGGTTCTCTTGTCAATTCTACACAATCCCAGACTCTGAATAAATCATAATCTTCCTATGTTTAGATTCCAATTTTCAACATTTTCATTTTTCTGCCGCCTTCCCACCCCTTCGTTTTCTATGTGGATTTCTTCTTTATTTTTGCTTCATATTTAAATTAATCCTGCTCTGGCTCTGTTTTATCTATTCATGAATTTTTCTCGCATCTTCACATGAATTCTTATTTTTTTTCTCAACGATTCTTTCCCTTTCCCACTTTTTCCTTATTTTTTTTCGCTCTCTCTCTCAGCTCTCATTTCGCCTTACTTCCCCCTGTCTTCCATCTCTCATCCACCCCCCCTTTTCCTCGCTCAGCTTTCTCTCACTGAGCAGTAAAACTGATTAACCCCAGGTCACCCCCCTCCTTCTCTCTCTCGCTCCCCATTGCTCCTGGCTCTTCTCTCCTCTGATTTACACACTGCGTACCGCTCACCACATTTGCATATGGTTATTGCGATTTTTATTCTACACTAGGATTTGGAATTTAAAGGGACCGTACTGAACAAAATGACGACAACGTTTTCGCAACAACAACAAAAAATTATCTATATATATTCCGATGGGGGGGGCAGTTAGCCTGGCTAGCGTAATCGGTGAAAGGGGTTAAATGGAATCTGTGAGGATGCTGTTATTGCGTAAATATATAGCAGGGGGTAAATTATAACCTATTTAATGATAGCAAATGAAACAGAAAGGAACTGTAAACATGGTAGTGAAGCATGCAGAATAAATTCATACACACGCTGTTGGAATTGCATCTAATGCATTTTTTTTCTGCTGTAGTGATTAAGTGTTTATCGTATTTCATTCATATATATATATACATGTATGGCGTCACTGAACAATAACAATAGTGGATCTGATTCATAGTAGTGCAGGGATGCAACCATGTCTGCCATACAGCAATAACAATAGGGAAATATTTATAAACATTCTTAAATTTGGAATTCCAGATTTCCCAAGGAAACCGGCCCAAATTTGTCACCATACATTTCTGCATACTTAACGTCATATAGAAAATGCTACACGGCAGCACAATCCACTCAGCACAGATAGCAATGTAGCACTGTAGCCGTGGGTGCTGTGTACTGAGGGATGATTACCTGGATTGCAGAGGATCCACAGAATAGCAGTGATGGATCAGAAATGGGACAGCTAGAAAAGAACCTGGTTGTGTCGAACAAAGCCTCAAGAAAAGAAAAATAATGACCCTTTGCCTGCCAGCGCATCTGCAACTGCAATAACATTGAACATTCCATAACATTCCACGTTATTCAAACCATAGTAAATAAAAAAGTGTATAAAATAGTGACAGAATCCTGTGCACATATACAAATATTAGATGTCTGCTGGGGTAACACTGAAATAAGGTCGCAAGAATGCATCGCTATACTGCTTGAGTAGCAATTGATCAGAAGAATGTATTGGAACACAGTTGAGATAATTTGGAAACACAGATGGAAGAATGTATTGATAGACTGCCGAGGAACCACTGAAATGCGTGGGCTGAAGAATGTTGGTAGAATACAAGGATGATCTTGGTAGACCACAGAAATAACATGCAAAAATAGAGTAAGAAGAATGTATTTGAAGACCCCAGGAATGACAGCGACACATACAAAAGTATTGGTAGCCTCTTGAGGTAACAAGTATACAAAGTCACAGATTAATGAGTTGGTAAACTGCTGGGGTATCACAGGATATGACGTGGCACAAAAATCACCTTTTGAAATTTTTTCCTTATATTAACCCCATAAGGACCATGCCAAGCGCGATGACGTCAGTTTCAGGCACCCCCATGTTGCCTCTCTTTAATCCCTTAGGGATTCAGGATCTACCCCCCCCCGAAGGTGGCTGACATCTTGGATGTCAGCCAAGCCTCCGGGGTCACCCTCCACCGACTGATGTTGTCACCATATGTGTGATGACATCGGTTGACCAGTTAACCCTCTAGCTGCCAAGTGGAGATAGGGGGATCCTTTGGACTCCTGTATCTTCCGATCCGTGGCAGCTAGAGGGATTGGTATCATTGGAAAGGCCTGATCATGGCCTTGCCAATGATACCAAACATGACCATGTTTGGTGTAAAAATATATATATATTTTTAAAATTTAGTCTGGGTTGTATAATAAAATAGGACTTCAAATAATGTTTAAAAATTATGAGAATAAAATCAGTCATAATGAACTCAGCAAACAAAGGTGAAATGGCTCAGCAGTGAAGGGGTTATAAAGCAAAAAAATGTAAAAATTGGATATTTCTAAACTCAGGACAAATATTGAAACTATTTAGAGGGGTCTTTTTTGGTGAGTGTAGATTTTGGGGTCAAAGTTCGAAAAAAGTGTGTTTTTACCATTTTTTCCTCATCTATACTATAATTGAGTAAGGCTTGGCGTGTCCGTCGCCAAGCCTTACTCTGTGCATGCGCGCGCAACCAGCGGCGGTTGGTTGCACGCGCATGCAACCGCCGCGGCACGAGCCGGCTGTGCGCTCGCCGCGGCGGTTACAAGATGCACACAGCAGCCGGGTAGAGGCTGCACTCGCAGCCTCTACCCGGCTGCCGCGCGCATCCAACCCCCGAGCCATACTTACCTTTCCGAGCGGCGCCGGGGAACTGAAAGTTCCCTCGCTTCCGCTCTTTGAAGGACCCAAGCCCCGGTCACGTGGGAGGCTTGGGTCCTTCAACGACCGGAAGCGGGGAAACTTTCACTTCCCCGGCGCCGCTCGGAAAGGTAAGTATGCGGAGCTCATGGGGCGGCTGTCCGAATGCCGATAGAGCATTCGAACAGCCGCCCCATGTCTGGTCTGGGGTCTGATCTGGGGCATATATCCATGAGAGCTTGGGGGGGCAATATCCATGAGCTGGGGGGCAGTATCCATGAGCTGGGGGCAATATCCATGAGCTGGGGGGCAGTATCCATGAGCTGGGGGCAGTATCCATGAGCTGGGGGCAGTATCCATGAGCTGGGGGCAGTATATCCATGAGCTGGGGGGCAGTATCCATGAGCTGGGGGCAGTATCCATGAGCTGGGGGGCAGTATCCATGAGCTGGGGGCAATATCCAGGAGCTGGGGGGCAGTATCCATGAGCTGAGGGCAGTATCCATGAGCTGGGGGCAATATCCAGGAGCTGGGGGCAATATCCAGGAGCTGGGGGGCAGTATCCATGAGCTGGGGGGCAGTATCCATGAGCTGGGGGCAGTATCCAGGAGCTGGGGGCAATATCCAGGAGCTGGAGGACAGTATCCATGAGCTGGGGGCAGTATCCATGAGCTGGGGGCAATATCCACGAGCTGGGCCAGTATCCACGAGCTGGGGCAATATCCACATGCTGGGGCAATATCCACGTGCTGGAGCAATATCCACGTGCTGGGGCAATATCCACGTGCTGGGGCAGTATCCACGTGCTGGGGCAATATCCACGAGCTGGGGGGCAATATCCATGTGCTGGGGCAATATCCACGTGCTGGGGCAGTATCCACGTGCTGGGGCAATATCCACGAGCTGGGGGGCAATATCCAGGAGCTGGGGGGCAATATCAACGTGCTGGGGCAATATCCACGAGCTGGGGCAGTATCCACGTGCTGGGGCAATATCCACGTGCTGGGGCAATATCCACGTGCTGGGGCAATATCCACGTGCTGGGGCAATATCCACGTGCTGGGGCAGTATCCACGTGCTGGGGCAGTATCCACGTGCTGGGGCAATATCCACGTGCTGGGGCAGTATCCATGAGCTGGGGCATATATCCATGAGCAGGGGCAGTATATCCACAATAGACTGCCCTCTGGGCAGGCTTTCCACCTTGTATTTCATATTTTTTTATAGTAAATAATAAGATATGATGAAAATAATGGTATCTTTAGAAAGTCCATTTAATGGTGAGAAAAATGGTATTTAATATGTGTGGGTTCCATAAACGAGTAAGAGAAAAATTAGAGCTAAACGCAAACAGAGCAGAAATGTAAAATCAACAGTGGGTACTTTCCAGGTCACTGTGGGGTTAAGGAGGTTATAAAAAAAATAAAATTTTCAGTCCAAATTAGCACCATACTACCGTAATTATAAGATGCAAACAATAACAACAATAGGGGGGACTTCGGGTTAATATATATGCTTCTTTTAGGGCTGACCTGTAACTATAGCAGATTCTACTCCACTTTTAAACAGCAACTTTTTCCCTAGGTCGCATCCTGTGGTGATCACAAGGTGATGGTGTAATGCTAGTAAGTTGGTAAAACAAAACAAACATATGCATTCATAGGCTAGTGTCATAAACACTAGGGTATCACATAATACAGACACTGTAGGATATATTAGTAATAAAGATGATAATTGGTAGAACAAGAAAGGAAGATAAAAGAGATTGGCTAAAAGCCAGCACTGGTGTACCAAACTCAAACAGAAAAATTGCATTCCAAACCAAAATTTGCTAAATTAATTACCCAGATGTGGAAGATCCTATGTTACCATTAACATGGTATTAGGTGTTATTTTAAATCCTGTCATCTGCAGGTATGTGCAAAACTAATGTTGGAGGTGTAAGTGCGAGGTAATATCAAAGTAATGCATCAGTCATAAAGAGCCTTTGTGAAACCACAGGAATGATATGGTAACGTCAAGGGTGTGTTGGTGACACCTCTACACTAGTCGTGCGGGATAGGAGAGTGATAAGAACTAAGATGTGTGTTTGAATAATGTGGAGTACAGGAATAACATACAAGGAAAATGTTCTGATTGAGTGCAGCACATTTTGTAATAGCCATGCAGTACAGATTTGAGTCTTGTTTCAGTCAAAA
Source organism: Leptobrachium leishanense (assembly GCA_009667805.1). NCBI lineage: Eukaryota > Metazoa > Chordata > Amphibia > Anura > Megophryidae > Leptobrachium > Leptobrachium leishanense. The sequence goes on from CM019063.1 coordinate 188,490,862, forward strand.
TTCTGACAAAATTTTCCCGATTCATATTTTGGAATGCTTCCAAAATACAAATCGGTTCCGTCCGAAACGGTCAGAAAACTGAAGATTTCATTTTTACGGATCAATTTGTTATATTGTTTCACTTAGACTTGGCACCGCGTCCCTGTCCATCGGCTGTGGTGCTGAATCTGTTGTATTCAGCACCACAGGCCATGGACAGCACCTTGGTGCTGTTCTGTGCGATTCTGAGGCAGTGAAATTCCCCACAAAGAAGTAATGGTTAATCTATTTAGAGAACGCTGAAAAGCAACAAAATATCAGTGAAATGCCATGATTTTGAGTGGTTCCTTCGACAGCTTCAAACAGGTGAATCCCATAGGTTTCAATGTAAAAAATATTTCCTGTTTTATTAAATATTTCTTCAACCATTTATTATTTTCACTTGCAGCAAAAAGTCTCTTTATTTATTTTTAAGGATTTTTTTGCAATTTTTCAGGATTTTTTTGGTAAAATGTTTGGATTCCTAATTTATTTTAACCCCTTCGCTGCGGATGATGTGTGGGGCACGTCCTCATTGACTCATAGACGTTGAAGTTAAGCTCCTCCCGACGTCATTGGCATCATCGCGCCATGCGCGATGACGTCATTTCCAGGCGACCCCCCCGGCAATGCCGTTCGGATACCTCTTCCTCCCGTTTGGGAAGAAGCAGCGCCACAAGCCAGGCACCGCTTAAAAGGGGAGAGTCTCCCCTTTTAAGCGGTGCCTCGCTTTAACTCCTCAGGCACCGGGTCGCACTTCAGCGCCTTGCGGTGCCGAATTGCGGCCTAGCTCCGGTGGGGGCCACCATCTTGGATAGCGGCTCCACCCCCGGATCCCCCCTTGCTGCCTGACGTCATCCCGCATAGCGTGATGACGTCAGATAGCCGGGGAACCCCTAGCTGCCTGGGGCTTTCCTAAGGAAATTCCCTGGTGGAGAGAGGGGGTTCCTTTTGAAGCTAGGGGGTCAGGAAGGGTGTCATTCGAAAGGCCTGAGCATGGCCTTTCGAATGATACCCAACATCACCATGTTCAAAGTAAAAAAAAAATAATAATAATAATAAATAAATAATAAAAAAACAAAAAAAAAAAATTGTGTGTTATTTTTATTAATGCAGCAATATTGTTCACATTTCACTTATAATGTGAACAATGATGCTGCACTAATGATTTTTTTCTATGGAGTGCGCTTGCTAAAAATCACGTAATCCCCCCCAAAAAATTTAACAAGTCCCAATTTCTAATTTTTGTTCAAGCGCACCCCATAGAAAATATAACCGCAAATGCTCATGTGTTAAAATGTGAAAAAAAACACTTTACACACTGCAGATGATTAAAAATTCAAATTTTATTGCATTTTTTTGTTATAATATACAGGCAGGACATGACTTATACATATAAAAATGGAAAGAACGTTTAACAAACATCTGAGGATGTTAAAGCCAGGCATGGTTTGGAAGGGCAGACTGTGCCCTTTCAAACCGTGCCTGGCTTTGATCGCCGGCCACCAGCGGGGGGGCACCTGAAATAGATGTCATTGCGCTGCCGCGATGACATCTATCTCCCCCCCAGGGTCCCGGAGCGCCGGGCTGACATGCAAGATGTCAGCCCGCACGGGGGGGGAAGCAATCAGTCGCGCTGAGCGCGTCCATAGCACAGGAGGTGCACTTGGCACGATGCGCTGAGCGCGTCCTTAGAAGCCAAGTGGTTAAACATGATGAGTGAAAGCGGTAATAGTTAGCTCAGCACACAGTGGTGAAATGCCACAGCAGTGAAGGGGTTAAACAAGGCTTTTTTTTTTGTCCCGAACGTAGCGTTCTTTCCTTCAGTCTGGCTGTGTTTGGCAGGGCTGTCTATGGGGCTGAAACCTATTCAGTACCAAGGACAGCAGTCCTGCAGGGCTCCGGAGCCCTGCAGAACTGCTATTTTTGGTGTTGAGCCCTGTAAAAAAATTATGAATTGATCTGAAATACGAATTACCAAAAAAAACAAAATAAAGAATCGTTCCGAAATACCCATTACCGATCGTCCGAACTAACGAATCGATCTGAAATACGAATCATGGTAACATAACGAATGCACCGAAATGAATTGAAAAATGGAACGAATCGATCCGAAACAAAACTAAACAAATTATTTTGTTTTGCACATATCTACCATGCAGTATGGTGTAAGAAGCACAGAGCAGTATGTGTGTAAATATAATAATAGCCAAAGAAAAATGGGAGCACAAAGAGCTATGTTCTGGTGAAGAACAGCACAGCAGGAAGATACTGCAGTGTCTGGGTCAGGGTGAGCTGGAGGTGTACTGTGCAGCAGGTGGGCTACACAGAAAGAGTAGAATATACCATCTCCCAGCAGGACATCACCTTTTGCCTGGTTCTGGATGAGTTTGGAGGGAGTGAAAGGTCCCCTGCTCCCCCTCTTCACCCAGGGGAGGGCTACGCACTGACAGGAGGCCAAAACCATTTAACATCTCATCAAGCAGCATGGCGGTCCGGCTGTCACCGTAGCAACGCTGGGGCTCAATTTCACAAATGTCACATTGCGTTAACATCTTCACACTGCCCTACAACCTCAGGATTAACCCTTAGACAGCTAGATTTACAAGTAAACAGAGCGTAGTTACACTGAGAGAATGTGCACTCTCATCCCTGCAACTTCCATTTTCCTCTCATACACCTTTCCCAACCTCTCTCTCTCATATATATATATATATATATAGAAACAAAAGCCCACGCCACTAAACCATTAACAAGCCACTTTCTTTATAACCTTTAATATTGAAAACAGACCTTTTTTATTATTATTCATAGGACCTGATATATTATTTACAGGCATTTTCATCCTTTAGATTTTTTGCAAATTTTTTACGTGTTTTAAAAATTGTAGTTTTTTTATTTTGTTTGTTTTTTTTAGCCTATTCATCGGCTTTTTCTAACAGCTGGTCAGCTTTCTGTTGGGCGGATCGACAGCTTTTTTCGGATGCGTTCGGTGGTTTTGCAGCAGATTGTTGGGTGCGTTCGCCATTTTTTTTGGCGGCTTATTGGATCAAACTGATGTTTTTTCAGTGGTTTTGCAGCGCTCTTTTCTGTTCAATTCGGCAGTTTTTCAGATGCATTCGGTGCACTTTCCCTGCACTTCGGGGACCACGTGGTGAATTGGCTCAGAAGAAAAGGGGTTAACTTCTATGTATCAAACCTCTGGAGTTCATTTGACAAGCTTATTTCCTGGATACACTCAAAATATATAAAGCTCTATAGTGTGTATCTGTGTATATATGGATGTGTATATAGCTACTGTATGTATTTGTATGTGTCTTTGAGAGTATGTCAAGGAGTGTGTGTCCTTATACAGCTGTGTATGAGTGTACCTGGGTGTATATCTCCCAAATGTCCCTGCTTTTGAGGGATAGTCTCTATTTTGAGCCGAAATCCCCCCTTTTTATCTCCTGTTCCTCCTTTTAGGAACGCCTTAATATATTCAGGGAGCGCAGATCTATAACAGAGCTACACAGCAATAAAACTCCCAGCAATGATTCTGTAAACTATAATACTTGTAAATAGTTTTATTGACATAAATGGCCCAATGTGATGCTTCCTATAAAGTTTACAAATAGCCTAGTTTCTGAGCCTGGCTTTAGTGGCTTCCCTAACTGGTGTGTGTATGGCTCTGTATGTGGTTGTAGCTTTGAGTTACAGGTGCATCTCAATAAATTAGAATGTCGTGGAAAAGTTCATTTATTTCATTAATTCAACTCAAATTGTGAAACTTGTGTATTAAATAAATTCAATGCACACAGACTGAAGTAGTTTAAGTCTTTGGTTCTTTTAATTGTGATGATATGATATGGCTCACATTTAACAAAAACCCACCAGTTCACTATCTCAAAAAATTAGAATTCTCCATAAGACCAATAAAAAATCTTTTTTTTGTCAATTGTTGGCCTTCTGGAAAGTATGTTCATTTACTGTAAATGTACTCAATACTTGGTAGGGGCTCCCTTTGCTTTAATTACTGCCTCAATTCGGCGTGGCATGGAGGTGATCAGTCTTTGGCACTGCTGAGGTGCTATGGAAGCCCAGGTTTCTTTGACATCTGCATTTTTTGGTCTCCTTGTTTCTCATTTTCCTCTTGACAATACCCCATAGATTCTCTATGGGGTTCAGGTCTGGTGAGTTTGCTGGCCAGTCAAGCTCACCAACACCATGGTCATTTAGACAACTTTTGGTGCTTCTGGCAGTGTGGGCAGGTGCCAGATCCTACTGTAAAATGAAATCAGCAGCTTTAAAAAGCTGGTCAGCAGAAGGAAGCATGAAGTGCTCTAAAATTTCTTGGTAAACGAGTGAAGTGACTTTGGTTTTCAAAAAACACAGTGGACCAACACCAGCAGATGACATTGCACCCCAAGTCATCAGACTGTGGAAACTTAACACTGGACTTCAAGCAACTTGGGCTATGAGCTTCTCCACCCTTTCTCCAGACTCTAGGACCTTGGTTTCCAAATAAAATATAAAACTTGCTCTCATCTGAAAAGAGGGCTTTGGACCACTGAGCAACAGTCCAGTTCTTCTTCTCCTTAGCCCAGGTAAGATGCCTCTGACGTTGTCTGTGGTTCAGGAGTGGCTTAACAAGAGGAATAAGACAACTGTAGCCAAATTCTTTGACACGTCTGTGTGTGGTGGCTCTTGATGCCTTGACCCCAGCCTCAGTCCATTCGTTGTGAAGTTCACCCAAATTTTTGAATCGATTTTGCTTGACAAGTCTCTCAAGGTTGCGGTTCTCTCTGCTGGTTGTGCATCTTTTTCTTCCATACAACTTTCTGTTAACATGCTTGGATACAGCACTCTGAACAGCCAGCCTCTTTGGCAATGAATGTTTGTGGCTTACCCTCCTTGTGAAGGGTGTCAATGATTGTCTTCTGGACAACTGTCAGATCAGCAGTCTTCCCCTGATTGTGTAGCCTAGTGAACCAAACTGAGAGACCATTTTGAAGGCTCAGGAAACCTTTGCAGGTGGTTTGAATTGATTGGCATGTCAACTTTTTCTAAATTTTTGAGATAGGAATTGGTGGGTTTTTGTTAAATGTGAGCCAAATCAATCACAATTAAGAGAACCAAAGACTTAAATAAATTCAATGCACACAGACTGAAGTAGTTTAATACACAAGTTTCACAATTTGAGTTGAATGAAAGAAATAAATGAACTTTTCCACAACATTCTAATTTATTGAGATGCACCTGTATATGGCTATGTATGTGTCAGTGGGTGGCTCTACTTGCTTCATGTTATTGCAGGTGTTTATTGATTGTCAGTGACAGAGCAAGTGCCAGAGTACAGAGCATTGCTGTGCAGTGTCTATCCTGTGTCCCCTGAGCCACATGAGGACAGACCCTGTGCAATGCTCTGGAGAGAGTGTGTGACAAGCGCAGCCTGCGAATAGGCACGAGTCTGCCTGCCACTGTGAACCAAACACCAGCTCTTAGCCAAAACTGGTAATGTGCCCCCTCCCCTGAAATATATGTCTGGATCCGCCCGTGTTATAGACATCCCTGTCAAACATGCAGTACCCCCACCTATCAGCACAACCTTCTCAAAGAATCATCCATATACCCCCTATGCTGAGTTTGATGGGTTTTCCTGCTCTACAGCACTGACAAGTTCACTGTAATTTCATTCTTACTCATTTTGCACTCTCTCTTCCCACCTCGTTTTATCCAGCACTTTACCAGCACCATAACTTTACAGTTCTACCCGATTCACATTCAAAACAGCTGTCTGATCTTTTAGAACAAATTTTGAAACCTAGAGTTCCTTTATTTTCCCTTAAATAATTGAGCAGACGCTGCGGATAGCCTCTGCCCAAATATTCTTTCATTTGATTTCTATTGCTAGGGGCTTTTACTCACCGTTTCTCCGTCGCTGCACATAGTCCCTGAAGCTTTTCTGCACAATTTGTGCTCCTATCCAACTTGTGTAGTGTAGTCACCACAAACTCGGTATTGCAATGGGACTCGTGCAATTTATATATGCAAATTCCATAGCGCCTGCGCAGAATGATGGATTGGAGCTGCACACGTATGCTGAGATCCGATTCATCTCTGCCTCTATGAGACCAATCGCTACAGCAGGTGGTCTGAGAAAGTATGACGTTCGCACGCTCTCCGTATGCTGACGTCACTAGTGACCGATCTGGTGACCAGGAGCCAGGAAAGAAAAAAATCCGAACTGATGATGATGCTGGGTGGTGTGGAGGAAACTCCTCCACTTCACCTAGCGGTTTCTGCCAGCTGGGGGCGCTTTTCATTTGTTGACCCCTTTAAAACTATTAAGTGGTCATGATGAGTAGAGAGTTCTTTGAAAATTTATCACATGAAACCCCAATTACATACATGTTTAACTCTTATAAAGTAATGTATTTTAATATTACAAAAAAAGTGTATACAACAAAAAAGAAAAGAAAATTTACATACATTTTTAGTGCAAAATTAGAGACCTCCCTGGGGAAAAATAAAATTCTGATCTAGCACTCCTGTCACCCTGTATTACTGTAAAGAAGCTACAAGTTGAAGCCCTCATTCTCACTATAACAAAAAGGTCAACAAATTGTTGCATTACATCAGCCAGGGAGAGGAATGAATACAGGGAGAGCGCTGGGGTCACTCACCACTGTACAGGGATAAGATCCATGGGGTTATAATTGCTTAACATCCCTGTGCAGTACAGATACAAGGTGTTTCTGTAATTTCCATACATACCGGCGTTATGCCACATACAGATTATTTCTCTGTTCTATTGGTACAGGATGTTGTGGAAGCTGGATGGTTTTTGATCTCATTATGATCACTACAAACACCCATAAGATGATATGACAATTTTCATTACCTATATAGTTCCCATTTTCTGTATTTCACAAAGGCCATTTCTGCCTCTATGCGGATATTGCAGATTCTGTGGGAAATTGAGCAAGATAAGGGAGACCATCTAGATTTAAGAACCTTTCATCCCAACAATATCTCCCTAAGTGATAAGTATTATAGCATATGCATATTTAATAAATTAACATTATTTAATGTTTTTATAACAATCGCAGAATAAAGATCTTTATGCAGATTCTATTTTACCTTGCATTTAGGCTAGGGTCAGACTAACGCAGTTTTCGCGTTGTCCGTGAAAAAGTGCGTTCGAACAAATGGACGCATTTTTTCACGGAATACGCAATAGCGGCCATACCATGCGCATTTTTGTCCGTGATTTTGTACGGATCATCAATAAAACCCTTTTTGTGTCTGGACGTTATGGTGGCCGGACATTAGCAGCGTCTGACCTCTCCCAATCTCACACACACGCCGCTAGCGGAAGCAGCGCACTCTGTACGTCAGTACTAGCGGTTTCACTTTCTCGAAAAAATGCGTTCGTTTGCCACTTACGTTGCGCAGCCGCACTTTTGTGCAGCCGTTCTTCGTATGCTGCCTGGCATTGGACGTCATTTCCTGCTAGCGCGGCCGTGATTTAGTGCTGCTAAACGCACGTTGATACTGCGTTAGTCTGACCCTAGCCTTCAGTGTTAACTTTGCATCCCATTTTTTCAATTGAATGTTATACAACACGTATAGATTTATTTCTTTAAACAAAAAACATTTGGTAGATAAAACGTTAAATCAGGATTGATGTTCTCCTTTCTGCAATACAAAATTATAATTTAGAGCTCATTACAGTCAACCCATATGACTGCTAAGTCATACAGGGCTGAAACGACAACCCCCCCCCCCCCCGCCTCTAGAGAAAATAAAAGCTCATCAAACTTTACTGCTGCATTACAGCAGCCGGGGAGCAGACAGGACTGAGAGGTCTGGCGTCACTACTGTACAGGGATGAGATTAAGGTGGATAGAGTTACTGAAAATATTTGAACAGTAAAGCTACAAGGTGTTACTGTACATTTCTAATGTAGGAATTAAGCTCCAAAACATTTTTACAAATTTATGGTATTTTTGGAAGCTTCAAGCTGCATTGCTGGTAATCTGGTTAGGATTGCTACAAATGCCCATAAGCAAGATATCTAATTTTTATTATCTACCTTTACCACATTTGAATAATTATTTCATTATTTATCTCAAAGGCCATTTCTGTCTGTGTGCCAAAAATGAAGACCCTGCGTGAAATGGTGCAAGATAAGGGACACATAGCAGCATCTAAATCTTTTCATGCTGATGTTTCTGTGAAGGAAAATTGAATAAATGAAAAATTAAGAATGGAAGTTTACATAATATTGGCCATTCGAGAATAAAACTTTCTGTATGGCTATATATTAAAGATGTGCGTTTCATTTCATTCCAAATCAAAATTCGGAAGAAATGTACCCGAAGCACTTCTGAAATACGAATCAGATCCGTCCGGATCCGCCCAAAACTAAATACATAGTTTCCATTTTTCAGAATTATTTGTTGCATTTCGTGGTGCACTTAGGAATCATTCAGCAATTTCACAAAAAAAGTCCTGAAAAATGCCTAAGAAATAGAGACTTTTTGCTGCAAGTGAATAGCATAAACTGTTGAACAAATATTTAATAAAACGGGAATATTTTTTACATTGAAACCTATCGGATTATTTTGTACGGCTGGTATTGCTACGCTGTATTTTATTTTGTACGGCTGGTGTTTATATACCGGAATCTGCCTAATAAATCCTAAAAAAAAAGTGTGACTTTTTGCTGCAAATGAAAAGAATAATCCTCAAGGCTAGGGTCAGACGAACGCAGTGCGAACGTGTGTGCAGCCGCACTTTATCACGGCCGTAGTAGTAGCAAATGACGGCCAATAACGGGCAATGCACGAAGTACGGCCGCACAAAAGTGCGGCCGTGCAAATGCAAGCGGCATACAAACGCATTTTTTTTCGAGAACGTGGTACCGCTGCATCCACTAGCGGCGTGTGTGTGTGATTAGGAGACGTCAGACGTTGCTAATATCCGGCCAACATAACGTCCAGACGCAAAAAGGGTTTTATTGATGATCCGTACAAAATCACGGACGAAAATGCGCATCGTATGACCGCTATCGTGTATTCCATGATAAAATACGTCCATTCGTTCGAACGCACTTTTTCACGGACGACGCGAAAAATGCGTTAGTCTGACCCTAGCCTAAACAGTTCAATAAATATTTCATAAAGCGGGGAAATTTTTTACTTTAAACCTGTTGAACGAACCACTGAAAATAAGGGTTAGAAATTAGGGTTAGAATTTCTAACCCTGTTATTCTGTGGTTCATTCGACAGGTTTAATTAGGCGATTCCTATAGATTTCAATCTTAAAAAAAAATCCCCATTTTTATTAAATATTTATTCAACCATTTATTCTTTTCACTTGCAGCAAAAAGTCTTTCTTTTTCAGGATTTTTTGGTGAAATTTCTGTAAACCTAATTTATTTTAAAACAACGAGGCTTTTTTTCTTTGACGAACAGTGTTTTTTGCCGGTCCTTCCTTATGGCTGCATTTGGCGGGGGCTGTCTATGGTGCTGAAACCTATTCAGCACCAAGGACAACAGCACCGCGGAGCTCCGTGGAATATGAACCGGTACTACAATGAAAATAACAGCCAGTGATCAAATAAAATAGAGCCAGTACTACGATAAAAATACCAGCCTTACAAAATAATCCCATAGGTTTCCATCTAAAAATTATTCCCTGTCTTTATTAAGTATTTATTTAACCGTTTATTCTTTTCAATTGCAGCTAAAAATCTATCCTTTTTTTTTGTCATTTTTTGGTGAAATTTTTTGATCCAAATTTATATAAAAACAACAAGACTTTTTTTCTTTGCCGAACGCAGCTTTTTTCTTTCCTTCAGTCTCGGCGGGGGCTGTCCATGGTGCTGAAATCTATTCAGAACCATGGACAGCAGCCCCGCAGTGCTCTGGAGCACCGCAGAGCTGCTATCCATGGTGCTGAAACCATGAACATCTGCCGCGCAGGGCTCCGGTGCACCGCAGAGCTGCCATCCGTGGTTCTTAATAGGTTTCAGCACCATAGACAGCCCCCGCCAAACTCAGCCAGACTGAAGGTGAAGGAAAGAGAAAAAAAGCTGCATCTGGCAAAGAAATTTATTTATTTATAAAGGATTTTACCAGGAAGGATACATTGAGATTTCTCTCGTTTTCAAGTATGTCCTGGGTTCGAGAACATTGAAATTTTACAGTTGTTACAGAAATACAAAGAAATGCAAGATATTAAAAACAAAACACAAATATACATATTAACAGAAAATAAATATAGTCACTATGTTACATGTTTACTGGTGCGTTCTGTATAGAGGTATGTTAATAGGGAGCTCTTAACCCTTTCAATGCGGAGGACGCGCTGAGCGCGTCCTCCCATTGGGGTCAGCGTTCGGCCGGGTTCCGGCCGATCGCTGGCCCCTCCGGTGCGGGCTGACATCCTGGATGTCAGCCCGGCATCCGGAACAGCAGCCGCCGGAATTTGGTGTCATCGCGGCAGCGCGATGACACCAAATTCAGGCGCCCCCCCCCCCGCATGTGCGGAGGAGGCGCCTGAAAGGGAGGGGGGGAGGTCCTTCGGACCTCTCTCCCTCCCGATCGGCGGCTCTGCGGGGGTTAACCCAGGCATCATTTGGAAGGGCACAGCCTGCCCTTCCAAATGATGCCTGGCATTAACCCCTGGGGAGCTGGATCGCGAATCGGCGCTGAAAAGCGCCGGTTTGCGATCCTTTCCCGGAGCTGGCCGACATCTTGGATGTCGGCCAAGCCTCCGGGAACTCCCCCTGAGGACTGGCGTCATCGTGCGTAGCACGATAACGCCAGTCCTGGACTTAACCCTTAACTGCCACCAACTGTGGAGATAGGGAGTTCAATGAACTCCCTATCTCCCGATCCGTGGCAGCTAGGGGTTAAATTTTGGTATGGTTGGATCGGCCAGAGCATGGCCGTTCCAACGATACCAAACATGAAAGTGAAAAATTTTGTAAAAAAAAAAAAAAATGAAAAATAAAAATAAAAAAAATGTAAAAAAAAATTATAAAAAAAAAAATAAACACTTTTTTTTCTTTTTTTTGGTTTGTTAATGCAGCAATATTGTTCCCATTTCAATTATAATGTGAACAATGATGCTGCACTAACGATTTTTGTATGCGGTGCGTTTGTTAAAAATAGTGTAATTTTCCCCCAAAAAAAATGTAACGAGACCCCATCTCTAATTTTTTTAACAAGCGCACCCCATACAAAATATAACCGCAATTGCTCGCATGTTAAAATGTGAAAAAAAACACTTTACACATTGTAAATTATTGAAAATACATATTTTATTGCATTTTTTGTTATAATATACAGACATGACATAACGTATACATATAATAATGACATATTATGAATCTACCGAGTCTGACGGAAAGAACGATATATAATATGTCTGGGTCATATACTAAAATAAGCCTTCAAAACACGTTTAAACATGATGTGCAAAACCGGTAAAAATGACCTCAGCACAGGGGCGGGAAAAGCCTCAGCAGCGAAAGGGTTAAGTGACTTTAGACTGGGGAAGATTTGATGGCGTCTGGGAGGTTATTCCACAATTGCGGTGCTCTGTAGGAAAAGGAGGACCGAGCCACTTTCTTTTTGTATTGTGTTATTGCAAGTAAGGTGCTGGTTCTGGATCGGAAGTTATAGGATGAGGGAACTGCTGGGGGAAGCAGTCTATTCAGGTAGTGTGGTAGCTTCCCAGAAAAGCTCTTAAACACCAGGTTGGAAAGGTGAAGGGTGCGTCTAGATTCCAGCAATGATCAGTTTAGTTCTTTTAACATGTCACAATGGTGGGTCATGTAGTTACATTGTAGCACAAAGTGGCAGAATGATTTATACAATGTAGTAAGTTTCTGGAGGTGTGTTTGCGGTTCCGCTGCATACACTACATCTCTGTATTCAATAGTCGGCATAAGCATTTGTTTTACAATCTGCTTTGTTAACGCAGGGCTCAGGCAGGATTTGTTTCTGTACAGGGCACCTAGTTTTGGGTAAAGTTTATATGAGAGTTTTTCGATGTGGGGGCCAAAGGATAGATTTGTGTCCAATCACATACCTAGATATTTGAGAGAATTGAATGTGGTCACCGTGCCATTTGATTTTGTCCTGACACCAGGGCCATAGGAAGGGCGAGGCGAGTGAGGCGCCTGCCTCGGGCACAGCTGTGAAGGGGCGCAGCCATGGCTTGAGTCCTGCGGGAACGAGCAGGTCTCGAGCCATGGCTGCGCTCCTTCACAGCTGTGAAGCGCCCAGCCCGAAATGATTGCCGGCGGCCGCTTGCTTCCTGCTTGAACGGCTGCTGACAGGAAGTGAGAGCGGCTGCACTTCCTGTCAGGGCCGTTCAAGCAGGAAACAAGTGTCTGCCGGCAAGGAGAGGTGAGCTGGGGCGATATCCATGAGACCTGGGGGGCGATATCCATGAGACCTGGGGGGCGATATCCATGAGACCTGGGGGGGCACTATCTGGGGACACTATCCATGAGACCTGGGGGCACTATCCATGAGACCTGGGGGGGCATATCCATGAGACCTGGGGGGGCATTATCCAGGAGACCTGGGGGGGCATTATCCAGGAGACCTGGGGGCACTATCCATGAGACCTGGGGGCAATATCCATGAGACCTGGGGGGGGCATATCCATGAGACCTGGGGGGGCATAATCCAGGAGAGCTGGGGCATATCAGTGAGACCTGGGGCATTATCCATGAGACCTGGGGGGGCATTATCCATGAGACCTGGGCGGGGCATATCCATGAGACCTGGGGCATTATCCAGGAGACCTGGGGGGCAGTATCCAGGAGACCTGGGGGGCAGTATCCATGAGACCTGGGGGCACTATCTGGGGACACTATCCATGAGACCTGGGGGCACTATCCATGAGACCTGGGGGGGCATATCCATGAGACCTGGGGGGGGCATATCCATGAGACCGGGGGGGGGGCATATCCATGAGACCAGGGGGGGCATTATCCATGAGACCTGGGGCAATATCCATGAGAGCTGGGGGGCATATCCATGTGAACTGGGGCAATATATACCCATATGAGCTGGGGTCAATAATATCCATGTGAACTGGGGAAAATAGTCTGGGGGCTCAGTGCTGTGTATATTATTCTGGGGGGGTGTATATTATGCTATATGTTCTTTTGCTATACGTGCATGTATTCTGTGTGTACTGTATTTGTACATGTACTAAGTGTGCACTATATATGTAGGGTACAAAGTGTGGTCCGATCCACTGCTTCTGGTCGCAGGGAGCATCCAGGGGCTTAGCACTGCGCCACTGGTCGGGGACTCTGATTTTTAAAAATTATGTGGGGGGGGGGCACAATTTTCTGTTTTTGCCTTGGGTGCAAAAGGAGCTAGCTACGGCTCTGCCTGACACATAGATGAGGATTTTGCAATTTATTTAGTTTAGGTACTGTTCTAAAGAGCATCGTAACAGTTTTGTCAGTATTTAGAAAAAGTTTGTTATCTGCAAATGCAATCCACTTTTCTACCTCTGGGAAGTAAAGCCTCGCTTTAAACTAAATTAGCAATCAAACAATTTCACGAAAAATGCCTAAAAAAAAATCCTAGAAAATATAAAGACTTTTGCTGCAAGTGAAAAGAATAAATGGTTTAATAAACATTTAATGAAAATGGGGAGTATTATTTACATTGAGACCTATGGGATTATTTTGTATGGCTGGTATTTTTATTGTAGTACCGGTTGTAATTTATTTTGGTACAGGCTGTAATATATATTGGTACCGACTGTATTTTATGTTATCACTGGCTGTTATTTTCTTTTAGTACTGGATGTTATTTTATTGTAGTACCAGCTGTATTATATTTTAGTACGGCTGGTATTTTCATTTTATTATAGTACCCAACTGGTATTTTATTTTAGTACCAGCAGGTATTTTGAATTTTATTGTAGTACCGGCTGCTTGCTGTCCTTGGTGCTGAAATATTTCAGCACCAAGGACAGGGGGATTACGTATCTATTATTTTTCTTTACCCTAATCTAAGTAATAAATCCGTTTCACTTTACAAAATAACTAATAAAAACGAAATAACTAATAACTAAATACGAAGCGATCCGAAATACCGTCCGTCCGAACTAAAGAATAGTTCCAAAATACGAATCGCCGTAACAGAACGGGAAAAAAAACCCGTAACAAAATGATCCAAAACAAAACGAAGGAACAAAATGATTCAAAACGAAACCTTTTTTTTGGCTATGCATATGTTTACTATATAGAATATAAAAATGCCTATAGATGTGAACTACACCTCCAGCGTTTCATGTTATATTATTTTTTTATACCTCATTCTTTGACAAATCTTGCTTGGAAGTCAAAGGGTTAAAGTGTTGCATTATTACTGAAACTTATTTAGGTGCTTATTCCTGCTTGTACAATCCCAGCACTCACTGTAAAATCTAGTGAAACATAAACCACAATGTCTACCCCACTACCTTCTCAATCCTTTCAGTGAATCAGTCTTCTTGACTCTCGGTCTTTTATTGTCCCCCTTGCAGTCAGGATATGCAATACTCCTTCCTAACAACTAACTAGCTCAGCCCCTTAATATTTAACGAATATAATATACAGGTCAGTGGAACCCAGTGCTGGTGGGTCTTTATTGGCTCTACTGTGGTAGAGCACCATTCCAGCCAAAAAGGCCTCTCACTGCCCGACACGCTCTGCTTTACTGTATCCTTAATATTTAAGTGTCGTGAGGCCATAAATATTGAGGCTATGACTTTTAATTAAACAAGCAGACCTTCTAACTGCCCCTTTGGGCTTCCACTCCTTGGTTTAAATAGGATTAATAATGCACAGCTCCTCTCTAAGTCACAAAGCTCTTTATCTCCAGAGGGAATCAATGGCTCACTTTGGTTAACCATGGTGAGTCCATACTTATTTTCCTCCCCTGTCCAAAGGACTGCTTTGATGTTGATGTGCTCATGCTCTTAAAATAGATTTAGTAGAGCTAGAAGATAATATTTTTTGCATTCCACATGGAGACTGCATTGTGGTTGTGATTGACCTTTAAAAAGGTAGTACTTTTCCATCTTTAGAAACACTGATCTAGGGGATTTAAACTCCGGTCCTCAAGTATCCTTAACAAGCCAGGTTTTCCAGATATGTGAAGCACAGCACAGGTGATATGATTTGCTGCTCAGTGATTGCCGGATTCAGTTTGCATTTCCCCCGAGGTAATACTTAAAATTTGGCCTGGTTGAGGGTACTTGAGGATGGCGGTTGAGAAACACTGCCCTAGATTGTGATACGATAATTCAGCTTACTCCTACAATGAGCTATCACAATTGACAAAACACAATGAAACTAAGAAGGATACCGTCGCCAATAGGGTGAAAATGCTGCAATCCACGGGTTTCAGAAAGAGATGAGAGAAGGATTGGTTTGTCACAGATCAGAAACACAGACCATGGACAGCAAAGTGATGGTCTGAGCATAGACTGCTGGAATGAACACTACATCCATATAGAGTGCAGTGAAGAAAACACAACTCACATTCAAGGACTGATGAAGAAGCCTATCCATTTCTGATCTTTATAACATTATCTACGTTTCCACGTTTCTGACAGCTGGAAGGAATGGCAGCTAACATAAAACCATTTAGAGAGGTAAACACGCAGCAGACATGCTGTCAGAAGAAGCATAGGGGACTGAGAGGCACGTAAACAGAAAAAACGAAGCGGAAATACACAAGGCAAACCACAGCATGTGCCACAGAAGAAAGACATCCAGATGACACAGGATGGACAAGAGATGAAGGACAATAGAAAACACAGGAGGAAAAAGAACCGCTAATAACAGCAATAAAATTCAATCAAGAGGAAAGGCTGGAAAGGAGGTAGAGGGGAAGAGGAACAGAAGAAATTGAGATGACTGAGGAACCGAGAGGGTTACATGGAAAAAGAGCAGGGGGGGCGGTTAATCCAAGGAAATGGGGTTATCTTAATGTACAAATGTTGAGTGGGTTCCAGAGGAAAAGGCTTTGAGGAAAAAAATAAGGGATTTGGGATTTTGAGGCTTGAGGATATAGAGAAGGCGAGATATGGGGATCCAGAGGAGGGAGGCTGTAGATGGAGAGGAGGGGAGAGGAGCCCATCTGGCCAGTGTTACACAGAGATTGCTGGTATTAAAGGTTCTCTCGGCTGAGTGGAATCAGGGGACGGCTGGTAATGAGATGACAAAACGCTGGCAGTCTGGGAGGAGCAGCTCGGTCACAGTGCTGAGCGCTCAGCTGGGTCATTTGTAAGTGTCAATCACAGTGAGCCCAGGGGG
Organism: Leptobrachium leishanense; assembly: GCA_009667805.1. Classification (NCBI taxonomy): domain Eukaryota; kingdom Metazoa; phylum Chordata; class Amphibia; order Anura; family Megophryidae; genus Leptobrachium; species Leptobrachium leishanense. Next base: position 188,507,213 of record CM019063.1, read on the forward strand.
AGGAATTGGGGGGGCATCATTCTACCTCATCTGTCCCAGCCTAGAGTCTTCTAACTACCTACACCACCTGTCAGCACACGCACACAAAAATATATATTTACACACACAGATGTGGAACATGCACACGAGAGACACACTGGAACACTATTAATAAATACAGTGCTCTTTTTAAAATCACAGCCAATAACACTACAGGTTAACCATTTGTATCCCTTACAGCCGTGTTTCCCAAACCTGTCCTCAGGACCCTCCGCCTCGCCAGGTTTTCCAGATATCTGAAGCACAGCACAGGTGATAGGATTTGCTGCTCAGTGATTGCAGTATTCAGTCTGTATTTCCCCAAGGTGATCTGTAAAATGTGGGCTGGTTGAGGGTCCTGAGGACAGGTCTGGGAAACACTGCCTAACAGGGTTATTCAGAGAAAATGTGAAAACCAGGAGAATTGGCAAGAGAGGAGAACAATCTAGACCAAATAGCCGATTTGGAAAGTGAGATAAATGGGAGAATTTTTCTGGTCTGGCTATTTTGACCTAGAATTTTCACTTCCCCAGGCATTCTCCGGAGTTTCAACTTTCTTTGAATAGACCTGTAGGTTTGTGTATTATGACCAAGATCATACAGGGTTATTCAGAGAGAGGTGAAAACCAGGAGAATGACTGGAGAAGTGAAAATTCTAGGTCAAAATAGACAATTTGGAAAGTGAGGTAAATGAGAATTTTTCTGATTTGGCTATTTTGACCTAGAATTTTCACTACTCCAGTCATTCTCCTGGTTTTCCCCTCTCTCTGAATAACCCTGATAGTTTCCAAAATCGACTCTAAGCAAACCTGCACGGTTACTGACAGAATCATGGTGTTATGCTCTTCTATATTAACAAACATCACAATGGAAGCAATAACCTGTATAACAACCATTTTTCTCTAGACTGATGTCTCGATCTCTTTTTATACATACTATGCATTGCAAAGCCAGCAATACACTATAATCCATAACAATACACGAGCAAATAATTAAAAAAGTAGATATGGGACTCTTTAAACTCACAGCTTGTTCCTTAGGCTAGGGTCAGACGAACGCATTTTTCGCGTTGTCCGTGAAAAAGTGCGTTCGAACGAATGGACGTATTTTTTCACGGAATACGCGATAGCGGTCATACGATGCACATTTTCGTCCGTGATTTTGTACGGATCATCAATAAAACACTTTTTGTGTCTGGACGTTATGTTGGCCGGACATTAGCAGCGCCTGACGTCTCCTAATCTCACGCACACATGCCGCTAGTGTACGCAGGGCACTCTGTACGGCAGTACTAGCGGTTCTACGTTCCTGCAAAAATGCGTTTGTTTGCCACTTGCGTTGCGCAGCCGCACTTTTGTGCAGCCGTTCTTCGTATGCTGCCCGGCATTGGACGTCATTTGCTGCTAGCGCGGCCGTGATTTAGTGCGGCTAAACGAACGTTAATACTGCGTTAGTCTGACCCTAGCCTTATGTGTATTCTTGTCCCAGTTCAGAAAAGATCAAATGTTCAAAAACTGCCCAAAATTAAATGACTCTGTCCCAACCAGGAGCATCATTATGGAAACACTTTGTGGTACCTGGGACGCTATGTGAATATTTTAGTGGAGACATGGAGAGTGAATTAATTTCCTGTTATTGATATTGACAGTCATGTTAAACATGTGATACAAGTTTAATGTAGAAAACCTCAGGTGAATGTCCTGGTGCTTAGGGCAGTGGTTCACCCCTAACAGTTCAGGTTTTCCAGATTTCAGAAAACAAGCACAGGTGATATGATTTGCTGCTCCGTGATTGAAGGATTCTTTTTTGCATTACCCAAAGTTGATCCTTAAAATCTGACCTGTAAGGGGTACTTGAGGACCAGGGTTGAGAAACACTGGTTTAAGGAACTACCAACTTTACAGTTGCACTGAAAAATGTAACCCTTTCACTGCTGAGGACGTGTGGGGAACGTCCTCATTGACTCCTAAGGAAAGTTGGGGTGGAGATAGGGGGTTCCTTTGAACCCCCTATCTCCCAGCTGTTGGCAGCTAAATGGGGTCATGTTTGGTATCATTAGAAAGGCCAGAGCATGGCCTTTCCAATGATAGCAAGCATGGCCATGTTTAAAGAAAATAAAATAATAAAAATAAAGAAAAAGTGCTTTTTTAAAAATGTGAAATGGCACAACAGAGAAGGGGATTAATGGCAAAGCAACAAGCCCATGTCCCAGTCCCTTCTCTGCAACACACAAATAGAAGTGAGGAGTCTGAATGCACGGCCCCCAGGGAGAGGGTGAAATAACAAGCATACATGCACCTTTTATATGCAAAACATCTCTCGGGGTTATCTGTGGTAGCCAAATCAAGAGAGCTCATTTCAGCATCCCTGTATTCACTTCGATAATTACAAATTGTGTGTTATGCACAGGCACCAATGCCTTTTGTGTATTGTATGGGATTTCTCATCGCTTTCAAATGAATTTGCACAGTAACATTAAGCATACGCAGTTTTAAGTAATAAAAAACATCCATGAATCCATTACCAGAGATTGTCTGATATACACACACTAGATGTATATACATACAGTGAATACTTCCTCTACCCCCCATTATATCACACATCATATAAAATACATTAACTCCATCATGACCAGGCGGTTTTACCGATTACGGTCCTAAAGTCTCCACTGCTGTTTTTACATTTCTGCGCTGTTTGTGTTTAACTCAAAAATTTTCCTCTTACTCAATTATGGAACCCATGCATATTACATACTTTTTTTCTCATCATTAAATGCACTTTCTAAAGATACCATTATTTTCAGCATATCATTTAATTTACTATAAAAAAAATGAAATAGGATGGGGAAACCCGGGGAAACCCCCCCCCCAAAAAAAAACCAGTTTCTTGAACTCTGACCCCCAAAATACACAACCACCAAAAAAAAGACCCCGGCTAAATAGTTTCTAAATTTTGTCTGGAGTTTAAAAATACACAATGTTTACATTATTTTGCATTTTTTAACCCCTGCCCTGCTGATCCATTTCACACTGTGTGCTGAGCTCACTTTGACCATTTGTGTTCATGTTTAAACACGATTTGAAGGCCTGTATTATTATACGACCCAGACGAAAAAAGATTAAACCCACGTGACACTCAAGCTGCCACACATCAAGAGATAGGATGGTCCATTTCCCCCCCCGTATCCCCACTTGGCAGCTAGGGGGTTAATTGCCCAATTGACATTGCGCATATGGCAACAGCATCCGTGGGCGTTGGGCGAGTCCAGAGGCTTGGCTGACATCCAACATGTCAGCCACCTGCAAAAGAAGTCAGTGATCTGGCATGTAAGGGGTTAAAGAGGCATCACTGAAAAGGTCACACTTACCTTTTGCCAGCGATGCCCTTTTTTTTATTCCTGGCCATTCAGGAGGTAGAGGGGGTCCAAAGGGCTCTCCTGGCTGTGCCGGGGGGGGGGGGCTGAAAACGGACTTAGAAACACAGAAAAATGTCGGCAGATAAGAACCTTTCGGCCCATCTAGTCTGCCCAATTACATGGATACTTACCTGGATTTATCTTTTGTTTAGGATAGCCTTATGCCTATCCCATGCCTGCTTAAATTCAATTACTGTTTTGGCCTCTACCACTTCTACTGGAAGGCTGTTCCATGTATCCACCACCCTCTCAATAAAATAATGCTTCCTGATGTTACTTTTAAACCTTTGCCCCTCTAACCTAAGACTATGTCCTCTTGTTTTGCTACTTTGTTTCCTTTTAAATATACTCCCTTCCTCTAACTTCAAGGAAGTCAGACCACCGCGGGGCCCCAGTGAGAGGTAAGCATAGGGAGGGAGGGGGGTTAGAGGACCATGACATACAGGGTACATCCTTGGTCCTTAAGGGACTTTTTTTCAGAGCATACCCTGTACGTCACCGGTCCCTATGGGGTTAAATAATACCTCAAATTGCAAAAAAACAATTGCTGTATTCCGATCCTGGTGTAAACTTAACCGGAGCTGTTGGAAACGTACCAGCTCCATAGACATTAAGAAGGGCCACTACCACTAAAAAATGGTTTATGTTGCGAATATTGTTCCACGTACTGTAGTTTGTTTTTCTCTTGTGTGTTTAGTTAAGAAAATATTTTAGTCTATATGTGTCACTGGCTGCATACATATTTTGATCTTTCATGTTGTAAACTGCCCCACCCACACTGTATCGTTAAATCACTTGATCCTCACTTTGCAGCTTTGGCCATAGAATATATAGGTTGATCACAGGCTCAAATCATTGTATAGTGTGGGATGTATTCAAAGGACATCACCAGGGGGTAGATTAGAAGTCTTTTAAGGCTAGGGTCAGACAAGCGCAGTGTTCATGTCAGTGTTGCCGCACATTTTAACGTCTGTGATAGCAAACAATTATGATCAATAGAGACCCACACACGAAGTACGTCCGCACAGAAGTGCAGACACACAACGGACGTGGCAAACGGACGCAAGTTAGGAAAGAATGTAAAAGCGCTAGAATGGACGTGCGGAGTGCGCCACGTCCGTTTGTGTGTGAGTGATGGAACGTGGTCAGACGGACTGCATTTATACGTCCTGCATTTGACGGACAAAATGTTTTCTCATTTTAATTTATTTTTCCCGCTACATCCGTCAAAAAATACGTCAGTGAAAGAAAATGGACTGTGTGGCCACTACCTTGTTGTCAGTCAGAAAGTACGTCCGTACAAAATGCGCTCGTCTGACCCTAGCCTAAGCCGACGTATTTATGAGCTGAATGAGATACATGTATGTATATTTTGTCGTAACACCAGTTAGGTAATTTTTGCTGCTGGTCCCTTTTCCATGTTTTTGTTTTTAAACCCAAAGGAAAGTATTTGGTGAGTGTTTAGATAAAACCCACCATTTTCCCTGTTGGCTGAGAAGCAGAAAGAGAGTGTACAGCTGCTCAGAGGAGCGGCTTCTGGTTTCATTAGGTAAAACTCACCTTATCAAGAGGTGCCTTGCCGGGGCAGGTGAGCTCATACTTCAATAGCCATGCAAGATAACCAAAACTTCTGTTTCGTTCCACATAGGAGTTGTATAGAAAGGAGCGCAGATGACACTTTTTTCGTTAGGTATCTCATTCAGCTGCCATCTCTTATCTCAACCTCGAGAATAATAGTCTCCTGCGCCTTATCTAAACATTCCCTCCTCCACCTCATTAAATGTTAAATACTGTAAATTAAACAAACAGCTGTCACAAAGTAAAAAAAATATTTCATAGATTTTGGTGAATCTTGCATCATGGACATAATCCTCGAAATGGAAACCGGAGATAAAAAAAAAAAACACTAACTTTATTTTTCCTTTTTACATGCAATTACTTTGAACTGAAAAAAACAGCAGCATGTGTTTTAGAATGAATTTTTACTTTTAATGCACAAGTTATCTAGTTACAACTTATGTAACCCTTTCACGCTTTGCAGTTGGTGCCCGGCAGGAGGGCTTTAACGCCAGCCATAGCATACTAGTACGCTTTGCTAGTCGGCTGCTGCGGCGGGCCCTCCTTCAGTCCACCCACACATTGGAAGCGGGTCATTGTCTGCTGGGGATTGCCTGAACCAGGCCGGAGCACTGACGTCAATGTGCGTACTAGTGGTATAAATGGCTCTAGGAACTTTACAGCTCTATACCAGGGTTGGAATAGAGCTCTATTTGTGTAAACACTTGCTGCAAATCACAATCAAATGTTCTATGTATCAGGATTCCTTTTTCCTTCATAGAGTTGATAGGTTTGAAATCTGTAATATATATATATTACATTACCCATACATACCCGACAAAATGGTCAACGAGTTAACTTTTTAGTTCTCTTTCAGAATATGCAAATAGCCCACAAATAACAAGCACATTTCATTAAACTCCAATTAACATTATAAACATCATGTGGTCACATAGATAATTTAACACTTATTTTTCCAGTTTACGTAGAAGCGTTTATGCATCTGTTCCTTACGCCGATATATGTATATAAATAAAAATGTCACTACTAAAAACCTTCCCTTGGTATAAAATGGTATTTAGAATAAGAAATTAAAAACAAAGAAAAAAAGGAAACATTCCCTTATATATAGAAGGCTTTAATACCAGCATTATGACAGGTGCCATATGATGGTACTAAACGCATTCTATTAAATAGGCACTTCAGAGAAAGTCATCTATTGTATACAAACATGATAACAAGCAGTATAATTGCATGTTTTATGTCACATGTATCAGACGTTCAATATACATACATACAACTCTAATCTGCTAAAAGGTTCTGCAAAACAGCATCCTTCTTGCTGGATATCTATAGGGCAGAATACAAAAGTGGTACAAGTGCCAGCTTGTCAGACCTAGCTGATACCCTATTCATCTAAGCTATCTGGCTCCAAGCTCTCCATGAAGTCGTCCATCACATCAGCAACCTTCTTCTTCTTTTTGGGAGGCCCTGCAAAATGACAATAAGAATAGGCTTGATCAATTCAAGTGCAGGAACATGAGGCATAGATGATAAATTGATGACTGTATGGATGCCGTTTATAAAACCTTTATTTTATAGATCTGCCCCACTGACTCATCCTTCTAGTTACCCAAATTTCATTGTACAGTAAATGTTTGCTATGATAAATCAGAATAGTAAGAGGCCCCATTGAACAGACAATGCTGTTGTATTAATCTGGACGATGCATACTGGAAAAATAACCTGTACGAGGTAGCACATGTTCTAGATTGGAAGCTGACATGTTCTGTGATCAGCTATACCAATATTCCCCAAATCCCTGGAATTATTCCTCACTGCTGCCCTGTGGACTTCTCTCTGGAAGTTCCATCCGTTGAGGATGGAGTAGGAGGCCCTTACTGACTGACATGTTTACAGAATGCAGAAAACTAGTCAATACTAATTAACCTGCTAGAAGACACAGTTGCTGACAGAGAAAGAGAAGGAGGAGGGAAGAGATCCTGCGGGAGGAGGATAATGCCGCCGAATGAGTATGAAAAGGACAAGGAGTGTAAGAAGACCGAGTGGAGAAGGCCGTAGATCGGTTGAGGGAGAGGCAAACATAAAGAAAGGAGGCATGGTGGAATTAAGGGCAAGAAAAAGGAACATAAAAATCTTCATCCTACATTATGGGCATGCAAGTACTTAGATCCAGTTACACAAAACACAAGATCTGCACATCAATAAGAATTGAAGTAGTATACGCTACATAAAAACACTTCATAAACAGACTTCAGCACTTTTTTTGACCCGGATAAAAATGAAAAGTCCAGCCAAGCTAATCAGCAATTGAAATGCACACAACGGGGGACCCATGGTTTCTGCAATTAATCATTTTGGGGGTGACTAAAAGAGATTAAGTTCCACAGGTTTTTCAACAACCTCGTCTTCAATCACCACCTTGGATACTAAGCCCTTGAGTCTTGGTTTTTGTTTCACTTGGCTTTAAGAACTACGGTTTTAAGTGCCATTTACTTTGGATTTTCGCATACAAATACATTTACACATACTCTGTAAATGCGATATCAACTGTAAGAGCCAATTTAATCTTGAGAAGCTGTAATTGCATGGAACCAAACACTTCTGTCTCATCAATGTACAATATGAAGTAGCATTTCTTGGCATTCAACAATGTGTGGGATGCACAATTCACAAAGAGGGAAATAGGTTACATTTGATAGATAAATCACATGATTTGTAATAATGTGTGTATACTTCTTAAGAGAAGACATTAGGTTGGCTTAGGCAGAACCAGCTGTGATGGAGTACGGTGACATTGTGGCAGGCTTATAAAATTCGCAGTATCTTGGCCAGATTGGTTAGCAACGGAAGGGGAAATTGGGTGGTATGGGATTCGCTGGTAGGAATTGTGGGGGTCCTGAACCTCCTTTTCGTAAATATATATATTATAGCGATTCTTCTTTTCTTTTCCACACTTACCTTCCTTTTGGACATTAGTAAAAATTGAAAAACGGGACACATATTCTTGATTGTATATTTGCTTTTTCTGCATTTTATGTGCCGGCGAACACACCCGCGTAAGTCTGACCATTGCCAAAAGTTGAGACTTACACGAATATTAATTTTCATAAAGCCTGCTGCCTCAGTTTTTATGATGGCAATTTGCATATTTTCCAAAATGTTATGAAGAGTGATCAGATGAATTGCAATTAATTGTGAAGTCCCTCTTTACCATAAAAATTAACTTAAATCCAAAGAAATTTCCACTGCATTTCAGCCTTGACACAAAAGGATCAGCTGACATTATGCCAGTGATTTGCTCATTCACACAAGTCAGAGTGTAGATGAGGACAAAGCTGGAGATCACTCTGTCATGCGATTAAGCACCAGATCACTCTGTCACGCAGTTAGAACAACAGACTGGAAGTTTGAAAAGGAGGGTGGTGCTTAAACCATTGTTCATCCTCTGTCAACCACAGTTAGCTGCAAGGAAACACGTGCAGTCATCATTGCTTTGCACAAAAAGGGAATCACAGGCAAGGATATTGTTGCTAGTAAGATTGCACCTGAAGCAATCATTTATCTGATCATCAAGAACTTCAAGGAGAGAGGTTCAGTTGTTGTGAAGAAGGCGTCAGGGCGTCCAAAGAAAGTCCAGCAAACACCAGCACCAGTACTGTCTCCTAAAGTTGATTAAAACTGCAGGATCAGGGCACCACCAGTGCAGAGTTTGCTCAGGAATGGCAGCAGGCAGGTGTGAGTGCATCCGCACACATGGTGAAGCTAAGATTTTTGAAGAATGGCCTGGTGTTAAGAGGGGGCTGCAAAGAAGCCACTTCTCTCCAGGAATAACATCAGGGACAGACGGATATTCTGCAAAAGGTATAGAGATTGGACTGCTGAAGACTGGGGTAAAGTCATTTTTTCCGGATGAGTCAACTGGGGAAAAAAAAGCTTGACCAGGAGAAGAAAAGGTGAGCGCTAGCATCAGTCCTGTGTCATGCCAACAGTAAGCATCCTGAGACCATTCATGTGTGGTGTGGGTTGCTTCTCCGCCAAGGGAGTGGGCTCAGTCACAATTTTGCCTAAGAACAAAGCCATGAACAAAAAAAAAAAAAAAAAAAGTACAAAAACATCCTCCAACCACAACTTCTCCCAACCATCCAAGCAGTTTGGTGAACAATGCCTTTCCCAGCATGATGGAGCACCTTGCCATAAAGGCAAAAGTGATAACCAAGTGGCTCAGGGGACAAAATATCAAAATTTTGGATCCATGGCCAGGAAGCTCCCCAGACCTTAATCCTATTGAAAACGTGTGGTCAACCCTCAAGAGGTGGGTGAACAAAGAAAACCCCACAAATTCTAAACAAACTCCAAGCATTGATTATGCAAGAATGGGCTGCCATCAGTCAGGATGTGGCTCAGAAGTTGAGTGACAGCACGCCAGGGCAACTTGCAGAGATCTTGAATAAGAAGGGTCAAACACTTCAAAATATTAACGATTTGCATAAACTTAATGTAATTGTCAATAAAAGCCTTTGCCACTTACAAAATTCTTGGATTTATACTTCAATATTGTAACATCTGACTAAAAGATCTAAAACCACTGAAGCAGCAGACTTTGTGAAAATTAATATTTGAGTCATTCTCAAAACGTTTTGGCCACGGCTGCTTGTTTGGTTGGAGTGCTCTGAATTTCATATGTTGTATTTTTCTGTCTCAGCACTATTATGAAATAAACATGTTTAGGTTGGGTGCAGCACTCTAATCTATATACAATTATACATTAATATATTTTATTTAAACATTTGTGTATATGTATACATTGTTTACACACAAATACACAAACATAGTCCCTTTATATTTTACATGGGAATGCTGCAGAAAACAAACAAACCACAAAACAGATGTAGAACAGGTGCTTGTGCCAAACTGATACGAGTCTAAGACGGTGAAATAGTCCTCATTTGGAATTCAAGGACTATTGTTTATTAGAATTAAGAATGCAAAAAATAATCTGCCCGGTGAATGTTTAACATACAATATTAAAACATTCCCTCAAATGTTGTGTATTTCACATAGATCTAGAGCAGCACATTATCAGAATACACAAATCAAAGTGATTTTCACATGAGGTTCTCTTTTTTTTTTTTTTTTTGAGCACCAGCAGTGTCCATGTGCACAATGGAAAATGATCCAGCACGGCTGCAGTAAATGTGTCCTGTTCAGGTCCTTCCCAGCTGTTGGTTCCCAGAGGAAGTGTGGGAGTGATGAGCAAGGAGGCGTACAATGGATGGAGTACCACCATAAGCCTCTCATATTGAATGCAAGGATTGTGCAGAGGGTGCCCATAACGCTCACTCAAACACACTAAAAAAGCCAATGGAAAGACAGCGGGGGAAACCTTCAGCGGAATCGCTTTTTCAACCATGTGTTAGGTTCTGGTTTATCATTTAGGAAAGACAAGCAAGGTTATTCAGAGAGCAGTGAAAAGCAGGAGAATGAATGGAGAACTGAAAATTATAGGTTAAAATAAAATTCTCCCATTTATCACACTTTCCGAATTGGCTATTTTGACCTAGAATTTTCAGTTCTCCAGTCATTCTCCTGCTTTTCACCGCTCTCTGAATAACCCTGAAAGTCTATTGTTTTAAACATTTCACTCCCGATAAGATTTTCCAAATACAACCCTTTAAAAAAAAAAAAAAATTAATCTTTTTAACCTCCCTGGCGGTCTAATTATTTCAAAAATGTGTGTCTAAAAGCGTTAAAAAATTTTTGGAAAGGAAATGTGTTGTTTTACATAGTAAGCCTGTATTCTGTAGGAATAACTCACTGAAATCTGTGCAGGCAACAGTCTAGTAAACACACGCAGTCAGAGAAGGTTTGAAACACAAAGTAATTTATTATCCCAAAAATAATGGAAATAAATTGTATTCAATAATATAAATCAAACCAAAAACATGCCTCTTTCCTCTGGGTGCTGGGATTCCTGTCCAGATGTACACCTTTGCCAATGAAATACAGGACACGGGGGTACCAAAAAAAAGTGTATTTATTCTCAAAGCAGCTTTACAGCAATAAAAGGCAAATAAAAATAATTTCTAAAATGTAATAAGGCTAAGCAATACAAGTTTCGCTGGTGGATCTGGGCAAGCACCAGCGAAACTTTTATTGCAAAGTCTTATTACATCTTAGAAATTATTTTTATCTGCCTTTTATTTCTGTAAAGCTGCTTTGAGAATACTCTTTTTTTGGTACCCCCGTGTCCTGTATATTTCATTGGCAAAGGAGTGTACATCTGAACAAGAGTCCCAGCACCCAAAAAGTTTATTTTACAGTAATATTTTTTTTTTTTTTTTTTTTACAGTTTTTCAAATTTGCCGCCTGGTCCCGCCCCCCTGCGTCGTGAGACTCGCAGGGAGCGAAACCAGGAAGCAAAGTCGCCGGCTGCCGCGATCACACTGCGGTGAAGGCGAGGGAGCGAAGGATGCGGTGAGTATGCATCCAGCCCGTGTGTGACTCGGGGTTACCGTTCGCGGTAACGAAATACCGCCAAGGCAGGTTAATAACCAAAACTGCTTAAGGATTATGCCTACTAATGTTATCCTTTATTATTAATTAAAGAAGAATAAAATTAAGGAAGACATGAATTGGAGCAGGGAGCGACAAGAAGCAAATGAAAAGTCTGCACCCATACAAATAGGTAAAGTAACTCTGGGCATTGAATGCTGTCTGGAGACAAAGAAACATTGTGGGTCTTTGAAGTGAGCATTTAATCGGTTACTTTAATTTTAGAGTAAAAGAGACCTTGGTAGAAAGTAGAACTCTGTAAGGGACTAGTCACAAAGTACCGATATTATACACAATTTCGGTGCTTTGCGATTCATTGCGCTGCATTTTGACAACTCCATTTTGCTGAAAAAACAGTGATTTCCCTATTTAGAGAATGGTCAACATATTTTGCCAAAAATTAAGTCACATAAGCAGTTATTGGACATCGGCGGAAATTGCCAAACTGCACCGAATTGGCATTGGCGAATTCCAACAAACGGGAGGAAAAAAAAAAATGGAACTCTTTTCTCCTAATAGGTGTTTAAACCAATAAAAATTAAAAAAAGGTGTCTAAATAATAAAAATGGTGCACCAAAATAAGTAATTTTTTAAAAAGGTCTGTTACAGAATTAAAAAAAAAAAACACTTATTAACCAAATTGGGAAACAAACATTTTGTCTAAGAATAAGCAAAAAGGTCTTCTAGAATTCAAATAAAAAGGCTTTTGAAAAGAATAAACTGTATAAATTATATGTTTTTACATTGAATCCTATGGGATACGCCTGGTTTAACCTGTCAAACTGAAACACCGAAAATCAGGGCATTTCTGTGTTCTGGGAATAGAAGACACAGTTTATGGGGCAATTTTGGTGCCGCAGAACGCTGCCGAATTGCACCGTATTTTGCTGTTAATTCGCCAGTATTTGGCAATTTGCCCTATAATTGCGCCGAATGGTGCTATTCGGAGGTTAGTGAATAACCCCTTAAATAAAAAATGCACTGGAGAATAGAGTAACAAAATGTAGGTGGCAGAGAGACAGTGATGTAGGTTAAGAGTTCATCTTCGCCCTTGTAAATATACAGGGTAATTCAAAGAGAATCGAAAAGTCACCGCACATTCGGTGACTTTTCGCTCTCTTCCAATTCAGCTTGTTTTGCCGATCCCCTTTCGGTGACCCTGCGGTGTATTCAGCAAGCACCACAGGGTCCCCGAATTGCAGGAAAAGGCTGCCGCAAACCTGCCGAAAACTAACCGCAAAACCCACCGAATGCACACCGAAAACACGCAAAAACATCTGGATTAACCTGCCGAAAAATGCCGGAAAAACCGAGGAGCCGATCACACGCAGCGAAGCCGCCGGAAAAAATTAGAAAAACCGTTTGCTTGAATGTTTGAAAAGTGAAATGCTGTTTGCAAAGAAACTACGGAGCTAAAATATCTGAAATTAACATATGAGATCCAATGAATGATAATAAAAAGGGCTGTTACAGAAAAAATAAGTAAACTTAAAAAAAAAATTGAAGAGAAATGCTTAAAATATCCTAAAAAAAATCTATAAAGAGACTCCTTACTGTAGAATTTTATAATGAACGGTTTATTAGATATTGAATTAAAACGGGAATATTTTTAACATTGAAGCCTATGGGATTCGCATGAATAAACCTGTCGAATGAAACCACCGAATGGCAGGGCAATTCGTGAACCTTTCACTGCTGGTTTGTGTTCTCTGAATAGCCAAAGCAGTGCTTTTTTATGGGGATTCACTGCCCTCGAACAGGCACCGAATGTGCAGGCAGTTCGCCAGGATTTGGCAAATTGCCTGCTCTCTGGATAGCCGAATGGCCAAGAAAGGTAACCGAACGCTGATTTTCAGCGTTTGGTTACCTCTCTCCAGCCATTCGGATCTCTTTGGATAACCCCGATAGTATATATTATGCCGACAGCACTCAGGGTCGTTTCCTAAAATCCAATTTATAAGTGATCCACAAAAAAAACCAAAAAAAACACATTATGAAAAGACCCTGAAGGCTGGCATCAGTATATATTTTACATGCTGATGACCAATTGCTGAGCACAGGGCAAACCTTGGACACTGAACCAAGAGTACAGGATCTCCCAGCAACACACACAGTTGTGTTCAAAATTATTCAACCCCAATGAAATTGAGTGTTTTGGCCAGTTTGACATTGATTTTGATTAGTCATCTTGCTTACAATTAAATCAAAGAGGCACGTGTAGGTCAGACAAATATAACATAACATTTATAATGAAATAACCACAAATGTCTTTTCTGTGCTCACATCATTATCAGTTTTATTCAACCCCCAAGTGACATTCAATCTTAGTACTAGTACAACATCCTTTTACAGTTATAACAGCTTTTAAACGTGAAGCATAGCTTGACACAAGTGTCTTGCAGCGATCTACGGGTATCTTCGCCCATTCGTCATGGGCAAAAGCCTCCAGTTCAGTCACATTCTGAGGCTTGCGCACTGCAACTGCTTTCTTTAAGTCCCACCAGAGGTTCTCAATCGGATTTAAGTCAGGTGACTGCGATGGCCACTCCAAAATGTTCCAGCCTTTAATCTGCAACCATGCTCTAGTGGACTTGGAGGTATGCTTGGGATCATTGTCCTGTTGAAAGGTCCAACGTCTCCCAAGCATCAGGTTTGTGACGGACTGCATCACATTGTCATCCAATATCTCTGGTACTGAAGAGAATTCATGGTACCTTGCACACGCTGAAGCTTCCCTGTACCTGCAGAAGCAAAACAGCCCCAAAGCATGATTGACCCCCCGCCATGCTTCACAGTAGGCAAGGTGTTCTTTTCTTCATAGTCCTTTTTCTTCCTCCTTCAAAAACAGTTCTAATTTTGTTTCATCAGTACACATAACACTATCCCAAAACTTCTGTGGGAAGGTTCAATACCTGATTGAAAACACTTGAATGAACCTCTGTTCTTCAGAGTGGTAGTCTTTAAGGGGTTGAATAATTGTGTCAATGAAGAATTCACAAAAGAAACATTTACTACTGTATTACAAAACCAATTGATGTCATTTTAGTTGCATATGGTTCTTTAAAAAGTCCTTGTAGGATTTCATTCTGAATACAATTACAAATGTACACTAAATTCCCTAAAACCCTTTACAGCATTGGGGGTTGAATAATTTTGAACACAACTGTATATAAAAAGGGCGGTATGTATGCGTGTATTTGCATCTATCCAAAACTAAACGTGTGCATACACAAGGTACCGACCTGCACACTGTATACACACAAACACCTAAACACTAATCCGGTCTTGCATAACAGATGTAAATAGACCAAACATTTGCAGTACAAAGGATAAGCACTCAAACATTTTGTTTTGTATTACCTAAACACAAAATATAGGGAATTTCACGGTCGCTGAATTGCACGCTAATTTGCTGGCAATTCACCAGTATTTGGCGAATTGTCAGCTTTCCGAATAGCCAAATTGCCACGAAATTGAACCGTATGGTGAAATTTGGTGGCAAATTTGGCTCTCTTTGAATAACCCCTCAACTTCTAATATGGGACTGAAAAATGTATGTTTGCTTGAATAAGAAAACAATTTGTATGAATGAGCCTTTCTGAAAGACATGTATATAATATGGGGAGATGATACACAGGTTTGCATATGTGTTTTAAACGCACTGAAACAACACTAGCAATCCTTTTCATTCTCACTTACCGTGGTAATTCTCGGCAGTTTTCTTTCTCAGAGCCTCTAGACTTTCCTCAGCTTCTGCCCACTCAAGGACAAGCCTGCGTCCATACAAATGGGTACTGTGGCATAAGGCATTGAACGCCCTCTGAGGAGGGGAAAAGAATTTAATTAGTCCAAACAAGCTTTAACAACTAAAATTATACAGAAAATAAAAGATATACCAGCTAAGCTGATACAAAAGTGATGTACAATTACAGTGTTACCATATACATCCAATATTTTAGAACTTGTATGCAGCTAATTGATTGGCTCAAGTAATTTTTCTATTTTTTAAGTAAGTAGAAGAGGAATTCTATGGAAATAGTGATGGGGTGAGGTTCACAACTTCTATAGTTTCCTGCTACAGGATTCCCTTTGTGAGAATCCCTTTACTCAGATGACACTAAAGGTTACAGGGTTTTATATTTTAAAGAGTCACAATGTACTGTTAAACTGGCACAGTTTTAATGCTATTACACAAGCAGACTATACCCTCCAGGTGCGCTAATCTCCAGCCTTTCACGAGAGATGCTCACATTCCTCCCAGAAATATAGATGGATCTCCAGGTTATATTAAATGGCGTCATACAATTTCTTCACCCCCCCCCCCTTCACAGATGTAACAATGCTTGAGATCTGTATGCCACTATAGAAAGGCCCTAGAGCAGTGTTTCTCAACTCCAGTCCCCAGGACCCCCTAACAGGCCAGGTTTTCCAGATATTTGAAGCGCAGCACAGGTGATAGGTTTTGCTGCTCACTGATTCAATCTGTATTTCCCCAAGGTGATCCTTAAAATCTGACCTGTTAGAGGGCCGTGAGGACTGGAGTTGAGAAACACTGCCGTAGAGAACATTATGAAAGTGACCTTCTACTAAACACTACCAAGTACCGGCTGGGTGGAGTAGAGGTAACATCACTGCTCTGCATGGAGAGAGCCTGTGGAGTCATGGGTTCGATCCCAACGAGCACCTCTCCAGTAAGTGTCCTTGGGCAAGACACCTAACGGTACGTACTCGCCATCCAGGACATACTTGAAAACGGGAGAAATCTCAATGTATCCTTCCTGGTAAAATACTTTCTCCAAGTAGAAAGTGGCTCTCTGTGATGTAAGAATTTTATTTATTTATAAAGGATTTTACCAGGAAGGATACTCTGAGATTTCTCTCGTTTTCAAGTATGTCCTGGGTTCGAGAACATCGAGTGGTTACAGAAATGCAAAATAGTAAAATGCAAGAAATTAACACAAAACCAAATATACAGATTAACAGAAAATAAATATGTAGGCAATAAAGTCATTATGTTACATGTTTACAGGTGCATTCTGTATCGAGGTATGTTAATCGGGAGCTCTTAAGGGACTTTAGACTGGGGGAAGATTTGATGGAGTCTGGGAGGTTATTCCATATATGCGGTGCTCTGTAGGAAAATGAGGATCGAGCCACTTTCTTTTTGTATTGCGGTATTGCAAGTAAGGTGCTGGTCCTGGTTCTGAGGTTATAGGATGAGGGAACTGCTAGGGGAAGCAGCCTATTCAGGTAGGGTGGTAGCTTCCCAGAAAAGCTCTTAAACACCAGGTTGGAAAGGTGAAGGGTGCATCTAGATTCCAGCGATGGCCAGTTTAGCTCTTTTAACATGTCACAATGGTGGGTCATGTAGTTTCATTGTAGCACAAAGCGGCAGAATGAGTTATACAATGTAGTAAGATTCTGGAGGTGTTTGTGGGGCGGCTGCATACACTACATCTCCGTATTCAATGGCTGGCATATGCATTTGTTGTACAATCTGCTTTCTTACCGCGGGGCTCAGGCAGGATTTGTTTCTGTACAGGGCACCTAGTTTGGGGTAAAGTTTAGATGAGAGTTTTTCAATGTGGGGGCCAAAAGATAGATTTGGGTCTAACCACATACCTAGATATTTGAGAGAAGTGACTGTGGTCAGCGTGTCATTTGATCTTGTCCTCACACATAGATAGGGTGTTTGCAATTTGTGTAGTTTAGGTGCGGTTCCAAAGAGCATTGTAACAGTTTTGTCAGTATTTAGAAAAAGTTTATCTGCGATACACATTTCTACCCCTGTGAATTGTTCTTGCAGCACAGCCTCCAGCTGCGGGAGATTTGGTTGGCTGGTATAGATTACAGTGTCGTCTGCGTACATGTGTACAGTTGAGGCTTTGCAGACATTGGGCAGATCATTTATGAATATTGTGAATAGCAGGGGGCCGAGTATCGAGCCTTGGGGTACACCGTACGTGACTGGGAGGGGAAGGGAAGTGCTGTCAGAAATGGACACATTGAAAGGTTATTCAGAAAGCAGATATTTCAGTGAAGTTTCGGTGCACTTCGACAATTCCAGTTCGCCGACCCTGCGATGAACTCAATATTCACTGCACGGCCCCCAAAACGTGGAGTCTCCAAGCAGACCGCCAAACCCTAGTCCTCAGTGTTTGGGCACTGAACTGCCGAAAAAAAATGAAAAAAAAAAAAAATATTCTTTACAAGGGTCTTTAAAACAAAAATGCATGAAAATGTGTGGGGGGAATTTTTTTTTAAAAAAAGTAGTATGGAAAAAAAATAATAAAACGGTTACGGAATTAAAAAAAAAAAAACGCAAAATCGGCAATCAAAAATCTCACCAAAAATTAAAAAGGATAATGGGACAATTTCGCTGCAACCGAAAATCGCCGATCTGCAGCAAACTGCACTGTATTTTGCCTTCAATTTGCCACTATTTGGCAAATTGTCAGCTTTCTGAATAGACGAACTGCCACGTAATTGGACCGTACGGTGAAATTCATAACCTTTTTGATGTTTTCCCTCGTCTTTTCCATTTCTTCCTCTGAGCACAGTTAAATATTCCGGAAGCCATGCATCACAAAATCGCTTTCCTTTGAACTATGCCAAATTCCAATTTACCCTTTATTTTTCCACACTGACCTTTTTTAGACGGTCACCACCACTCTTAAACCATACCATCACCTACTGTGATGCCCAACCTATGTACTGCTCTCCTACATTGTCTCTATTTTTTTACTACTGTCTCACCATCTTCTGGTTTTCATTCCACATTTCAAACAAAATGTGTAACCCAAAACACAGTGCTTTTTTATAGAAAAAAAGTTGGGGGTATTCACCATGACACGTCTTTATGTGCCAGGCAGGGAGCAGCCAATGAAAAGATGTTGCATGCAGCCAATGAATAGAGCCAGGGCCTGGATATACAAGGATAAAATGCTGCCCCCCCCACCTATTCCCACAAAAACACACCCATACTTATAACAGACCTTCACAGCAATAAAACGCATGGTCATACACATCGCACATTACTGTATCACACAGCTCCACAGCAATTTAACTCAATCAGGGTTATTCAGAGTGAGGTAAACACCTTGAGAGTTGGCAGGAGAAGGAACACTCTAGACCAAATAGCTAATTTGGAAAGTGAGATAAATGGGCGAATTTTTCTGGTTTGACTATTTTGACCTAGAATTATCAATTCTCCAGTCATTCAAGGTTTTCACCTCTCTCTGAATAGGCCCGATAGTAATGTGTGGTGTGTATGAGCGTTTCACACAGCTCCATAGTGCAGCATCTTTACAATTGAAAAGTGAACAATAGTGCTGCATTAGAAGAAGAAAAAGAATTTACTTTTACATAGAACCTGGTCATGTTTGGTATCATTGGAAAGGCCATGCTCTGGTTTTTCCACTTATTCCTCATATCAACCTCTAGCTTCTAAGGATCCAGAGATACGGGGGCCCAAATGACCCAAAACATTGCTCCTCAGTAGGCAATTTCCTGCCCAGCCAGGGGAAGTCCCACTTCTGATGTCCTCACGCCTATGCGCGATGATGTCAGTGGGTGGGAGTAGGTCTCGCAGGTTGGGCAGACATCCAAAATGTCAGCCCAGTGCGGGAAAAGTCTGTGATCAATGCCAACCCGCGGAATTACGACGATGGGTTGATGACATCCTCCACATCCTACCAGACGAGTGTCAGCCCTGTAGACAGTCGCAGCTACTGAGTAAAAGAATCTCTACCAAAACATACCACCTACACCAGTATTTCCTACCCTAGTCCTCCGGTACCGCCAACAGACCAGGTTTTCCAGATATCTGAATCACAGCATAGGTGATATGATTTGCTGCTCAGTGATTGCAGGATTCAGTCTGCATTTCCCCAAGGGAATCCTCAATACCTGACCTGTTAGGGGTACTTGAGGACCAGGGTTGAGAACCACTGCGCTACACAAAAAATGTGGCATTATCCTGCTTTCTTATTTTTCTGGGTATCAAGGCATGAGGCAATATTAACCTCTGGTGGTCTAATTGAGCAGACACTTCAAAGAAGTTGACTAACAAAGAAACTGACATATCTGTCAAAACAAGTGAAAATCAACCAGTCCAGACAACACAAGGATTATCAACTAAACATTAGGGGAAAAAATCCCGTCAATAATCCTTTAGTCTCATAGATTGTACATCAATCTTTCTCAACTTTTGTGGAAAAATGATGGAGGGACCTGTAAGACACCTTTTAGATAAATACAGCAATGTTTGAGATCGGTTATCTAAAAAGTGACAATTTTCCCATTGCTGCATAAATCAAACCAATGATAGAACATCCTGTTTTTAAGCATCACAGATATACTGGTTGAGTATCTTTTAAATTAAATATTCCAAAACCCGAAAAGGTTTTAGAGCACAACCTATGACGCAAAAAGAGGAAAATTTCCACACCTACCCTTATGTGACCAGGCAAAATGTCTATTAAAAATATTTTTCAGTCTAGGTCTATACAAAACAAATTATTTTCATGGATGCAATTTTGTATGGGACCATTATTATATGTTAAAATGTCCCAACATCCTAAATAAATTCTGATCCAAAGCATTTTGGATAAGAGATACCCAAACTCGTAACAACAACAGCTTCTCCTTCACTTGCATTGTTTCCTGAATGGAACTTAAATGGTATGAAGTGAATGAGATCCTTTATTCAGCCATCATCTTTTGTCTAAATTGTTTTGAGTGCATCTTTAGGTACACCTAAAACCTCTTAAGTTGTTTCTGTCGGCAAAACGCATTGTCTTGAAATCTAGAACAGTTATGGTTTCAGCATATTGTGCTCATGTTTCTTGTTTACTCCTATTTTTACATTTTACCTTTTGATGGGTTTGCGTCATATGTACTATTTTGATCCTCACTATATTGTGGATAATTTACAAAGGAAAGGTGTATTTCTGCCTAAAATATTTATACCTGAGGAATTTAAATACATTTTCAAATGCTTTATCAATCCCTTAGTCCTAGGATTTCCTCCCACTCTGTAGTACATTGATAGACAATAGACAGGGTGTCTGCTTTAGATGAATGTGTGGTGTGGGAGCATGTGCAACCGAATCATTGGTCAGTTTTTTTTCAGCGAGACATCAATTACTAGAAATTAGAGATGTGCATTCGTTTCCGAAAAATTCGGAATTTGTAACTAAATTTGATAACGAATCGATACGAATTCGAAACTAAATATAACGAATTTATTTTGTTTTGAATAATTGATATCAACTATCAAAGTTCATTTCAAATATCAAATTGATATCAACTATTGAATTGATCTTAACTTACAAGTAATAGTCAACAAAGGACTTTATGAAACAAATTAATTTTGTTTCACTGTTTAATTTGACTCAAATACTAAATCTGTGACACAGCTTAAAATTTAACCATAGCTTTTCTTTTAACAGCACAATTTGATTAATTGGGGTTTTATTTAGTGATCCAAAATTCGAATTGATAAACTATCGAATTGATATATGAAATTCGATAATGTCAAATCGATCCAAAACTAAAAACGAAACAGGTTACGAAATTCCGAAAACAAAACTATTTAAAAACGTAACGAAGCTAAACTAAACAAATTTTTCAGCCATGCACATCCCTACTAGAAATGTTTGCCTTGACCTTTTTTTGACGGAATATGTGGCACCACAACTACATGACCTTCAACCAACCATCATTTTCCAGCACCACCACATTTGGGACTGCATGTTCGTGGGTTCGTAAATGAAACCTTTCCAGACCGGTGGATTGGAAGGGATGGCCCAATTCCCTGGCCACCTCGTTCACCAGATATCACTCCCCTTCAACCTCTTTCTTTGGGGTTATGTTAAAGATAGTGTATCGAACAAAGGTATGGGACATCACTAATCTGAAGCAGAGGATCACTGATGCCATTGCCACCATTGATGAGCGTATGCTACAGCGAACGTGCCAAGAAATCGAGTACCGTCTTGATGTGCTTCGTGCAAATAATCGTGCCCATATAGAGGTGTATTAAATGAGGCAAAAAAAACTTAAATATATACGTCTCATTTTGTAATAATTTTCACTTTTCTGTCTTGTAATACATTTTTGAAGTTGTAGAGACTTGGACTCCCTGTATAATATAAACCAGAGGTGTCATGTTGACTCCACTTGTCAAGTATTTACGTTCTGGATGTAAAGTTGTTGTACTGTTTAATCTGCATATTGAAAACCAGCTACAATTCTTTTTTTTTTGTACATCTCCTTTTCTGCTTTACCTCAGGGATCTGAAACATGTCTTAAAAAAAAAGAAAGAAAAGAAAGCACAGATCTGTCTCATCAAGCAGTTTTTCTTCCCTGCCAAACTCTCTCTGTCCCCGATTCCCTGGGACCTACACGTAAAAGCTTTCCTCTTTCACTAGGTCAGACAGGTTGCTTGCACTTGCGGGAGATGGGATAACAGCTAGACAAGAAAAAAAGGAGGCCAAGTCGAGAGACAGTCTGAGTCAAATATTATGAGAAGTGAGAAAGTAAGAGGCTGTAATTGGAAGATCTCGTGCAACATAAATAGCATCTAAACATCACCCCCCTGCGCCTGTTTATTTACACAGATGCATCACTTGTTAATTGGGAAACAGGCAGTGTGAAAACAGCTATTTAAGAGGGGGGAGGATGAGAACAGGATACCCATGTTTGGAGAAAAATTGAAGAGTGGGAGGAACAAATTGCTTAAGGCAGAATATATCTTAAAAATGGCAGATAGTGGGATAACATGTACTTTACTTCTACAGGTACACCCAGGGTGAAATGGAACATGTATCATGATGGGCACACTGTTATTTTAATTGGAGAGGATAAAAGGCTGTTTCGAGAATCTGGAGGTAGCAATGTAAAGGGAAAGAGAAAGGTTGCGGGGTTAAGAACAATTTTGAGAAAAGCAGAAAGGAAGAGTACAGATGGGAAGATACATCTTTAAACAATCCCTATGTGGTTTAAACAGGTGGCATCCATTAGAAATGCCCACTATGCCAGCAGTCAAGCTACTACTCTTAACTCTAGCCACCTGTCTAATGTGAATCACAGTTTGCAGGCGGACTTGCAAAAAAAAAAAAATAATAAATAAAAAAAAAAATACAGAAGCATTGTAAGGGAGATCATTAGCACTGCAAATAAAGGAAATATAAAGCAGATATTCGATGGTGCAGAGCTCATTTTGATCACTGCTTCCAAAAGCTGTATGTATTCATGTTTCTTTGCAGAGCCTTTACTTATTTTCCCTCCCCCCCCCCCCGATGGATTCGGCAGATTCAAAATTATACATACAATGATTGCTAGGTTTGTCATGTCACGTCAAGAGGCTGCAAATGTCAAAAAAAAGTTCAAAATTTTAATTCAGATTTCATTAATTTACATTATGTAAATGTATATTTCCAATCTTTATCAACCAAACCATTTTTATTATATATTCTATTACCTACACTTTTAAAAACTGACAGAAATGGAGAAAACGAGTTTTACTTTGAAAAAATAAAGCCAGTTATTTTAAAAAAAAAAAAAAGTACACAAAATAAAACTAAACAAGGGTAATAAATTTTGTCTGCATTTTCTACTTTATATCTATAATCAAATATTGTGATTTTAAGACGAGGGGATTCTTTGACAAATTTACTTGACAGTGCATAGTTTCAGTTTTTCTTTCTAGATTATATAAGTCTGAAACAACTAAATTAATTGACAACTAATAGACAACAGTTGTCAACGATTTTCATTATTATCGATTAATCGGTTTGTTGATTAGTCAGTCTGCACACGGTATTTGTTTAAAGTCAGACTACGTTAAACTTAAATAACTTCAGACACTATTTCTGAGCTGATCGGAGAAGCTGTGCCAGTGCCTTACTACAGAGGATTTAGTTCTAGGCTTATGTACCTGGATGTAAGAAGTTTGTTGTTTCTTTAGTTTACAACAGTTGCAGAGCCATCACATTGACTAGGGGTACTGCCACTGAGGACCAGTACCACCAGTGTTTTAGCCCTCTTTGTATTTCAAGTCCAGTAACACCCCCCCCCCCCACCCCCAGCCTTCCACTCTCTGATCCAGGGCTGCCATCCCTCCCTCCAGTCCATTCCTTGCCCTATCGCACTCCCTTCCCTCAACGCTGGCGAGGCGTACGGGTATGACACACATCATACCAAATACAGAGTACACTCAACGCAGAAATACATCTAAATAGTTTAAAAACACCCAACTTTGCTTAAAAAAGATGGGGGTTTAGTTTCAAGATGTCATCACATCATATGTAAGCCTACCACAAACTTCATTGTACTCTATTTGGAAGGTCCCTACCTATGGAAACCTGAAGTCTGCCCTCAGGAGATTATCATTATTGGAAAGAACAGATCTAGATCATCAAGCCAGGTCTTTTGTGTGTATCTGTCTTCGTAAAAATAGATTTGAGGAGATCTAATAGATCTCTTCCCCATATCCTGGTGAGTGCTGCTTGTGTTGAGGGTTTTAGAACACTTACACAATGATATTCAGCTGGATTCCATTGGTATGACTGGCGAAAACCCGATTTGGACGGTAACTAAATGTGGCAGCTGTGCAACAAGATGTCACCCATAATGCCAGCGACAATGTGCACATTTTCCAGGATTCCTTCCCACTTAAGGCTGCGACACACTACTCGCATTTGCATGCATGGAGGTGGCATTTACTGAACTTCCACCAATCAGGTCGCTTGTATGATCAATGCGTATATTCATGCTGTGACGTGTCGATTCCTATTCAACTGACTGGAAGTTGCTCAGTATTTTCATCATTCGACACTCCGCTACACAACCTGACACTGAGCACGGCAGATGAAAAATTAATGATACACTGAGCGCGCACTGCCACTTCCTTACTCTGCGCGTTGCGTCATGCTCAGTGTGTCACATCCTTTAAGCAGTTACTTAGAAGATCTGGTATTTTTCAAAAAAAGAGGTCTCGGGGGCTTCTAGACATTTAAATAAGAGTAACAGGTTCTACAAAACCCACCCCTTCTCTGCAGTGTAAAATTCAGCTGTGTTACATACCAGATGGCGCATTGTGTACTTCTACCTGTGTCATCTCCCCCTTACTCCACTTACACCCAAGGTAAGAAATAAGGTAAGAACTTGCCATTGTTTACATTATAGGCGAAAATCGTACAATGCACTGCATCATCACTTCCTTTTTTTATTTTCAATTTTACTTATTTTTACATATTTGGTATCGCTGGAAAGGGCAGCCAATGACATTTCCATGATACCTTCCTCAACTAAATTCTCCACAGCTCTACTGGAGTAAGAGGATTTCCTGAGGTCAGCATTTTCCAAGGATACCCCAGACCTTCCCTCCAATATCCTGACAGTCAGCAGGCCGATCCAACATAGGAGATGCAGAAGATCACCAGGGGGTGATCTAAAGGCAAGTATCATGGAGTGAGCACGAGTCAAATTTTCCACACCATGGACAGAAACTTATGGACAAGTTCCACGTGATTTTTGTGGGGATGGGGCAAATAATTAAGAAGGGTAAAGGTCAGGTTGGGCATGTTTTGCTCCGTTACACCTCAATTCCGAGCCTTCATAAAGGCTATTTAGTGTACCAGGTATGTAAAATAGTGATGGTGTTTTCCTCACCTTTGCATCTTGCTTGGTGACAAAGTCCACAAAGCCAAACCCACGGTGATTCCCAGTGCCAGCCATTTTCTTTGGCAGGCGTACAGTCTTCAGCTCTCCAAAAGTGCTATGTAACAACAAAAAACAAATTGATACACTGTTTCCATACTATGTCATCTGTGATAATTATGGGATCATGTCTATACATAAATACCACACTGATCTCACCAGTTTTAAATTTACGGCTTCCTACAACTGTGGTATTCACTATCGCAATTCGATTCAGGCCTTCTCATTTCCTTTAAGAAGAGTCTTTTCTGGATATCCAGCGCTTCTGCTTATCATTCCTAACTTGGTGTCATTCTACTCTAAGAGCTCAGAAACTAATGGCTATGTGCTTGGCATACCTGCTCCAGTGCAACAGAAACATTTACATTTCTAGATCTAGATAAACCTTTACAAATAAAACCAGAAGCCAACTTACACAAAAGCTTTATTATACTAAGCCAAAAAAGACCCCTAAAAATAGGTGACAGCATGCAGTGGTTTGGCCAGCTGCCCCTGAAACAAACTCTATGGCTATTTAAAATGTTGGAGTGAATGGTAATCCTGTTACTTGGAAATACCAGATCGAATGTGAAATGCATTAAATCCACAACGGAATGTTTTGCCAAATAGAAAACTAATCTGTGCCGACAACATTAAATCTTTAAGACCCTGGTGTACATATCTTTTCTCATCCCAACACTCCAACTGGCCAGACACCCCCTCATCTAAAAATTGTCAGAAAGCGCGTCTGGGTCAAGCAATATGTCTTCACTGCACACCAAGGATGCCGAGAACAACAGGACATCCAAGCGTGAAACGCTGTAGTGTTGCCAAACACTGACATTAAAAAGGTACAAGGTCAGGCAATGTCACACTTAGGGGGTGGGTACACGTTTACAAGTGGCATTACATAATCACACATATGTTGTGTATGCTTCAGTGTGAATATAAGTCACAAAATCATGAAGTGGGTAACGCTAAACGCAGCATGATACATCAGCTGGAATTCATTACATGCTACCTTGCAGCAGAAATCCAGTAATGTGTACACCACTGTGCTCTAAAGTGCAAGAGCGCCCCCTGTTGCTTTCAGCTGGTTACAGCAAACATCAGTGGGAACGAATGCAAGCTGAAAGGATGCAACCCTCACCTGAACAATTCTCGGATCTCACGAACTGTAGCCTGGAACGGGACATTCCGTACGAGAATCTTAGAGCTTTGCTGCTTCTTCGAAACCTGCTTTTTGCGCTTTGTTGTCTTTTCCGGTCTGGAGAAAGGGAAAACATTTTTCACTAGTTCTTGACCCTTGGCTTTGTTCATCAGAATTGTTCTTCAATACCTGACTACCACTCCTATCCCAGACCGTTGGAGACCTCTGCGACTCCAGACTGCATATTGTTATTTATAGTGCATGTGAAAGATTATATGTGATGCACAATTTATATAGATCCACAAAAGAAAAAAATTTAAATATATCAGTGTAATCTTAAATCAACCAGCTCAGAAACAAATACGAATTAAAAATACGTTTCTGGACTTGCTGGTTTTAACAGGGGCCCCTGAACAACCAATACTTTAAATATTGCATAGACTATGGCTAAATCTGAGCTGTGAATAAATGAAGAGTACTTTAAGGAATTTGGAAGGATCCAAAAAAACGAACAGGTCTATTCACTAAAGGTGAAACTCAGGAGAATTGGCAAGAGAAAAGAACAATCTAGACCAAATAGAGGATTTGGAAGGGAAGATAAATGAGAGAATTTTTCTAGTTTGGCTATTTTGACCTAGAATTTTCACTTCTGCCAATTCTCCTGCGTTTCATAGTGACCAGCAAATCAGTTTAGGAATGGCGTAGTTTACCTATAATACTTGAAGCAGGTAAAAGGAGATCTTAAATGCTTTCAAGTCTATAGCACAGCTATTTAGATCGCCCACTTGCTGACAGGCACTGTTGAGAACACAAAGCTGCAGTAATGAACAAATGGTCCAGCACTCCTATATTCAGTGCAAATAAAAAGCAACGTTTTGACTACTTAACAGTCTTTATCAACATTTTTATTTGAATGGTTTGGCTGTTTACGGAGCTAACCAATAAAAACATTCAGGGTTATTCAAAGAGAGCCGAATTGTGGCCAAAAGGTAACCGAACAGTGAAATTCAGTGTACGGTTACCGTTCCTGGCCATTCGGATATGCAGAGAGCAGGCAGTACGCCAAATTTTGGCGCATTGCCTGCAAAAACAGTGCCTGTCCGTTGCCTGTTCGACGGCAGTGAAATCTTTATAGAGCAGCAATGCTTCATCTATTCAGAGAACACAAACCAGCAGTGAAAAGTTGACGAATTTCCCTGCTGTTTGGTGGTTTCATGCGACAGGTTTATTCAGGAGAATCCCATAGGCTTCAATGTTAAAAATATTCCCGTTTTAATTCAATATCTAATAAACCAGGCCTCAAAATTTCCACTCGCCTACTCGCATTTGGCGAGTGGAAATTACATGAGGGCAAGTGGAAATGCAGATGCAGGACAGGATAAGGGTTAGGTGGGGCAACTAGTGGCGAGTAACTCTTAAGGCCTGGCTAGTAGCTTGGGACTTGAAATTTTGAGCCCTGTAATAAACCGTTGATTAGAATATTCTGCAGTAAAAAGTTTCTTTATGTATAGATTTTTTAGGATCTTTTAGGCATTTTTCGCAAACAAATTTCCTTTTTTTTAAAATCTTTTTTCTGTAACAGCCCTTTTTATTATCATTTATTGGATCTTATCTGTAAATTTCAGACATTTTTGTTCAGTTCCTTTGCAAACAGCGTTTCACTTTTCAAACATTCGAGCATACGGTTTATTTTTTACTCCATTCGTCTGTTGGTGAAGTTTTTTTCTGGCAGCTGCTCAGCACGGTGATCGGCGGCTGCTCGGGTTTCTCCGGCGGGGTTAATACAGATGTTTTTGTGGGTTTCAGTGTGCGTTCACCGGGTTTTGCGGCGGCTTTTCCCTGCACTACGACGGCCCTGTGCTGCTTGCTGAATACACTGCAGGGTTGCCGAAATGGGATCGCCAAATCGTACCGAATTAAAGAGAACGAAAAGTCATCGAACGTGCAGTGACTTTTCGATTCTCTTTGAACAACCCTGATTGTTTTTTATTAGCATGAATTTTTGACCAATCACATAAGAGGAGTGCCAAACTATTTACATGGAAAATGCTGGGTGGAGTAGAGGTAACATCACTGCTCTGCGTGGAGAGAGCCTGTGGAGTCATGGGTTCGATCCCGGTAAGAGCACCTCTCCAGTAAGTGTCCTTGGGCAAGACACCTAACAGTACATACTCGCCACCCAGGACATACTTGAAAACGAGAGAAATCTCAATGTATCCTTCCTGGTAAAAATACTTTCTTAAAAAAAAAATAAGAAAAAAAAACACCTCCAGCGCTGCCATTTCTAGTGCACTAGTGCCACCACATTTACTTGAACAGAGAAACACAGACGTTTCGGGGTCACAGCCACTTCCTCAGTGTGCAGTGCCCTTAACCAATTTTCAGATTTTTTTTGAATGATATACATTGTAATTTTGTCTTTTTTTTTTCTTTGGAAAAAGGCCTAGGGGGAGATTGCAAAGTAGCTAGAAAAGAAAAAACTATTGGTTGAAAATGCATGAAGGATAATACATCATTTGTACAATGTGCAACTGTGTGATATATATATATATATATATTTTATAAAAATAGAGCAGTAATTAATCATCAGGCTCATAACAGATTAGTTGGCCGATTGCTTTTTCGACCGATTCAGCAGGTAAAAAGTAAAATTTAAATAAATAAATAAAAAAGGATGTGAAAATAAACTCCTGCCTCCCCTGTGTAGTATACGTAAGTTACGTACGTACGTACTTACGGAAATTGCGTAGTTTTTGAACACAAGGTACGTGCCCGTCTGGTCAGCGAGATGGACTGATGCTGTGTAGGATTTTATGATCGATCCTCCACCTCCAAATTGAACAGGACTGCTGTTCTTAATACTGCCCAACATAACTAGCTGTACAAGGAGGTGTAAAAGTTATATACACTCACCTGGATGCTCTTTCAGATAATTTGATCTCTAGCTGGTGCCCATCCATAGTACAGTTCTAAAGTATAAAATGTTTGAAAACATGATTTAGAATCACAAGTATAAAAAATATAAATGTTAGCCAACTTCTATAGCCAGTGATACCCAACCCTGGTCCTCAAGTTCCCCCAACAGGCCAGATTTTAAGGATCACCTTCGGGAAATACAGACTGAATCCTGCAATCACTGAGCAGCAAATCATATCACCTGTGCTGTGCTTCAGATATCTTGCTTGTTAAGGGGGACCTGATGCTCAGGGTTGGCAGCCCCTGTTCTGTTGAAGGCATTTAAAGGTTTATACGTACCTGAAGTTGTCTTAGCGCTTTCTGTGCCTGCTCTGGTTTCCTGTACTCCACAAATCCAAAGCCCATTGAGAGAAGAGACCCTGAAACGAGCAGGAATATTTCTAGTTTTACACTGTTGGTGCATTTTACCTCTTTAATTGCTGGTTGGTTAACGTATGAGGAGGACATGTATCTGCCTCCCCAGAACACATGTGGTTTTAGAACTACAGCAATATTCAAAAATCATTAAATAAGTATTAAGGCTTCTTCCTATACTTACAGGTTAGTTAACACCAAGTAGTCTCCAGTACACAATGAGAACTCAAGCACCAAGGACTTCTACAGATTATTTATAAAAACCATGAACAGAGCTGTACATGTGCTGATAGCAATTGACGGCTCAGAAGGATTGGATAAATGTTGTCTCTCTATAGTAAATAAGTAGAGCAAACAGAGAGCCTGTTCCTGCCGCCGTCGCTGTGTGATCTGAGTAATGCTCACTGCATGGATAGATACTTCTTTTTCTGAGCCAGTATTAAAATATTCTATTAACCTCATAGTGACCATCGACATACCAGGTATGTCCTACGAAGACTGTGGCTTACCAACCAAGGCTGTACCTGGCACGTCACGTCGTTACCCTATACTCACCTCTCTGGCCGGGGTCCCACGGTGGTTTTATACCACGGCCATCACACGGACGTGAGAGATGGGGCGAGTGCCTGAAAGGGGTGAGCCCTCTCCCTCCCAATCGGTATTGAAGTTTGAAGCAGCATCTCTCTTTAACCCTTTAGGTGCCGGATCGCAGACTGTTCCCGAGGTGGCCGGCCGACATCTTGGATGTCAGTCAAGCCTCCACACCCACCCCCTGATGTCATGCATGCGCACAACGACGTCAGTTAGGGAATTACCCCCTGGCTGCCAAGGGACTACCCTCTGAAAATCCCTATGGTGGAGATTGGTGGGAGCTAGAGGGTCCCTTTTGGGATTATTGGAGAGGCCAGAGCATGGCCTTTCCAATTATACCAAACATGACAACTATGTTTCGATTAACAAATTTAAAATACTTTTTTACTTTATTAATGCAGCACTATTGTTCACGTTTCAATTATAATGTGAACAATGATAATGCACAAAGAGGTGAAATGGCTCAACAGTGAAGGGGTTAAAAAGGAAAAAAAAAACACATGTAAAAATTGTGTATTTCTAAACTCCGGCCAAAATTTAGAAACTATTTAGCCGGGTCTTTTTTGGCGCTTATAGATTTTGTGGGTCAAGGTTGGAAAAAAAAATGGATTGTTTTCCCATGTTTTCATCATATTTCAATAATGGTTTTTTTATAGTAAATTATATGATCGAATGAAAATAATGTTATCTTTAGAAAGTCCATTTAATGGCAAGAGAGTAGTCTATGTGTGGGTACAGTAAACAAGAGGAAAATAAGAGCTACACACAGCACAGAAATGTAAAAAAAAGCAGGTACTTTGGACAGACAATGGTAAACCAGTTTGGTCACTATGGGGTTAATAGATTGCATCATCTTGCCTTTAAAACCGTGACCTAGAAAGAAGAGTAACTTGAGCATACCTGTTTTATCCTTTTTTCTGGATATGCTGCAGCTTTTTACATTTCCCACCTTGGAGAAGGCCTGTGTAACAAGACAAAGGTTATGCAGCACCAGTTTTAATGGAGATTATACATTTCAATACAACAGTACAATCCATGCCTTCTGTTTTCAGAGATTATAAAAGGTACTATTTCAGCCTTCCCCGCTATGAACAGTAAGATATTAATTCAGACTGTAGAATGAACAAGATTTGCACTTTTATCTAACGCCATCATCTGCTGCTCTTTCAAGGGGTAGAGGAGGTATGTCATAATTAAACACCAGATACGAACTACCCCCTTGTATGCCCCATCATTATTCTTGCTACGGAAGATTCTCGTCAGTATTTAGGTTTCGTAGAATAATTTGGAATGTAATTTAGCAAGTATACACATTAAAAGCAATAAAAATCAATGCCTTTTCAATACTTTTATAAGCATTTTCATATAAAATATACATTTTTCTTCCTCCAGCAAAGAGCAGTTTGTCCCAGACAGCGGCATTTTCCCCTTCAAAAATAACATACTGAAACAATTTCAATAAATTCAGAAAAAAAAACAGCAAAATTCGTTTTCTTGGAGTCCAATGTGATATTTTGTGTAGTTGATTTGTAAATGGCAGAGCAGTAAGACCAGGGGCTCATAATCTGCAAAAGGACTCCAAAACCACATTTGATCAGGCGAGACCAGTAAATGATTTAGTTACACAGCTCTGTGGATATCCAGGTATTTCAGCTTTTAAAGGACATTAGACAGTGAAAAACAATGGACTGTGCTGGTAGATTGGCCAGAAAGCCAATGTCACTTTTAATTAATAGAAGCAAAAAAATTTTACAACAATAAATAAATCATAAAAACAAGTTTTCCTCCCTCTATTTTCCTGTTGTCTCCCTTGGCTTTTTCCTGGGTGCCCTACACATGGATAGCTAAAATAGGAATAAGCAATATTTCTTTATTGTACCATCAAGTCCTGCGTTTGTCCCCATCAACATGTGATACTTGATCCTGCATGGGGCAACTGCTGCGTTATGTAAAATCTTAATAAAAATCTGAATTATATATACATACAAACTGACGCACACCTGATCTTGTAGGCCATGGAACAGTAATTTGTAGCACCGTGTCCAGTATAGTGCAAGTTATACCTCTTTAAGAGTTTCCTCACTGGTGCTAAAATTCAAGTTTTTCACAAATAAAGTACATCCAGGAACGGTTTCCTCTTCTTCCTCCTCCTCTGATTTCTGGATATCCTCTGACTGGCTTTTGGTTTCTTCTACAGCTACCAAAAAAAGAAAACATTTTAGAATACAGGACTGATATGGTCGGCACCTTTGGTTCTCCAAAGGTTTTTGAGCTACATTTCACGAGTCTCCGCCATTCTGATGAGCGGCGAAGTATCATTAGAGATGTAGTGTTAAAACATCTGGAGGGTCAAGGTTGCTGACCCTGATCGAAGACATTGAAAATAAAGTGCAACTGTGTCATTTTTCTGCACTACCGCATACGGATAACTAGGGAGGAAGCCTCTTGCTGCTCTCACCTGTTTCCTGATTTTCCAGCACTGTCGTTTTGTCAGATTCAGGTTTTTTCACCCTGGGAGGGCTGCTGAAAACATTCGTGGGTGCCCACTCTAAATAGAGAGGAACATGCTGAAACTTCATGGAAGAGAAAGATAAATCACAGTTAGGTGTGGGATCATACATGGCCAGAGTACACTTCTGTTATCCTAGAACGTACATTATGGTTTGATAACTAGCCATATGAAGAGTTATTTTAGGGATAATAAAAGCATGGCTTTTCAACAGAGTATGTCATCAACTATATTAAAATACATTTCTGCCCAAGGTGTTACTCATAGCACCCAGTCCTAATCATAAGGCAACACAAGCATCTCACCTTAGGAATAAATCGGCATTAATGCCTTTACCTTTGTATATGCAAGTTTACTGAATGCTTTCTTTGCTTCTGTTGGTTCAAGGAACTCCGCTATAGCAGTGACTCCACCTTCTGGTAAAACAACCCGTCCTAGGTCCCCAAATCGTCCAAACACCTCCTGCAGTTCTGCCACCTGAGTGTTTGCTGGGAGATTCTTAACCAAAATCACAGTCTTACTGCGTGGTCCAGATGCCTGAAAAAAGGTGGTAAGGATGATGGAAAATCATGCATTTATTCCAACAGAGCATAAACAAAATATAGTAGGATAAGCTAGATGTCAGCTGCATATGGAATCATCTAAGCAACAATCAGATTAAAAAAAAAAAAAAAACTAATATATATATATATTAGTTTATTATTGCAGAAGCCACCTGCACATCACAGCAATTCAGTGAATTGCATCCCTGCTGTGATGTGCAGGTGGCTTCTGCAATAATAAACACACTTATTATAGTGTGGAGGCTTTTTATCTCACTTTTTGGCCTCCACCACAAATATATATATATATATATATATATATATAAAAATTCATCACAATACACCTTTGCCTATGACAATGTGTTTTATTCAGTGAGCAGGAAAAACAGAGAGAGTTAGGAGGGTCCACCTTTGCAAGTTTCCTTTTTACCAAATGTACGCCAATAGATCCATTTTTACCTGACTGAAGGAATCCAGACTGACTCCATTGTCGATCAGGAACTGCCTCATATCTTGCACCAGTTGGGTTTCTCCAAGGGCCACTCTCACAGCCATGCTTCCTTTTCCTTCCTACAAGCATGAAGACAAGTTTACATCGTTCGAAAATTTGGAAAAATTAAATAAAACACAAAACAAAAATGTACAGCTTTTACACAAACCCACACATATGTATATTATATACATACACACCCAGAGGCAAAGTGTTTGGTGAAAAGTTCACTCACGTGATCCAGGACTTGACTTTTGGTAGTACTGTACTTCTGAGCGATCACGTCTGCCACTGCGCTGGTTCCCATGAATAGAGTATTCCAGTTATGAGAGCTGAAGAGTAAGCGTGAGATTCAGCATTAGAAACGCATGACAACTGAGCTGGCACACATCTCTCCTGCTAGTACAGTAGTTTGATGAAGGACAGCACCTGGTTGTAATACCATTTCCTTCTGAAAAACAGAGGTCAATTTATAACATGACTATACACAGGACACGGGGTCATCCATTTAGACTGGAAGAAAGAAAATTCAGGCTAAAGCATAGGAAGGGTTATTTTACGGTGAGAACAATAAAGCTGTGGTATTCTCTGCCTGTTGAGGTGGTTGGGTCAGAGTCTGTACAGACTTTTAAAAAGCGACTGGATGACTTCCTGCAGACACAGAATATTAAGGGTTATAATATTTAATATGTGGGTAAAAGCTTCTTGATCCAAGGAGAAATCTGACGCCATTCTGGGGTCAAGAAGGATTTTTTTTCCCAGTATGTTGTAGATTGGCGAGCGCTTCAGGCTGGGTTTTTTGCCTTCTTTTGGATCAACAGCAGTAGGTGATGTGGGAGAGGCTGAACCCGATGGACGCATGTCTTTTTTCAGCCTATGTAACTATGAAACTATAACCCATAGGTGACGCCGCAGGGCACTGGAAGCGAAGATATAAATAAGATGGCAAATTTCCTATAGGTCCAAACATAAGGTCCTTCTCATTAAGCATTTCGACACGCCAGGTGGGAAATCTTTGAACCAGATCTCCTTTCTTAACCACGATATAATAAAAATAGGTGTTTTTTCTGATGGTTTAAAGGCAGGATGAACCAATTCTGTGAATGCCATGTATGATCTGTGACTCCGCAGCACCCTTCTAATGTGCATTACGTACTTTACAGTAAGTGATTTAATGTTTTACTTTGAAAATTTGCACCAACCCTGCATCCAGCAAGTCTTTCTGTGATGCTTTTCCAACATCATCATGTGCTCACTCCATGTCTGTATCACATTTTGGCAATTCCTGCAATATTTCACCAGCAACTGGTAATGTACCTGCAATATTTCACCAGCAACTGGTAATGTACCTGCAATACCTCTGAGGCAAGCCTGCATGGGTCACAGACCTTGTCCTAGCCAATGCATCTGATTACTAGGGATCGACCTGTACTGGACCGATAATAAAAGGACGCTATCACTTTCATAAGCTGTAATTTGATTACTTATGCTTTACAAACAAAACCACCTTTGTAACACACGCTGCTGATTTTTGTTTCTTTGTCTGAAGTGCATTGTAAAAAGAAAAAATATGATTAGTTTATGAATCTCTTCTTTCCATTTTGTGCATTTTTTTCCATGATACAATATTTACCAAAATCTAATGGCGAGTTTTACGTTGTGACTGTGCTCTTCTACAGTATTTCACAGTTAATGAGGTGGAGGAGGAAATGTTTAGACAAGGCAGCAGGGGGTGTATTGTGTTCTCCAGGCTACTCCAGATAAGAGCTGGCAGATGAAAGGGAGCTTAAAAGACTTCTAATCTAGCCCCTGGTGATGTCCTTTGAATACATACCACACAATACAATGATTTGAGTCAGTGAATGCCCCATAGAATTCATTCTGTGGCCATGACATCCAGTGAAGATACGGGGGGGGGGCAGTTTACATCACTAAATATCATGAAATGGATGCACCCAGAGTTTCTCCCTCCCCGTTACAGTTTTTTCTTACCCTTTTCTCCCTCACTGTCGACAGCGCCTCCTCTCCAGCTCAGAGACCTCAAAACCCGTAAGACTCTGAGCTTGTCTATGCAATTTGCGTCTCTTAGGGACATAAATTGTGCAGCGTTAATGGGCCTATATGCTCTTGGTGTATGCAAGCCACGTAGCACTTGCGCACAACGATGGATTGGGGCTACACGTGCAGTTCTGATCCATTGGCTTTCTTCACGATGACCGCCGGCTTCGGGGGCAGTCTCAGGGAGGAGACGTCAGCGTGCTGATGTATCGAGTGAATGAACTAGTGACTGACAGCCGGGAAGTTCAAACACCCTGGGTGGGTGGAGGAATCTGTCCACTTCACTCAGCATTAAAAAAAAAAAAAAAGTTCGGGGGGACCTGGGAGGGGGAAGGATACATCAAACACCCTGGCCACTTTAGCTTTTTAAAGTGTTTAGTTAAAGAGATATTCTACACACCCTAAACAAACAAGAGAAAAACAAAGCACGTATAGGAGATCAGCAACATAAGATAAAAAAAATAAGGTCAATTCATTTTCTTTTGGTGGTAGTGACCCTTTAACAATTTAATAAAGAATGGTCTTAAATGTAGCGATATTACCGATCTTAGTAGTTGCGGGTTTAAAACCAGACGCTCTAATATCGGCAGCGATCCCTACCAACTACCTGCACAGTGAAGACCTTGCAATTCACAAGATAGAGCTCATGGAATATTAATCTCATGATCTCTAAGAGCAGTCTTTTTTTTTTTATATCTGCCAAATATCTGTAGCAATGGCAGGGGGGGGGGGTATAATAACATGTAATAATTATAATGCAGTAACCTTTTGATTTATAAGAATTCAGGTAGGTGTTTGTTCTCCCAGTTGTAAAACCCCAAAAGGAATTATCCACCATCGCCGTTGTTTACAGTTGTTGCAATGGTAAAAATAGCCGTTGTGGCAGCCGCAATACATTTCTACAATCCAGAGAGGGAAAGTAGATTGTGGTTACAACAACTGTTAATAACCTTTAAGTTTGGGATGGTGTAAACATCATACATGTTCAGCATGTATGTGAGTGTATGATGTCAGTGTGTTGTGTGCACAATGTGATGTATATAAATCGTGCTTGTGCCGGTGTATGCAGCTTGTATGTACATGTATTTGCAGTGTGTTGTATACCGAGTATGCAGTTTATGTGCACAGTATTTGAAGTGTACCAAGTAGTTTCAGTGAAGTATACCCAATGTGCAGTGTGTATATACATACAGTGTGTTCTGCCAACCCCACCCTCTATTCTGAACCTTTACAATAGTCGTGATCAAAACATGGCATTTGCACTTGATTTTACATTACAAAAGTAGATCACACAAAAAAAGTAGATCATGGTTCGCTACACTTTGGACACTCTTGGCTTTGATAGTATTTTGCAAACTGATGAATACAAATTATATTTTGTGATCTATTGAAAACCAGGTTTATAATGCTTCTACAAGTAAGCATGTACTTAGATGCACCAATATTAAAGTAAATGGAGTACATATTTTAAAAATGGTCACTTAAATAAGCATAACAAGGATATTTCAGTCTGAGGATCGAGTCAATCTAAAGTCTAGAAATGATAAGCCATTCCTCTAGAAAACTACCCCAAGTATAACCTTGTTCTTATTGAAAGTTCTCAGACTTGCTTGGCAAGGCACACATAAGCACTGTATTGATGAAACAGGTGCTGTCAAGGATGACTATCGGAGTAAAGGTTAATTTAAGTCATATTTGCAAAGAAGGACATGAATTACTGATTAACCCTTTTGGCTAGCCTTAGATATACTTTACAGGTAACACTGCAGTGAAGACTACTGGGAACTTTAATGTAAGAATTTACAGTCTAAAATCAGCTATGGAAACTGAAAATGTAGCAAATTTCACACCCTTTCAAGCTCATCAACAGAACGAGACAGAATATTCACACTTTGCAAGTGTGAGTTTTGAAGAATTGGTAAACAGCCAAAATGTGCAAAAAAAACCGACATCTTACCCAAAAAGATTGAAATCAGTCATGTTTACCAGGGAGAGAAAGATACATCAGTTACCCTTCATATTTCAGTGGTCTGACAACTGGTTAAGATAGATTTCTTTTAAATTTTGGAGTAGTTTAATAGTTTTGTTTTTATATCCACATTCTGCTCTAATCTACAGGTAAAAATAAATGCAATGTGAAAGTGGAGGCTAACCTTTCATTTACTCCTGAGAAGTCAAGAGCGTACGTCAACACCATGGCAGTTTGAGGTCACATAAATTTCTATTTACGTGGCAAGGATTTAGCACCCCCTGGTGGGGATTCCAAACCGTATGCCAACCACCGTGTGTCTCTTTAGGGACTATTAAACAGAGATTTAGAATTAAATTTAGTCACAAAGCGCCGTAGTTTGCCGTTGTTGCATTGATGATAAACAGCGGCATTCCCAATTGGTAAATTTCAACAGCGGCAGGAGAAATTTATGCCATTTTCAAAAAAATGTTTCCCCCCAAACCAAGAATTGACATCTTTGCAACAATGACAAACTACGGCTTATAACTCCTCAAGTGCTTTAATTTAGGCAAAGAGCTTGTTCCAGTGTTTCCCCAACCTGTCCTCAGGACCCTGTAACAGGCCAGATTTTAAGGGATTACCTTGGAAAATGCAGACGGAATCCTGGTGGTTCAGATATCTGGCAAACCTGGCCTGTTAGGGGGTCCCGAGAAGTGGGTTGGGAAGCACTGGCTCAGACTCACATCAGAGCACATTGCTTTACAAGACGTTTGATTTACCCCATGTTAAAATCAGAAGTGGAATCTTGCTCTATGAAAATTTCCAAAACCTGCTTGACCTTGAATTAGAAAAAGAAAACTATGAATTGTCTATACAATTTATATTAAAATCAGCAGCAGTTAAGAGATAACAGACCTGGGTCTGTGCTTAGAACAGACATATCAGTCTTTACTACGGTTTGGTAAATAAACCAAACTGAACTCTAGTCCTAAAGTCCTGTGAAGGTTTCTTTAAAAACAAGAGGCTTTCAAATCATAGTATGACTGCAGGGGAAAAAAACAACTATAAAAAAGATGTGCTCAACTCGGACTATAAAAAGGGTAATATATTGAAAACACCACTAACATAAGCTGTAACTACACTGCATTACAAAAAAAACACCTTACAAAGCACATGGTACTGGGTATTTTTTTTAAAGTAATTGCATGTAAAAAGGAAAAGAATAAAGTTAGGGGTTTTATCTTCTGTTTCAATAGTGTGAATTTTTCCCCATGATGCAACATTTACCAAAATCTGAGTAAAAGTTTCACTTTACAGCTATGCTCTAGCTTCTACATTAACAGAGGAAATGAACCACTTATCTCCCCTCTTCCCCTTGCCTTCCCTTCCTCCCTTATTGCCCCATGCGACCACTCCCACCATCCTAATATCACTCGTACATTTGCCCCGGTCCCTTACCCGGTATGCTAGTTTTTTCACTCTGCCATTGCCCCTTCCTGTGCATTGGGGACTCACGACTTTTTTTTTTTTTTTTTTTTTTTTTTAAAGATGTGCCGTCACCGGGGTCTCTCATAGCCCTGTATTTTACACCTTGCTCCCTTATGCCTTCCCCCATTGCTGTGGAGACTTCTTTGCTTGCATTGATTTATAGCTGTACTCCCCATGCAGGTCTCCATATATTTTTGATTAATTTGTATCCCTGATCATTTTTTGTACTGAATGTACTCACTCTTTTCTGCTCTTTAATAAAAAAGAAAGAAAATGGAATAGAGGAGTCAATGTTTAGAGAAAGCTGCAGCGGATCTATTGTGTTGCCTATGCTACCTGAGCTGGTAGCTGAAGGAGATAAGATAGCTTCAAAGACTTTTAATCAAACCCCTTGGTTATGTCCTTAAGATACATTCCACACAGTTCAATGCTTTAAGTCGAACATTGGAGATCTCACCAGTTCACTCCATTCTATGGCCAATACCACACAGTGAGGAGCGAGTGCAGTAAAAACACTGTGGGGGCAGTTCACAACAGAAAATATCACAAATTGGATGCACAGTGACACAGAGAGTAAAAGATTTTCGTCAACATAAAGAAAAACAGAAGTACATGTAAGGTATCAGCAACAAACAGAATACAAAATTTTTTGGTGGTAGTGTCCCTTTAAGCAAAAAATAAAAATTTTAAATTTTACAGAAATTCCGGCTTCATAATAAACCAGATATACAACACTCGTGTGGGAAAATAGGGAGACACTCCATTAAAAACATTAAACCAACCATTTCAGCGACATTTCACTGCAAATATTTTTAGGGCATCACTTAATTTGTATAGTTTTGTTGAAAGGTTTACTGTAACACCCTTCTTGCTGCAGGACACGGGAACATTACTTCCGGTCCACAAGTCCTGTAGCCGCTAACTAGGCTGTTTGGTATTTTTATTACCTTGAGCTATGGGCCTTATCCTTTAAAGACTTCTGTTTCTTGTATGACGTGGAGTCTGGTCCTGCCTCACTCTCTTCCTCCTTTTTCACTGTTGAGGGTAAAACATGCAACATCCTGCCCTGTGTAAAGAGAGAGTATACATTAGACAGTGGTTAGAATGGAAAACAGTCTACATCAGTGGTTTCCAAAAGAGTCCTCAAGGATTGATAGTCTGTTTTGAGAGCTTGGGAAGTCTGTGCAATTCTAGATAGTTATTTGACGCCAAGTTAAAGTGATCCTCTAGGCCCCAGGTCACCAACCTTGGCTCTTCAGAGGTTTTAAACCATATTTCTCAGGAGGCTCAGCCAAGCTAATGTAACTGAGCAGCATGGGAGATGTAGCTCAAAAACATCTGGAAGGCCAAGGTTGGTCAACCCTGCGTTAGGGCCCTCTTGTGCCCCCATCTCCCTTCAGGATTCCAAGGGGGCTGACTCGGCAAAGCCAGCAAGAGACAGGGAGGTTATGGGAGGTGGAAACAGATTCTCCTTGCCTGGGAAGTGGTCACTCAAACCGACTTTAACAACTTTCCAAGATGTAGGTCAGGAGAAGCGTCCAGCTCTATGCCTGCACCAGCAAGTCGCTGAACCGGTCCTTCCAATGCAGTCCCTGCTACATTCTTTCTGGCCACCAGCTTCACCTTCCCTCTGCTCCCATTTGTATCACTTACCCTCATCCCTTAGACTGTAAACTCACGGGATGTCTGGCTGAGCACTTTGTTAAAATGCTGTATTACCTGGACAGTTATCCTACGGGAAGGGTTGGCTTTTCCGCATTTATCATGTACGTCTCAAGTTTGTGCACCCCATTATAAAGCGCAGCAGAATATGCTGGCACTATATAAATGCCTGTAACTGTTACATGAATGCCAGCTCAGCAGTGCTGAGAGAGTCCAGCTCTAGAATGAAGGGTAACGATTTAAGACTATGGTTTAAAGTAGGGCATCCTTTTAGTCATATTTTTTTATTGCAACCACATATCAATATGCCTTTATTTGCTGAAAAGATTCTATAAACCACAGCCGGCAAAAAGGTAACTCACCAGCTGACTGTAGCTGTCATTTAACAAACAATTGAGGATGTTGTGGCCATCCCTACTACACATATAGTTTGCAAAACGTGACAGTTGGAAGAGAGGTGGGATAAAAAGCTTGGAAACCTACACTGTTTGAGAGCATATTAAAACAGATTCCTCAACAGAGTCAAACAAAGGTAGGTCTGTACGTGTGTTTTTTTAAGCATCAAAACATACAGAGCTTTTATAAAGGGGTATTGTTTTGCATTCATAAATCTGATTATACGGCCCACAACTAATTACCTGAAAAATTTGCCCATCCACCTCTGAATATGCTTTCACTGCATGTTCTGTGATAAGGAAGGTGACAAAAGCAAACCCCTTGGGCTTCTTTGTTAAGTTATCAATGGGAAAATGGATCTCAGAGATAGGACCTGTAAAGTAATAAAAAGAAATCGCAAAGACAAGAAAAAAGGTGAAGATTATTATTATCATTGTTGTCATTTGTATAGTGTCCACAGTTACCACAGAGATTTATACTATAAAGTGGGGGATAAACGAACATTTACAAACGTAGGGATCAGAAACAATGGCGCAGGGCGCTCAGAGGAAACAATCTAGAGGAGACAGGTAAGGAGGAAACAAGAGAAGTTACCATCTCATTAGTGGTGAGGATATCTAATGGTGATGGGCAAGGTAGTAAAGCAAACTATTAAACTTGTAATTATGTGGGAAGGGCTGGTGAGGAGGGAGATTTGCATATAACATTCCTGACTAATCTGAAAAGATGGGTTTTGCAGGATTTCTTGAAAAACCGAAGAGATAATGGGCACACAAAGCATCAATAGAAGGAGTGACAGGGAAGACCTAATAAGCAAGCTAAATTTAATGTTACAAAACAGGGCTGAGATTGAAAAAAATTACACAGGGACCACTGTTCATTAAACATTAACACTTCTCTGCCGCAGGGCATACTATGCCGTCCCTGCGGCAGGCAGGCTTAGAAGACACGGGCTGTACTAGTATGCCCTGTTGACTTATATGGATTGCCTCGGCCACGCGCAGTTGGCTGCTAGAGAACGACCTGGACTCAAGCTGTCCCACTGCAGTCAGAGATGTGCATCAGCAGCTGGTCAGGCCAGAGGCGTTGCCCGGCGTTAAAAATGCCTAGCATGTAATGAGTTTTGCTGCACTATACATTCTACCATTATAAAAGGCATATGGATGACGAACACATAAGTACTAGATTAAATAAAATGTAAGGCAAACATAGTTAAATTAGAATAAACAAATTGAGACATCAGATTTAGTCCAGTTAGTGAACTTTTTTCTATATCCCTATCAATCCCCAGTTTACTCTAAGATTATAAATGCAGAGGTAGAAACATGTTGGAGGTTACATTCGATCAGTATCAATACATCAACACATGTCATCTTGCCCATAGTTTTAATATCTTATATATGACAAATCTCAGTGATGGAGAATGTCACTCTTTTAATCCTTACCGAATTTGGAGAAAAGTTTCTCCAAGTCATCCTCGCTGCAGCTATATGGAAGGTTTCTGACAAAGAGTCTCCCAGACTCTGACACGTCTTCCAACTCCTCAGCACTCTTCTCTTTCTGCTCCCATGGTCGGTTCTGAACCTTTGCTGGGTGTTGAGGTCCTTTAGGACGTTCATCCCGGAAAACCTCAATGTATCGCCCACCTAGAACATAACGGTTTACAAAAAACATTGCGTTCAAGAAAAAGTACATTTTTAGAGGTGGATTTAAAAGGTACATTGGGATAAGAAGCGGATAATATTTAAGCATTGTGTTATCTTAAGAGCTTGTCTAATATAAAGAAATGGATAATAAGGACAGAAGATTGCTTCAGAAAAGTAAAAGCTTAATGCTGAAACATGAAATTACCAAATATTCACGATCAGGACTCTTTAGGACAATAAAAAGGGGTTTAGAAAAGAAGAGAATCCCATTCACTTGAAGCGATTTCTAGTAACAGATTCATTTCTTTGCAGCTCTGTTATACAACCAACGCATGCTGCCCTTCCCATTCTAATCTGCTCCCCTAGGCATAGGCCTGGTTAGTCTATACTATAACGCACACCTGTTTTGCTTATTACTCTGTACATTAAGCAAACTGTTAATTTAAGAACAAATCCTATCCTTTACTCCACACAGACAATAACCAAATCTTGCCATTTCCACCTAAAAAACATTGCACGCATCCGTCCCTTTCTAAATCCAGACTCTACTAAAATGCTTGCCAAGCTCATATTATCTCCCGCCTTGACTACTGTAACCTGCTTCTCTCTGGCCTTGATCCCAGATTCTCCCTCTGCACTCTGTTATGAACACCTGTGCCAGACTCCTACACCTCACCTCCCGCACCTCGCCCCTTTGTCAATCTCTACACTGGCTCCTGTTTCCTTTGGAATCAATTTCAAAATACTGGTGCTGACATACAAAGCTCTCCAACACCACGGAACTGACAACATCTCCTTCCTTATTAGCAGGTACATTCCACTTCGCTCGGCCAATGATCTGATGCTATCAATTCCTCGTACCCGCACACCCAACTCTCGCCTTCAGGACTTCTCCCGAGCTGCCCCCTTTCTATGGAACTCACTCCCCCCACAACAGACTCTCCCCGTCTCTCCAGTCCTTCAAGAAGTCTCTGAAAACACACTACATAAGAGAAGGCTAATCGGCTCACTCCATGATCTCCTCACTATACATTTCCTGCTCCTCTTCCTAGTCAGCCCTCCTGCAACCTGCCACTTCACTTGACCTATTAGGTGAGGGTGAATAGGGTATCATTCTCAGATTGTAAGCTCTCAAGCAGGGTCCTCCCTCCTTCTGTTCCGCGTGTGTAACGTGTATGTATATTTGTTATTATGTCTTTCCCATTGTACAGCGTTAAAGATTTTGTTGGCGCTTTATAAATACTTGCAACTGATGACAAATGCGGTAAAAATCATCAGTATTTAGAAAGTGAAATCGCACATAGTGTGCACATGTATTATACCTATAAAAGGATGCTTGATATACAGCGACAGGCGGCTGCTTTCTGTATGACCAGAACGCCACAATAAATTAAACAAGTATATGCATTGCAATCAGGTTCGGAAAAGCAAAATAACAAAATTATCAGGTACAAGTGCGCATCAGACCTGTGTGACTAACAAATCATTTTTCTGCAGGGCTTGCAACTCACCCATGTAATCCTTATTTC
Source organism: Leptobrachium leishanense (assembly GCA_009667805.1). Lineage (NCBI taxonomy): Eukaryota > Metazoa > Chordata > Amphibia > Anura > Megophryidae > Leptobrachium > Leptobrachium leishanense. The sequence continues at coordinate 188,551,825 of CM019063.1, forward strand.
TTTTCAGAGCTGTCTGTACATCCTCTTCGCTGCCGAAGTCCACAAAGATATAACCTGAAAGAGACACCGTGCATGTATCAAGACATGTCATTTTAATATTGACAAGAAAAAATTGTGTATGCATTTAATAATAAAAAAAAAAATCATCTTTTAAACAGGAGACCTCCGTACTGTATATAGGGAAGTGGGTAATAGGTGATAATAAAGTTTCAAGTGGCTCAAAAAGGAAAACTGTAAATCATTCTTTCAAATTCATGCATACAGATACGGCTAAAGGATTTGAGGTTCAGAGCATCCTCAGCATCTCCCAAAGACATACTTTATTCACTACTAATTATTAGGAGGTCCATAAACTTAACTGTATCGTGGAATGTAGTAAAACGCTTGGTTTCTCTAACACATAGGTGATTATTTAGAAATTCACATGTTTGCCTAGGTTGCAAATGCGACCAATGTGGCATTTCACAAAATTATCTAAACAGCCTCAAGAGAAGCTTCTGCTGCAGCTCTTTGTTTTTTCTTTTGAGGAACAAAAGGCATTGGTCTCACAAAATAAGCATTTTTGAATAATGTCTGAAAATTCTTTGTTTAAGCAACATGGAGGGAAAAAACATCAAACATCTACTTTTGCTTGAACTCAGGAGACATGGTCAATGCTGCAGGTCTAAGAACTACTTTCATGTTTGGAGGGAAGGGTTTATAGACATATGCAGGGCTGAAACAACTAATTGATTAATCAATTTGCGTACAGCACACACTGTTTAGAGTCAGACTGAGTTAAACGTTATAACCTCAGATTCTTCTTCGTCCTGTGCCACCACCCCAACCTGCCTGTCACCCCCTCTTTGTTCTGGAGCTGCCATTCTCTCCCTTCCCACAAACTCCCTCTCACACTCAGGTCCTGTCTTTTGCCCAAACCCACGCACTCTCACACTCGGGTCAAGTGCCCAAACTAACTACCCTCTACCTCCAGATCCTCTTCCAGCTCAGTTTGTTCATGAAATTATTGTAAATGGATACTCTAATACGTTAAATTGGTCAGGCTGCGTGGAGTGCCCCCCGCTCTTACCTCGATTTTGGGCTGACATAATCTTGTCTGAGCACCTGTAACAACGTTCATTTGGGGAGAAGGCAGACATGGGCTTAAGCTGCGTATGCAAAATGCAAAAAGAGCAACTGTTTGCACATAAGAGCTGGGATAATGAAACAATTCTGGTAAATTGCAGCAGTATGATTTCATTCATCTACACATTAATAGAACAAATATCACTAATCAGTAATCACGCTTTAAATAAATCTAATAAAACATGTTTGGTGCGATTCAGCAGTAAGGTAGAGACCAGCTGTAAACAGACATTTGACAGGTTCCTATGATCTGCTTTCTGGTAACTAGACTCCCAAAATAAGTAAAGGTCAAAATGACATTGTGTACAAGAGGAGCGAGCAGCTTTGCCCATTCACAGCTATTCTATTATCTGAAATAGAAACATAAAAAGGCTGCTGGGGAAGAATTTCCTTCCGTTTGATTTAACAAACTACAGGCTTATTAGTGCGCTTCCTACCTTCTCTCATTAATAGAAAAATGAAAGATTTGAATATTTAGCGTTCTGCTAAGGTTAAAAGTTCAACATTTGAGAAGAGATGGACTTTTCATCTTTTTTTCTAAGTGAAAACACATTTTTCGTTGCCCTGTAAGCGGCATATGTAACATAACTTCAGGTAGTCCTTCTGCCTCTTCTACGAATGGGAACGCTACAGAAAATGTATACGCCGTGCTTCCTTTTGTTCAGATCGCGTTTCACACATACAGCACATCAAAGGATTATACAAAGTTGTTGTGGGGACGGCAGAATATTTTATACATTAATGGTTGATGAACAACAATGTTACATAAAGAATTTCTAAACAAAATCTTAAGAGTTCTTTCAGAATAATGCATCTCAAGGACACACTTCACAGCTTACCTAATCTTTTGTTTCACTTTAATATAAGCAGACATAAAGAAATAGAATGCCAAGCAGTGAAAACGAGAAATGCTGCTTCAGAAAGACAAAGGTGAAAGCAGAACTATGAAAAGTGACACCTATACAAAGACAAATAGAATTAAAGAGACTTTGCAACTGAAACACTAAAGAAACTAAAAGAAACTAAGCTTTTTTTAAATACCATATACTTAAAAATAGGTAGTTTTTTTTTTTATAATAGAAATTAGAATTACAGAGAAAATTAAATGAACACTTCCAGTTAGTGATCGAGATGTCAGGTTATAAAATAGCCCTGTTTTAGGAAGCTTTTAAAGCTGTGACAAATATACTGCTCAGGAATGACTTGCAAAATTCTGGTGGATGGAGCATGATCAACTTGCAGAGGAGTGATCATCAAACGCATGTAATCTGATCTGGGGATATGAGTGCTTCCACTACATAGAACCATACTCTATGACAGGGCTCAAAATGTCAAGTCCCAAGCTACTAACCAGGTCATCAGAGTTACTCGCCACCAGTTGCTCCACCTAATCCCTACCCAGCCCTTAACTCTGCCCCTCAACACAACCCCTTAAATTATCTTATGAAATTATTCTAAATAAAACCTTTGAGAGTCTAAAGTTACAAAAATAACATTAATACCCAGACATCAGACCCCAGATACATGTATACCCAGTCATCCGACCCCAGTGTGAGCAGAGCAAGGAGGCAGGGAATCTCCTCTCCACCCCCGACAGTGACAGAGACAGAGACGAGCTGGGTCAGGTTAGGCAGCTGGTCCCTGCCACCGTGCAGCCTGCGGAAGGGGGGAGGCTGCACGGTGGCACTGCCAGAATACACAGCACAAAATAATTTATTGTGCTGCCCGCGTATGCATTTCCACTCGCCCTCACTTAATTTCTACTTGCCAATTGCGAGTAGAAATTTTGAGCCCTGCTCTAGGACATACAGAATATACTGCATTTTGATAATAGACTTTCATTTAATAAAAAGGTTTAAGTTAATATAATTAAAGTAAATAGCATAATTGTTTTTCAGTTTTATTGCTGGGGAGCTCTGATGTCCGCATACATAACACACATTACTGTGATCTGTATTGTGTAGGTTGTATGAGTGTGAGTAAACTGCAATGCAATAAGAAGTGTATTTAAACTAAATACCTGTGTTTGTTTTCTATATGGTTAAGAATAAAGACCTAATGCTATTTTGTTGAAATTATATTTTAAATCAGGACAAGTAGATTATCATGAGGGACAAGTAGATCAGGCTTCCACTTTAGCCTATTGGACAAGTTAATTTAAAAAAAATTCTACACCACTGAGATGTTTGGAACACTGCAATGTATTTCATGCTATTTGGTTAATTTTTCCATTATGCCTCTGTTCTCTAAAAACTAAATAAAAAGCTGAACCCTTGGTCCTTAACCACTTCAATGCGGAGGACGCGCTGAGCGCGTCCTCCGCATTACCGCTGCTGTGCTGAGGACGCGCTGAGCGCGTCCTCCCATTGGGGTCAGCGTTCGGCCGAGTTCCGGCCGATCGCTGGCCCCTCCGGTGCGGGCTGACATCCTGGATGTCAGCCGCGCATCCGGAGCCGCAGCCGCTGGTATTAGGTGTCATCGCGGCAGCGCGATGACACCAAATTGAGGCGCCCCCCCGCATGTGCGGAGGAGGCGCCTGAAAGGGGGGGGGGGGGGGGGTCCTTCGGACCTCCCTCCCGATCGGCGGCTCTGCGGGGGTTAACCCAGGCATCATTTGGAAGGGCACAGCCTGCCCTTCCAAATGGTGCCTGGCATTAACCCCTGGGGAGCTGGATCGCGAATCGGCGCTGAAAAGCGCCGGTTCGCGATCCTTTCCCGGAGCTGGCCGACATCTTGGATGTCGGCCAAGCCTCCGGGAACTCCCCCTGAGGACTGGCGTCATCGTGCGTAGCAAGATGACGCCAGTCCTGGACTTAACCCCTAACTGCCACCAACGGTGGAGATAGGGAGTTCAATGAACTCCCTATCTCCCGATCCGTGGCAGCTAGGGGTTAAATTTTGGTATGGTTGGATCGGCCAGAGCATGGCCGTTCCAACGATACCAAATACTACTGTGAAAAATGTTGTAAAAAAAAATTAAAAATAAAAAAAAAAAATTAAAAAAAAAATTATAAAAAAATAAACACTTTTTTTTCTTTTTTTTGGTTTGTTAGTGTAGCAATATTGTTCCCATTTCAATTATAATGTGAACAATGATGCTGCACTAACGATTTTTGTATGCAGTGCGTTTGTTAAAAATAGTGTAATTTTCCCCAAAAAAAAAAGTAACGAGACCCCATCTCTAATTTTTTTAACAAGCGCACCCCATACAAAATATAACCGCAATTGCTCGCATGTTAAAATGTGAAAAAAAAACACTTTACACATTGTAAATTATTGAAAATACATATTTTATTGCATTTTTTGTTATAATATACAGACATGACATAACGTATACATATAATAATGACATATTATGAATCTACCGAGTCTGACGGAAAGAACGATATATAATATGTCTGGGTCATATACTAAAATAAGCCTTCAAAACACGTTTAAACATGATGAGCAAAACCAGTAAAAATGACCTCAGCACAGGGGCAGGAAAAGCCTCAGCAGCGAAAGGGTTAAGGGGTTAAAGAAGGAAGACACCCCATCTTTATCTTCATTGCCATTTGCGCCACATATCCTGGATCAAGTGATAGCTCTTGCCCCAGTTATGTCTTTCCCTGTGATAACTGTTACTTTCTGGAGAATTTCATTAAGGAATATACCATGCCTTAAATTTTTCTCACTTTTTATTGTGCTACCATATGAAAGAATGTAAACTATTTTAGCATATCAATCTACACTCAATATTCCCTAATGACAAAGCAAAACACAGATGACAAATGTTGATTGACAACATTTCAAAATTATTGAAAAGAAAAAAACTGAAGTCACATAAGTATTCAGACCATTATCTCATTCCTTGGTTGCAACCCCTTGGCAGGTATTACAGGCTTATGTTATTTTGGGTATGATGTTACAAACTTTGCACACCTGGATTTGAGTAGTTTCTGCCATTCAGCTCAGCTGATCCTCTCAAGCTCCATCAAGTTGGGTGGGACCATCGTTAGACATTTTCAGGTTTCTCCAAGACAAATCACAGAGTTGTTCCTAAGCCACTCATGTCATGTTTGATGTGTGCTTAGGGTCATGGTTCTTTTGGCAGATGAACTTTCATAGTAGCATGAGAACCTGGGCACTCTGGACTAGGTGTTTTTTAACCTCCCTGGCGGTCCAATTCTGACATTTTATATGTCAGAATCGGTCCAATTAATCTAGCCCCCTAGCGGTATAAGTGTGGCTCGGGGGTTAACTTTCAATACTGAAAGCGGTATCCCCGAGACACACTCGGACCGATACTTACATGTCCTGCGCTCCCTCGCTGTCCCCGCAGTCACACTGCAGCCCATCGCGATGTCACACTTCCTGGTTTCGCTCCTCGCGACAAGAGAACCAGGCAGTGTGACTTTGCGAGCGGCTGGAGGAGACTGCAGGGATCAGCGAGGGAGCGCAGGACATGTAAGTATCCAGCCCGAGTGTGGCTCGGGGATACCGCTTTCGGTACAAAAAGTTAACCCCGAGCCCCACTCGGGAATACCGTCAGGGAGGTTAATAAAAAATCTCTACATATTGCTGCATTCAGCATTCCCTCAACCCAAACCAGACTGAATACTTAGGTCTATGCAAGAATTCATTTTTATTTTCAATAAACGTACAATGAAGCCAAAAATCTGGTTTATGACTTGTCCATGTAGGCTATAGAGAGTAGACAAAAACTATTTTAGCAGAAGGGGAGATATATATATATTGACTTCTAGATTCCAGACTGTTATAGTCTCTGTAAAGTAAATAATATAGCTATATCTGTAGTAAAGTATCTATGTAAGCAAATTGTCTCAATTTGTGAACAACCCGTCACCACTTTAGCTGAAAATGTCTTATCTCCCTTGCCATTTCTTTTTCCCCAAATCAACTGCCGATTTCCACCTCAAGTTCTACAAGTACTGTTCAGAATTTCCAAATATTTGAAATTCACGTAGGTTATACAAAAAGCTGACTCATGGTTATCCAGATGGAGTAGAGGTAACATCACTGCTCTATAACTGTGGAGACACAGGTTTGAATCCTGGCCAGAGCACCTCTCCAGAAAGTGTCCTTGGGCAAAACACCCAACGGTACATACTTGCCTACCACACAATATCGGCTGTGGAGCCCAGAGGTAACATCTTTGCTCTTCGACTGTGGAGAAGTCAAAATGCCATTCAGCACATCCCTCCAATACAACTGTGAAGAAGCAAGTCTCGACTTTACAAGAAGCAGGTTCAACCTAATCACCAGGTTGCTGATCTACAATCATGGAAAGCCGACTCGATCCCACTCAGAAGACACCAACGAGTGTCCATGGGCAAGACACCTAACGATATGTATGCGCCTACCTCATAAAATACTTGTACTTCTCATAGATTGTAAGTTCAATTGGGAACAGGGACCCCCAGAATTAGGTCATCATCCATGTGTGGTATTCTAACGTATCAACCCCTTGTACACCGGATTGTAAAGCGCTGCGGAATATATAGCGCTATATAAATAAAAGGATAATATAATCTCATACATTTCATAGACAACTACGCAGGAACATACCAGTTTTATTTCCATGGGTATTCCGCACGATTCGGATGGCAGCTGGCTTTAATGGAGTAAGGAACTCTTGTACGTTTTGCTAGAAAGACACAGACGTATTGGTGACTTTGTCCATACTGTATAAGAAATAGGAGTGACACTGGATTTCTGGTTGTTTCTAGTCAGGAGTCTACTAGGGATCAAGCTAATTACTAGTTGTACAAGCTCTGCTAGGTTTCTTTTATGCTCTAACATGATAAATGCCATAAATTTAAGTTACAGAATACATACGAGGCAGAATTTGCGGTGTTTTCCGTTTGTGAACAACTGAGCCATAAAACAGTAACACAGTTACAGTATCTCTCATTTCTCTAACCAAGTGGTTTGTAAAACTCACTTCTGTTACATTGAACGGGGCTCCTCTGAGCTTCACGGTAAAAGCGGTTGTAGGTGCATTCTGAACAGGTTGTTTCTGAAAACCCAAAACAAATATTACACTTAAGATATTTAGAAATGCATTATACAGAAGATTAGTATTTTTTTGCGAGAAAAAGAGGATTAACCATCACATCACCGCAATATGAGGTCTTCATCTCAAGGACTAAAACCTAGTCAAAGGAGAGTTAAAGCAACAATGTTCATTTTGCAGTCCTCTTGTTCTTAGCAACCTGGGATGCCAGTGTAATCTTCCACCCACTGGATTTGGAAAAATTGTTTATAAGCACTGAGGCAACACCTGTAGTATCTGAATAGCACTGGCCATGACATTTACATAGTATAGCTTGGGATAGAACTAGTGCTGGATTTTGTTTAGAATAATGAGACTGGTGGCATTATACCAATATACACTCACGTATATAACATATACATTATGGGGGGTTATTTAGAAAGTACCCTTGTTTGTCAACATTGCAACATTTGCAAATGGCAATGGTTCACATAAAGATCCAAACAATGGCAGGGAAAGTGAAGTCACAGTGAAGCTTCTCCTGCTGCTGTTCAGTATTTTCTTTTGTGAAGCAACGATATTTAACACCTTTACAACACCAGCTATTTTCGCCGATGTTTAAAACATCAGCAAACGGTGGAACATTCTGAATAACCCCCAAAGTGTAAATATATTATGAAATTTTAGGGTACTTACATTTAGTAAAATTGAGAGCAGGTATAGTATTAACGGTTAAACGAAAGCAGAATAGTCATACAAAAGGTTAAAACATTATGTTTTATGTGCAGACCCCTTTTCTGCTGAATACAAGCCATGAACAACAGTAAAATAAAAAAATAAAATAACTGGGCACTAAACAGAGAAGTTGATCATAGAATAAAGCATCACCCTATGGGCATATTGCACTTATTCAAATATTCAGACGCTGCAGGAGGTTGCTTTGTGTTCGACAACCGAAACAAAATAAACGTTATACATGGATCCCACTTGCCTCAGTTTTGGATGTTCTGCCCTTAGAGGTCTCTTGAAGTTTGCCTTTTTGGTCTGGTTGTGCGCCAGCTGCATCATGTTTGTCTTTAAAGGGAAGTCTTTGTTCTTTTTCTTCCTCTTCCTCCTCCTCCTCCTCCTCCTCTACATCATCATCATCCTCCTCCTCTCTAGACGAGGAGGCAAGGGCATTATCCTTCACTACCTTAGACTTAAGGTAATCCATATCAGAAACCTCTGACCGCAGGGCAAGCTTTCCCCCACCATCTTCTTCTTGTGCTGGAAAAAAAACAAAACATTAAAATACGCTAAGCATCAGAAAACCATTAATGTTTACTATCCAAGCTACCAGAATTTATATTTCCAGATTCATTTGTGAGGTCCATGAAGGTTGTTATGAAGGGGCAAAAACAAATCAGTGAACAGTCCAAGTAGTGACAGAGCAGAGCCAACAGGTTCAACAAGTGCATTAGGGACCTGCCTGCACTGCCGATGATCAGAAGAGCACTACGCCAATTACAAAAAATCCCGATTCTCCAATTTTCTCCTACAAAAACGCATGGTTGACCTTACCTCTGAGAAAATGTATCCAGTCCTAATTACATACAGCGCAAATTCCTATTTTTTCATTTGTCAAGAGACCAAACATTAACAAGTGGCACAGTTAAATTTTTAACTCCAGTTTATTAGTATAGGTTAAGCACAATTTACCTGTTATTCTACAATCTAGGAGACTCCGAAAAACTTCATTTTCGAAGCCATCCGCATTTTAGGCTTACGGGCACTCCGGATCAGGGACACAGCTCCAGAGCACTTCAGCAGACCGTGGCACATGATGGGAGCCTCTGGGCAGCCCAAGTGTGTGACATGCTGCTCAGAGTCACACTGATTCTGTGCATTATGTCCACGGAGTAACCCTACGAAGAGCTCCCCATTGTGTGTGCAGCAGGAAGGGAATCACGGCTCTCCCACCATGATCCCTTTCCTCTGAAAAATTGGAATCTCCCCAATCCTGAAATCAGGAAGGTCCCATGCTTCCATATAAGCAGTGCTCCCCCTGTATTAATTTAAAGAATATTATCTATAAGTTTATTGCTTCAGGTATTACAAAAGACAAACCAAATGCACAAGGAATCCTAAATCTTTAAACATAGGGTAAATATTCGCAGCTTTGCAAGAGGAATATTCACAGCACTGGATATGTGATGGATCTGAAAGATTTTGGTAGTAAACGTAAGCCAGATGGGACTACTTGGGAAAAATATCTAAAATACAAATCCATTTAGCAGAGGTGTGCACATATGGCCTACGTTTATTGTCACGATTTAGAAGAGAAGACCCATAATAATCTAAGTAATGTTTCTGCCAAATGGAGAACCAGAATTGTAATGCCATACATCTCCTTAATGGTCATTGAAATAAAATTGGAAATTCCATATGGTTTCATACCTGCGGGACCTTTATCATCATCATCATCATCATCATCATCATCACCACCTTCTTCTTCACTTGTGTCATGCTCGGACTCCGAGTCAAAGTTTAAATAGTCATCTTTCGATCGGCTTTTCTCTTCTTTGGCTTTGATGTCCTCGGTGTCATTAGTCCATGCTGCAGTCTTCTTTCGATTTTGGTGTACAGAGAGGAATTCTTTGAAATCAGCTTCCTTTTCCAACTATAAAGGACAAACAACGCAAGAAATGAAATATGTAATTATACGCATATCTTTACTTTGTCAAACAGCATTGCTTTGTTATCCATTAACATGTAAACAGTGCGGGATTCTTTTTTTGTAAGACCTTGAATACAATAACAAATTCTAATTACCCTGTAAAAGACGGCAACAAAACATAAGTACTGCCTAAACACAAAAATATGAGAAAACCTATGAACTATAAACAGAACATTTTTATATTTGGTAAAAAAAAAAAAATCATTTTTGGGGAGTTTTTGAAACGTTCGTATAATATGTACATGAAATATAATATATATATATATATACACACACATATACACACACACAAATTCAAAAACACACAGTAGGCAATATTTGCACATTTCCGTGAACTTGACACACAAAATATTCATAAAAACAGTTGATATAGCAGTGCTGCATCTGGCAACTTATACTTTCTCTAATGCATTGTGTCATAAAGTCTCCTCCTGTAACCAATATATAGCATATATATTAACTGTAAAAGGACAGAAATTACTCCTGAAGACATGGGACTACATTCCATACAATGTGTTAGGATTTGCCATATTCAAATGCCAAACATCCTAAGTGAAGTCATGCCAAAAGAGCTCAATTCCCAACAGTTACCAGAACACTGATACCAGTGGCTGCTGAGAGTACCATTGATTAAACTAGGGAACTAGTGCATCAACCATCACAAGGCCCCCATCACAGCTATCACTGAAGGAATCATTACTTGATGAAGTATGAACCATATATTTTTAGAACTTTTTTCTTTAAAAAGAAATAAATAAATGTTTGGGGCAAGTAATCCTTGGACAGGCATGGGAAATTTTAAGATAGTAAGACTCAATGAATGTAAAAATCTGTTTATTATTTTTTTATTATTCATTTCAGTTTATGGACTAGTTGTAAACCATCTGAGTTACCACCCCTCTCAAATTTTTATAAAGTTTAAAATAAATCTACCAGTATATGGGGATATGTGAGCATACAGTAGAAGTGCCATTTTTTTTATGGACCTTAAAAATATCAAAATGATCTGTTCCTTTTTTCTACTCATGTAGAAGAAAAATAAAAATAAAAATAGTAGAGCATCTCCTTGAAACCAGTGTGACGGATTAGTGTACACAGTCTGGATGGAGCTCTAAATCTACAATGGCAAAAGAGCAGGTTCCTCTTCCACATGGAACCACTAATATATTTCTAGGTACTTACGTCTTTCAAGTCAGTGGTTTGCTTTTTGTCCTGTTGAAAGATAAATATTATTTTGCTGGTCATGGTGCAAGAATAGAATGCAATTTTATAAAAGAAAAAAAAAATGGTTTAATACGGTGTACATTTTTGAAGTAAGGATCAAGCATCATAATTATTGGGAAATACTGTCAGTTTGAGGACCCACATGGAGGATATTTGCGTGATCCTTTTTAAAAAGAACTTTTAGAACACATTAGTAGAATTATCATTAAAGAGTTAATGCAGAGTTTAGAGCACTGGTTCCCAACCGCTGTCCTCAAGTACCCCCAACAGGTCAGGTTTGACAGGTATGTGAAGCACAGCACAGGTGATATGATTTGCTGCTCAGTGATTGCAGGATTCAGTCTGTATTTCCCCAAGGTGATCTGCAAAACCTGACCTGTTAGATGTACTTGAGGACTGCTGTTGCGAACCACTGGCTTAGATCACGACTATACAAAAAAAATAAAAATACACAGTGGAATATTTTTCTTTCCCAGATTATTTTGCACATAGGGAGCTGCTTTTAATTTACACCTCACATTGCATTTTCAGGTCATTGACCGTGGTTCTGTTTAACCTACATCTTGATTTTTTAAAACATAAACCATCCCATAAAAGGCCCACTTAAATCCCCCCTCATTGTGTTTCTCCGTTCGGTAATTTCCCTTCTGTATTATTGGATGCATGGTTTCCATAAAAATGATGAAAATTAGCACAGTTTATAACTTTTAAATAAATTAAGTGTGTGTTGAGGATGACAACGAACCTATTCAGGTTGGTTCACCATTGTGCCAGTACTGAGAATTAAATATGTAACACAAATGTGGGCTGGCAATATGCACTGGCATCTATTTGGGAATTATTTTACCGGAGTACATCACAAATGAATGATTTGCAAAAATTAGGGATTATCATCATCCTCATTTATATAGCGCCAACAGTTTCCAGAGCGCTTTACAATATCTAAACGGAACAAGACACTTTCGCAAGGGAGTCGCTGGTTTATGATCGGGACTCAGTATCAGCAAATCCCAAATACTGCAGAAACCCTAGAAAGCACACCTTGTTTTAAAGAAAGAAAAAATATATCCCAGTAGTTACAGCTAAAAATATAACGCTAACTGCTGAGGCTTGCCTTTTAAACATTTAACAAACCTTTCCAGAATTAAAACAACGGACATGATATGCCATCAATCACAATTCAGATGTAGTTGTTACGGGTAAAGCCAGGAGTGTGGTTAATCCTAGGAGTACCCGGGTAATCCTGACAATACCCAGGCTCCATTAGGAAAAGTCTGAAGTGAAATGATATTTCGGACTTTACCCGGGTATTCTGCAAAGTATCCAGAGGCCTCTGGGTACCCCGGTTTTCTGCTGTATTTTAACCGGGTAATTTGCACATTACCCTTGTGTCGTTGGATAGTGTCATGTGCAACGAAACATCAGACTTTATCCGGGTAATCTGCAGGTACTCTGCTTTTCTTGGGTTTTCAGCAGGTTACAGTTGACTGAATTCTGAGGATTACCCGGATAAAGCTGCAAACTGTCATCTGACCGATAAAAATAACAAAATTGTGGTTTTTGGTTAATGAAATTGTAACCACGGTCACAAACCGCACTAAATAACCATAAATTTACTCTGTGCATTAAATCGTGTGAAAATTTATTTATGAAGATAAAGAGTAACCTGATGGTTATTATGTTTTATAAATGATATAAGCACATATGACACATAATAATAGTAAAATTCACTTTAACCCAAGCGGGGTTGGATGCTCTGCAGATTACCCAGGTGAAGCTGTGGATAGTCCTCAGATTACCCGGGTGAAGCTTCAGACTTGCACATTATCTGGGTAAAGTGTGCATTTTTCAGCTCCTCCAGACTGTTACCCAAGGGCAGTTGGTTAGTCCTAAAATTACCCGGGTAAAGTCCGAAATTTTCATTTTTTTGCAGCTTTACCCAGCGGTTTTGGGTGATGTCAGGATTACCCGGGTACTCCTAGGATTAACCGCACTCCTGGCTTTACCCATAACATAGTAAACGTTTGCATTTATAGGGTAAGTGCCACAAAGAAACAGGGCTTTGCATATAAGAATTTGTGTGGAAGGGTCCCTATAATTTGGTGACAGAAATTTAATTCCAGATGCTGGTGACTATCTGACCTCTGGATTTGCCAAGTCTGGTCAAGGCGATATTGTTCCTATATGAACACAACTATTCTGCACAATGTCTATGAATGCACAATGATATGAGCTGAATCAGAGTACAGGAGCAAGTTCCTGAAACATTGGTAATTCATCCACTCCACAAAACCAATACACAAAGAATATGTAAACAATCGTCAGCTCTATTCAAAGAAAGGTGAAAATCAGGAAAACTGGCAGGAGAAGAGAACAATCTAGACCAAATAGCTGATTTGGAAAGGGAGATAAAAATGGAAGAATTTTTCTGGTTTGGCTATTTTGACCTAGAATTTTCACTTCTCCTGAGTTTCACCTTTCTCTGAATAACCCTGTATGTGTTTGCCTAAAAAGAGAAAGCTAGCAAAACATGAGAGGATTCACGTCAACTTTATAGCGATTTCCCAATTAAAATAACCAGGAGAAATACATGCATTCTGTTGAGCACCAGAAGGTTCCACAGGGCTGTAAAAGGAAGATACTACTCTGTTACGGTTTTCCAGCAACCACCCGAAACAACTTCGAATATAGCACAAAACCCACTGAGCAAAAAGCATACTAGATCCATTGACATGGCTCTGAATGGGAGTCTAGGTCTTTTACCTGCTTAGTGTCTGTAGGCATCGATTTTGATCCCTTGGCGACTCCAGCATCCTTGCCTTCATTCTGTGAGTGCTTGCTCCATGCTTTTGGCTTAGCAGGATCACCAAATGATTTACACAACTCCACCTGGAAAGACAAGATCGATAAAACCTATCTATGCTCACATATCACAGTGGTGGAGTAACAAAACATGCTCACTTACTGAGACTCTGGATGTGTCAATGTAGCTCTTGTTGAAATGGCTGAGAGCCGTTTCGGCCTCATCCTCTGACCTGTAACCGATGAATCCAAACTTCCGAAACTTGCCATTCTTCGTATATTTTAGGCTACAGTCAGTCAGCGTCCCAAATGCAGCAAAAAGTTCTCGAAAACGATCTTCCTTTATCTATTGGGAAAATTGACAAATATTCTTTGAATGGTAATCATTACTAGGACTTAAACCAAAACTTTAACTGGTCTGTACAAGCTAGACGTTATTTCTTTCCATAATAACAGATTTTGACAAATAAAAACAACTTGTGAAGAAATGTGCGTAGTCCTAGCTGTGCACAAAATTTTAATAAGTGTTTTGCAATCAAGCATTGTACTTAAAGTCATCTTTTAACACGGAGATTTTCCAACTCTCAAAGTCACCACACCAATCACATACAAAAACTCAATTAAAAATCCGTATTATCAACATTAACCTATCACTATTTTTTTTAGTTTTTATGACAGCGTGAGAAAGTAATATCTGCTTTCTAACGCTGTCATAAAAAAAAATTGTCTTTTCACTGCAGATTAAAATAAACGGTTTATTAGATAGTGGGTAAAAACAGGAATACATTTTAACATTGAAGCCTATGGGGTTCGTCTGAATAAACCTGCCGAATAAAAACACACACCAGCAGGGCACTTCGGCAACTTTTCCCTGCTGTTCGGTGTTCTCGGAATAAATTAACCATTGCTTCTCTATGGGGGATTTCACTGCCTTCGAACAGGCACCGTACTTGCTGGCAGTTTGCCAAATTTTGGCAAACTACCTGCTCTCTGAATAGCCCCGAAATGCCACCATACGGGGAAATTCCCTGTTCGGTGACATTACAAGGCTAGATCAACTCTCTCTGAATAACACCTTAAGATTTCTACTCACCAATAAACCCGAAACCTCACACTCACATTTGTAAACAATGATTAACTACACTGGGCTTTATGGACTTTGAAAATTGTAAAAAATATATTTCTGGTAACGTAACAAGGAAACGTGGCTGAAACCTAATGAAAATGCTTCAGTGTGTGGAGTAGAGGTAACATCACTGCTCTGTGTGGAGAGAGCCTGTGGAGACATGAGTTTGATTCCAGCAAGAGTCCTTGGGCAAGACACCTAACGGTACATACTCGCCACCCAGGACATACTTGAAAACGAGAGACATCTCAATGTATCCTTCCTGGTAAAAATACTTTCTCAAAAAAAAAGGGGAGGAATGTGTTCCTGTTCAACTTGACTTGTATTTGCAACAGTGTGAGCGAAAACCGCTTTCGTAGTCAAGCACACATAGGAGTCAGTCATGGTTTTGTTTATAGAATTACCTACAGACTTTAGGGACATTTGGAACAACTGGATTTGTCAAGTCCAATTTGTCTAGTCGAAACAAAGTGTTTTGCCATTTCATTTCTCTAGTATTTACTGCACTTTTCAAAGAGGAATCACTGAGCCGATGACAGTATATTGGGAACATTTACATTTGTTTTTATATAAAATAGCATTTAGAGCAAAGCACATCAAATCCAGTGTGTTTAAACCAGAGCCATCAGAAACCTCCCCGCTGCTGATACTAATGTTACACACGATATAACCACCGTGACGTGAAATTACCACTTATTAAGTATCAGAAAACATCGGTTTTTTCCTCTAATCTGAGAAACATACGAAATAACGAAGGATCTTGTATGCAACCTTTGAGTATATTGAGTACAGGTTATCAAACTACAGTTAATAATCCCATCCCGCTTTTTATTAGGGGGGGGTCACGTTAGAACCTGGTTTTCCCGCATCAGACGTGTCTACGCGCACATATGAACTATGCGTGTATGCGACACCTAATCTGAACACAGCTACACCCGATTTAACTCAGCAGATAAATACCCCGCTCGGTAGATTTTTCACGATCAGCCGCGACATGATTCTTCGATTTCTGCTCCAGTTCGTTTCAAACAAGATTCACGTTTCTCTCTACGGGCGCCGCCATCTTGATTGCGACCACGTGAGCAGTGGGCAGGAAGTGATTTGGCGCATGCGCAGTACGCATGCCCTGTGTAGGCGAGGCTGTGTTCTCAGGTACAGTGTTGTGTTAGGACCAATGTAATGTTTATTGCGCAGAGGATGCTGGGAAGCACGGATAGACGTGACATTATTTACTACAAAGAGGGCGATTATTCTGTTTTAGCCCTGCGAATTGAATACACATACAGCTATACTATTGGACTGAATATGCCTTTCCCCCATCTTCCCCAAATATCTATTTATTATACATACCTCCCAAGTGTCCTTAATTAGGAGGGGCAGTCCCTATGGTCACCCAAAATCCCTCTGTCTATCATTTCCCTCATAATGTTTTTCTTTTTAGAGGTTCTTCCATGTTATCAGTGTGTGCATGTGTAACAGAGCTGCAGAACAATAAACCTCCACGTAATGATTCTCTATACTTTAATAAATGTCGACATTCTGTGTAAATAGTATTTTTTTATCATGTTATAAATTATACTTTCATTTACATAAATGCCTCCGATAGGTCGTAACGCTACTAAAAATGCAAATGAGTGTGAAAATAGCCGAGTTTATGAACCCGTCTCCAGCCATTTGCAGCAAAACAGCCTAAATCAATATGAAGGTGTGCAGTTCTTGAGTGGGTTTG
Organism: Leptobrachium leishanense; assembly: GCA_009667805.1. Taxonomy (NCBI): domain Eukaryota; kingdom Metazoa; phylum Chordata; class Amphibia; order Anura; family Megophryidae; genus Leptobrachium; species Leptobrachium leishanense. The sequence continues at coordinate 188,568,542 of CM019063.1, forward strand.
CAAGTAAACCACAGTAGGTGGGGGGGGGGTGTATTATTAGGGTTTGCACCCATTGAAAAACCGGTAAGTAACTCCGCACACAGAGTTGAAATGGATCAGCAGTGAAGGGGTTAAACTTGTCAAAATGAAACACGAAAAATTAGGTAATTTTGCCAACACTTTGTGGCAGTTCATCGTTCCGTGACTAGACGAACTATTATTTCTCTATGGGACAATTTTGCTGCCCCTGAAGAGCTCCGAACTGCGAAAAACGACACTGTATTTGCCGTCAATTCACCAGTATTTGGCGCATTGACAGCTTAGTGAATAGACAACCTGCCCCGAAATTGCAACGAATGATGAAATTCACCGTCCGGTGGCAAGTAGTGAATAGACCCTTGTGGAACCATACTGAAATGCTTCATGGAATATGTTTGGTTATTTCACAGCTTTTTAATGTCGAAGGTATATAATGTACATATGAAAAAAAAAAAATCTGGCTCACATTCATTTTGATTGCAGGTGAAACTATAGGGGTTATTCACTAACCTCCGAATTTCACAGTTCAGTGCAATTTCGGGGCAATTCGTCTATTCACAAAGCTGTCAATTCGCCAAATACAGCTCCCGAGCTCTGAAGCAGAGTTCAGCTTACACAGGGAGCCCCTGGACAGCCTCAGTATGTGACATGCTGTCCGGAGTCTTGCTGACTCCAGGCAGCATGTCTGTGAAGAAATGCTGCAGTGCACACGCTGGGAGCAGCAGCAGAAAGGAGACTGCAGCTGTCCCACTGAATTCTCCTTCCTCTAAACCAGTGGTTTCCAACCCTGGTCCTCAGGTTCCCCTAACAGAACCTGTTTTCCAGGTTTTCCAGATATCTGAAGCACAGCACAGGTGATATGATTTGCTGCTCAGTGATTGCAGGATTCAGTTTGCATTTCCCCAAGGTAATCCTTAAAACCTGGCCTGTTAGGGGTACTTGAGGACCACAGTTGGGAACCACGTCTCTAAAACATCGCATTCTCTCAGATTCTGAAATCCACAAGACTCCAGAATGCTCAGGGTCCCGAGCATTCTTGATAACCGATGCCCGACGACGTGTACATTTAAACTAAAATAGTTGTTTACTGGTACTGAGAGGATTCTAATAAAATTATGCGCTATGCTCATTCATTTTTTTTATTATGTTAGATTATGAAACAAAAATATATGAGTTAAATTATTCTGCAAACTAAGGCTGGGGTCAGACGAACGCAGTGCGAATGTGCGTTTACCCGCACTTTATGACGGCTGTGGTAGCAGGAAATGACGTCCAACGCAGGCCCACACACGAAGTACAGCCGCATGAAAGTTCGGCCGCGCAACGCAAGCGGCAAACGAACGCATTTTCGCAAGAACGTCGAACCACGACGTACAGAGTGTATGCGTGATTAGTAGACGTCAGACGCTGCTCATGTCCGGCTTACATAACGTCCAGACACCCAAAGTTTCCTGGTTTGGATCCGTAAAAAATCACGGCCGAAATTACGCATCGTATGACCGTTATCGCGTATTGCGTGAAAAAGTACTTGTTTATAGACAATGCGAGAAATGCGTTCGTCTGACCCTAGCCTAAGACAAACTATGGTTTTTACTAACTTGCATTGTTATGCATTGAATAGAGACACATTAATACCAAATTGAAGTAAACCGTTTATTCAACGAATCTCATCACAGATTCATTTGTTTCATGTGATGTGATAGCGGTTTTGTCATTTTACTTTTCTGTCTTACAGTGGAGCAATCGATGTAATCTGCCACAAGAGGGCGCTATGTCATTGTATCTACAGGACATCTCGCTTGAATTGAAATCTCATGTTTTATTTTACTTATTTATCTTGTTTTACTTTCAAATGCCTATCGAAGAGTTTGACGATATTTACAGAATAACAAAGAGGAATAAGACATTAAAACTAAATAATTGCATGCAGAAAAGTACAATACAAAATGTATTTTTTTCTTAATGAAATATGTACAACTAAAAGAGATGATTTGTTAGAGTGCCTGGCAGAAGCTCACTGGGGACTGAAAATGTTTTATGCTTATAGATCCAAAATGAAGAAGCGGACTGTGTTACAAATTTGGCAAGTGTATGCTTCTTTTTGCACTTTTCCATAGCACAAAATTTTAAAACTATTTTAATGTTTACATGGTCATTTATTTTGGTCATTTCTTCATAGCACTGGCACTGCTTTGTGTGTTGTATACAAAGAGTAACATTACTGAATGTCCAGGAAGATTTAAAGAAATTTTTGGAGAAAGTATTTTACCAGGAAGGATACATTGAGATTTCTCTTGTTTTCAAGTATGTCCTGGGTGGCGAGTTTGTACCGTTAAGTGTCTTGCCCAAGCACACTTGCTAGAGAGGCGCTTTTGCCTCCACTTCCACTTGATTTTGAATATCACAACCAGTTGTAGTAATTTGAGGGGTAGTGATGTTTCTTGAGCCTCATGCTAAAATATTGGTTATCATAAATATTTTTATATGCAACATCACAATGGGACGAGGTAATAATTCAACTTAAAGACACAATCTAGGCATTACATAGTTACATAGTTATATAGGCTGAAAAAAGACATGCGTCCATCGGGTTCAGCCTCTCCCACATAACCTACTGCTGTTGATCCAAAAGAAGGCAAAAAACCCAGTCTGAAATATGCAACATACCGGGAAAAAAATCCTTCTTGACCCCAGAATGGCGTCAGATTTCTCCTTGGATCAAAAAGCTTTTACCCACATATTAAATATTATAACCCTTAATATTCTGTGTCTGCAGGAAGTCATCCAGTCGATTTTTAAAAGTCTGTACAGACTCTGACCCAACCACCTCAACAGGCAGAGAATTCCACAGCTTTATTGTTCTCACCGTAAAATAACCCTTCCTATGCTTTAAGCTAAATTTTCTTTCTTCCAGTCTAAATGGATGACCCCTTGTCCTATGTATAGACCTGTTAATGAATAGGTTATCAGACAATGGTTGATAATGGCCCCGTATATATTTATATAAGGTTATCAGATCCCCTCTAAGGCACCGTTTCTCTAAACTAAACAGGTTTAAGCTTGTTAGTCTTTCCTCATAACTTAACCCTTCCATTCCCCTTATTAATTTAGTTGCCCGTCTCTGCACTTTTTCTAACGCTATAATATCTTTTTTTAAGACAGGTGCCCAAAATTGCACGGCATATTCAAGGTGCGGCCTGACCATTGATTTATACAGAGGCAAAATTATGTTTTCATCCCGTGAGTGAACTCCTTTTTTAATGCATGCCAATACTTTGCTGGCCTTGGCGGCTGCTGTTTGACATTGCACATTGTTACTTAGTTTGAAGTCTATGATTATTCCCAAATCCTTCTCCTGCTTGGATTTCCCTAACTCCGTACCATTTAGGGTATAAATTACTTGTGTGTTCCTCACTCCAAAGTGCATAACTTTGCATTTATCTAGATTAAATCTCATCTGCCATTTAAGTGCCCAGTCCCCCAATTTATCTAACTCCCTCTGCAGCGAAGTAACATCCTGCTCACATTGTATTACTTTTCCTAGTTTTGTGTCATCTGCAAACACTGATACATGACTTTCAATGCCTATCTCAAGGTCATTTATAAATAAATTGAATAGTATTGGTCCTATAACAGACTCCTGAGGGACACCACTTACCACTGGTGTCCATCTTGAAAATGTACCATTTATGACCACTCTCTGTACCCTATCTTTTAGCCAGTTTTCTATCCAAGAACAAGTATTTTCATCTAGACAATTTTTTCTCAATTTAAATAGTAACCTTTTGTGTGGAACTGTGTCGAAAGCTTTGGCAAAATCTAAGTAAATCACATCCACTGCGACCCCCTGATCTATACTTCTACTTACTTCCTCATAGAACATAATTAAGTTAGTCTGACATGATCTGTGTTTCATGAAACCATGCTGATTTTTGCCAATTACATTATACCTCCCAATAAATTCCTGAATATTATCCCTTAGTAACCCCTCAAATACTTTCCCAGCCACAGATGTTAAGCTCACAGGTCTATAATTCCCAGGCACAAATTTTAAACCTTTCTTAAATATAGGGACCACATCAGCTTTTCTCCAATCCTCTGCTACTATTCCTGAAAGAAAAGAATCTTGAAAGATTAAGAACAGAGGTTTACATATTTCAACACATAGCTCTCTCAGTACTCGCGGTGTGAATTCCATCTGGCCCTGGGCTTTATTCACATTCACATTGTTTAATTGCTGCAAAACCTTGTCCTGAGTCAACCAGTCACTTTGTATTAGTAAGTTTTTATTAATGAATTTCATGTCTCCTGTTATAGGTTTCTCTTTGATAAATACTGAAGAAAAATAATCATTTAAAATTTCTGCCTTATCCTGATCTTCAGTTAACAATAACCCTGACTCAGATTTTAGTGAACCTACATTTTCACTCTTGGTTTTTTTAGAATTTATGTACCTAAAGAATCTTTTAGGGTTGGTCTTGCTCTCTTTGGCTATTTCTTTTTCATTTTCTAGTTTAGCCCATCTAATCGCATTTTTACATGCTTTATTGGCTGCCCTATATGCTTTATAGGATGCCTCAGATTTATCAAATTTAAAAGCTTTAAATACCTTCTTTTTATTTTTCATTTCCTTAGTTACCTTCCTACTAAGCCACATTGGTTTCAGTCTGTTTCTTTTATATTTATTAACCAGTGGAATATATTGTGACGTGTACTTTTCTAGTGTTAGTTTAAAGATATTCCACTTATCCTCAGTGTTTTTCCCGTGAAAGAGTTTCTGCCAGTCAATGACATTGAGAGCTTCCTTTATTTTAATAAAGTTGGCCTTTTTAAAATTATATGTTTTAGCATGCCCCTTATGAATGTGTTTTTTTGAGTTAATTTCAAAAGTCACCATATTATGGTCACTGTTTCCCAACTGTTCCTTTACATTAATATTTGAGAAATGTTACATTCAATGTAACATGAGCGGTCACAGTACCTTGAGTGTCTTCTCCCCATCTGGTGTGGCTCTCAGAGGGCTAATTCAGCCTTACAAGTGTAGGGGCTTTGCTCTGCCCAGATGATCAACCGACACTAATCTAAGCTTCATTGATCAAAACCCAAAGCGAGAACCAATTTGAGACCCAGCTCTCTCCAATGGCTTTCAATGCCATCGCATCAGATTGGCTTGTCACACGCTCAAGCTACAAAATATTTGTCAATATTGGCTTGGCACTTACTGGTATGATATTTACATTTCTGTGAAGGCTAGGGTAGTGGAGGATCTCGTTTTTGTGTTAGGGGAGACTTTGAGATAAACTTGTCTGTGGATGATGGGAGTAAGAGTCCATCACCTGTGGAAGTCAGGTCTCCCTTAACTATAAAGGTTAGGTAACTTCAGCTCTGATCCCCTTAACCCAAAGCCTGCCAACACCAGTTCCCCATAGCCTACAACAGGGGTGGGGAACGTACGGTCCGCGGTGTCAATTGTTCCGGCCCTCAGATCGCCACAGCAAGGGGATGCAAATTCCCTCTCCCGCGGCCCTTTAACCAGACCGCGGCGAGTAGCAGAATGAGGGGGCGGGGATTATCAATGATTCCCTCACTAGCTGCTGCGCGCTGGATCTTCCAACACGTTGCGCCCCTCATCTTCCAGGCGCAGCGTGAAGGAGGATCCGGCGCGCTTCAGCGAGTGAAGGGAGCGGGGATAATCCCCGCCCCCTCATTCTGCTACTCACCGTGGTCTGGTAAAAGGGCCATGGGAGAGGGAATTTGCAGTCCCTTGCTGTGGCGCTCTGAGGGCCCCCTCATTCTGCTACTCGCCGCAGTGAGGTAAAAGGGCCGTGGGGGGGCTGGAATTAATTTTAAAGGGGGAGGGTGAAATTAATTAGATGGAAAGGGGGATGAAATTAGAGGGGGAGAGTGACATTAATTAAATGGAGAGGGGGAGAGTGACATTAATTAAATGGGGAGGGTGAGATTAAAAGGGGAGTGGGTGAGATTAATTATATTGAATGGGGAAGGATGAAATCTATTGGAGGGGGAGAGTGAAATTAATTAAATGGGGAGGGGGTGAGATTAAATGGGGGTGAAATGAATTAGATGGGGAGGGTGAAGAAATTCAAGGGGAGGGTGAAATTAAATGGGGAGTAGGGTTAAATGAATTAAATGGGGAGGTTGAAATTAAATGGGTGAAATGAATTAAATGGGGGAGAGTGAAATTAAAGGGGGAGGGTGAAAAGAATTAAATGAGGACAGGGAGGGTGAAATGTATTAAATGGGGAGAGGTGAAATAAATTTTAATGAGGGGGTGAAATGAATTAAATGGGGAAGGGGAGGGTGAAATGAATTAAACGGGGAGAGGTGAAATTAATTTATATGAGGAGGAGTGAAATTAATTAAATGGGGAGGGGGTGAAATGAATTAAATGGGGAGAAGGTGAAATGAATTAAATGGGGAGGGGTGAAATGAATTAAATGGGGAAGGGAGAGGGTGAAATGAATTAAATTGGGAGGAGGTGAAATGAATTAAATGGGGATGGGTGAAATTAATTAAATGGGGAGGGGCACAAACCTGGAAAATTGCAAGTAACAACATCATCTGTACCAGTTAACATTGCGCGTGTCTCCATAGAGAAGCAGTTCCAGCCATCACATTAGGGGTGAGTTAATTAATTTCTGGCTAAATTTTAAGTTGGTAATTTTGTATGGCCCTCGAATGATCTTATAAATTTCCAAACGGCCCTTGTCAGAAAAAAGGTTCCCCTCCCCTGGCCTACAACAATAATATACTCCACACCATAAAGCGTGTGCAACAATAATAGCGTCCATAATGATGTGCCAGTGCTTTTCCCATTTAACATCATAGTAGCATCACTTTTAAATTGGGTATCATATTCATTTGAAGCTGATAAATTGAGTCAACATGAAGCAAGGTCCAAGTAACAGTTCAATTACTAGGAGCAAGATTTCCTCCTAATCCCTCTTTAAATTGAGGTATTTTTCTTATGCGTTGCCTTAGTCCCTCAGATTGTAAACTCATGGGATGTCTGGCTGAGCACTTGCATAAAGTGCTGCATTTGCAGGACAATTACCCTACGGGCAGGGTCGTTGTTCCGTATGTTTTATTACTTATTATGTCACCTATTTGTGCTTCCCCATTGTAAAGTACAACGTAATCTGTTGGCGCCGTGTAAATTCTTGTAACTGTAACATACATTTATTTGGTTTAGATTCTTAACTGATCAAGGAGATTGTGATGCATTTTATGAATTCTCCATAAGTACTAGATAATTCTTCTATGAACTCATTATTATTGTAAAGCGCTGAGGAAACTGTTGGCGCTATATAAATGATGTCAATAATAATAATAACTCATAATACACCAAACGCACATCCATTATGCTCATTATATTACAAAAACATATTCATAATTATATATTTGGGTCCAAGGTACTGGTAAAATGAGCCTATCTTTGCAAGTACATCGGGCACAGAAAGAATCCCTTTCATTCAGCAACGCTAGGGAAGCAAACCAGTAGACTTTGTGGATGTGTGATACTCCCATACTAAACTATGAGTGTGTGACACAAAGATGCAATCCATATCTCTTATACTGTATATTGCACTAGCAATGTTAATGCAACCTCTGATGGCAACAAGGATGACCCTTTCCCTTTTATTGACGCTATTACTACAAGGATTTATGTGATCTAATATAAATACAAGGGATTTTCTGACTTATTGTTTAGTAAAGAGTGTGAAAAAGGTTAATATAGATCAACTATGGCCAAGACATCACAAGGGCAAGGTGATCTATCACCCAAGGGCAGAGGAAACCTCAAACCTTCATGCCGCTTCCAGAATGTGGACAAGCATGGATAGAAGAAGTGGCATGCACGGTGACCGTACACATCCCCCTTAAGAGAGCCTGTCAATGTTGCCATTCCAGCTGCCAGGAAAGAATACATGGAGCCTATGGGGCATTCTGCACCGTGAAGGTGACCATAGATTTTGAGAGACTTAAAAGAGCAGGAGTTTCTCTGAGTCCCCTAAGGTGACTCATGTCATGCTGGGTATGTCCTTCCAAAGTACCACCACCTTCTAGAGCTGTGACTGCTCTCAGGAAGCTCCCTGTGTCTGTTGTTATTCAAATACTTTACACAGTGTATCACCTACTTGTAGTTTAGAATATCTTAAGTTGAAAAAAAGTCTATAAATATATATCAATTTAACATATAAAAATATAAACAAGGCTGTACATGTCTCAGTAACAAGAACTGTTTTAAATGCCATGTAAACAATTATTATGCCTTCCCATTTATACGTTAAAAACATTATTGCATTATAAATGTTTGACAAAGTTATTTATTTATAAAGTATTTTACCAGGAAGGATACATTGAGATTTCTCTCGTTTTCAAGTATGTCCTGGGTTCAAGAACATTGAAATGTTGCAGTTGTTAAAGAAATACAAAGTAATAAAATGCAAGATATTAAAAACACAAATATACAGATTAACAGAAAATAAATATGTAGGAAATAGTCATTATGTTACATGTTTACAGGTGCATTCTGTATTGAGATATGATAGTAAGGAGCTCTTGAGTGACTTAAGACTGGGGGAAGATTTGATGGTGTCTGGGAGGTTATTCCAGAACTGTGGTGCTCTGTAGGAAAATGAGGTTCGAGACACTTTCTTTTTGTATTGCAAGTACGGTGCCGGTCTTGGATCGGAGGTTATAGGATGAGGGAACTGCTGGGGGAAGCAGCTGGAGGAAGCAGCCTATTCAGGTAGGGTGGCAGCTTCCCAGAAAAGCGCTTAAACACCAGGTTGGAGAGGTGAAGGGTGCGTTTAGACTCCAGCGACGGCCAGTTTAGTTCTTTTAACATGTCACAGTGGTGGGTCATGTAGTTACATTGTAGTGCAAAGCGGCAGAATGAGTTATACAATGTAGTAAGTTTATGAAGGTGAGTTTGCGGGGCGGCTGCATACACTACATCTCTGTAATCAATAGCCGGGATAAGCATTTGTTGTACAATCTGCTTTCTTACCGCGGGGCTCAGGCAGGATTTGTTTCTGTACAGGGCACCTAGTTTGGGGTAAAGTTTAGATGAGAGTTTTTCGATGTGGGGAGAAGTGACTGTGATCAGCGTGCCATTTGATTTTGTCCCAACACATAGATGGGGATTTTGCAATTTGTGTAGTTTAGGTGCTGTTCCAAACAGCATTGTGACAGTTTTGTCAGTATTCAAAAAAAGTTTGCTGTGTTTCATCCACTTTTCTACCTCTGTGAATTGTTCTTGCAGCACGGCCTCCAGCTGCGGGAGATTTGGTTTGCTGGTATAGATTACAGTGTCGTCTGCGTACATATGTACAGTTGAGGCTTTGCAGATGTTAGGCAGATCATTTATGATTATCGTGAATAGCAGGAGGCCGAGTATTGAGCCTTGGGGTACACCACAAGTGACTGGGAGGGGGAGGGAGGAGCTACCAGAAATGGACACATATTGTGATCAGTCGTATAAATATGATTGAAACCAGGTTAGCGTGCGATCACCAACACCAGAGTTTTTAAGTTTTTTTAACAAGATGCCATGGTCTACTGTGTCCATAAAGAAGGGAAATGACAATGAATTAGAAAAAATACATATAGCTTAATTTTTCCGTTTTACTTATACATATAATTAATAATCAATTTAAAATCATATTCTGTTGGAAAAAGACAAAGCTTCAGGAGACAACCCATTACAAATTATTCCTGCGTATGTCAATGTGTTGATTCAGATCCTTGTCAGGTTTCCGGTAGTTCATCTTCTCCCCATTCATATCACTTTTAGCTGTGCTGCTATATAATCCACTGTTACGATAACCAATCAATAAAGTATGATGTTAAAACGTCTTCACGTTTTTAAAAATTCAAAATTACTTACATTTATAAAACTAATCTAGTTATGGAAGTCTTTTGTTATTTATTTAGTTCTCTGTTATTTTATTTTCCTTTTTCATTCAAGATTTTTTTGTATTTTGACACAAGCCATACTTAATAAATGAAACGACTTATTAAAAAAAGTAGAACACAAATTCACATTAGCCAAAGATCTAAAAGAAGGCGTAAAAAAGAAATTAAAAAACAAATATATGTTGGAAGACAATGTCAAGGATACAGCAGAAAGGAGAATTCTAAATCCTCAGTCCAGTTTTGAGTGTTGAGAGTGCTTCACCATTGAAACAAGTTCAGATGGTGGGAATAACTAAAGGGATGGCAGGTGGAACAGCAATGTACACAGCTGAACGTGTCCATACATAAAATGGAAAATAATGTATCTCAGTCCATATCTGGAAGAATTATAAGGGGATGTGAGAGGGAGACATTGGAGAACCCTTCAGTCTAGGTTTGAGGGAGAACATATGTTGATGCAGCAAAATTGTTGAGCCTGACACTGTAATTTCCAATTACTGAGGATATCCCATGGCTGCTAATAAGGTCTCCCTTAGTTCTCAAAATTCAACGTGGAAGCCGACTTTTGTGGATTCTTTGAGCCCAGTGTTTCCCAAACCTGTCCTCACGACCTTCTAACAGGCCAAATTTTACAGATCACCATGGAGAAAAGCAGACCGAATCCTGCAATCACCGAGCAGCAAATTATATCACCTGTGCTGTGCTTCAGATGTCTGGCAAACCTGGCGTGTCAGCGGGTCCTGTGGACAGGTTTGGTTTGTGGGATTGTTACCTGTGGAGCATGCTGTTTTTGTTTATGTGGTCTATGAGGAGTTAGGCGGACCTCCACCGCATTGCACCAGGACGTCCCGGTGGATGGACATGGGCTCTCCCCATACCACACTGCACTTGTAAGCAAACTTGTCTCGGGTTTAAAATTTAAGTGCTTTTGCCTAAAATATGCAATTTCATTCTAATAATATATCAGTGTATTCTTGATGCATTATTAGCACAGTCTTAATTTGTGACTAGGCCAAAGTAAGACTTTGCTTGTGTAGCGCTGTGTTAAAAATCTTGCTGTGGCAGTACCTATTTTTGGCCACAAGATGGAGACTATCGCGATCAGAGATACTGGACATTGGGACTACAATGCCCGGCATGCTTTGCAAGAAGACAGGAAGTGGGTGGGGACTGGACACTTACATCCTCTGCCTCGTGGAGAAAGTTCCAGAGCGTGCCAGGGAACAGGAGAAAGCAGACGCACTGAGGAGATCGTGAGAGAACCTAGGCCAAAGCCCGTGGGAGACCTGTTATTCCTGTCTGGGTCACTCAACCTGAGGAGAAGGAGACTTGCCAGAGCTCAGACATTGCTGCAGACCGGCGGAATCGAACGGAGAGCAGGCGGTGAGCTGGACAAGCTGCATGAAGTCAGACAACGGATCCGGCCGCTAGTATCCCCCGTCAAAATCCGGAGGAGAGACGTCCTGGGTCAGCGGAGCCTAAAGCCTGCGTCGGATGGGTGAGAGGCCTCCAAGGCTGTTTGTGATTAAAGGTCAAGCTGCTGTTTCTCTTTAAAGTCCACAGGGCCCCAACTGACTAGTCGAAGACTTTCCTTCATGTAAATTCACTGGCCAGTTTAACAGTACCCGGGTACCACATACATACATATACACCTTTTTACATTCCGGGACTTAACCTGTGCAGGACTCATTCTGTTACGAATCGGAACAAGGGGGTTAAAGATAAAGTTACGTTCCGAACTATATTTTTCTCTTTTACGCTGCGCGTTTACCGCAATACGAAGGGATTGTATGTTTTGGGTTTCGCTACGTGTCCCCTTTTTCTGAACTATCGGGAAATTGCATTCTTTTATGTTCGGTCACGAATATTTTATTTTCCGAAATACGAAGCCTCGTGTTTCGTTTCTTTTCCGCTGCGCGTTTTACCGTGATACGAAAATACTGTAATAATACTTGTGAATACCGTGCTTCAATATCTGCTCAAGATTTTAGTAAACTATTTAAATGATAAAAACTCACAACTGTGTTGGAGTATATTTATTCCCTAGTGCGGGGAGACTGACCCGTGGTTCATTTTCAGCGGCTCCTCCGGGAGTGAGCGCTACACTTGTTTCCAGGTATGTCAGTTTTGGCTGCTCCTTTGGGTGGATGCTGTCTTATTTGCTTATGGTATAGCCTTCTCTATAATGGTGTCACTATCTAAAACCTTGTGAGACCTGAGTGGGACCTCACTGAAGGGTTGCATACTAGTGCCTGTGCCTAGTCTAAAGGGTTTATTCACTAAACACCGAAATTGCACCGAACGGTGAATTTCACCGTTCGTTGCAATTTCTGGGTAGTTTGTCTTTTGACTAAGCTGTGAATTCCCCAAATACTGGCGAAATACGTTGCTGTTCGCCGCAGTACACTGCAGTTCTGTGTCGACTGTGGCACAATTCGCCTCCTCTCACCGGTTACAGCTGAACACTGGCAGCAACTAATGTCCTTCCACTGTCCAAGTGCGAGATCTCACAGAGCTTGCTCAAGGTTGTGCTTCTATCATGGAGTTCTATGGACTCCCAAGAGTCAAGACCTATGACAACACACCGGTACTAATCAGTCGCTACAAACTATTCCGATTCAACCGGCTAACAGAGCAGCTCAGATGGAAAAGAGCCATTACAAGCGAGCCACAAATGGTTAACTGCTCAAACACAATTTATCGAGTCAGTGTTAACGACTCCATCAGAATAGGGTGCTTTGTATTTATTTTACTTATTTTGAGGGAAATCTGGCAGCTGTTGTTCTGCTATGCCTCAATTTAAAATATACATATCCTTGAAGCTGTCAGCAACAGAACACCATTCCAGGTGATACGAAAAAGTCCACTTTGGGACCAGGTTTGCCAGAAACTGGCAAGAGTAAAACTATAGGGGTTATTCTGAGAGCACCGAAATGTCGCCAACATTTCTGAGCTCTCTCGTTCCCCACGCTTCCCTGCACTTTGGGGTATCAAAGTTCTCCACCCTGCGGTAAATTCAGCATTCACCACAGAGTCCCCGGAGTGCAGGGAAAACCCGCCGAAACCTCACCGAAAACTCACCAAAACTGCCACAAAAACAGACCAAAAACGATTGACAATGAAAAGGTCTGTTACAGAAAAAAAAGCTTTTTTTTTTTTAAATGGAAAAAAAATTGAGTAAAAAAATCCTGAAAAATGCCTAAAAGATCCTAAACAAATCAATAAATAAAGAGACTTTTTACTGCAGATTAAAATAATAAACGGTTTATTAGATATTGCAGAGAAACGGGAATTATTTTAACATTGAAGCCTATAATAAGCGTTTTGCAATCAAGAATTGTACATAAAGTCATCATTTAACACTGAGATTTTCCAACTCTCAAAGTCACCACACCATTGACATACAAAAACCCAATAAAAAATCCGTATTATCAACATTAACCCATCACTAGCAGGTATTACTTTCTCTGTCATAAAAAAATCAAAAAAAAAAATCAATACAGAGACTTTTCACTGCAGATTAAAATAAACGGTTTATTAGATACTGTATAAAAACAGGAATAATTTTAACATTGAAGTCTATGGGATTCGCCTGAATAAATCTGCCGAATGAAAACACCGACCAGCAGGGCACTTCGGCAACTTTTCACTGCTGTTCGGTGTTCTCGGAATAAATTAACCATTGCTTCTCTATGGGGGATTTCACTGCCGTCAAACAGGCAATGTACGTGCAGGCAGTTTGCCAAAATTTGGCGAACTGCATGCTCTCTGAATAGCCGAATGGCGCCAAAATGTCACCATATGGGGAAATTCACTGTTTGGTGACATTTCGGGGCCAGATCGGCTCTCTCTGAATAACCCCTTATGTCTCAATCTAGGTAAATGTGACTACTACTACACAGGCAGCCACAAAGCTTTCCTAAAATATATATAGTACAATCTCTCAATCTTAACATAGGATATAATAATCATACTAAGCTCAGGAACAGCAATAGTCTTGTCACTGATAATACATACAAACTCAGAATGTGGATATACTGCTGTTAAAATCCTGAAGCATCACGTTGCAGCAATTTTCAGCACCCGATACGGTGTATAGTCTTTATATAAATAATGGGGTAGTGGAATCTAATTCATTTACCTGCCCCATTTCCCGCTTACCATGCTCTCTGTGTACTGAAAAAACTGTCCATTCTCTCAACTCACCTCCCATTAAACATCTGCCTGGATACACCATTGCTCCTTGGCCCTTCCTTCACGGGTCATGAAACTTTAAGAAGAAAAGCGTCTTTCTCTCTTCACTTTGTGACCTGCTCTTTTTGTTTGCGGTTATTTTAAGAAATAAAAGCTTTTTGGCTTTTCATATTCAATTTTTCTGTTTTGTAACATGAGCATTGCAGATCCATATTCCTTATAACCATCCAGCTGAAATAAGAGGACAAATATGTAAGGGGAATTGAGGAGGGTGTCTGTGTTCTTTTTGATGTGAGTTATTAACACATTGTGTGCTGAGGTTCCTGATTATTGTTTAGACCAGAAAAGCTTCAGTATTCAATATATGTGTATAAAATGATATATTTCCTATTAAACAATATACCATGAAATTATTAGCCAGTATCATGGAGGAAGTTATTAAATGACACAGGTCTGTGATTTGAGAGACATAAAACAATTTCAAACTGTGGTGGTTTTATATGAATTTTGGAGTGTTGAATGCAAATTTACCTCAGATTTTCTCCATTAAGTACAGTTTTTTTCTACATCTTGTTTTCCCTCTTTTTTTTGGCTTATGAAACTGAATAAAATTAGTGGTACAAAATTACAACATGAGACCTATTTTGAGGCCAGTTCTGAATTTATGTACAAGAATTATACAAGTTGATTATCTGGACCGTTGACACATCCACGGCAAGCCATAGTACACAAGTGACTACAATATGCAGATCTGCCCTTTCAGAACCCTAAAAAACAGAAAGCAAGGGGTGCATGTCTTCTAATAGACATCCAAAATACTTTAACCCCTTGGCAAAGGAAGACGTGTAGGGTACGTCATGGGGGTTCCCCGCAGCATGCGGAGGGCATCCCCCACACGTCATGGCTTCCTTGTAGTATTGGGAGAGACCTCTGCAGGTCTCGGGGAAACCCTGGCTGGTCTGACTTCCTGGAAGTCAGATCATGCCTTGGGATCGCCCCACCCACTGACGCCATCGTGGATGGCCGTGATTACCTCTTAAAGGGACCTCCCCCAGCCAGGCAAGATAAATTGCAAAACAGGATATACAGGGGTCCTTTGGATGCCCGTATCTCCTAAATTGTGAAAGATACATGGGCCATGTTTGGTATCCTTGGCTAGAGCATGGCCTTTCCAATGATACCAAACATTACCAGGTTCCGTGTAAAAATAAAAAAATTTAATATAAAATAAAACTTTTTTTCCTAATGCAGCACTATTGGTTTTTTTCCAATTATTAAGTGAACAGTGATGCTGCACTAACTGACCTTCTCTAAATATAGAAACAAAAGAAAAAAATATTACATGCAAAATTTACTTTTTTTTAATCCTTATTTCTAAGGCCGTGGCATTAGGTGCTTTTACATATAAAGCAAACAGTGCCACTGCACTAACTCACCTTCTCATTTCCCACACCGGGACCAAATGTGGAGGTGATGGAGCAAAGCGTTATTACACATTGGTCCATCTAAAATACAAACTGCTTCATTGCTGCAAGGACAGTTGGGGTACTTTGAACCCCTGTAATTCAATTTTTTACACTCCACAAAGTCATGTTAGGTGTCATTAGACGGGCCAGGGTCTGACCTGTCTAATGATACCAAACATGACCATGTTAAATGTCAGGCAAAAAAAAAATCACACACAAACATACATAAAATAATTTTAAAAAGTTGTATTTATTTAGTTTTTGTTCAAACGCAATGTCCATTTGTCACATGTAAAATTAGCAATGCCACTGCCATTACTCACCTTCTCATTTCCCATGCCGCAAGCAAGTTCAGTGTTTTATACAGAGTTGTAGTATTCAAAAAACACAATGCGCCAAATAAAAGCAAAACAAATTGTGTTTTTTTGTTTTAGTAAAAATTGCATATTTTCTCAGAAAAATGCAGTAACAAGTTCCCATTTCAAATTTTTTAAACAAAAGTACCCCATAGAAAATATATCCACAAAGGGTCGGATGATAAAATGTAAAATAAATAATTTGACACGCAAAATGTTGCATTCTAACAGGACAGGACGTATACATATAATAATGATATATTATGAATTTGCTGAATCTGCTGAAAATAAAGATACATCATTTGTCTGGGTCCTACAATAAAACATGACTTCAAATCACTTTTAAGCATGATGATGTAGCACTGCTTTAAAGACTGTGTTCTGCTGCATTTTATTATTATGGCCACCAGGGGGAGACAGAGACATAATGGACTATGCTGCACAAACACTGAACTACACCTACCATCATGCTTTGCGTGAGGACAGGAAGGGGGTGGAGGAGGAAAGGGAAGGAGATCAGCAGCCTCGTGGAAGGGATGTGCAGAGTGAGCGTAGCGGTGAAAGGTGGAGGACGCACGGGAGAACTGTCAAGGATCGCGACCAGGCCGGAGTACAGGCACTGCCTCACTGGTGCTGGAGATCGGGACAGTGACCGTGCTGAGACCTACCTACGCGGTGCTGAGAGGTCTGGATGACAAGCTGGTTCCGGCTGGACCCCGAGTAAGGAGACCGCGCTGATCGATTGGGAGTGCAGGCGGAGGATTGTTGTTCCAGTTGCGGAGATTCGACAAGCAGGGAGCGGATCCAGTGGCACAGAGTCCCAGTATACAGCGGAGAAGATCCTTGATCGGGTGCTGGACAGTTCATCTATCGGATGGGTGAGAGGCCTCCCAGGCCACAGTTCCCAAATAAGAAACGCACGCTGCAGTATTGTTTAAATCCACAGGGCCCCAGCGTGACTAGTCGAAGATTGTTTTGTTTCATTCACTGGCCAGTTGAATACAGTACCCGGGTACCCCAGACAATACACATACACATTTCTGAGCTATTATTCACGGGACTTACACTCCAGAACTGAGGGGGTTAACCGTTACTTTTGCCACCGCGTGTTTTTCCCGCGTTACGAATCCTTGTCATTTAAATACCGTATATACGTAATATATGCTGCTTTATTGGGATCAGTAAAGAATATAATACATGAAAATCCACAACAGTGCTGGTGTATAGTTATTTCCTAGTGCGGTGAGACTAACCCGAGGTTTATTCAGTGGCTCCTCCAGGAGTGAGCGCTACAATGAGCACAAAACAGTCAAAATAGGCTCAGCACACAGGGGTGAAATTTCAAATTTATCGGCCAAAAATATAATAACAACAGCTTGTAAAAAGTTTCTCCACCACACACCTGTGCAATCTAGCAGGCTACCGCTGGTATTCCAAGTTAATACCTAGTCCTAACATTGCTAGAGATAATATTCATGTTATTGTACAGCACTGCAGAAACTGTTGGTGCTGTATAAATGATAATAATAATATTTATCTCTGGAGGTATACTTTCCAGATATTACTTACTGCATCATTATTCTGTCCAGTTACATAGTTTTATAGATTGCTTTGTGTTAATCCCAACTGGTATTTAGATAGACATGGTTATACAGGATGATTCTTATATCCTTAAACCAAAGCTTTTGTAATGAATGAAAATTGAGAGTTTTAGGGAAATGTACCTCCTCTTATGTTGAGCACATCCAATTACAGTAAGTGCTGAAATTGGCCACCTTTTTCTGTTAGGCACGTGGTGCTGCATGTTGGTGCTAACACATCTCAATATTTAATAATGAATGTTTTGAATCTCATTCCTATTGTTATCCGCTAAGGTGTCAGTCATGTGGGGCTTGCTACAGTATGCTTGTCCTTCAGATAGCCCCACAAAAAGAAATCCGACCTGGTAAAATATGGTGGCCTTGGCCAGTGTAGGCACAGATTCTTGGTAATGACGCTATCCTCAAAAAGATTCTGCACTGTCAAAATTGACTCACGTGATGTGTGACATGTAACCTAATAGTTTTTCCTACCAAAGAGTGAGCCATTTTGGTCCATGAGAGTGCCATTCTCATGGTTCTGCTGTTGTCGTGGCTGTGCTGCCACCTATCATTAGCTTACAGCACTTGCTGTGATCGGATGTGCTCAACAAAAGAGGAGTTGCATTTCCTAGAAATGTCATTAATTAAATTTCATTAATTTCCGTTTTATAACAAAAACCTTGGGTTCAAGTCTATATGAATAAGCTGTGATATACCCTGTAATAACTTTGCCAAAAGCTGCTCATGACTGTTTTCAAAGGGAGGATAGCATTTCATGCTGCTCCTTACTGTGCTATATTATTATGTTAATATTTTTAACACCATCATTCTGTCCTGTTACACGGTTTAAAAGATACTGCTTTTTGCTTTTCTGACAAACTCAAGAATCATTGAGCTAAATGCAGAAACTATATTTATTCAGATTTTATTTTCTACATTTTAG
Organism: Leptobrachium leishanense; assembly: GCA_009667805.1. Classification (NCBI taxonomy): domain Eukaryota; kingdom Metazoa; phylum Chordata; class Amphibia; order Anura; family Megophryidae; genus Leptobrachium; species Leptobrachium leishanense. The sequence continues at coordinate 188,587,041 of CM019063.1, forward strand.
TGTCTCTCACTCAGTGCCCTGTCACAACCTTGGTGTAAACTTAACTAGAGCTGTTGTAAACTTAGCAACTCCATACATTTCAATGGCTTGGGTAAGTTTACAGCAGCTCGGGTTAAGTTACCACCAGGTTTGAAATAGGACCCTTGGGGCCATATTACATACATAAGGCTAACGTTAGCACTCAGTTGTGTGAGCGTTAACGTTAGCTATGGTATCCCTAGTGCGGGCGGACCATACTACTTCACGAACGCGTTAATAAACCCGTTAGTGATTCGGAGCTTGCGCTTTTCAGCATGAGGTTACTGTACTTTGCACTCCCTATGCTTAACATGGGGAGCGCAAAGTCCTTCCCGCTAATTACACCAAGCTGCAGTTAACTCAAACGTTAACCACAGCTAGGACCTGGTGCTAACTGATTCCGCTTCTGCAGAATCAGTCAGCACCAGCTAAAAATAACAGCACAAATCACATACTCATCCCGTGACGAGAAAGGCGGCTCAATCCTCTTCTTCTTGCCGCCAGGAGCAGAGGGAGACTGGTAGGGATGTGCGTTTCGGGTTTCGGAATATCGGAATTTTAACGAAATTATATCCGAATTTCCGAAAATTTTCAGATCCGAAAATGGCAGATCCGAACGAATTTTCGAGGCCGAAACGAAAACGTTTCGGAATTTTCGAATGGACTAGAAATGTGTAAAATCGAAATTCATTTTCGTTCCATTCGTGATTTCGGCTCCATTCCTGATTTCGGTTCCATTTCAGTAATCTCGGACATCATATTTATATCGCTGATTCTGTAATTAAATTTTGTATCATTCCCATCTCAATGTTTCCTTCCTGGAAAACCAGAGAAATCTCAATGTATCCTTCTTGTAAAATATGAGAAATCTCAATGTATCCTTCCTGGTAAAATCCTTTATAAATAACTAAATAAATGTATCCTTTTTGTAAAAAATGAGAAACCTCAATGTATCCTTCTTGTAAAAAATGAGAAATCTCAATGTATCCATTTTGTAAAAAATTAGAAATCTCAATGTATCCTTCTTGTAAAACATGAGAAATCTCAATGTATCCTTCCTGGAAATCCAAAGAAATCTCAATGTATCCTTCTTGTAAAACATGAGAAATCTCAATGTATCCTTCCCGGGAAACCAGAGAAATCTCAATGTATCCTTCTCGTAAAACATGAGAAATCTCAATGGCAAAATTATCGTATCGGCAGAATTATCGTATCGTATAATTATCGTATCTGAAAAAACATTAGTTTACGTCAAAACGAATACACACTTTGAAACGAGGAGAACAGACGTTCCGAAAAACACGAAAATTTCCGAAATCACGAAAAAAAAAAGTCGATCCGAAAAACGAAACGAACTGAACCGAAACTAAAATCGGCCGAAACGAGTCGAAACGAAAATTTACAAAATCCGAATCGAACCGAAAAAAAAATCGGCGCACAAGCCTAGAGACTGGAGGAAAAAAGTCCCCCAGTCTCCCTCTGTGAATCACTCTGCCGACCTGCCGGATCTCGTGAGGCGAGATCCTGCAGGTCATGTAACCGGCAGGGAAGCGTCAATGGAGTCACATGGATCCATGGAGTGGATGCCCACGGCGGCGCTTAGCGCTGCCTCAAGCATCCCAAAGCTTACCACCACGTTACGGTGCAGGCTGCTGAATTAGTGCCTGCACCGTAATATCACGCTAAAACGGGGACGCTAAGGAGAATACTGCAGGCGCAGGTTTTCCTCCTTAGAATCCCCATTTTAGCGTCATATATTTAATATGGCCCTTGGTATTTAGATTGATAGTATGTAATTTACTGAAAGATACTCATGACTGTTCTCCTTATGTAAGGGTAACATTTAATGCATATCATTAGAGTGCGCGATAAACAAATATTTATCAATTAAACAAAATGATCACTGTCAATTTTCATGGTCTTTACAGGGAACCAGATATGAGATACATATTAAAGGTAGACATGCAGGTACGATTCACCCAGCAAACAACCCTTCTATGCACACTCATTTGTCCACCTATTCTATAACGGGGTCTTTTCAAGGAGTTGTATATGCTCCGTTGTTGATTACTAAAATAAATATTAAGTACCTTTATACATTGGTTCTTGCAAAACGTTTTTGCTTTTAGTGTTTCATTCAAGTTAATGTGATGTAAGTGTTCATATCTCATGCTGTAACTGAATATTATGTAAGAAAACAGAGTGTCAATAAGTGATAATGGCTTTAGACCTTCCAAATATGTCTTCATAAATCTACCTCGAGGACTCCTACATTCCAGACGGTGGCGCTGGAAGTCTTAAGAGCAAACTGGAAAGGGTCTGAAAGGATTAAAAACTGTTACAACATTACGTCAAGCAATAGAGCATTATATAAATATTGGGCTATCTCTACTCTGTGTACAGGCCCTCAGTTGGCTGTTCACTCAAAATACCAAATGCTGGTCAGAGAGCATACATACAGTAACGCCTGTCTTGACAGGGAGCACAGCCCATTGAGCACAAACCATATACAAAAATCCTAATAAAAATTGCTGAAAGGAGCAATAGACAAGGGACTCTATGGGGTCTATTCCAACCGTGGTGTAACGTAACCAGAGCTAATGTAAACTTACCAACTCCATAGAACCAGGGTTTCTCAACTCCAGTTCTCAGGACCCACTACAGGCCAGATTTTGCAGATCACCTTGGGGAAATGCAGACTGATTACTGCAATCACTGAGCAGCTAATTAGATCACCTGTGCTGTGCTTCAGATACCCACAAACCAGGCCCGTTAGTGGGTCCTGAGGATACGAGTTGGGAAACACTGCCATAGACCATGGGCCCTATTCCGTAGTTGATGTAAAATGGAGACAGTAAGCAGGAAAATCTGTGCCTGCAGATTTCTCTTATCTTCTCCATCTTATTTATTTATTTATTTTATTTATTTATAAAGGATTTTACCAGGAAGGATACATTGAGATTTCTCTCGTTTTCAAGTATGTCCTGGGTTCTTACCATCCATATTCCAGGGTAGGCACTTTTTTAGCATCTTGTCCAGGAATGAAGCGTAAGGCTGATAAGTACCAGCAGTGACACAGTGTGCTGCCATGAATATCGGCTCGAGGAGTCCATAGGACTCCACGGAGCCTTGCACGTCCCAGCCCGGAGCTCGGCTTGAGCATGCTCTTGCGAGATCGCTGAGCGCCATGGACGAATCACAGAGGGAGACTAGGAACTATTTGTTCCCAGTCTCACTCTGCTACTAGTAAGAGGAACTGGCGGAATGCGTCACCATCTCTACTGTGGGATGAGAGATAAGTATGGGATTTAAAGGAAGGGGGTTTCAGAGAGTGTTCCGTGATTTTGCAAATGCAAAATCACTTAACACCGGCTTCAAGAAGACGTATGGACAGTGAAATACCGCCTCCCGTGTGGAAGCGCTGCCTTGTCACAGGCCACGGAGACACCAATGGAAGGCCCACGCCAGTGCTGCCACCACCTGACTCCTGTAGCACTTTCATGCCAATGCTCCTAGTCCACTCCTTGTTTTCCATTCCATGCACAAGTAGGAAGGCAGGTGCTAATCAACTGCTTCTACTGACTCTTTATAAGGCTGATACGCCCTTCCCTCTAGGCTTCAAATTGTATTGTCCTCTAGGGTGCACACCTTGAAAGGTGCTCCCTGAAGCCTCTATTCCTTCCCTCCATGCTGAGTACCTCACTATTGTAATCCTGTTGCTAGAGATCCTGCTACTACAGACCCTGTCTCCAGTGCCCTGCAACTCCGGTCTCCTGTCTCAAGTGCCCTGCATCTCTGGTTCCCAGATCTATTCAGTCAGCCCCTTTTCTATCTCAGCTGTCTTGTGTCTTCTGAGAGTCTCCTGTTGTGTTCCCCTCAGTGTATCTCTGTGTCTTCTTCCTTCCTCCCTTTCTCTTCCCTCAGTCAGCCCTTTTCTGGCCTTGCCCTCACCAGTACCTACAGCCAGTGGTGTATTTAGGTTTTGTGCTGCCCTAGGCCTGACTAAACTCGTGCACCCCCCCCCCCAATTTAAATTTGAGGCACCCCTTCCTGTCAAGGGCACACCTCTTCCTGGTTAATCCCCACCCTTCCTCTTTAAGCTCCACCTTTTCCTCTTTAGAACTCCGCCTTTTCCTCTCTTTATATTAAAAGTGGATACCAAGTGCCTACTTGTATATTTTGTATACCATTTGAAATGTATCTATTGAGATAAAGAAAATTATGAAATGTTTAAATTCAAGCATTTTTACAAAGAACAACCACGCATGTCAAGTATACTGGATCACAGCTGCTCTAATTGGTTGAACAATAAAATCCACAGAAACTTTCACTGCATATGAGAGTATCACAGAGCTGCACAGCAATAAAACCCACAGAAATGGGCACTGTGTATGAGCATATCAGAGCTGCACAGCAATAAAACCCACAGAAATGTGCAGTGTGTATGAGCATATCACAGAACTGCACAGCAATAAAACTCACAGTAATGTGCAGTGTGTATGAGCGTATCCCAGAGCTCCAAGGCAATAAAACTCACAGTAATATGCAGTGTGTATCACAGAATCCACAGCAATAAAACTCCCAGCAATGCAATGTGCGGTGTGTATGAGTGCATCAGAATTCACAGCAATAAAACTCACAGCAATGCAATGTGCGGTGTGTATGAGTGCATCAGAATCCACTGCAATAAAACTCCCAGCAAACCGAGTGTATATGAGCACACAGCAATTATGCTGTGGAGCCATCTTGTCAGCAGTGGGGTGCCACTGCCAGAGGGTGCACTGTAGCTTTGATTCCCTTCCCGGTGGGTGTTCAGTCCAGAATAGAGTCTGTGTTAACGAAAGGGCGGGCAGCTGCGCGCATGCGTTTCACGTGGTTCAGCCAGTCATGTGGTACTGAGACTCAGAGAAATGGCAGTGAAATGCCCTGATGTTCGGTGGTTTCAATCAGCAGGTTTATTCAGGCGAACCCCATAGGATTCAATGTTAAAAATCTTCCCGTTTTTATGCAATATCTAATAAATCATTTATTATTTTAATCTGCAGTAAAAAGTCTTTATTTATTGATTTTTTTTTTCTGATTTTTTTTGGGCAAAATTCCCCCCCCCTTTTTTTTAATAGCGTTTTTTCTTTTTTCTGTAACAGAACTTTTTATTATCAATCATAGTATCGTATATGTAAATTCCAGACATTTTCTTTCAGTAGTTCTTTTGAAAACAGCAGGCCACGGGTTTGCGGTGGCAGCATTCAGCGTCCGACTCCATGCACTTTGGGGACCCTGCGGTGAATGGTGAATTCACTGCAGGGTGGGGAAATTTTATTCTCAAGTGCAGGGAACTACAGAATACCAAAAAGTTGGCGTCATTTCGGTGCTCTGTGAGTAACCCATTTAGTGGTAAGGTTTTTTGCTGCCCCCTGGAAAGTGAAAGCCTAGGCCTTGCCTACCCAGGACATACTTGAAAATTTGTGAAATCTCAATGTATCCTTCCTGGTAAAATACTTTGCAAAAGTAAAAAAAAAAATATATATATATATATATTTTTTTTTATGGGGTGGGGCCACCCAGTGCAGGCCGCCGCCCCCTGGAAAGTGCCGCCCTAGGCCTGGGCCTAGTCGGCCTAGGCCAAAATACACCACTGCCTACAGCCATACCATTATCTGTTTTCTCCAATTAACCCCATTGCACTACCATTCTGATCTCCTTGCCTTTTGTATCCTGAGCTTCTGAGCCCAGTGCTGTGACAAGGCTACATTGGAATAGCTTGTGCTTCCTTGCTGAGGTGAAAATTAACATCTCCTATAATAAGTATAGGAGATAATTAATGTACAGTAACCTTGCAAAGGGAATCCCTGCATTCAAGCTGCAAGCCCAGTTTGCGGCAAGAATGGAATAGCAATGCCCGTCGATAAAATAACTACAGGAGATGCTATGTGTAATGTCTCCTGTAGTTATCTAATTGACAGCTATGGAATGTGGCCCATGAATGGCTATGGGAGGTTTACAGCAGCTCTTGTAAAGGTTACACCAGGGTGGAGTTAAGTATGGCCCTAGCTCAGTTACTGGAACACATCTTCAAAGTTGACGAAAGCATCTCCAAGCACTATACTCCCTGAAATGATATCCTTTATTGTACTAAAACATGTACCAGAATTATCCTGAGATTCAGTACAGTGGAGTGTCTGGGATCAAAAGCTCACAACTGTCTGCAGTAAAAGCTAATACAGCACTCATAACCATCTTCTTTGCATATAAAGACCTCCAATGCAGGGAACATGGGTAATTAGATCAGTGCTGCCAAAGAAAGTTGTGGGATTCACAACACATTTTATTTCTGAATGAGCTGTAAATATAAATTACAGTTACTCTATTTAGTTGCACATACACACTTTAGATACAGAACTAACATACTGGCACTGTTTGGTTGAATTTCAGACATACAGGTATATTCACTAGAGGGTGAAACTCAGGAGAACTAAAAAAATCTAGGACAAATAGCCAAACCAGAAAAAGTCTCCCATAAATCCCACTTTTCAAATCAGCTATTTGGTCTAGATTGTTCTCTTCTCCTGCCAGTTCTCCTGATTTTTACCTTTTAATGAATAGACCTTTTGGCCTTCTAAGTCCGGTGTCAGATGAGCATTATTCAGAGCAGAAGGAACGTCCATGAGAGTGGATACAACTCTGCGACGGACGCCGGGAGGCACGTCATTCCGGCCCACGTAGTGCTCTCGTCTGACCCCGGCCTTACAGCACACTTCTCTTTATGTTTCTGGATATATTTTCTCACATGAACACTGTTGTTGGTCATTGTTTTTCCACATTTTTTTTACTCCTGAGATTTGTTTTGTCGTGGCAGATGGGCTTACACTTTTGATGGCCATTGCAAATAAACCAAAAATCTCACCTTTTTTGTAAGCTATTAATAGATTTTGAGCACATGTGACAAAAAATGTTTTTTTCTTTGTACAAAAGATGAATGTGAGAGCAGCTGCTGATTGGCTTAGCCACTTCCTGTCCTGGGCACTTGTGGAAGAAACTGCAGAACCTAGCACTAGAAGCAAATGCAGGCCCCTCAGATGAGAGAAATTACTGGTTTGGGGGAAACCACTGATTGCTGGCTGGCTTTGGATAATTGGTGGTGGTACAGGCAGGGGCGCCTACCATTTTGTTTGTATTGTACACTGGAGAGAAATTACTTGTTTATAGTTTTCTGCAAATAGTCTTAACTCATTCAGGGTTATTCAAAGAGAATCGAAAAGTCACCGCACGTTTGGTGACTTTTCATTCTCTTCAATTCGGTGCAATTTGGCGAACCCATTTCGGCGACAGTGCGGTGTATTCAGCAAGCACCACAGGGCCGTCGTAGTGCAGGGAAAAGTTGCCGCAAACCCACAGAAAACTCACAGCAAAACGAGGGCGAATGCACACCGAAACCCGCAAAAACATCTGGATTAACCCGCCGCAGGAGCCGATCAGAGCACAGAGCAGCCGCCGCAAAAACCCGACACCGCAGACGAATGGAGTGAAAAATAAAAAAAACGTTTGCTTGATTGTTTGAAAAGTGAAACGCTGTTTACAAAGAAACTAATGAATGAAAATGTCTGAAATTTACATATAAAAATCGTCAAAATTTTTTGCGCAAAAAAATGCTTAAAATATCCCCAAAAATCTATAAATAAAGAGACTTTTTACGGCAGAATATTATAATCAACGGTTTATTAGATATTGAATTAAAATGGGAATATTTTTAACATTGAAGCCTATGGGATTCGCTGGAATAAATCTGCCGCATGAAGCAACCGAATGGCAGGGCAATCCGGCAATTTTTCACTGCTGGATTTTGTTCTATGAATAGACAAAGCTATGGGGATTTCACTGCCCTCGAACAGGCACCGAATAGGCACCGTATGTGCAGGCAATTCACCAACATTTGGCGAATTGCCTGCTCTCTGAATAGCCGAATGGCCAAGAAAGGTAACCGAACGCTGATTTTCCTTTCGGCAGCCATTCGGATCTCTTTGAATAACCCTGACTATCTACATTCTGTTTGATTGGGTCTAAGGTCTTAAATGACTCATTTGAATGCATTTAAGAAAGCAACAAAAAGCAAACACAATGATAATAAAATCTTAAAATACCAAGATTAAATAAGAAGCTGTAACCTGTACATATAATACAAAACAAGGAGAAAGCAACTTTGTTTTTCCACCAGAGACATATGGTTGACTGAGATATAGCGACCACCTTTATTTGCCACATACTTGGTAACAATGGTATGCTTACCTATATAACATGTGTCTTCTCCAAGTTGGTGCTGGAAGAAGTGACTACACTTCATCCCTAAATGATGCCCGATGTGCAGGTAGCTTAGCAATAGACATATATATTTAAGGTGTTCTGCCTTACAAACATTTTGTTTAAAGATAATCAGATTCTACCACCTGGCGTACATAGTCGTTTTTGGAAATTTCTTTAATTCAAACTTTAAATTCAGATAATGAAAATCAAGTTTTTAAAATCAGTGATTACTTGTTTGTACAGAAATTAACAGTCTTAATGCATTTTATCATAAACCTGAAAGGGAATATCTAAAACAAGTAGGTAAAGAGCCACATTGGGCACAGGCAGGGCCCATTCAAACATTATTTGAATTCAAGCATTATTATTCATTAGGGTGTGAGCACAACTGGTAGAATGTCTGCACATGACTATGATTCTCCTCCTGTTCCGGCAGCTTAGTTATATTTCTATTCCTTTTAAACTGGAAATATCAATTGGAATTACTAAGAAAATCACTCTGCTCATTTTTGCAATTCAGACCTCACACAGTTAAAGGAAATGCATGAATTAAGTTGTATGAAATGTGTGTTTGAAACAATCGTCTTCATTTTGTATCGGATTCCAGAGAACCAAGTCGCAAAATTTTTCTTTTTCATTTACCAGTTATTCATATCTTCAACCTCCAGTGAAACAGTCTTCCATTTGAAGTGGTAGAGGCCAAAACAGTAATTGAATTTAAGCAGGCATGGGATAGGCATAAGGCTATCCTAAACAAAAGATAAATCCAGGTAAAGTATCCATGTAATTGGGCAGACTAGATGGGCCGAAAGGTTCTTATCTGCCGACATTTTCTATGTTTCTATGATTCTATTTTCTGTAAAATGATGCTTTCATGCTTAGAACCATTAGAAGTGCCTACTATATAATCAATAGAATAATTAATTATAGGATTCCCTATGATTCCAAATTGATTTTCTTTAACATGTATTTCCATGTTATATTCTCCCAGGCTTCAACATCAATCTTAGAGTATCGCAACTTTGGGCCAAAGTGGAAGCCCTCGATTTCTAAAGTGATGGATGTTAAACTTTGTCATCTAACATAAGTTCCAGAGAAAAGTTTGTCTCAGAGGGATGAAAGCTTGTTTATCATACCTCATTGTTTCCTTGTTTCCTCCATATAGTCTGTTTTTCAAAGATATCCATATGAGCGTTGGACTGAACTAATCATTTGCTTAGTATGTTGTCCACAAAAAGGAAGAGGCTTATTGGGTTCTGCTGACAAGGAATGGGGGGCTTGAGGACTTGTGTTAGTAATTACTGAATTTGCGGGAACACATTCACGTTGACATACTCTGTAGTGTTACCTGATTACAATTGCTGTGTAAATAATTAGACCTATGGCTATAACAATGTCCAAACTTTAGAAAAATGAGAACTACATTTACAATACAATAGGATTCAATAACATTGTGTCACGTTCGCTATCCCGCTCACCATTGACAACCGTGTCGAGGATCCTCTTGGACAGACTTCTAACCCTCTGATCCTTTAAATGGTGGGGACCGCTAATCCTATCACTCCCAGCCAGGGAGAACAGACACACCAGCAACAAAGAATATAACCCAGTAACAGCAGGTTTCACCACAGAGTGTGTACCGGTGCTCAAAGGATTAATCTCGCCAACAGCTGGAGAGCAACCTGAGTAAGACTTCTTGAATAAATTCATACACCAGGGATCAGAATAAGCGTGGTCGTATACACAGTCCGGATTGGCAACAGGCAAGGTTCTCATACACTCCGGTTTGGCAACAAGGCAGATCGATGCATTATCAGAGTCCACACTATACAGAATAGACATATACTTTGAGTCAGCGTGGTACAAATTCAACATACACTCTGAATCTGCTTTGGGAACAATACACATATAAACGTCAGAGAATAGTCAAGAAGGCAGTCCGGGTCAGCAACAATCAGTGTCCACTCCTCATACAAATCAAATCGGCAACAGAGCAAAGAAATCAGTGAAACAGCAAAGTGAATACACCAGGCGATGCGGGAACTAACTCCACGTCAGGGCTACGAGCTGTCTTGCTCGCCCTGCATTTAAGGCCGGCGGCTCCGCGTCATCACGCCCCGCCCCAACCCTCCAGACGCACGAACAGCTGGAACTTCTGGCACCCAGCCAGCCAGCAATGCTGCCGAGTGTCTAGACCCCCCCTGAAGGTCCGCAGGTGCTGAGGATGTGACACATTGTAGCGGTCACACATCTTGTTAGCAACAGTCGATTTCAGTTTTGTTTCAGATTTAGTGGTGTATTAAATACATGACCCTTCATGACCCCCCCCCCCCAAGTCCTTCCCGTTTTGAGGTTTCAACTTACATTTTTAAAAACAAACCTTTTTAGTACTGTGGTCTCACTCATCCCTTTTCACTTCTATCTATGCCGGTCGTGTGTTGACCACTCTTCTAAGGGGACAGCCAATCCTATGCCTCTAAATGCAATTGATTGACATCCGTCTGGGTGGAAGGAAGCTCTCTGCTTTGGTAGGCTGTCACAGTCTGCCAGAACAACCGAGGGGGGGGGTGAAGAGGAGGTACCTAGCATACTATGAGAAATTAATTTTATCAAGGCGTCCATTTAAAGACCCTTTAAAGTTATTAGGGCTACATAATTAAATATACAATACAAATTTTACAATCATTTAATGTTCTTGTATAGGTTATTGCGCTTGAAGGTCCATTGTTTCAATGTCTTCTGACAGGTGACATTTACAAATCATCACTGAAATGTAAGCATTTCTTCTCTGTCATATATGTCACAGAGGAAGCTATGCTTTCCCAGGGTGCACTTGTACTATACTAATAGAAAGAATATCTGAGGATTCTACTGTCTGCTATTTGTAGTTCTGTTATCATTTATCTGCAGGTGATAGCCACCAGAATTGTAACACCCAGCATTAGGAGTGTCTGGTCAAGATTTTTTGTTTTTTTAAAAGGCACAATCGCTACTATAAAAAGGTACAGGAGCATCTTGACGGACAATTTTCTTACTGCTCTATCAGAGCTCAATGGAGAAATGTAACAATAAGAAATTCACAGATTCTTTGAAACCAGCATTTTTTTGTTTACCAGTCTTAAAATGTATTATTTTCCCTTTTAAAAGTGAAATCTGTTTTTATAAAATATGCATTGGAAAGAAGTGGTCCATATTGGCCAGAATGTTCCTTTGCCACGTTTTTAATGCAACCTACCTGTATTCCTATATCCCTATTTTGAGGAAAAACCTTACAGGGTAATTCAAAGAGAATCGAAAAGTCGCTGCACGTTTCGGTGACTTTTCATTCCCTTCAATTCGGTTCGATTTGGTGATCCCATTCCGGCGACCCTTGCATTCAGCAAGCACCACAGGGCCGTCGAAGTGCAGGGAAAAGACGCCGCAAACCCGACGAAAACTCATCGCAAAAAGCCAGCGAATGCACGCCGAAACCCACAAAAACATCTGGATTAACCCTCCGAAAACACCGGAAAAACCCGAGCAAGAGCCGATCACAAGCAGCACAGCCGCCGTAAAAAGCCGACACCGCAGACAAATGCAGTGAATAAATTAGGAAAACAGTTTGCTTGAATGTTTGAAAAGTGAAACGCTGTTTGCAAAGAAACTACAGAGCGAAAATGTCTGAAATTTACATATGAGGTCCAAGGAATAATAATAAAAAGAGCTGTTACAGAAAAAAGTTTAAAAAAATCCAGAAAAATGCTTAAAAGATCCTAAAAAATCTATAAATAAAGAGACTCTTTACTGCACAATATTATAATCAATGGTTTATTAGATATTGTATTAAAACGGGAATATTTTTAACATTGAAGCCTATGGAATTCACCTGAATAAACCTGCCGAATTAAACCACCGAATAGCAGGGCATTTCAGGAACCTTTCACTGCTGGTTTGTGTTCTCTGAATAGCCGAAGCAGTGCTTCTCTATGGCGTTTTCACTGTCCTCGAACAGGCACCGAACAGACACCGTATGTGCAGGCAATTTGCCAAGATTTGGCGTATTGCCTGCTCTCTGAATAGCCGAATGGCCAAGAAAGGTAACCGAACGCTGATTTTCATCGTTCGGTTACCTTTCTCCATCAATTCGGATCTCTTTGAATAACCCTGTTAGTCTTTGTGTGTTTTGGGGAGGTGGATTTGTAGAAGAGTTCTTGATAAACTTTTATCTCACATATTAACTATACTGATTTCAATAACGCCATCACAACATGCCAAACTTGTTAATGTGAGGTAATATGGTGCACTATATACCTACTTTCTTGCTTAAGCTTGCCAAGCTAAGAGAATTGCATGGTGTCCATGTAGGAAAGCAGCACATGTCAGTCACCATATTGTCACACTATACACAAAGAAACTACACCCTCATGCAAACGGAAAAGAACAAATATTTAAATAGAGCATCTCTTAGTTAAAAACATCAATTAATTCCCCTTGGTGACCTCTCAGATGACTTTGTATTCATTGCCGATGTTGTTAACAAGAGACTGAATACATCAAAACATTGGCATGAGATTAGATACAAATAATCCGTGTCTTGTAACCAAATTGTCTGATGGGTGCATGAGGGTTAAGTCTGACTGCCACAGACAGGATGCTCTCTCTCCCTGCCTTAATACCTCCACCCATTTCTGGAGCCAATGCCTTCCCTCATTAGGAAAGCTCTCGCCCTGTCAGCTCTGGTCCACTAACACAGGCTGACTTGATCACAATATGGATCCCAGCGGGTGGGATAGAGAGAGTGCAGCTCAACTCGTAGTGTTTGGACTAAAGATTTATTCTCATTAAAGCCAAAGTGAAGGTGATATGACCAGTATCCACTCCTTCCAATGTCTCTTCATAGATCCTGGTTTTTACTCTTCCATCCTCCTCATTCAAGGTCACCAGGTTTTTACTATTCCATCCTCATTCAAGGTCACCAGGTTTTTACTATTGCATCCTCCTCATTCAAGGTCAACATTTTAGGATGATGTACTGCCTCTCTCGTCTTTCCTATAGTTACCAATAGTTCTTGAAAAACTTACACAGATACATGTATGTATAAAGCAGTAAAAAGTTCCGTAGCACTACAATGGGACGGCATTCATTTGCACTTAAGATAATTTCATATATTGTAACATTATGAAAGGATCACTAGCTCTAAAATAAGCTGTATCTAGTTTACTTTGCATTACAAAAAAAGCACATTATAAAACACATGCTACTGTTTTTGTTCTTTGAAGTTATTGCATATAAAAAGGAAAAATAAAATAATGTTTTTATCTCCTGTTTCCATTTTGTGGATTTTTTCCATAAAGACACATTTAGGAAAATCTTATGGCAAGTATCACTTTATAGCTGTGGTATAGGTTAAAACAGTAAAGAAGAGGCAATGGGGATGAGGAGTGACTGTTTAGAAAAAGCTGCTGGGCGGTCTATTGTGCTGTCTAGGCTGCCTACTCAAGATAAGGGATGGCAACTAAATGTGATCTGATATTAGTCTTCCAACACTTTAATATACCCTTGGTATATTACAATCCATATACACGCAATAGTTATGAGTTGGCATTTTGGTGATCTGACCTATTCATTCAATTCTATGCCCAATGTCACACAGTGAAGAGCAAGTGCTGGAAAGACGCTGGGCCCTATTCCATCCTTAGCACCCCCATTCTAGCGATAACGGGGAAAATCTGCTCCTCCATCTGACTCCATGTAGCGTTGCGCTTCCAGGCCGTGAGTCCTATGTGATTTCAATCACGCGAGATCACACAGTGTTGCGGAGTGATCGTGGAGGGAGACTGGGAACTAATTGCTCCCAGTCTCACTCTGCTCCTGTCGACAAAAAGCAGTGAGTTTCTTATTTTTTTAAAAGATCTTTTATTTCGTAACAGACGATTTCATTATTTTTTAACCCCTTAGGGACCAGGCAGTTTTTACCATTGTCTGTCCGAAAGTGCACACTTTCTTGTTATACATTTCTGCGCTGTATACGTTTAGCTCTACTTATCTCTTACTCGTTTATGGAACCCACACATATTATATACTATTTTTCTCACCATTAGATGGACTTTCTAAAGTTACTATTATTTTCATCATATCCTATAATTTACAACAAAGAAATGTGGAGAACGAACACTTAGAGCAAAAATTAAAAATACGAAATATAACCCCGTCGCCCAAAGCACCACAAGTGCGGTCCCAATCCGCACCAAATAAACAAAAAAAGAGAAAAAGTCGGTGTTCGGCGTGTCCGCGTACGCGGTAGGGGGAAATATCTAATACTAGAACGAAATGAACATACAATAATTGTAAGAGGAGATAACATACAATATAGATAGCTGGGTTAGATGACTCGAAGTTCGTCAAAATGTTCCTAAAAAGGAAAAAAGAATATAATAGTGAAGTCCAGTCATTAAAAAATGAGAAAATGAAGGGGGGAGATGGATCCACTCACACTTTCCAGAGCCTCGTTAGGCTCGATCACCTCGCCTGTGGGTGTTTACGTGGCTCACCCAGTAGCTCTCAGGGGTAGACCCGTCTCACAGCCTTGGTGTCCTTTCAGGATCCTGGGTCATCCACAGGTTCTCCAATATTTAGGTGCCAATGGTTCTCAGCATTATCAATTATACCTCTACCTGGATAGACCTATTATCGATTACTCCCTTTGTGTACCAGACCCCTGCTTTGCCCACCAACTCTGCCTCCTCTCTGCCAGCCCCTGAACTTCAGACCGTCTCCTGACTACGATTTATGCTTATCCCTTGACACCACGCTATACAGCAAGATTTCTACAAGTTACTACAAGTTACGACCTGTGAACACCCAGGACCCGAAAGGAATGCCAAGGCCTGAGATAAGTGAGTTGTTGAGAACCATTGGCACCTAAATATTGGAGAACCTGTGGATGACCCAGGATCCTGAAAGGACACCAAGGCTGTGAG
The DNA here is from genome assembly GCA_009667805.1 of Leptobrachium leishanense. Lineage (NCBI taxonomy): Eukaryota > Metazoa > Chordata > Amphibia > Anura > Megophryidae > Leptobrachium > Leptobrachium leishanense. The sequence goes on from CM019063.1 coordinate 188,602,316, forward strand.
ACGGGTCTACCCCTGAGAGCTACTGGGTGAGCCACGTAAACACCCACAGGCGAGGTGATCGAGCCTAACGAGGCTCTGGAAAGTGTGAGTGGATCCATCTCCCCCCTTCATTTTCTCATTTTTTAATGACTGGACTTCACTATTATATTCTTTTTTCCTTTTTAGGAACATTTTGACGAACTTCGAGTCATCTAACCCAGCTATCTATATTGTATGTTATCTCCTCTTACAATTATTGTATGTTCATTTCGTTCTAGTATTAGATATTTCCCACTACCGCGTACGCGGACACGCCGAACACCGACTTTTTCTCTTTTTTTGTATATATCCTATAATTTACTATAAAAAACTTTATGAAATATGATGAAAAAAAGGGGGGGAAACTCTTTTTCGAACTTTGTCCCCCAAATCTACAACCACCAAAAAAGACCCCGGGTACATAGTTTCTAAATTTTGTCCTGAGTTTAGAAACACCCAATGGTTGCATGTTTTTTGCTTTTTAACCCTGTCACTGCTGAGCCATTTCACACTATGTGCTGAGCTCACTTTGTGCTCATCACGTTTAAACGCGATTTGAAGTCCTATTTTATTATACAACCTAGACACTTCATTTTTTATTTAGCTTTATTTTATTAATTTATTTACATCAAACATGGTTATGTTCGGTATCATTGTAAAGGCCATGCTTTGTCCTTTTCAAAGGATATCAAACATGACCTCTAACTGCCAGGGATCAGGGGGTCCAAAGGAAATCCATGAGCAGCTAGGGGTTAAATCATTGAGCTGAATGCCTCGAGGGGATCACCATGCGATCACTTTTTTACTGAGTGCCTCGACCCCTCAGGGCACTCAGTATGCCTGCCGACCACTATCAGAAGTGATCACTCGGGGGGGAGTGATCACCATACGGACCGGCAATAAATTTTGTTATTGCAGGATGCCTCGAAGTCGAGGAATACCTGCAATAACATTAGAGCAGCTGGAAGCAATGCCAATTGCTTCCTGCACTCTTTTTCACTGCCAGGCCGTCTTTCCGGATAAACCGGAAGTTGATCGCTCACGGAGAGCGATCACAAATGTCCCGGCAGTGAACATCACTATTGCAGGATGCATGGATGTCCACGCATCCCTGCAATAGTAATCGAGCATCTGCAAGCGATATCGATCGCTTCCAGCGCTCAATTTACCACTGGACGTACTATATGCGTCAGTGGTCGTCAGGCATGTACTGGTCATAGGGACTACAGGGAGATTCTCGGTGGGCCGATGACTCAGTGGGCCAGTGTGAATGCTGGTTCACCGCGTGGCTCGCACTGCCCTTAATGGGTGAAGTGAGAACTTCCTCACTTGTCTGTAAAACAGACGCAGTCTGCCACAGTCTCATATTGGGGCCACTGCTGCGCATACGCCTAACCTTAAGACACGGTGCGCTCAACCTTAGTGCCGCTGTGTTGCTTTACCCAATCACTCCGCAGCAACTCCAGTATCTGCAGAGCGATTGGTTGAGCGATCCAGTTAGTTTATGTACTATTTTTGTGTGTGTGTGCATAATTAAAGTGGGCAGGTCTGGATGAAGTCCAGGGCTGATTTTTTTGTCCCAGTCCAGCCCTGGTGGTCGTCAAGGGGATTTTTCCCCATTATGTACATAGTATGTCAGTGGTCACGAAGGGGTTAAAGGACCTTTTATTATTTGGACACATTTTATTGATTTATTTTATTGACTTCCTTTTTTTTTTTACTTCGGTGGAATTCCCCACGGCAATTTCGGTGCAATTCATCGTCCCACAACTACTTCGGCGACTCCATTTTCAGCGACATAGTGAATGCGCTGTATTTGCTGTGAAATGGAATTGCCGAAATGAGCTGAAATGGCCCAAAATGCAAAGTATCGAAGTGTTTTCGATTTCGGTGCTTTGTGAATAGTCCCCTTAGTATTTTAAGGTTATTTATTTATTTATCTTCGTTTTACCCATCTGGTCTACAGTAAGACAAAACCTCTTTTACACTAATTACATTCCCGTGTAGCATTTTAAAAGGTATTTGAGTTCATTACTATGTGCATAATTTGCAGTTATAACTCCGTGACTATGTATCGACTCATTATATCCAGCCAGTGGTCGTGTGTTAGTGCTTCTATTTCTCACACTTTGAATACTGCAGGTTTTCAATGGGTTCTACATGTCTCATTTCATTTGCATCTGGTTATATATATATATACCTTCCTAATCCAACGAAAAGGCAGATTACTTGCACTGTTTATTGTTACTAGCTGTGGCAATCCTGCATATTTGAAACTGAGCTCTACATTTACTCCAAACACAGTGTAAAGTTAGTCGTAAACATTTATGTTAAACCGGTTCACAGTACATCTTCATAAAACAGTGACTTCAACAATAGGGGGCTGGTCATGACTAAAAATAAATTAAATTACGTTTCCTTCAACCTGCCATTTGCATCTGATATGGATTCTAGGGGAATGATCATGGCAACCCGCGTTGTCCTTGGAAGGTTTCCTTCTTAGGCTTGGCCCCATGCAAAACCTTTCAAACAAATCTAACTGTAATTCACCTTTTAACCTTTCTCTGGGACCTGTTGCTTTTCACTTTCATTTCAGTGACCCTTAGGTCATCTGTCCTGGGCAGTGAGAGGAGAGAAGTCATCAGTCTATAGATAAAGCTTAGCCCTAGTCTCATCTTTTTCTGATAATAAGGGGCAATACTAAGAAGCACTTAAGGCCTGTCTCTGCTTCTTTTCCATTATTCCGCCAAGACGGGCTTCTCCAAACCCACATTCGCATTTCTGGAGTTGATACAGAATTTGTTATCTCTATAAGACACTTCAAATCCCAACTTAATGGCAATGATATCTTCCATTTATTACAGAATACGTTCTCCAGAAAAAGAAACATCAGAGTGTATTTTATTAGATGTTCCTGCTGAGGTTTATACTTTAAAAAAGTGCAAACTGAAGGATGCGGACTCGGTTTCATAGACCATATCTGGATTATGCTTTCAATTTCAATTTAGATCAACTGGAGTATGAAAAAAACTGACATCGATAATGAACTCATAATGGTATTTTATGTTATTACTATAATTTTGCAAGGTTATTTTTTTTACCAATTAGATGACCACAAAATAAGCAGTATTTAATTGAATTTCTTTTAAAAAAAAATCTTTTCCAACCCTGTTATTTGTTTGTATGGATCCTAGTTCTGACTTCCATTATATTAGAAAAATATAATGTTTTTATAATGTAATCTTACCGTACGTTTCACTACCATAAGGAATTACACTGAAATAATGATAGATCTGCACACACACCTGTCAAACTTTTTACAGGCTAAAGAGGGCACTTGCAATTTTCGAGGCGTAGACAAAGATGAGTCTATTCCCAGATTTGTTATTTTATTAATATGTCACAACCTTACTGTCCTTTTTTGAATGTAAAAACAAAATCAAAGTTTTTATCTTATAAACTATTTAAAACACCTTGGGCACTATCACCTCGTGTGAGCTAACCCTAACGTCAGGGGGCTAAATTGTGATCTTACGCAAACGATAACGCTCACTTGCGTGAGCAGTAACGTTTGCTGCGGTGTTTACTGCATATTACAATCCAAACGCAAACGGGTTAAGAAACCCGTTTGCGTTTGGTACCTTGCGCTTTTCTGCGCGAGGTTACTGTACTTTGTGCTCCCTATACTTAACATGGGGAGCGCAATGTGTTAATCAGCACTGGATTACAAAGTCCCAGCGCTGATTAACGTCTGGCTGTGGTTAGCAAACAGTTAACCACAGCCAGAACTTGGTTCTAACGGATTCCGCTTCTGCAGAATCCGTTAACAGCAGCTTTAAAAATAAATAAAAATTAATCCTATACTCACCCTCTGTCCCGCGATGAGGACCGCGGCTTTGGCCGGCGGGAGCAGGGAAAGACTGGGGGAAAAGTCCCCCCAGTCTCTCCCTGCGTATCGCTACGCTGACCGGCCGGATCTCGCCTTGCGAGATCCGGCTGGTCATGTGACCGGCAGGGGGGAACTCAATGGACTCCTATGGACTCCAACGAGTGGATGTTCGCAGTTGCGCTCAGCGCTGCCGCGAGCATCCAGGCTTTTACCGCGTGGAAACTATGCTGGCAGCATTTTTTACGCTTGCATTGCAATCCAGTGTTAAAACGCGGTCGCAAGGGGGAAAACTGCGGGCGCAGTTTTTCCTCCCTTGCGCCGGGTTTTAACGCTAAAATGGTAATTTAGCCCAGCATATTTTTACATTAGCACCAGGTAAAACGAGTCTAGCGCCTGACCAACAGATCTTTTGCCTCTCGCTACAAAAGGACAAAACCACTTAGCGCGCGCTAATTTGCATTTCCTAGCGTGCGTTTACTGTACTTACTGCGTCCTATACTTAACATGAGGAGCACTAGAGAAAACTTGTGCTATTGTAACCAAGAGATCGTTTGGTTCCGGCACTAATTTCTACACGTACGCTAATCCTAAAAATTTACCTACTGCTCAACCCCGGTGTTAAAGGAGCAAAAAAGGAACAAAAAAGGTCCTTGCACCAAATTAACAGGCAATTGAAAGGAATGCAGCACAGGTGTTCTCTTGGCCCCATACACCGAAGTAATGGATCTGGTCACCAATGTCGCTGCTGTTGCAGTAGGCTCTATTATAAATGTATCCTTTATCAACATGTATCCTAAATCTAATATATTTGCTAATCCTAAACATTTTATGCTGGGGGTTAATCATAGAATGTAAGCGTTTGATTATTAGGGTGACCATTTGGACCATGTTTAAAGGGACATCTGAAATAAACGTTAACTTAAAAACACATTCTGGTGATTTTTAGACTAAGCCTTAATAATTCCTGTTGGGTAAAATTAGCATTTATTCAATTGAAACTGTTTGCTTATATTTTATTTTTTTTGCTTACAATGAGTTAGACCTACATAATCAGCAGACTTCAGCATACTGCAGACCTCAGACCTCCGATCCTTACCTTCCTTATTGAAAGCAGAGGGTGGGTATTCCTGCTACTGTTTTCAAATCTAAGGACGTGGTTTAAAATCAGTTTACAAGAGTATTAAAAAGATAATAAATGTCATTTTTGGCAAGCCTTACCCAAGATTTAGAAAAAAACATTGATGCAGTATTGTAGCAGATAGACTATACCTAGGGTATAATTGAACACTACAAGAATATCCTTCTAAACATTTAAGGAAAATGATATTGACTATATTTTGCATACAGCAATGTGAACACTTCTCTCATATTTATCCTAATTGACAACACATTTCCCTCAGCTCTTTGATCTGAAACAATGCACTTTTTTACGAAGCTTGTAAACTTCCCCGTTGCACTGATATGGATTTCAAAATGCTACACAGTCATCTGTACATGTCAGGGTCTGTTTACAAAGGGCCAAAGTAGGTCAAGTAGACACCATGCTGATCATTTTCTGTTGAAAACGCATGACATGTTATCCTGGGTAATGTGCGGATTTGAACTTGTTACAGAGTCCCTAGCTAAACTCAATTCAATGCATTAGGGGCCCGATTCTTCTTCGGCTATTAAAGTTTACAAGTGAGCCGTTAACCTTAATGGCTCCACTCGTATATATTAGTAACTCTTCTGCTACTCTAAGCTAAACTGCAACTCATGGAGCGAAAACCAACAGACATGTATAACGTTGCTGCCTGTATTCCTTTGCAGATCGGAACACTTATCAGTGCAGCTGCCATTAAAGCAGCCAACTTGTTATTGAGCCTGTATTAGGAAGACACGGAAACATAAATTCTCGAGCAAGAGTTCTGTCTTTTCAGTTCCCTATTAGCCGAGTGGAGGTACTGTTTTAGAGGTTTGAGTTGTAACAGAAGAAAGCCGCTAAATGATGCTGACAGTGGAACTGTGTTCCATCATTGGTTTTGGCTCCCGGAGTCCATCCGATCACATGGAGCCACATGCAACCCTGCCCATACCCATGTAATTGGGGTCGCCCTAGATGGGGAACGACACTGGAATTCTACTGCATACAGCCACAGGAGGTGGTAGATTGCGTCAGGCTCTGCACTGTGGAGCCAGCGAAGCGCGAAGAATTTTTTTTGGTACTATGTACTGCGCTCGTCCTATACTTAACATTGTGAGCGCAAATGCGAATGTGCGCTGGTACGAGGATGGTATTACAAACTGTTTGCGGTAATTACCGCATAGCCTTTGCGTGCATAATTTTAGCAACTGCAAAAAGCTGGTGTTAATGGCAAATCTGACCGACCTGGCCAAACCAAAATACACCAGCCCAGTAAAAAAAGGCAGCAAAGTATAGTTACCCCTTCAACACATACCAAACCAATTAAATGGAGAAGTTGTGTGTGCTTGTATTATCGCTGCAGCATATATGCTCAGATTGAATGTGGCAGGCGCAACTTCTTAACGTGAGATAATTGTGCTTCTTAATTCTGATTGGCTGAATCCTGAGAAAAAACTGTTTGCAAACTGTTTCTTGCGCGAGACGGTACTGCGCTAGCATTTGGCCGCGTCCTGTTTGCGAGCGGTATTGATCGGCGGATGAAAAGACGCGCGAGGATTGTATTTCCAGCGGTGATTTGAGCTCGCAACAGTTTAACGCTTGGCGCGAAAATTCATGCTTTGCGCGAGGGTTTTTGCGCTAAGATTGTAATATAGCCCTATATGTATGCAAGTTCCATAGTGCCTGTGCAAAACAGTGGATAGGAGCTGCACACATATGTGCAGATTCGATCCGTCAGCCGTCTCTCTGAGACTGCTCGCTACAGCGGGTGGTCTCAGAGAGGGAGACATCAGCACGCGTTCTGACGTCACTAGTGACTGGTCTGGTGCCTGGCAGCCGGAAAATTAAAAATCCCATCTGCTGGTGATGCTGGGTGGGGTGGAGGAAACCACCACTTGATCCAGGGATAGCAACAGATTGGATTGGGGGGGGGGAGAAGAGGGAGGCTCTGCACATTCTGACCGCTTTATAAAGCTAAAGTGGTCAGGTTGATTAGAGTGTCCCTTTAAGTTAGCAAAGAGAGCTGTTCAAATATAATGTTTTTATGGTTTCACTTAATGGTTTGGTTGGACAAGGGTCCTTGATGTGGTATATGAGAAATATTCGTCCATCGCTACTTGGGCCAAAATTTAGAATTTAAGGTTTCATAGTGACACTGCTTACTGCTTTAGTAGATACGCTCCATATAATTTATCATCTGCAAGGTATGCTGATTCCATAACACTTGCTGCTTGTGAAGTTGTTTTAGGAATGTATGCTGAATGGACTCCTCCATATTATCTTTAAAAATATTAACTTTTTAACAACTTTAGAGGTAAAATTAATGATCTGAACCAAATGTGGTTTTAAAACCTAAAAACGGGTCCTGTTGTACTTAATGGCATGGAGATTTTAATCTTGAGCAGGATTGCACATTACGCAAAAGACATGAAAATATCCCACTGAAAAACAGAGGTTTTTAGTTCTCAGAATCTTCTGTATATTGCTCAAGTTTCTCCTGTTTACATTAATGTCCTTTGGGGAATTAGAAGCAAGCTATAATAGCCACATTCTGTATATGTTATAAAGAAAGAAGGGGGTGGCAGGCTCCCCTGAGGCGCCCACCTCAAAGCTTCTCCCAGGAATCTTGTTTTGACATGCAAGCATTAAGGGCCTGAATGTGATAGCCCCTAAGCTGGGGTCCTTTTGATCAGCCTGCACATAACTACGCAGATGGACAGACTGTATATATTAGCCACAAAATTAATTTTATTACAGCATGGGACACAAAACCCCCACCCCTTCATACAACTGCTCGGATTCCCAATATATGCAATAACCTGTCACAGTATGTTGGATTCTGTGACTCACATCTAACCATTGAATGTCAGTTGTATGTCCCATCCTGGGACTATGACAAAAGATAGCAGAGAAAGATGTGATACACAGATATTATAATATTGTAAAGTGTTATTTTGCTACATGGAAAAGGATAAAATGAGCCACCCTGGAGAGAGAAAACAAGATGCAAACAGCAGCCCCAAACCTCACTGTAACAAAAAGCTCAAACATTTCACTCAAGGATTACAGCAGAGATACTGGGAGAGCTCGGGGGTTACTCAATGCTGTACAAGAATAAGGTTCAGGGGGATATAATGACTGAAAATCCCTGTAGAGTGTAGATACAAGGTGTTCCTGTAATGTCCATAGACAAGCAATATGCAGGCACATACAGATCTTATTTTTTATATTCTAATGGTATTTTTTGTAAACTACACTGCTAATAATCTCATTATGATCACTTTAAATCCCCAGAAGCAGAAGATCTGACCATTTTTATTATGTATCTGGATCGCATTTACTGTATTTGACACAAAGGCCTTTTCTGCCTGTATGCTAATGTAGCGCTCACTCCCGGAGGAGCCGCTGAATTTAAACCTCTGGTCAGTCTCCCCCTGGTGGCCAGAAACAAGTAACTACAGCGGCAGGATTTAAACCAGCGCTAAACTCTCCCCCTCCTAGAACTCTTGGGTCTCTCCAAGGAGGTGTAACAGTTACATTACATTTCAACATTACATCAGTCGATATATATAGGCTCAGCAGCAAACATACAATGGGTTAGGTATACATCCTCAAGTTTACTCATACTTCTAGCTACCTCAGCTAACATAGCAGACACTTCGGGCAACCTTCGCACTGTGGTAACAGCCTCTTCAGTGCTATGTCCTGGTGAGTCGTAGGTGAGTCTTTGAGGGGGTCGGACAGAACGTTTTGGCTCTGGCTCAATCAGCTCTTCTTCAGTCGGAAGTATTACAGATACAGGTTCAGGTCTTTCATTCAAAACTGGAACAGACATCTCCTCGGAGTATGATCCTTCCAATGAAGGCATAGAACTGTAATCATAGGACGCGTTTTCAGGAACTATAGGAATTTCAGAAGTTTCAGGAATGTCCAGCTGGAATTCTGGAGCCTCAGGCCTCAGGTTACTTTCCCACCGTTCGGCAACTGGGACGACCTCTTCAGGCTCTGGTGAGCGCACCCAATCCAGACAAAAACTTTCTTCTTCACTTTCCCCTTCACTTTCCTCAACAACTCGTGTCTGCTGAGACCGAGTAACGGGAGTCAAACGTGGAGCAGGCGGAGGCGGATTCGGCAGAGAAAGTTCGTCTCCAACTGGTATCCTTACAGCTTCCTTCAGCGGTAGCAAATGATTTTGGTGCCAGTTTTTAAGAGGCCCAGCCTTCCCATCAGGTCGAATTTGGTAAACCGGCAGACCCGGCAGTTGCTTGCAGACAATGTAGACCTGAGAACTCCATCGGTCCGCCAACTTATGCCTGGCAGAAACACCCAAGTTCTTCAACAAAACCCTATCACCAGGTTGTAGATCCTGTATCCGAACTTTCAAATCGTAGTTTCATTTATTCCTCTGTTCCCTGTTCCCAGAGGTCAAATGGGCTTGTTCAAACGCAGAGGCCAAATTCTTCCGGAGCCTATCCACATAATTCCTATGAGAGGCTACAGACGTCTGATCCAGAGATAACCCGAACGCCAAATCAACCGGCAGTCGAGCTTCCCTTCCAAACATGAGATGGTACGGTGAGTAACCAGTAGCGTCACTCTCCGTGCTGTTGTATGCATGTACTAGCGTGGCTATGTGACGACTCCAGCTCTGCTTCTCTCTGTTTGACAATGTCCCCAACATATTTAGCAGAGTGCGATTGAACCTTTCTGGCTGAGCATCACCTTGAGGGTGATATGGTATAGTTCGGGTTTTCTGAATTCCCAGCAGTTCCAGTAATTGCCCAACAAGCCGGCTCTCAAAGTCTCTACCCTGATCCGAGTGTATTCTCCTTGGCAGTCCATAGTGAACAAAAAACCTTTCCATTAAAACTTTCGCCACCGTAGGAGCACGTTGGTCTCTCGTAGAAAAAGCTTGGGCATAACGCGTGAAATGATCAGTCACCACTAAGATATTTCCCTGCCCACTAGCATCCGGCTCTAAGCACAGGAAGTCAATGCACACCAAATCCATGGGTCCTTGACTTTGTAGGTGGCTCATTGGAGCAGTTCGGGTTGGCAGAGTCTTCCTTTGAATACACCTCAGACATGAGTGGCAGTAACTTTCAACTTCAGACCTCATGCAGGGCCAATAGAATCTGTCCCGCACTAGCTTAAAAGTTCTCTCTGCTCCTAAATTTCCATGGTCATCATGTAATGACCGTAGCACACCCTCTCTGTGTTTGGTGGGAAGGAACAACTGTTGGGTCTCTCCAGCATCGCTTGAGGGGCCCCTTCGGTAGACCACCCCATCCAACATTTTCAACCGTTCCCACTCCTTGTAGACCAATCTGGCCCCTTCTGGGGAATTTGTCAGAAGAATCTCCCGTTGGTTCGCGTTTAGAGCCTTCATGGTCAATGCGATCAGCGGATCTCCAGCCTGGTCAGCTCTCAGGTCCTGTTTCGAAAAAGTAGGCAAACTTTCATCTCTCAGCTGCGTAGGGTTACAGTAGAACTCTGGAACAGCCGCAGCCATGACTCCTATGGCTTCTGCTTCAATCCCTCCCTTGACCCGGCGCTCTGCTCCTTGACATAAAGCTTGCACCACATCTGGAGTTAACTGAGTCCATTCTGTAGTGTAGGGTCTTCTCGACAAAGCATCAGCATCTCGATTGTTCACTCCAGGGCGATACTTCAGGCTAAACCTAAACCCTGACAGAGCGGCCAACCACCGATGTCTTGTTGCATCCAGCTTTGCAGTAGTAAGGACGTAGGTAAGAGGATTGTTATCCGTTTTTATCACAAATTCGGCTCCATACAGATAGTCTTTCAACTTGTCGACCACCGCCCACTTCAAAGCGAGGAACTCCAACTTATGGGTAGGATAGTTATTTTCTGAAGGCGTAAGACTCCGGCTCACGTAGGCTACAGGCCTCAACAATCCACCATATTCTTGGTATAAGACTCCCCCTAGACCCTCTCGGCTGGCATCTACATGCAATTCGTATGGCTTATGAGGATCAGCGTAGGCCAAGACAGGAGCTCGAGTTAGACTCTCTTTCAGCTTCACGAAAGCACCTTCGCATTGACTAGTCCATTCTCCTTGGATAGATTCTCGAGCCTTCCTTGACCCTGGAGCCGACGGATTTCGGTCAGAGGCCTTGTGGCCTTCTTCTGCATCTTCCTTCTGCAGGAGCTTATTCAGTGGTTGAGCTATCTTGGCAAACCCTCCTACAAACCTTCGGTAATAAGAGCAGAATCCCAGGAAAGATCTAAGTTCAGTAACATTTCGTGGTCTAGGCCAGGAAGCCACGGCTTCCAACTTTCGAGGATCCGTCGAACCGCCTTCTGCTGAAACAACGTGTCCCAGATACGTAACGGAAGACAAACAGAATTGACACTTCTCCAGAGACAGTTTCAACCCCTCTTCATGGAGCCGCTTCAAGACCTTCTCCAACCGTTGTTCATGTTCTTCCAACGTCTTTCCAAACGCGATTATGTCATCCAGATACACTAGCACTTCGATCAGGTTCATGTCTCCGACTGTCTTCTCCATCAACCGTTGGAACGTGGCTGGAGCCCCCGTAAGGCCTTGAGGCATTCGGTTGAACTCAAAGAACCCCAGTGGGCAGATGAAAGCAGTCTTCTCTTTGTCTTCAGGATGCATTGGTATCTGGTGATACCCACTTCGCAGGTCTAGTACACTAAACCATTTTGCTCCAGACAAACACTGCAAGGCATCTTCTATCCGAGGAGTGGCATATTGATCGGGGATGGTTCTCCGATTTAGCGTGCGATGGTCTATGCATAGACGGACAGAACCATTCTTCTTCCGAACCATCACTATGGGAGAAGCGTACGGACTCCTGGACTCTTGAATCACCTTGGTTCTTTGCAGTTCATTCAGCTGTTCTCTTAGATCATCCAAGTCTCCCAGTGGAACTCGTCTTGACCTTTCTCGAAATGGCTTATCTTCCTGCAGTCGAATGCGATGCTCAGTACTCTTAGCCAGGCCCACGTCGAACTCATCCTTTGAGAACAAGTCCCTCCACTTTAGGACCTGGGACTGAAGACTTTTCTTCCATTCAGGCGAGATGGGAGCGTCTTTGGGATAGAACCTGTCAGATGGAATATCTTTATTCGCTCCCCCTCCTAAATCAGTAGGAGAGAGAGGCGTAGCGGACGCCACTTGCCCGATGGGCATTCGTGCTTTCAGGATCACTGGAGAATCAGATACATTACATACACTGACTGAGACTCTTCCTCGTGTTCGTTTCAAAGCTTTGGTGGAGATTATTTCAGGGATTATTTCGACTCCTGCTTCACTCCCATGATTAAAATCAGTTTTCAGTACCACATAGGGACCTGGTTGTGATCCATTCAACTTAACTGAGGCCCGGAAACTCGCCACTTCTCCTGATTGTAGAACCTTTTCTGTTCCTCCTAATCTCCACAGACGCCCCACTTCGGCAGGTGCCTTCTGTTCTTCGACCATTCGCTGATAGACTGGACGCAACATCGGGTGTACTCCCTTGGTAGAACCTTCTTGCAGTACTATAGGGGTCAGGAGACGTCGCACCAGATCAGTATTCGTCCCCACTATCATAGAACTTCTGTTGGCCCCTGAAGGTCGAGGACACACAATGGCCAATGCATCACAACCCCTAGACTGTCCGATGACTTCGGATCCAATCTCTAGCTTCACCTGTAGATATCCGTCATATGGAAGTTTCTCGGTCCCGATACCCCAGATTTCAAGTTCCTTTAGCTCCTGTAGAGGTATGTGCTTCAAGTGCTTCTCTTAGAAGTCTCGGTAGATCAGTGTCACTTGAGCCCCTGAGTCCAACAGAGCTTTGGTGTAGACTCCCTCTACTTGGATTGGAACGATGGGAGAAGGACCTATCAGCTGGTCAGGAAACTTTGTCGTAGTAGCAAGAAGTTTAGACCCCGTTTGCTGTACCCTGGCCTTCTTCTTGACCCGTGTAGGTTTTGGGTGTGCATCGCTTCCCCATGACGTAGGACCGGATGCTAAGGGAGTAACTCTTTCAGTCCTGGTAGGCTCAGCAGTGGACGAAACTCTGAGCCTTCTCGCCCTTTCAGTCCTGGTTGGATTTCTGGAGCGGTCTTTAACTATTGGGCACCTAGTTTGCTCCTTCACTTGGGCCCTCTGGTGTTTCCCGCCGGTGAGGTAGATAGCAGCCCTTCCAAGGCTTTTAAAAACTCTTCTACCCTGTTTTTCTCAGGCTTTCGGCTCCTGCACTGCGCTCGGAAATGACCCATTTCTCCACAACTGAAACATCTCTTATTTGAAGACGGAGACGCACTTGCTTGTGGTGATTCGCTTGAGGGGCCCTGGTCAGAAACGACAGCAACTCCAGTTGTCCGCATATCAGTAAGGAACTTCTGCATATCAGTCTGTGTCTCTGCCACCTTCAAAAGCACTCGGCACAGGTCCGTGTGTGTCTGTTGCAATTCAGCTTGAGCTTCTTGCACTTTCTTAACCGTTTTGTGGATTTCACTGTATGTAGGAAGAATTTGCTCTCTTGCAGCACTCTCCGTGGACTTAAGAACAACCAGATGCTCCTGTTCGTCCACTTCGGATCCATAGGTGTCTAGCGAATCATCTTCCGCTCGCATACACTCGTTATGCCTCACGGGTTGTGCGTAAACTCTTTCTCCTCTCCTAAGGGATTTCTCTTCGAGTAGAGCCTCTTCCTCTCTGACAGCTCGGATCAGTTCCAGGTATTTCAATTCTCGGTTACTTTCTCTGGTTCTCAGCTGTAGCATCACAGGATCTAGAGGTTGAGCGCCCCTCAGGATCTGCTGTATTCGGATCTTATCTATTTCGGCCGGTTCGGCCCCTTTCTTAAGAAGTATCTGGTGCAGAATCTTATCTAGGCAGCTCATGTATTCAGTCATTTTCTCACCTTTCCGTTGGTAAGCATGTTCATACTGGTACACGAGCTCCGCAGCCTTTTCCGTTCGCCCAAAAACTTCCTGTAGTACGCTTAAGTAATCTAAAGCAGTGCAGTCTTGTTTACTAAATTTTAGGTTTCTTACAGTCTCTGACGCAGGTCCCTTTAAGCTCTCAGTAATTCTTTTGCTTCTTCTGCGCTTCGGGGACGTCCTACTCATCCAGAGCCTGCATCGCCTGTTCTACCCATTCTTCGAAGGTTTCTTCTCCCGCCGGAGTTGGTACGTTTCCTGTAAAATTTCTCAACCGTCGATAACCAAAGTTAGTGTGCGGAGGGCTTGTTTTCTGACATTTAGCCAGCAAATCTCCAATAGCCACTATAAATTCAGGCCCGATCATGGCCAGCGGACTGTACGCGGGAACACTCACGGGATCACCACGTGGCGCACTTGGCTGAATCAGTTGAACTTCCACCTCATCGTCAGCTTCATGCTCGCGCCCTGAAAACACACTGGAACACCCTTTCTCCATTCAAAAAGAACATACGTGTGAGAGGTATCTGGGTTCGCTTTAATGTCCAGGATTAACCCCCGATGATCTGGTGTCAGCTCGGCCACGGCCCGGCGAATCTGATCTTCGGCCCAAGTGTCTGCAGGAATATCCATGACTATACATAATTCTATCTGACTACTTTGATCCTCACACCATTTGGCAGCAGTGTCTGGATCCATATTTAACCCTTTAAATGCGGTTTTTCCAGAGACTGGATCCCGGAAACGAGCTCCCACGTGTAGCGCTCACTCCCGGAGGAGCCGCTGAATTTAAACCTCAGGTCAGTCTCCCCCTGGTGGCCAGAAACAAGTAACTACAGCGTCAGGATTTAAACCAGCGCTACACTAACAATGCAGACCCCGTGTGAAATTGTGCAAAATAAGAGACACCATCAGGTTTATTCAAAGAAAGGTGAAAATCACCAAATAGCTGATTTGGAAAGTGAGATAAATATAAATAGGAGAATTTTTCTGGTTTGGCTATTTTGACCTAGAATTTTCACTTCTACAGTCATTCTCCTGAGTTTCACCTTTCTTTGAATAGACCTGCATGTAAACTTTAGAATCAATAATTCCGACAATATTTCTATGAAGGATAAACAAATACATGAAAAATTAGCAAATTTACTTTATTCTAGTTTTCTCAGAACAACAATCTCTCCCCACGAAATGTATATTTTACACTATAATTAATTGCTATCTTTGCATCCTATGCTTCAAATAAATGTTATGATAACATTTTTTTTCAACAAATCCTTGTCTAAAAACATAAATACTACATGGCACAAACAATTCTATGCACCCTGACCACTTTAGCTTATTGAAGTGGTTAGGCTACAGCCAGGTATTAAGAGAAGGGGTGAAGCGCCCACCGGAATTAAGTATCTATCCCACTCGCTGAATGCTGTGTGCGGGGGTTTCTCTAAATACCCAGTGACAATTTAAACAAGAAATACAACACAGCGCTAAAGAACCAAAGTCCACAAGATAGTAGGTTAGATACTTGATATGTCCATAAACAGTAATCCTTATCTTCAGGAGCAGATCCTGATCCTGATCCAAATCCTGATCTTCTTTAAAGGTACAGATGGAATTATGCTGCAGGAAAAAGCACAAAGAACCAGAATTGCGCAGTACGACGACACAGATGTGGGATCAACTTGCATCAGTGTTAAACTCACATTTAGGGGAGCCACAACCGGCTCTCAGGAATAGGGCGGACAGGGACTTATAACAGGCGCCCATAGACCCTTCAGTTCACTTCTCCAGGATCGACCAGCAAGAGAAGGCTTATTTTACCCTTGTGGTCCAGAAAGGGTTTGTAACAGCAAATGGGGTTTACTGGTCTCCGGCTTGAAGACCAGACCCAAACCTGTTACAGCGTGTCTGTCCCGTCTCTCCAGTCAAGCAGATCTGCAGCAGCTTTCCTTCTCTCACACCACTCAGCCAGAACTTGAGTTCTGGCTGAGTGGTGTGAGAGAAGGAAAGCTGCTGCAGATCTGCTTGACTGGAGAGACGGGACAGACACGCTGTAACAGGTTTGGGTCTGGTCTTCAAGCCGGAGACCAGTAAACCCCATTTGCTGTTACAAACCCTTTCTGGACCACAAGGGTAAAATAAGCCTTCTCTTGCTGGTCGATCCTGGAGAAGTGAACTGAAGGGTCTATGGGCGCCTGTTATAAGTCCCTGTCCGCCCTATTCCTGAGAGCCGGTTGTGGGCTCCCCTAAATGTGAGTTTAACACTGATGCAAGTTGATCCCACATCTGGTGTCGTCGTACTGCGCAATTCTGGTTCTTTGTGCTTTTTCCTGCAGCATAATTCCATCTGTACCTTTAAAGAAGATCAGGATTTGGATCAGGATCAGGATCTGCTCCTGAAGATAAGGATTACTGTTTATGGACATATCAAGTATCAACCTACTATCTTGTGGACTTTGGTTCTTTAGCGCTGTGTTGTATTTCTTGTTTATACAGCCAGGTATTGCCCTTCCCTCCCTCCAGTTCCTGTTTGCCAATAGCACTGTGTGAAGCAGAGGAGTTTCACCCATCCATACAGCTGTCACTCAGCAGATGGGATTTTGAATATCATTCCTGCCAGGGACCAAATCAGGGACCGATAATGTCAAAGCACTTTGTGTGCTGACATTGTCCTGTCTTTCCAAACTCTTGCAACAGAGGGGAGAAATCAGATGTGGATTGGTACCTTTCCTAGAGTGTTCATTTATGTAAAACCAACACCAAATCTTATTGTTGTCTGCAAGCTCACTGTATTTTACCAACAGGTACTGACCGTTCCTACTAAGCCCTATTCTATACGGTGCCCTGAGCTCCACCACTAACATCTATTTTCCAAACTCTGATTGCAATGACTTTCCTCACTGCTGCCTATTCCAAAAACTGCACAGATCCCGCCCACTAATACCTAATCCACACGCTGGACGTCTGGATTGACTCCACCCACTAATATCTATTCCAGACATGGCACTGACTCCACCCAGTGATGTTCATTCCAAACACTGCTCTGTCTCCTCTCACTATAACCATTTTAAGATATTGACTGGACTGACTCCAGTCGGAGGAGGCACATTGACACTAGAGGGGCGTTCAGGCACATCCGCTGCATAGTACGCCCTGAAGTGACAGTGGGTTAAATGCTAGATTGACACTGCTTACTAATGATTATTTAAAACATTGCTCTAACTCCTCCCACTAATACCTATTTATTTTGCTTTAACACCAGATTTTAGCAGCTGGTAATTTTTTTTCATTACTGCCTGTTAGCAAGACTAATCAGTGACCTTTGAATGGCTCATTATTCTCCAACTGCATCTCACAGCATTTATACTATATAGTTTATTTGTTAATGCTAACAGCTAGGATGGTTCAGGACGCTAAGGGCTGTATTCCACTGCAGGGACGTGCAGTCAGGGGAGGCAGAGCCCACCCCTACCATTCCAGTAAATTAATGTGCTCATTGTTCTGTAATGACATGTGTGTGTATTTAAACTGTAAATAAAATGTTATTCATTGAAAAAAGTTTTCATACTCACCTCTCTACGCTCCCTCGCTGTGCTTCTGTCCTCCGCTTTTTTTCCCCCTGCACTTTCAGTCTGCCGGCTGCTGTGTGTGTGTTTGTGATTCACTACACAGACAGCAGGGGCAGCACCGAACCAGCCTAGCCTACGCAATTTGCGCAGCTGAATGCTACACTAATTAGCGTAGCTCAAGCTGGCTTTGCTTCCTGGTTCTACGCTCTCCAATGCCTCCAGAGGCACTGAGAGTAATTTTTTTCAAAAAAACGCCCCCCATGGGAGGCAGAGCTCCCCATGGATTGATTGACGCATGGGACTGTCCTCGTCAGTCGTGGGGGGGGGGGCAGGCAGAGCTCAGCAATCAGCATGTGTGTAATAGCACCCTCTATTAGTCAGTATTGTAAGTGCATGCTCTTAGAACATTAAAAACCTATATGCAAACTTTATTTTAAAGTAAGCGTTGTAAGTGCATGCTCTTAGAACTGGAAAAAAAAAGCGAACTTTACTTTATAAATAGTGAAACTCTATTCTCCTATATAACGATAATCAAATGCGTAAATTGCAACTTCGTAACCCTGTGTATATCTGGCTCTGATACTAGCCAGTGCCTCACCAGGCACTGACCTCACCGCACGTCACTGTTCCACTGTGAACGCTAACATGGAGACATAAGCAGGAAAATCTGCGCTTCAGATTTTCCCTTACTGTCTCCATGTTAACGTCCTATTCCGGGGAAGGTGCTACCTCAGCGCGCCACAGCGCTAACATCCATGATACCCACAATAGCACTTCCGCGACACCACGAATATCAGCTCCTGGAGTCCAAAGGACTCCATGAAGGCTTGCGCTTCCGGGCCGCCAGATCGTACAGTGCCACGGAGTAATCGCGGAGGGAGACTAGGAACTATTTGGTCACAGTCTCACTCTGCTCCCAGCAAAAAAGAAGCGGCAGATCGGGTCAACCTTTTCACCGCGGTATGAAACGTGAGTATTGAATATTTAGGGGGGGTTTAGAGCATGTTAAATGATTGCTTAAGTACAGTAAGCTCACACAAGTTGTGACGCGCAAAACGTTTTCACCAAAATGTAGCGTCAAGATTGGAATATTAATGCCAGACATTAAACTTACTTCTCCTAGTGATAATGATTACATATCAAGATGCTACATTAGCACTAACTATGGTATAGATCCCTAAATGTCCTATTGGTTGCAATATTATCGCAGTAGAGAAAACCAACAATGCATATGATTTTTTCAACATTGAAAATGAATTTTATCACCTGTAAAGTGCAGTCACACCTTACTACCTACACCTTTTTTTATGCCTTTCGGATATATGTATTTTTTGATCAGGCATTTTCTGTTCAAAATTTACAAAAACTGAAACCTGCAAGACACGAGCCCAGGGAGGCTTAAAGCCTGCCACAATCTCTCAGGACATTCATACATTTGAGGTATCAATGCATTCTATTTTGCTTAATACATTTTATACTAAACTTACATATCACTAATAAACAAATACTGTTT
Organism: Leptobrachium leishanense; assembly: GCA_009667805.1. Classification (NCBI taxonomy): domain Eukaryota; kingdom Metazoa; phylum Chordata; class Amphibia; order Anura; family Megophryidae; genus Leptobrachium; species Leptobrachium leishanense. The sequence goes on from CM019063.1 coordinate 188,621,347, forward strand.
AAACTATATTCACTACTGCCTGGAGGGCTTATTCTACATGAACAGGCCCCTGAAGTGTGTTTAAGATATGATATAAAGCCATGTGCTAAACTGTAAACCTCCCCGGGCATTTGGAACATTGGCTAATAGTAAATCTGGTGCTGTTTACATGCCGTGAACATTACAACAGCAAGTGTTTTTCCCTCAACAAAGAGCATTTCTGAAGATATTGATATTTTTACATGTCTCTGAGTGTTGCTGATTTTCTCCATGATGTTGACACAAATTGTGCATTCAGGCAAGCTGTGCACACATATACACATATTCAGCACTTTACCATATCTCCATTTAAAACAGGGGTCGGCCGTAACACACAGCTGAGGCCTTACTATCAAAGCTCTCTTCAGCTCCTAAAGGCTCAACAAGTCCTCTTGTCAGGGTAAGGGAACTAAATGTTTATTGTCCGACACATTCTTTTCAGCATTCCACAGAAATCTTCAATAGCTGTTTATATGTTTGATAAACTTTGTTCTTGTCTCTTCTCTTTCTGGATTTGGTTTGCTTAGTAAAGGATGAAGAACCAACTCTAGAGAAAGTGGCATCTACCACATCTGTTTTCTAAATTTGATCAGATCAATACCAATGATCTGTAGCTTTATGGCATAGGCATCGAAGAGACTCCTCGTGTGACCAGCTGTCTGGTTATTGACAAAAAGAGCCCTGGGAGTCAGATAAGTGAGTTGGAATATCTTTTAAATTAAGCTTGCCCAACTAGCTAACCAAAATTGTAACGCTGTTGTCCAAAGCAGAATAATGAGAAAAAAAAATTGATGGGTAAAATAATTTTTGTTTTTACCACAGAATAAAATAAATTCTGAGAATAAAAAAAAATGCACTTAATTAACAGTTCTATTTTTTCAACTATCAAATATATAAAAGATGTGTTATCTGTAATTATAAGTACTCAGCTGTGAACAATCACCAGGAACAAGTTCTCAACAGGTCATCCTATGATTTTTAAATTAGCACATTTGTATGCATGTAGGCCCCTATTACATACCTAACGCTAACGGTAGCGCTCACCTGCGTGAGCACTACCGTTAGCTGCGGTATTAGCAGGCTATTATGATCCAAACGCAAACGGATTAAAAAACCCGTTTGCGTTTGGTACCTTGCGCTTCTCAGTGCGAGGTCACTGCACTTTGCGCTCCCTATACTTAACATGGGGAGCACAAAGTGTTAATCAGCACTGGTATTACAAAGGTCCAGTGCTGATTAACGCCTGACTCTGGTCAACGAAAAGTTAACCAGAGCCAGGACCTGGTGTTAACGGATTCCACTTCTGCAGAATCCGTTAACACCAACTTTAAGGCTAGGGTCAGACTAACGCAGTATTAACGTGCGTTTAGCAACACTAAATCATGGCCGCGCTAGCAGCAAATGACGTCCAATGCCGGGCAGCATACGAAGAACGGCCGCACAAAAGTGCGGCTGCGCAACGCAAGTGGCAAACAAACGCATTTTTGCAAGAACGTAGAACCGCTAGTACGGACGTACAGAGTGCGCTGCGTACGCTAGCGGCGTGTGTGCGTGATTAGGAGATGTCAGATGCTGCTAATGTCCGGCCAACATAACGTCCAGATACAAAAAGTGTTTTATTGATGATCCGTACAAAATCACGGACGAAAATGCGCATCGTATGACCGCTATCGCGTATTCCGTGAAAAAATGCGTCCATTCGTTCGAACGCACTTTTTCACGGACGACGCGAAAAATGCGTTAGTCTGACCCTAGCCTAAAAATAAAAAAAAACAACCAGATACTCACCCTCTGTCCCGCAGCGAGGACCGCGGCTCCGGTCGCCTCCTCCGGCCGGCGGGAGCAGGGAAAGACAGGGGGAGAAAGTCCCCTCTGTCTCTCCCTGCTTATCACTACGCGATGCAAGATCCGGCCGCTCACGTGACCGGCAGAGAGAAGCTCAGTGGAGTCCTATGGATCCAGCGAGTGGATGCTCGCGGCTGCGCTCAACGATGCCGCGAGCATCCTAAGTTTTAACGGCCGTAAACAATGCAGGCAGCATTTTTTGCGCCTGCATTGTAATCTGGCGTTAAAACGCAGGCGCAAGGGGGAAAGCTGCGGGCGCAGGATGGTGAATTACATGCAGAGACAATGCAGATGCACTGTACATTGGACCACTTTCATTAAATACCAGTTCCTAACTCAAGGTCTTCACGTGCAGCTACCTCTGCAAGAGGAACAGGGCAAAACAAGGAATGGCATCCCTTGTCTGGATTGTCGTGATAGGTGCTGCCTGAAGTTTAAAGCACTGCTCAGCGGCTTGGACATAGGCCTTATAGCAAACCTCTGCACCCCAAGTGGGTATATCTGCTAAAGTCAGCTTCCTCCACTACTCCGGCCACTGAATCTCTCGATTGCTATTGCCCTAATGCCCAGACATCAGTCCAAAGCTTGATGTAGGGTAATGTAGCTTCACCCAAGAACCAGTTGAGACATGGCTAAGGCTGGTAATATGACTGGCCTTTATTACAGAGAGTACACACATATTTATATCAAACCTCCCCATATGAGAAAATCTCATCAACAAATAGCAAACAAATAACTCACAGGACAAGATCTTCACATTCTTGGAGAACAATAATATAATAGGGGTCCTTTGCAGTACCTAATGCTAAAATGGTGATGCTAACAGGGAAACCCTTCGCCTGCAGGTTTCCCTGTCACGTCCCCATTTAGCGGTAATTCAGCACCTTGCCCCGGAACCATGTGGTACCCACAACAATATTCGCAGCACCGCTTCCACAGCGCTGCAAGTTTCTCCTCCTAGAGTTCATAGGATTCATGGATGGTTGCGCTGCCGGGCCACAAGCCCCAAGATCGCACAGCGCTGTGGAGTGATTGCAGAGGGAGACTGAGGACTATTTGTCCCCAGTCGCACTCTGCTCCCAGCAGCAGGAAGCAGTGCATCGGGCCACCGTTCTAGCTGTGGAGTGAGAGGTGAGTATCTGATTTATGGGGGGGGGGTTAACTGGTGCTAATTGATTCTGATTGGAGCAATTTCGGAGCAAATTTGGCTCTCTTTGAATAACCCCTTATGATTCAAAACAGAACTAAAAGCAATAGTAGTAAATCATTTATTAAATATTACAATTGAATGCACCCTTCAGATTCATTAAGGGAATGTACTAAGGGATTATTAAAAATCAAATCTTAATTATGAAAATTATGAATAATATGAAATACAAATTTAATATGTACTGATTAGATTGTAACCTATACTGTAATAATTTTAAAGAACATCAAGAGACTCCTAGATATTATTTGCCCAAACCTAGCATCATCGACATACAGGACACAGAACACATTATTCAAATCCATTAGCCAAAAAAATATTTACTATATAAAATAGGCAATAAATTAACAGGCCCACTGAAAGGTGAAAAAAATAAAGGTTCTCTTATATACGTATTATTACTGTTCTGCTATTGTCCTTTGAATATATTTTAATCGAGTCTTGCACCTTGTTACTAGTGTTATCATGTCTTTTTCCTATCTCATAGTTCTGTTGATTCACCTCATCGTCTTGTCATTCGCAAGGCACATCAGTCCTGTCATGTCACACCTCCGGTACACAGGCCAGTAAGTATGTCAGGGGATTTGTTACACTGTAACGTTTAAAATACTTGCAAAATTGCTTTTCCTTTTTCCATAGGGATGTATATAAGTTTGCACTGCCTTACCCTCCCTTCTGCACGTGTAGTATTAATGGCTTATTGATCAGGTAGAGTGGCGGGTTTTGAAGAAGGACCCTTTGACCTCTAGCTGTGCCACAGCTCCGAACTACACATTACATCCCATGCGGAGTGATGTGAACATGGTGTCTGACTGGCTGTTACCCACAGAGCTGCCTGTCCCTTGTCAAAACACGCAATGCCTGGCATATGTCCCTGAGGGGATCTGGGAGGAGGGGGGTGAAGAAGAGACTTCCTTAGCTGTCTCTGGAAGACAGATCCAACATTAACACAAATGGAGAGGGATATTGACATGTCCTTGAAAATGAACTATGTCAGGAAGGTGTATAAAGCATGTCTCCACTGAAACGAAACACAGAGACCTCTAACTTCATCTCTTTGATGCAGTTTATTAACCCCTGCAATAACAGGATGCTGACTATATTGAAGGAGTAAGATTTGTTTTCTTGATATACAGTTCAAGTCTTTTTAATTTGCACTTTTTGTTAAAATTTTGTTGGTTGTGAGAAAATTTTAAAAATATACATATACAGTATACATGACAATGGTTGAGTGTATAGAGATATACATGAAACAATGCATTTCACAATAATATACAATAAAACCCTCTTTGAACGTCATGGTACTGAATATAGCACCTTGCATAGAAACCAAAAATTTTAAATCGTCAAGGGCACAGTCCCCATAAGTGCAAGACCAGTAAATAATAGTCAAGAAAAAGTGCCAAGCACAAAACATAAACTACAAAAGGGAAAATTAAACTCCATAATCGTCCAGGTAGTACATAGTTGTACTATGTATGTTACTCTAAAAAATAACATACCATACATGTATTAAAATTGCAGTTGGATAGCAATACCGTAAGATCAAATTATGTGAAAGGACAGAAGTAATTGAAGGAAGTATGATGGCAATATGGGATTGTCCGGCGGCTCAATCGGCCACCTTGTAGTCAGCCACTGGTAAGGTATAGCAGCAATGTTACTGGGGATTAGAGAAATTCAGTCCACAAGTGTCAGGCGCTCGGCGTGTGGATGCGAGCAGAAGCAAGTCTAGTGCATGGTGATGGAGGAGGCCAGGCAGATTCCAGGGTAAACTGAATGTTTTTATTAGAAACACAAGGGTAACAAAATAGACAAAGCAGAAAAAGGGGAGACTGAACACGGCTAACAAAGACCAGACAGAGAGGAGTCAACAAAGGGAGGTGAGACCAGAAGGAAACTACTAAGAAGGCAAGCAAAAGGTTAACTAACAGAGCGGACTAGAAATAATTAACAAAGAGAGCAGACTAAAACGGGTTAACTAAGAAGAGCAGAAGGAATAAACCAAAGTAGCAAGAAATAAAAGAGACCATGATTAGCAAACTAAAGTTTAAAGAGAAAAATACAAAGAGGATAATAGCAAGGAGACTATAGGATGAAACTAGAAAAACTAAAGACACAAGAACTAAGACAAAGGAAATATACAGTATAATACACAAAATGCAGAGTACCTGACAGACAGGGCTAATGCAAAAACAGGGGGGCTGAAATAACAGAAACAGTAGGGATATCAGGAACTTGCATAGACGTGGTCTGAATGCAGGGGCCAGGTTTATTTTTCTCACTAAACGCACCTCGTGTACTTCCCCACTCTGCCGGTCCCTCCATTGGCTTCTTGTACGTTTCAGGATACAGTTTAAAATACTGATGCTCACGTTCATATCACTCAATAACTCAAACCCCTCCCTACATATCTTTGTTACTCCGCAAGCATGTCCCATCTAGACAACTCCATTCAGCAGGTGATCTCCACCTGTCATCGGTCTACACACGCACAGCCAACTCTCGCCTCCAAGACTTCTCAAGGGCAGCACCAGTCCTGTGGAATGACTTGCCTCGCCCTATCAAACTCTCCCCTGACCTTCAGGCCTTCAAGAAATCCCTCAAAACCCATCTCTTCAGATTAGCGTACCGCATCACTGATGCAACTCATCCCTCTGCTTACCTACTCACACTTGATTGAAGCCGCTTGTATGGCCCCACCATTCCCAAACCACTGGCACTAATGACCAATCCCTCTAGACAGTAAGCTCCTGTGAGCAGGGCCCTCTACACCTCTTGTTTCCATCCTATGTCCTTTTATACTGTATGTATTTCGTTCCCTTTGCTTATTGTAAAGCACTGCATAAACTTTTGGCGCTATATAAAGGATGACAATAATAATAATAATAATAAAGCATAGGTTTGTGGCAGGCGGCTGGCATACAGGAGTGAAAGTCCAAGCAAAACGTTTGGTACACTATAAATCCAAATCATATCAAAATGGGAAAGTCCAAAGAATAATCAAAGTCCACAGCCAGGGGTCGGTACATGGGTATTCACAGACAGGAACAGGTCCACACACGAGGAGTTTACTCTGCGAGTCAATGAGCACAATGAAACACAATCCAGAAGCAAGGATTCATGGGAGTAGGTCCTATTTATGGAGGTCTCTCAGGTGGAATGAGCGACACCTGGTGATTTTTGGAATCCAGGGAAAGTTCAGACTCGAGCCCAGGAACCTGGATGCAGCAACAACTGAAAAACAAAAAGAGTTTTGCTGGAGCTAGGCCAGAGAAGGCAGGGAGATGCTAGCCCACCAGCAGGCATATAGAGGGTCTCACAACTAGAACCATATGGCATAGCAGTTATCATATTTGTTTTGTAATGAGAAATGTAACTACTCTATCTCCTGAACCTTCTCAACCCTTCTCATCCAGTCAGGAATAGTTGGAGGGAATTTCTGTTACTGAAATAGGTAATTTAGAGATTTGGCAGCATTGAGTAAGTGAATGGCCATGGATGTTTTATAAAAGTTAACTGAGAAAAGGACCAAAATGTAAGAAGACAATAGTTGGTAGTGGATGGAAATCAAGCCCAATTATATCATTTATATGAGTTAAATTTGACTTCAAAAATACCACACATGTAGGTATTTGCCCATGTCTTGATGACATCTCTAACATGTTGTCAAGGTGTGTGGAAATATTCTATGGACTACACTGGGGGTCATATGCCAGTGGGACAGTATCTTACATTTAGTTTCATGGAGTTAGAGACTTCTGGAGGATTGATAAATGATCTGTAAGAACCCAGTCGTCATCAGATTTCAGTGTGGAGGCATCACTAGACCATTTAAGAGTATACACTGGCAAACCTTTATAGGATGCATTAATTAAAATGCAATAGATGTGTGTAAGAGCTGGTGCTCCATAACCCATATCCATTCATGTGGAGACAATCATGTGCATAGCAGACACTTGGCAGTAAGCTGGGTAATGTAGTGAGTAAATTGGAAGTATCATTATTGATCATTTGGTGACAGTTCAGTTTGATTTGGTAGTGTGGGCAAGGGGCCCATTGTGTCCTTTCTGAGGCATTCAGCAATGGTCATGTAGTGTGCCTTTAAATCTATGTTGAGGAAAGGCAGGGATACACCCAATAGGAATTCCCAAGAGGATTTTACAAGCAAAGACCCCTTGCAGACTTCTCCTCTTCATTCGAGCATTCTCCCACAGAGTCCACCACCCTCTCCCATGGAACATCAATATCTATCCCCCACCCTCAGCCATCTCCTCCAGAACGGATGGAGTGCCGCAGAAGAGCAATATGCATTAAAGTGATACCATACCTGCAGAATTAGCTGAGCTTCTTTTTCTTGGGGCAGCACCAGCTCCACCATTGACCTCAGTATGGCCATCTTTTTCACCAGAGTGCTCATGGAAGGCATTTGTTTGGTTCTCCATAGGATGGGAAAGAGGGTCCTGGCAACCAACATTGCAAGAAGCAGCAATTTTTAAGGGTTGTCACCATTCACATTTTATGTTAATGTGCCAAATATGGTTTTATGTGTTTTTGTTTTAACAATGCCGAGCATAAAATGTAGGATGAAGGACAGAGCAATTCTCGCTGTGGTATTTATACAATTCAAAAAACACTTGTGTAGCCAATTTACTTAATATGGAGAGGCAGAGAAACCACAAATGTTTTTCCTGTTTGAATGCTCCCCGGGGTAGCAACATCTATTTGAGCATATTTTACTTTTTCTATTTTGGGTGCTACAGACACCTGACACGGGGTCCATTTTTCTACTATTTGTAGTATAATTTGTAGTAAAATTCTTTGATGGTTGCCACTGGTTTGGAGGTACTTTCTTAACTGTAAAATTTTTGTTTTTTTCTTTAAAGGAAGCATTGAATTTTTTAAGTACCAGTTACAAAATATATTGTGAACCACCGCTGTAGATCGTTCCAAGTCAATAATTTCATGGTAGGAGTTTCATATATGGATTGTTTTTCGGTATAACTAAATTGCGAGTTTATTTGTAATGTGACCCTAATTACTTAACGCATGAACCTTGGGTCACCAGGGTGATAAACTGAGGTACACTGGAAACCATTTTTTGCCAATGTATCTATGCCATGGAGTGAGGAAGCGGCGGATCGGCGGGCTATCCAACAAGGGATCTGAAGTGAGTATGGGATTTAATGGTGGGGCCAAATCTATATGTTATGTGATTGTCAGGGGTCAAGTCCTAAAAAAATAAGTGTGGGAACTCTGCAACATTTCTGTATATATTCTGGTCTCAAAGATTGCCTAAAGGGAACTAAGTCCCTCCTGCTAAAATAGTGAGTGAACTGCATTCCCATGCTTTCCTGCAGGACTTGACCCCTGGGATTGTGCTGAAGCTCAGCTTGCGTCTCGGTTGTAATATGCCATTAAATACAAAAAAAAGAGCACAGCACTTTTGCTGAACGTCTGGAGTGTTGTGCTTTGCGGCAACATTGGAATAGGACCTAGAATCATTTAGTATATGCCGTTTATTGTTGAATCCAAACAAGTTAAAAGACACTTAGAGAGTTGTCCACTAAACGCTGATGTTTGCCAGTATTGCGGTGCTGACAAATGCCTGCATTTCTCAAAACTAAAATCCAAACAGCAGGAGACGCTTTACAGTAAAACTTCTCTTGTTGGTGTTTGGATTTTCATTTGGAGAAATGCTGGCATTTGTCGGCAGAGCAATACCGATTTAATTTTCAGTGGTATTTGCAATTCTTGCAAACACTGGACCTTAGTGGATAAATCCTATAATGTTGGAGTTATTGACCCTATCCCCACATCATTATGACCCAGGACATACTTGAAAACTAGAGAACTCTCAATGTATCCTTCCTGGTAAAATGCTTTGGGCTCTATTACATTCTTCGCGCAAACGTTAACGACACAGATGTACAAAAGTCCAAGGGCTCCATTAAATTCTTCGTGCAAACGTTAACACGTGTGCAAAAACGCATTAACACGAGGGGCAAAACCCTTTGCGCAGAATGTCGTATTACAACGTCCGCACTAAAAATGCGCGTTAACGTCTAACGCGCGAACCCTTTGCGAGCGAACTGTACTCTGCGTGTCCTATACTTAACATTGCTAGCGCAAATGCGTTTGTGTGCTGGTACGTGGATGGTATTACAATCTATGCGCAAATTTTAACGGCCAACATTTGCGCACATAATTTTAATGTCTTTTAAAAGCTGGTGGTAACGGCAAATCTGAACGTCTTGGCCGAACCCAAATACACCAGCCCAAAAAAAAAATACAGCAAAGTATAGTTACACATTCTACACATACCCAAAAAATAAATTTGAGAAGTTGTGCGTGTTTTTATTATTGCTGCAGCATATATACTCAGATTGATTTTGACAGGCGCAAAAACTGAACGGGAGACAATTGTGGTTCTTAATTCTGATTGGCTGAATCGCATGAAAAAAAACAGTCCGCAGACCGATTTCTGCACGCAGCATTAATGCGTGAATGTTTTTGCGCATCTTTTTTACTCGCATTATTTTTTGATGGATGCGCGAGGATTGTAATACCAGCGTTAATTTACACGCGTTAACGTTTAACGCTTCGCGCACAAATTTACGCACTGCGCAAGGGTTTTTGCGCAAAGAATGTAATAGAGCCCTTTAGAAATTAATAAATGATAACGTATAATACATAGCACATAAGTCTCTATCCATCGCGTTATATTCGGGTCGCGCTATATTCGAGTATCTACGGTACATATAAAATAATGATGTAAAATATTCAATAGGAAATTATTTTTTTTTGAGAAAGTATTTTACCAGGAAGGATACATTGAGATTTCTCTCGTTTTCAAGTATGTCCTGGATGGTGAGTATGTACCGTTGGGTGTCTTGCCCAAGGACACTTACTGGAGAGGTGCTCGCTGGGATCGAACCCATGACTCCATAGGCTCTCTCCATGCAGAGCAGTGAGGTTACCTCTAGTCCACCCAGCCGGTACTGAGCTTTAATAATACAGGACACTATTCCTTAGTGGGTGCTAAAAGGGGGGTGCTAATGTGAAAATTTGCCCGTGCAGGTCTCCCTGTAGCGTCCCCATTTAAGTATGATATTCCGGGGCAGGCAATAGTTTGGCATCTGCCCCGGAACACAGCTAACCGCTGGGATACTCACGGTAGTGCTTTCTGCGCCGCCGCGATTATCACCTACTGGAGACTCCTACTCCATGAAGGATTGCACTTCCAGGCCTCAAGTCCTTCATGATCTTGTGAGACCGCACAGCACCGCAGAGTGATTGAGGAGGGAGACTGGGAACTATTTCTTCCCAGTCTCACTCTGGTCCCGGCTACAAGAAGCAGCAGATGGGGCCACCATTCGCGCCGGAGAATGAGAGGTGAGTATCGGATTTATTGGGGTGTTTTTAGGGGCTGCTAAATGATTCTGCAAATGTGGAATCATTTAGCACCAGCTTTTAGGTGTAGCTAAAATTTTGCCTTGAGCATAACTGCGGTAATTAGCGCTAGCACTTTGTAATACCTTATTTATCGAACCGCTGATTATTGATTGCACTCCCCAGGTTAAGTATAGGATGCGCAACATACAGTAAGGTCGTGGAAGCTAGCGCAAAAAACGATGGGATTTCATAACGGTTCAGTGTCAGTAAGGTAATATGGGGGCGGGGGGGGAAGCATTAATGTCACTTATTCTGGCCCGAACGCTTACACATCCAAACGCAAACGTTACTGCTTACTGGGGAGTAGTGCCCAGTATTTTAGAGACTGATGTAGTTCAGAGTTTTATGCCCAGCACTTGTTCTGTTTTTACCCCATATTATAAGGGTAGTAAAGGCATTTTTCTATCATTAGGCTCAATGAAAAAAAGCATATTATGAAGAACAGTATTTTACAAAAAGATGTTGCTGGTCTCATATATTGTAGAGAAGATTAATCCTTGAATATGTTCTTCTATTATTTATTAAATTATCTCAAAGCTGTATCTTTGGTTCGCTTTCTTATACCCCTTCCATTCTTTAACATTTCTGTATTCCTATATTGTTTGACTGAAAGAAAATTTCAATTAAAATATATATATATACACACACATTTCAAAGCTGAGCAAATCAAAATTATACAGATTTAATCAAACCATAACATGAATTGTTTAACTATAATTGTTTTATATCTCACCTAAATGTTGCAATATCTGCAGTTTTTCTCAAAGACCTCCTAACGGATGTTTTAAACCATCATACAGATCTCGTGTCTTCAGATTCTTTACCTGATAAATTGTTAGTATTTTCCAAAGGAAAAAAAAATGCTAGCATGCAAAGAACTGATATCAGCAGCATTCAGATGACACACAAACATCCAGCTTTTGATAAATATACCACAGTTTAAACCATCGGGTCAACTTCTCAAAATACAGAGGAAATGTTCGAGTGTAATCCATAATATGGTTTATTAAATAGACTGCATTCAACTTACCCTCCTAGATTGTGAGTTCCTACGGGAATAGGGCCTCATCTCCTCCTGTACTGTTTGTCAAATGTTGTTCAATGTATTGTAACCCTGTCTATACTGTGCTTATTGTACAGCGCTGCGGAATATGCTGGCGCTTTATAAATAAAGAATAATAATAATAACTGTTACTGAGCTGCAGATGGAAAAAAAAGAGACATGATTTTTTAGCATTTTTATTCAAAAACCATACTCAGAAGGTCAAAGATAATAAAATAATTAATAAAGTAATTGCAGTAAAGCATGAAATATGTATGCAAGTTGGATGGCTTCATTTATTTTAACCCCTTGTTGCTGAAAGATATTTTATAACATTGTCATGCATTGGCATCTACTGTATGTCCCTCTACCAAAATATATTTGGTCTTGCATCTACACAATTATGTCACCGTAAATAGGGCAGGATAATTTTTTATATGCAGTCATTAAAAGTTGGTGAAATAATCATGTGATAACACAATCAAGTGGTTTAGACTAAAGGGGTTATGCAGAGAGCACCAAAATGTTGCCGACATTTCAGTGCGCTCTCGCTCCCTGCACTTCGTGGACTCAAAGTTCCCACTCCACAAATTCAGCATTCACCGCAGGGTCCTCGGAGTGCAGGGAAAACACGTTGGAACCGCTGCACAAAACACGCCGAACACGTCGGAAAAAGCCGTGAGCCACTGATCACAGCACCCACCAGCGCCGGATAAGAGGCGATAAGCTGGTGAACGGGGTAAAAAAAAAAAAACAATGATTGAAAGCGTTGAAATTTAAATGCTATTTGCAAACTACTGAAAGAAAATGCCTGGAATTTACATATAAGATCCAATGAATGATAATAAAAAGATCTGTTACAGAAAAAAGAAAAACTGCTTTAAAAAAAAATATGGAAAAAATAAAGAGACTTTTTACTGTAGATTAAAATAATAAACAGTTTATTAGATATTGTATACAGACAGTAATATTTTTAACATTGAAGCCTATGGGGTTCGCCTGAATAAACCTGCCGATTGAAACCACTGAACGCCAGGGCACTTCGGCAACTTTTCACTGCTGTTCGGTGTTCTCTGAATAGATTAACCATTGCTTCTCTATGGGGATTTCAATACCTTCGAATAGGCACCGTACTTGCTGGCAGTTTGCCAAAATTTGGCGAACTGCCTGCTCTGTGCATAGCAGAATGTCCCCAAAATATCACCGTACGGGGGAAATTCCCAGTTTGGCGACATTTCGGGGCCAGATCGGCTCTCTCTGAATAACCCCTTAAAGTTATTTTTTAAAATTTTCATTTTCATGGGAGTTTGTGCAAAATTACCTATACAAAGTGTCGAGAAAGTGGTGACTGGCAAAATTTTATGATGGTTGGGTGATGGAAATTTACTCTATGATTATCTTCTTAAAATGCATCCTCAGACTACATACAGGAATACAGGTTGAGCCCGAGCATTCTGGACTTCAGTTTCTTTGGGAATACAGAGTCCGGAGAATCTGATGTTTCAGCGGAAGTAGAGAAGCTGGGTTCCCAAGTGGCAGCACTTTTCCAGAAGCACTAAAATCCAGAGGGGTATGAAAATTCTGTTGTACAGAGTCTTCTGTATTTTAGAATTCTGGAAAAGGGGTGCTCATCCTGTATAAGGAAATACAAAGCAAGAGCTTTATAAATTAAAATGCAATATGTTAACCTATGAGGATTATCTAATCCAGCATTCTACAAAGTGTTTCATACACCAAAATACAAGGATTTAAGGCTAGGCTCAGACTAACGCATTTTTCGCGTTGTCCGTGAAAAAGTGCGTTCGAACGGTTGGATGTATTTTTTCACGGAATACGCGATAGCGGTCATATAATGCGCATTTTCGTCCGTGATTTTGTACGGATCATCAATAAAACACTTTTTGTGTCTGGACGTTATGTAGGCCGGACATTAGCAGAGTATGATGTCTCCTAATCACGCACACATGCCGCTAGCGGACGCAGCGCACTCTGTACGTCATTACTAGCGGTTTGACGTTCTCGAAAAAATGCATTCGTTTGCCACTTGCGTTGCACGGCCGCACTTTTGTGCGGCCGTTCTTCATATACTGCCCGGCATTGGACGTCATTTTCTGCTAGCACGGTCGTGATTAATGTGCTTTCCAGCTCAATTCTAATTCCATCCTATACTATAATAGAGTAAGGCTTGGCGTGTCCGTCGCCAAGCCTACTCTGCGCATGCGCACGCAACCAGCGGCGGTTGGCTGCGCGCGCATGCAACCGCCGCGGCACGAGCCGGCTGGGCGCTCGCCGCAGCGGTTACAAGATGCACACAGCAGCCGGGTAGAGGCTGCGCTCGCAGCCTCTACCCGGCTGCCGCGCGCATCCAACCCCTGAGCCGCGAAGGGAAAGTTCCCTCGCTTCCGCTCTTTGAAGGACCCAAGCCGCGGTCACGTGGGAGTCCCACGTGACCGCGGCTTGGGTCCTTCAACAAGCGGAAGCGGGGAAACTTTCCCTTCGCCGCTCGGGAAGGTAAGTATGCGGCTGAGAGCTCCAGGGGCGGCTGTCCTAATGCCGATAGAGCATTCGAACAGCCGCCCCATGTCTGGTCTGGGGTCTGAGCTTGGGGGCAAATATCCATGAGAGCTTGGGGGCAAATATCCATGAGAGCTTGGGGGCAAATATCCATGTGCTGGGGCAGTATATCCACGAGCTGGGGCAGTATCCACGAGCTGGGGCAATATCCACGAGCTGGGGCAATATCCACGAGCTGGGGCAGTATCCACGAGCTGGGGCAATATCCACGAGCTGGGGCAATATCCACGAGCTGGAGCAATATCCACGAGCTGGGGCAATATATCCACGAGCTGGGGCAATATCCACGAGCTGGGGCAATATATCCACGAGCTGGGGCAATATATCCACGAGCTGGGGCAATATATCCACGAGCTGGGGCAATATATCCACGAGCTGGGGCAATATCCACGAGCTGGGGCAATATATCCACGAGCTGACGCAAGTTAGGCAAGAAAGTAAAACCGCTACCATGGGCACGCAGAGTGTGGCACATCTGCGTAGCGTTCTGTGTGAGTGATGAGATGTCAGACGCAGCGCATTTGCGACGTCCAGCACCTTGACGCACAAAATGACTTTTCATATCCTTTTCAAATTATAATTTTTCAGATTAATTTTATTTCCCATAGTTCCCTTTTTTTTCTACGTCCGTCAAAAAAAAAAGTGTGGTGTCTACAATATCTTACGTCAGTACGTCCGTCCGTTATGCACGCATGCGCTCAGACTGCGTTCGTCTGACATTAGCCTGAAAGTGTCAAAATTGAAACACTGTTTGCAAAAAAAGTACTGATCAAAAATGTCTGGAATTAACATATAAGGTCCTATGAAGGATAATAAAAAAGGTCTGTTACAGAAAAAAGAAGAACCGCTATTTTAAAAAAAACTGAAAAAAAATTGCTGAAAAAATAAAAAAAAAATGCCTGAAGGATCCGAAAAAAAAAATCAATAAATAAAGAGACTTTTTACTTCAGATTAAAATAATACACGGTTTATTAGAGATTGCATAAAAACTGAATATTTTTAACATTGAAGCCTATGGGATTCTCCTGAGTAAACCTACCAAATGAAACCACCGAATGGCAGGGCATTTCTGCATCTTTTCACTGCTGTTCGGTGTTGTGTGAATAGATTAACCATTGCTTCTCTATGGGGATTTCACCGCTGTCGAACAGGCACTGTACTTGCTGGCAATTCTCTAAAATTTGCCAAACTGCCTGCTTTCTGAATAGCTGAAAGGCCACAAAATGGCACTGTACGGTGAAATTTACTGGTCAGTGCCATTTCGGGGCTAGATCAGCTCTCTCTCTGAATAACCCTGACAGTTACTTTTAACCCTGGAAGTCTCATTTCTGCTGGCTTGAGTCTAAAAAGATGGTTAGAGATATTCCTGTTTATGGCCACTTATGCAGGGTTATTCAAAGAGAATCGAAAAGTCATCGCATGTTCGGTGACTTTTCGTTCTCTTCAATTCGGGCCGATTCGGCAATCCCATTTCGGCGACCCTAAGGTGTATTCAGCAAGCACCACAGGGCCGTCGAGGCGCAAGGAAAAGCTTCCACAAACGCGACGAAAAGTCACCGCAAAAACCCTGCAAATGCACGCCGAAACCTGCAAAAACATCTGGATTAACCCACCGAAGACACTGGAAAAACCCGAGCAGGAGCCGATCCCACGCAGCGCAGCTGCCGGAAAAAGCCGACACCGCAGACGAGTGAAGTGAATAAATTAGAAAAACAGTTTGCATGAATGTTTGAAAAGTGAAACACGGTTTGCAAAGAAACTACTGAGCGAAAATGTCTGAAATTTACATATGAGGTCCAAGGAATGATAATAAAAAGGGCTGATACAGAAAAAATAAGTAAACTTAAAAAATAAATCGGACTTTTTTAAAAAGAAAAGTACAGAAAAATGCTTAAAATTTCCTAAAAAATCTATGAATAAAGAGACTCTTTACTGCAGAATTTTATAATGAACGGTTTATTAGATATTGTATTAGAAACGGGAATATTTTTAACCTTGAAGCCTATGGGATTCTCCTGAATAAACCTGTCGAATGAAACCACCGAATGGCAGGGCATTTCGGGAACCTTTAACTGCTGGTTTGTGCTCTCTGAATAGCTGAAGCAGTGCTTTTTTATGGGGATTTTACTGCCTTCGAACAGGCACCGAACAGGCACCGTATGTGCAGGCAATTCGTCAGGATTTGGCGAATTGCCTGCTCTCTGGATAGCCAAATGGCCAAGAAAGGTAACCGAACACTGATTTTCAGCGTTCGGGTTACCTTTCTCAAGCAATTCGGATCTCTTTGAATACCCCTGATAGTGATCATAATGACATTATTAACAATACAGCTCCACAAAATACTAATAGAGCATTAAAATAAAATCTGTATGTGGCATAATGCCTGGATATGAAAATTAGAAAAATATCTATTATTTGTACTGTACTATCTGTAAAGAGCTGCTACGTACGCCATGTTGGATGGTGGAACTCACCCCCGCCTCTTCCACCGATCTCCTCACAGCCACCGCATCCTCGGTAAGCACGTCCATCAATTCGTCCGCAGAAGGCGATCCAGACATCCCTGCAGTATCATCCTCCGACAGCCTCCGCCTACCACCTCTCAGGGGACTGGGACTCAACCTCTGCGCTTTCTTCTCCAGGTCCTGCAATCCCCTTCATTATCTGGCGACGAGGGCCGAACAAGCAACTCATCCAAGAGCTCTAACACAGTTGAACCCTGGGCCTCAGCATGAGCCCGCAGCTGCTCCAACAGGACCTGGAAAGAAGGTGATGCCATCTATAACTATATACTATTGCCCCCTGACAACGCTCTCTGGATAACCCATTTGTACCATGCCTGGATCCCCCCTGTGTCTGTCTAGTATTCCAAGGTACCTCTGTCTATCCCCCCTGTGTCTCCCTGCACACTGGGCTCAGACCCCCTAACCCTGAACTTGGGTCCCACAATGGCACCCGCCAGGTGCCACCCTGACATGTACTGTGATTTTCAGTCCTTACAACCCCTTGAATACTATCCCAGTTCAGTAGTGATTGTCCATATAGCTCTCCCTGTATTCTGCCTTCTCCTTGGCTGGTCTAATGTAGCATCAAAATGTTTGAACTTTTTGTTACAATGAGCTTTGGGGCTTGTATTTGCATCTTGTTTTATATCTCTCCAGGCTGTCTGGAGAGAGATAAACAAAGAATTTGGTTTCTCCACAGGGAGCACATTAATCTTGCTTTAAAGGATGTGAAATCAAGGTTTTGATATGCTAATGATTGCTTTTCAGTGTATAACATTGCAAAATTGAGTTAACTTGATTTTGGGAGTGAAGGGGTTTAGCTGTTGTTACTATTTCCAATATTATTTCCAAAGCTTGGTCTCATTCTGACTCCTCTGCTTTCTCTCACCCTAAAAAAAATCCTGTTTTTTCTTTCTGTCTACTGTACTCTCTGCCCGATACAGTAATGTCTATTATATTCTGTGCTATGGAAGGAACGCTGCCCTATGAGACAATGGCAACATTCACAGAAAATAATGCGTTTGTCTTTTTTGGGGCAGCAGTCCTCACATGTCCCAATGCAAAGCACCAGGTAACCTCACTGCTCTGTGTGGAGAGAGCCTGTGGAGACATGGGTTTGATCCCGGTAAGAGCACCTCTTCAGTAAGTGTCTGAGGGGAACGGGACCACCACGCTCCTTGCACTGACCGGTAGCAAGCTATATGCATTTATTTGGTAGAATTTAATATGGACCATGTATCCAGAGTCCTTAGCTATAGGTTTCCGTTTCTTTGTAAATTGCAAGTACTAAAGCAGAAGTACCGTTTCCTGTCCAGGGTGCATGATCTCTATCTAAACTGCAAGACAGTTCCGTTTCCCTGGGCATACGCCTGAAGATCTTTTGTGGAATATTACTGAAATAATGCTTGCACACATCATGGGACTTTCCGTGAACGCCCTTCTCTGATCCAATCGCTGACGGACAACGCTCATGCTTCTGTATCCTCGTATGTATAAATAAAGTGGCATTTCCGTGACAAGATCAGAAATGTACTTTGAATGACCATAAGCCTTTTTGTGCATTATTTGTCATTGAGATACTTTCTCCCAGCGCTGAAGAAATCTTAATCCAAGGTGTCAGTTCGAGACAGGGTTTCGGGATAAGAGAAAGGACGGACAGGAGACCATTTATTCGCTACAGATTTGGAGGCACTGCTGAGAATGACCAGTCACCCCTCGTCCTGGTGAGTATTTTCCTTGTCTGGACGAGGGCTCTGACCCCGGTCATTCCACGAACTAAATTTGTCCGTACCTTTAATGTATCTGGGATACAGACGTAACTAAATCGGGACAGAGTTCCCGTACGGGAGTATATGTCAGGGACTGCTCCCCTCTAGGGTATCGGGGATACCCAAGACAACCTTGGATTAACGTTTATTTGTGTTTGTTTTGTCTTTATTTGTCTGTTTGTAAATTAATAGTAAATAAGTATATATTATTATAGAGTGATAAGTTAATTGGGTGGCAGGAAAATCTGTAAGGTAAGGCAGACTCTTGCCCCGTTGTATACTGATGGTACTGTAGATATATATATATATAAGAGCTGACTGGTTAAACATTGTTTGCTGGGAAATGCATGTTGTATTAAGCAGAAATGTTTATTAACCATTTGTGTATTAGTTACTAACTGATAAGGTAAATGATATTAATCATATATGCAGTTACTAACCGGAGATACATATATTGTGAAGCTAGTTTTTATATGTTGATGGATTGTGGTTTATAAATTTTTGTTTATGATATGAGGGAATTATATAACTACAAAATAAAAAGCAAAAGATTAGAAGTTTGATTCTCGAGATTAGGGGAGGATTCACTAAATAAGTTTTTATCACTTATCATTAAATTAGCTCATCTTTTGTTGATTCATGTAGCATAGAGATATATATATATATATATATAGTAAGAATTTATATTGTTTTCTTTTTCGAACACTCTCTAAGACATTTTTGGTCACGTCTGTCTAATCCAAGGAGTCCGTAGTTACCCGGACTAGTGACTCTTCACGTTTTGGGAAGACGCACAGATTTATTTCTGGCAGTCGAGCACAGTGAAGACCCTCTCTTTCTCTATCTTTCTCTATTTTACATGCCTGATTATTAAATTGTACAACTAACCATGGGTATTCAAAGTAGCAAGGTTAAAGAATATCCCTTACCGAAAATAGGAGTCTTGTAAAGATTATGTAGCACGAGTAGGGGGCACAGATTGCTATTTAATTAACCCATGGGTAGATAACATGGCAGGGTGGACAGAGGCAGTGGGGAGTTGTGATCCCTTCCCCAGACAAGGTGACAATAGTCCATTTCATATGGATATGGTAAAGGGATTGTGCCTTGATGATACTGAGGCATGGCCCTATTATAAGGGGAATCCTCAATAGGATATGCAGTATATGAGATTGGGGAGGGAACAATGGTTAATAGTGGCAGGACACTGGTTTAACAGGAAAAGTAAACAATGCAGAAGAGGGACCCCATGTCCTCTGACAGCGCCAGACTGCATAAAATAGAACAGAGTATACCGCGGAATAAAACAGGAAATTCCCCGCGCTAACTGGGGCCCGCGACCCCCTCCCTCATATAAACAATCAATATATCCGTCCCTTACAGGATTTACTGATACAGAGGTCTTGGGTGCGGTAGGGGCAATTGAGGATTTGAAACCTTCGGCCCCATCCACATCCAAAGACGACACTGAGGGAGAAAAAGAGGAAGTAAAGGAGGGAGAAGCAGAAGAATATATACCGGCTTTCGTTACTATGGCCACTCGCACACAACAAGGGATCCCCATTAATAAGCCCCTAAGATATGAGGATGACACCAACAAAACCCATTTTCCATTTATGACCGTGGGGGATAAGTTACTTAAAAAGGCGATAGAAATAGAGGATATTAATAAGATTTTAAAACACTGTCCAAAACCAAGAGAAGCCCCATTAGGAGCTATTACATATTTAAAAAAGGCATGTAATGGTCGCAATTTTACACATGAAGATATGAAACTTATAATAGACGGCAGTGTTAGATTTGTACAAGATTTGCGCGCAGTTAACTCTTTGGTGATTCCCATTGCGCCGATTGTCCCAGATGTTATCTCCCTACTGTCATCAATCCCAGCCGCGCACACATATTTTTCAGTCATTGATCTCAAGAATGTGTTTTTTTATTATCCCTGTGCACCCGGACACGGCACTACTTTTTGCATTTTCATTCGAAGGCACACAGCTCACGTGGACTCGAATGCATCAGGGGTACGTTGACGCCCCGGTGGTCTATAGTATTGTTCTGCAGGCCACTCTCAAATCCTGGCACCCCAGCCATGGTTCTGTCCTGCTACAGTACGTGGATGATCTCCTCGTCTGCAGTCCATCGGAGGAGGCCAGCCGGGAGGATGGTGTATCTCTTTTAAAATGGTTACAAGAATGTGGGCACAAGGTCTCTCTACAGAAAATGCAATGGTGTAAAACGCAAGTCGAGTATTTAGGGTTTGTTCTCAGGCAGGGGGAACGGAGCATCAGTCAGAAGCGGATCCAGTCTGTCACGGGCCTGGTCACCCCGAAAACCAAGAAGGACATGCTGTCATTCTTGGGTATGATAAACTATTGTCGGCAATGGATCCCTGATGGATCCCTGACTGCTCCTATTACAATAATATCCTGAGACAAGCCACCCTGTTGGGTCAAACCAATACGATTAGATGGTCAACCGAAATGTTAAATGCTTTTGTTGTTCTGAAAAATGCTTACAAGCCCCGCGCTCGGCCTCCCCGACTATGTACTCCCATTTCATTTGTTTGCAAGGGACAACTGTAAAACCATAGCCGGGGTACTGACTCAAGAACATGGTGGCCGATTGCGCCCAGTCGCCTTTTTTTCCAAAATACTGCCGATAACGGTGCAAGGGATGCCCGCATGCTTGAGGGCATTAGCCGCGTGCGCGATTGCAGTTAACATGGCAGGACAGTACACTCTAGGGTGCGACACCCACCTCCACACCACACATGATGTTTTGGCCTTGCTCAAAGGAATACACACCCAACACATGTCCTCCCAGTGCTTCAGCGGCTACGAGGTCACTTTACTCAGCAATCCCGCCCTACATATTGAGTACAGCTCCAGCATCGCAGGCCCAGCGCCTATTCTCAATGCGATACTAGACCTTAAAGAACCTTCTGACTCACTGCCTGAGGCCCATGACTGTATTCTAAGTATAGAATCTGAGACAGCACCCCGCTCTGACCTTATGTCTATTCCAGTACCGGACGCTGACGTAGTGTTTGTTGACGGATCCTGCACGCGACCAAATGACCAGACATACCATGCCGGTTATGCAGTAGTCCAACTCCCTGATAAGATACTCGAAGCAAAATCTGTACCCTACCAATCAGCCCAGGCAGCAGAACTCATAGCCCTTACTAGAGCTTGCCAACTGTATGAAGGAAAGCCTGTCACTATTTACACAGACTCCAAATATGCCTATGGGGTGGTCCATGACCATGGAACGATATGGGAAAAGAGGGGATTTATGGCAGCAGATGGAAAGAAGATTTCCCATTCGTCCCTGGTCATGGATTTACTGGCAAGTATTCTTCTGCCCTCACAGATAGCTGTCCTACACTGCAGAGCACATACAGGATCATCTGATCCAGTAGCAAGGGGCAATCACCTAGCTGACCAAGCGGCAAAGAGAGCTGCGCAGGCCTCAACCGCTAACTTAATGATGCCTGTCCTAAAACCCCCAATGTTGGAAGATGCTCACCTGTTCTCTACCCTGCAGAAACATGCATCCACAGAGGAAATCAAGGATTGGTGCTATCCCATTTTTCAAAAAAACCCACACACTGGCCTTATCTCCAAAGATGGCAAGCCGTGTATTCCCCAGAGTAGCGCACCTTTTTTTTATAGACCATTTTCATGGGGTAGGTCACAACAGCATCTCCACCACCTGTTCACTAATTAGTCAGTATTTTTACATTACACACCTTCGTAGTTAATAGTACTCCCAATCGTCCTGGCAGAAATCAGGATGTCAGTAAATAGGAACACAGACTACTCCCCCTTTGAGATACTGATGGAGCGCCCTTTTCCCCTGCCATGGTCTCGGAGACCCCTGGCACTGGAAGCGGGGGACCTGGAACAGATGAGGGATGAGTATGTTAGGCAGTTAATAACAACCCTCGAGGAAATCAGAGACGAAGTTACTTTTAAGTCTCCTTCTCTTTCAGATAAACCAACCCACCCGTTCAACCCAGGAGACAGGGTCTTGGTAAAGAAGCTGCAGAAAGGGAAAAGACCAGAGGAATTCACGTATGGACCTGAGACCACGATAGTGGCTGTTACCCGCACGGCTGTGCTGACAGAAGATAGTCCGGTCTGGATCCACGCATCTCGGATCAAGAAGATTCCAGGAGGGGTACTAACGGGGGCAGACAGCCCTGACCTCCAACGGGGAGAAGACTGATGGCCAAGAACATGGACCCCTTCAGGAGGTCCTGGATACTCTGCTTCGGGAAAAGGAGTGGCCCACTGCTGAAGAAAAGGCCCCGCCCGACTCCACCATCCCCTGAATCATTTGACATCTTACAACCCCTGTTGCCCAGCTCCACCACAAATCCCTTACAGCTCAGCACTATTTGTTTTCTTCTTTTTCTGGTCTTAAATTGCCCGCAATGCCAAACCAAAGACGGTTACATGACACAAGATAAAGGACAAATGACTCTTTGGTATAATTCCTCAGCCGGGAGAAGGGATACATATCTATCCAGGAGAATATACTTGCTATCGGTCTACTGAGAGGGGTAGGAACCTTACCTTCTTCCCCGAGGGATATTGCGCTAATTACAGTACTATAAACAGCACTAAGTTACAGAATCAGGTTTTCCTAATTGGGGATCTTTACTGGATATGCGGTGACCTCAAGATTAGGGCGCGCCTGCCCCTTCAGTGGTCCGGTGAGTGTGCCCTATCCAAAGCAGTTATGGGATTCCATATTGTTTCGGACCCCGAGGAAATCCCATCCTTTTCCACTCGGCGCGCAAAGCGAGAGGTAACGAGCCCCCAGGGAAGTCTTGATCCGCACGTCTATATTGACGCAATAGGGGTTCCAAGAGGGGTTCCTGATGAGTTTAAAGCAAGGGATCAAGTCAAGGCGGGCTTCGAGTCCTTCCTGGCCCCCCTTGTTACTATTAACAAGAATGTAGATTGGATTAACTATCTATATTACAATCAGCAGCGTTTTGTTAATTATACGCGAGATGCCCTACAGGGCCTTGCGGAGCAGTTACAATCGGCCTCTATCATGACTTTCCAGAATCGTATGGCTCTGGACATGATATTAGCTGAAAAAGGGGGTGTGTGTAAGATGATCGAAGGGACGGGTACATGCTACACCTACAGTGGCAAGAAAAAGTATGTGAACCCTTTGGGATTACGTGGAGTTTTGCATGAATTGGTCATAAAATGTGCTCTGATCTTCATCTAAGTCACAACAATTTGAAAAACACAGTCTGCTTAAAATAATACAAACAAACATTATATGTTTTCATGTGTTTATTGAACAGAACATGTAAACATTCACAGTGCAGGCTGGAAAAAGTATGTGAACCTTTGGACTTAATAACTGGTTGACCCTCCTTTGGCAGCAATAACCTCAACCAAACGTTTCCTGTAGTTGCAGATCAGACCTCACAACGACCTGGAGTAATTTTGGACCACTCCTCTTCACAAAACTGTTTCAGTGTAGCAATATTCTTGGGATGTCTGGTGTGAATCGCTCTCTTAAGGTCATGCCACAGCATTTCAATCGGGTTGAGGTCAGGACTCTGACTGGGCCACTCCAGAAGGCGTATTTTGTTTTGTTGAAGCCATTCTTTTGTTGAATTACTTGTATGGTTTGGGTCATTGTCCTGTTGCATCACCCATCCTCTGCGGAGCTTCAGTTGGTGGACAGATGGTCTTACGTTTTCCTGCAAAATGTCTTGATAAACTCTGGAATTCATTTTTCATCAATGACAACAATCCGTCCAGGCCCTGAGGCAGCAAAGCAGCCCCAAACCATGATGCTCCCTTCCCATGTTTTACAGTGGGGATGAGGTTTTGATGTTGGTGTGCTGTGCCTTTTTTTCTCCACACAGTGTTGTGTGTTTTTTTCCAAACAACTCAATTTTGGTTTCATCTGTCCACAGAATATTTTGCCAGTAGTGCTGTGGAACATCCAGGTGCTCTTTTGCAAACTTCAAACATGCTGCAATATTCTTTTTGGACAGCAATGGCTTCCTCCGTGGTGTCCTCCCATGTACTCCATTCTTGTTTAATGTTTTCCTTATTGTAGATGTGTCAACAAAAATGTTAGCATGTGCCAGAGATTTCTGTAAGTCTTTAGCTGACACTCTAGGATTCTTCTTAACATCATTAAGCATTCTGCGCTGTGCTCTTGCAGTCATCTTTACAGGACGACCACGCCTAGGGAGAGTAACAACAGTGCTGAACTTTCTCCATTTGTAGACAGTCTGTCTTACCGTGGACACATGAACATCAAGGCTTTTGGAGATACTTTTGTAACCCTTTCCAGCTTCATGCAAGTCAACAATTCTTGATCGTAGGTCTTCTGAGAGCTCTTTTCTGCGAGGCATGGTTCACATCAGGCAGTGCTTCTTGAAACCAGTAAACCCGAAACTGCTGTGTGTTTTTAAAGGGCAGGACAGCTTTCAGCAACACATCCAATAATATCACACTGATTGGACTCAAGGTTGGCTCACTCCTGGCTCCAATTAGCTCTTGGAGAAGTCATTAGGCTAGGGGTTCACATACTTTTTCCACCCTACACTGTGAATGTTTACATGTTCTGTTCAATAAACACATGAAAACATATAATGTTTGTGTTGTATTATTTTAAGCAGACTGTGTTTTTCAAATTGTTGTGACTTAGCTGAAGATCAGAGCACATTTTATGACCAATTCATGCAAAACTCCACGTAATCCCAAAGGGTTCACATACTTTTTCTTGCCACGGTACATCCCTGATAATGTAGGCCCCAATGGCAAGGTTACTCGCGCCATAAAGAAATTGACAGAGCTTTCCGAAGAAATGAAACGTAACTCAGGGGTTGACAATCCCTGGGACCAATATTTTGGATGGTTCAAGGGATGGCGCCAGGCCCTAACCCAACTAGGCATTATTCTACTGTTAATTATCCTTTGCATTGCCATCATTGTTTATTGTCTTATGCCCTGTTTAAAGCAAATGATGAACAAAGCCACTTCGGCTAAAATGATGCTCTCTATCCACCATCCTCCATCTAACACCCCCCCGAGGATTATTCTCGCTATGTGCAATTATGCCGCGTTACCCGCAACAGGCAAGAAGAAGGAATCATCTAGGGGCAGGAGAGAAAAGGAGTGGATCTGGGAGACTGTCATGTGTTACCCGTTCCGTGACAGGTACTACCCCCCGGTTCTGACTCTACTCGTGTGGGTAACGAGGGATTCGTTCCTCTGCCCACCCTGTCCAAGACTTAACTTGAAAGAATCATGTGTTAAAGCAAATGATTCTAAGAGGGGATTGAGGGGAACGGGACCACCACGCTCCTTGCACTGACCGGTAGCAAGCTATATGCATTTATTTGGTAGAATTTAATATGGGCCATATATCCAGAGTCCTTAGCTATAGGTTTCCGTTTCTTTGTAAGTTGCAAGTACTAAAGCAGAAGTACCGTTTCCTGTCTAGGGTGCATGATCTCTATCTAAACTGCAAGACAGTTCCGTTTCCCTGGGCATACGCCTGAAGATCTTTTGTGGAATATTACTGAAATAATGCTTGCACACATCATGGGACTTTCCGTGAATGCCCTTCTCTGATCCAATCGCTGACGGATAACGCTCATGCTTCTGTATCCTCGTATGTATAAATAAAGTGGCATTTCCGTGACAAGATCAGAAATGTACTTTGAATGACCATAAGCCTTTTTGTGCATTATTTGTCATTGAGATACTTTCTCCCAGCGCTGAAGAAATCTTAATCCAAGGTGTCAGCTCGAGACAGGGTTTCGGAATAAGAGAAAGGACGGACAGGAGACCATTTATTCTCTACAGTGTCCTTGGGCAAGACCCCTAATGGTACAGACTCGCCACCCAGGACATACTTGAAAACGAGAGAAATCTCAATGTATCCTTCCTGGTAAAATCCTTACTCAAAAAAAAAAAAAGAAGTGAATGTGTGATATCAGAAGACCCTTTGGAAACAAACAGGGTTATTCAAAGAGAATCGTAAAGTCACCGCACATTCGTTGACTTTTCCTTCTCTTCGATTTGGCGATCCCATTTCGGCGACCCTGTGGTGTATTCAGCAAGCACCACAGGGCCGTCGTAGTGCAGGGAAAAGCCGCCGAAAACCTGCTGAACACTCACGCAAAACCCAGGCAAATGCACACCAAAAAGGGCAAAAACATCTGTATTAACCCCGCGAACACGCCAGAGAAAACTGAGCAGGAGCCGATCACAGCGCAGAGCAGCCACCGGAAAAAGCCGACACTGCATACGAATGGAGTGAAAAAAAAACAAAAGCAGTACGCTTGAATGTTTGAAAAGTGGAACGCTGTTTGCAAAGAAACTACTGAGCGGAAATGTCTGAAATTTACATATGAGGTCCAGGGAATGATAATAAAAAGGGTTGTTACAGAAAAAAGAAAAAAAACTTTTAAAAAAATAAATAAATAAATAGGAAAATATTTTTTTGCAAAAAAATCCCGAAAAATGCTTAAAAGATCCTAAAAATCTATAAATAAAGAGACTTTTTACTGAAGAATATTATAATAAATGATTTATTGGATATTGCATTAAAACGGGAATATTTTTAACATTAAAATGAAGCAACCAAATGGCAGGGCATTTCGGCAACCTTTCACTGCTGTTTTTTGTTCTCTGAATAGACGAAGCTATGGGGATTTCACTGCCCTCGAACAGGCACCGAACAGGCACCGTATGTGCAGGCAATTCGCCAATCTTTGGCAAATTGCCTGCTCTCTGAATAGCCAAATGGCCAGGAAAGGTAACCGTACGCTGAATTTCACTGTTCGGTTACCTTTCGGCCCCAATTTAGAGCTCTTTGAAACTGAACATGCTGAAGTGGCCACAGATTGTTTTAATGAAAGTCCTTAGATTTTGATATTTTCAGTTGTTCTCAAAACCTTTTCCAGACAGCCATTAATCAGGAACAAATTCAAGACTTTAACTATTGTAGAAATACATTTAGAAGTTCACTATTATTTTTCCATTAAATGATAGTTCTTGGTAGGAAAAAAAGTGTTACTCTCATTCACAAAAGGTGAAGATATTTTAAACCTCATAATTAGGGCTCTATTACACTCTTTAAGCAAAAAACGCTCGCGCAGCGCTATTTTTTTTAGCGCAGCGTTAAACGTTAACGCGCGTAAATTAACGCTGGTATTACAATCCGAGCGCATATTTTCATCCGCCAAAAAATACCGCGCGTAAAAAAGACACGCAAAAACACGCGCACATTAACGCTGCGTGCAGAAATCGGCGGGCGGACTGTTTTTTCACGCGATTCAGCCAATCTGAATTAAGAACCACAATTGTCTCCCGTTCAGTTTTTTCGCCTGTCAAAATCAATCTGAGTATATATGCTGCAGCAATAATAAAAACAAGCACAACTTCTCCATTTTATTGTCTAGGTATGCGTAGAATGTGTAACTATACGTTTCTGCATTTTATTTTTTTTTGGCTGGTGTTTTTGGGTTCGGCCAGAACGTTCAGATTTGCCGTTACCACCAGCTTTTCAAAGAGGTTAAAATTATGCGCGCAAACATTGTCCATTAAATTTTGCGCTAAGAATGTAATACCATCCGCGTACCAGCTCACAAACGCATTTGCGCTCACAATGTTAAGTATAGGACGTGAAAAGTACGGTACGTTCGCAAAGGGTTCGCGCAGGTTCACCCGCGTTAGACGTTAACGTGCATTTTTTGCGCGGACATTGTAATACGACGTTCTGCGCGAAGGGTTTTGCCCCTCGCGTTAATGCGTTTTTGCGCACGCGTTAACGTTTGCACGAAGAATGTAATAGAGCCCTTAGTGTTTGCAACTATTTGGGTGCTGCCTAATTTTCCCCACTGGATGAGGCTTCAGTGCAGGCAATATAACTAAAAGGCATATTACTACTAAAGCAAGATTTTTCATGGAGCATTTAACACTATTATTATTACTGGTTTGTTCGCATTAGAGATAAACTTATGTCTGTGCAATCCATACTACTAAAGATACTACCAGTTGGCCACCCCGTATCAGGAATTCTAAAATCCAGTAGACTAACAGGTCTATTCAGAGAAAGGTGAAAACCAGGAGAACTGTCAGGAGAAGAGAACAATCTAGACCAAATAGTCGATTTGGAAAGTGAGATAAATGGGAGAATTTTTCTGGTTTGTCTATTTTGACCTACAGGGTTATTCAAAGAGATCGAATTGCAGCCGAAAAGGTAACCGAACAGTGAACACTGTCAAACCATATTCCCTCAACAGTGCCATACTGTGCCAACCTAAAAAGAGTCCTAAGTTCTCACCTCTGATGGTAGCTTGACACCGAGAACAGACCTTCTAATTTCACAGAGCAGTATGTACCATTCTTAGATTTTATTATGACACAAAATTCCAACCTCAGGTCGTGGCACAACATTGAGTTCCAAGCTCAGATTGCGGCATAGAGAATCATACATATGTACAGAGCAATTAAAACATATTGTGGCAGATGGGTTGGTGTATAATAAATTATTGACAGGTTATACATAATTTAAATGGATAAATGTGTTAACCATTTATGTCAGTCACTCTGGCGTCTCGATGCTCAGGCAGATCTAAATCTCCCAATCATTACTCAGTATGAAATTAATTACAATTTCCACTCTTTTATTATGCCGGGACAATTCGTTTAAAATATTTTCATTGCTCTGCTGTATCCTTTAATTGATTTAGCTTTGTACCAGCAACTTCTATCCACTACCTAGAATTATAGCACGTTGTGCATGTCAGCTTCCCTTTTTCTGTTGCAAATTTGTGATAATCCTCCCCTTTTCCGTGCAGCTTCTGAATCCCCCCCCCCCCCCAATAATTTATTACAGCTGGACTGTGGTAAGACTGTGATAAGATTTTTATGTGTGGGAGAGAAGCAATATGGAAAGGAGGAGATGAACACAGCTACTGACCTGCAAACCTCCCCCAGCATATGGAATATATTGTTTTTTTGTTTTTTTTAATGCTAACTATAAAGCGCTTGCTTAATATGTATGTCATTCTGTCATTTTTGCGTGTACTTCTAGATTTGTAATATGTACATATTTGAGAGTATCCCAGTAAAGTATGATTCCACACGTCTGAATTAATTTGTAAGAAAATGGTTAAAAATATAACACATAAAGGGCACTATTTCCTAGTGAACGCTAACTGTAGCGTTCGGGTGAATAAGTGTTAACATCAGGATAAGTGACTTTAACTCATGCCACACAGATTACATCCCTAACGCTAAACCTCACAAAAATCAGTGTATCAGTGATTGCACTAGCTTGTGCAATCTTACTGTACTTTGCACATCCTATACGTAACATGGGGAGCGCAATCAGTAATTAGCGTTAGAATAAGTAAGGTATTACAAAGATCTAGTGCTTATTACCGCACCGATGGGCTAACCAAATATTTGCAACATCTAGAGCCCTATTCCCTTCCTCCCACTAAAATGGGGATGCTAACAGGGAAAACCTGCAGGTTTCCCCGTAGCCAGGGGTGTACTTGGGGGGGGGCCCGTACCGGGTGGCACCACCCCCTAGGGTGACACTAAAAAAATAATAATAATTTTTACCTTTGCAAAGTATTTTACCAGGAAGGATACATTGAGATTTCACTAATTTTCAAGTATGTCCTGGGTAGGCAAGGCCTAGGCTGGCACTTTCCAGGGGGCAGCAAAAAACCTCACCACTAAAGGGATTACTCACAGAGCACCGAAATTACGCCAACATTTTGGTGTTCTGTTGTACTTCGGGGAATCAAATTTCCCATTCACCATTCACCGCAGGGTCCCCAAAGTGCAGGGAGTCGGCCACCGAATGCCACCACCGCAAACCCGTGGCCTGCTGTTTTAAAAAAAAACACTGAACGAAAATGTCTGGAATTTACATATAAGATCCTATGATTGATAATAAAAAGTTCTGTTACAGAAAAAAGAGAAACCGCTATTAAAAAAAAAAGGGGGGAAAATTTTGCCAAAAAAAATTCTGAAAAATGAATAAAAGGTACTAAAATAAAAATCAATAAATAAAGACTTTTTACTGCACATTAAAATAATAAATGGTTTATTAGATATTGCATAAAAACAGGAATATTTTTAACATTGAAACTTATGGGGTTCGCCTGAATAAACCTGCTGATTGAAACCACCGAACATCAGGGCATTTCACTGACAATTCTCTGCTGTTTGGTGTTCTCTGAATCGATTAACCATTACTTCTCTATGGGGATTTGCACTGCCTTCGAACAGCACCGCACTTGCTGGCAGTTCCCCAAAATTTGTGTGTGAGCATATCACAGAGCAGTGGTATACTTCGGGGAGTGGCAGGGGGCAGGTCGCCCCAGGTACAGTGATTATTGGGGTGTCATTAGGGGGTACTAGGAGGTGCCACTGTCACTGTGTGTCAGCTTTGAGCTGTGTTTCTCAAACAACGAGCAGTGGAGCAGGACGTTTGCATTAGGAATAAAATAGAATAGAATAAAAATCCCCCTCTCCTCCCTCCATAGCTCCTCCCCTGCCCCGCAGCAGCCCCAGGAGAGGGGAGGGGGTGTGATTTATGTGCAGAGAGAGAAGATGACAGTAAACGGCAGGTAAGGGGGGTATCAACAGAATATGAAGCCCTGTCTCCTTACTGCTGTTTAAGGCTAGGGTCAGACGAACGCAGTTTTAATGTGCGTTTAGCCGCACTTAATCACGGCCGTGCTAGCAGTAAATGACGTCCAATGCCGGGCAACATACGAAGAACGGCCGAACGAACGTCCGTCCGCCCAACGCAAGTGGCAAACGAACGCATTTTTTCGAGAACGTCAAACCGCTAGTACTGACGTACAGAGTACGCTGCGTCCGCTAGCGGCGTGTGTGCGTGATTAGGAGACGTCAGATGCTGCTAATGTCTGGCCAACATAACGTCCAGACGCAAAAAGTGTTTTATTGATGATCCGTAAAAAATCACGGATGAAAATGCGCATCGTATGACCGCTATCGTGTATTCCCGTGAAAAAATACGTCCATTCATTTGAGCGCACGTTTTCACGGACGACGCGAAAAATGCGTTTGTCTTACCCTAGGCTTAAGTGTACCTTTCCTTAACCAGCACTGCCGTGATCAGAAATTTGTCATTGAGCTGCCTGGCTCTTGGTGAGGTCCTGCATAGAGGGGCCAGGCTGCATTCGCTGCATCACCAGTGACTAGGCAGCCCAGGGTAAACAGGAACAGGTAAGAGCGAGTCTTACAATACTGGAAAAGTAAAGAAAATATACCATAGCAACATTGTATACCTGCAAAACACACACCCATTCTCTGGGATACAATTATTCCAATGAGGGCATCAGAATACTAGTGTCTCCCAAAGACCAAATTAAGATTTAACTTTTATTAAACACAAATTAAAAGTAGCAAACCTATAAACAAAAATGGACAGTGCTCTTTAGACAATACATGATAAGAACAATTCTTCAATGAGAAATTGGTATGCAGGCGGCAGAGAATATAATCGGTATAACAATACAATAAGTGACCTTCGAGGATCACTTCAAAGTATTGTAACAATGGTGTGATGAGTATCTGAACATTAAATGGCTTTATAAGGCCATAAGTCTGCACGCAAAACATACAAAGAGAACAGAGGCAGGGATATCCTCTTGAGGGATTGGCTCAATTAGCCAAAAACAAACGTACCACCACAAGTGGCCAAATCATCATTGTCCAAAAAACCACAAGGTATAGATATTTTAGGTCACTGGATACGAAATTCAAAGATAGAAAGCAGAGGTCCCTGCCTGTTGTGTGCACCCGATGCGCGTTTCGCCAGGAATGGCTCGTCAGAGTGCTGACATACACCCATTCTCTGCTCAGCATTCATTCTCTGCTCAGCAATCCACAAAACCAGTCATCCATACACACAACTCCCATCACAAAAACCAGCGACTCACACAAGTCCCAATACATAAAACCAGCCACCCACACACACAACTCCCATCACACAAAACTAGCCACCCACACACACAACTCCCATCACTCAAAACCAGCCACCCACACACAACTCCCATCACACAAAACCAGCCACGCATAGAACTCCATCACACAAAACCAACCCACAACCCCATCACACAACACCAGCCACCAACACACAACCCAGCCACCAACACACAACTCCTATCACACAAAACAAGCCACCCCAACACACACACAACTCCCATCAACAAAACCAGCCACATGTGTACTTTTGTTCATAGCAGGATGGATATGTTGTGAGTTTGCAAAATCACTTAAAAATAACAATTATTCAAAAAAAATCTACACTCACCTCTTATTGCACAGCACAGAGGACCCATGATTCACCATCGGCAGATTCATAATATATCATTATTATATGTATACGTCATGTCCTGCCAGAATGCTATAACTAAAAATATTTTTGAAAACATTAAAAAAGTGTGTGTAATTTATTTATTTATTGTTTAAATTTTTTTTTTACATTTTAAAGTTGGGGGGGTGCCAAATATAGGATCCGTACCGGGTGCCAAATGTTCTTGGTGCGCCCCTGCCCATAGCGTCCCCGTTTTAGTGTGAGACTCCATGGAGGGTTGCGTTGCCGGGCCGCAAGCACCAGTGTCACTCTGCTCCCGGCAGCAAGAAGTGGGGGATCGGGCCACCGTTCTCGCCGAGCGATGAGTGGTGAGTATTGTATTTATTGGGGGGGGTTAGGTGGTGCTAAATGATTCTGCAAAAGCGGAATCAGTTAGCACTAGCTTCTAGATGTCGCTAAATATTTGGTTAACCCATCGGTGTGGGAATTAGCACTAGGGCTTTGCAATACTTTACATATCCTAATGCTAATTACTGATTACGCTCCCAATGTTAACTATGGGATGCGCAAAGTGCAGTAAGCTTGCGCAAGCTAGCGTAATCACCGAAGCATTAACTGATTTTTGAGAGGTTATCAGGGTTATTCAAAGAGATTCGAAAAGTCACCGCACGTTCAGTGACTTTTCGTTCACTTCAATTCGGTTTGTTTTGCCGATCCCATTTCGGTGACCCTGCGGTGTATTCAGCAAGCACCACAGGGTCCCCGAATTGCAGGGAAAAGCTGACGCAAAACCCAACGAAAACGAACCGCAAAACCCAGCGAATGCACGCCGAAAACCCTCAAAAACTTCTGGACTAACCTGCCGAAAACCACAGAAAAACCCGAACAGGAGCCGATCGCAGCCTTCGAAACAGCAGAAGAGGCAGTGAATAAATTAGCAAAACAGTTTGTATGAATGTGTGAAAGTGAAATGCTGTTTGCAAAGAAACTACGGAGCAAAAATGTCTGTAATTTACATATGAGGTCCAGGGAATGATAATAAAGAGGGCTGTTACAGAAAAAAGAAGAAAACTTAAAAAAAAAATCAAAAAACAAATCGGACTTTTAAAAAAAAAAAAAAGAAAAATGCTTAAAATATCCTAAAAAATCTATAAGTAAAGAGACTCTTTACTGCAGAATTTTATAATGAACAGTTTATTAGATATTGAATTAAAATGGAAATATTTTTAACATTGAAGCCTATGGGATTCTCCTGAATAAATTTGCCGAATTAAACCACCGAATGGCAGGCCATTTCGGGAACCTTTCACTGCTGGTTTATGTTCTCTGAATAGCCGAAGCAGTGCTTTTCATGGGGTTTTCACTGCCCTCGAGCAGGCACCGAACAGGCACCGTGTGTTCAGGCAATTTGCTAGGATTTGGCGAATTGCCTGCTCTCTGGATAGCCGAATGGCCAGGAAAGGTAACCGAACGATGATTTTCAGCGTTCGGTTAGCTTTCTCAAAGAATACGGAGCTCTTTGAATAACTCTGTTTGTGTTAGGAAGGTAATCTGGGAGGTATGCGTTAAAGTCACTTATCCTGACATTAAGGCTTATTCACCGAACGCTACAGTTAGCGTTCACTAGGGAATAGAGCCCCTAGAAGCTGGTGCTAACTGATTTCACTTTTGCAGAATCATTTAGCACCCCCTATCCCCCCAAAACTTTTATACTCACCTCTCAACCCGTGGAAAGAACAGTGGCCCGATCCGTCGCTTCCTGCTGCTGGGAGCAGAGTGAGACTGGGGACAAATAGTCCCCCAGTCTCCCTCCGCCATCATTTGGTTCAATTCGACAGTTATCGGCACAAATGGGCAGTTTTTGCCAAAGTCCGATAACTTCTTTAGAAACTCCAATATCGGCAAAATACAATGACCATTCGCTAAAAAAGTGAATTTTACTGTATTTTTTCCAAAATTGAGTCGCCAAAATGTGCAAAAATGTGGTGAAACAAAATTTGTGAATATACCTTGGAGTGACCATTGGGGTCATATGTGAGTGTTATACATTTATTTACGTAATCTCCATTGTTTAATTATTCACCTGAGTGTGGCAAATATTTGCTGTCATAGATATACTTGATATGTGAGATTATTAGGATTGCCAGATTCTTCAATTTTTCTAGACATAAATAAGATATATATGCTGACAGGCAGTGTTTGAAAGTGCTGCCCTGAAGTATATGCAACCCACACATTGCAAGTAAGAGATAATATCATTGAATGGATTAACAAAATTCACCTTAAATCCAGCAATGACCAGACAGGACATACTGCAGGCTTCTTATCAAGTGGCAGCTATCACGTGACCAGTGGGAGATTGGATGCTCATCCAATGTCCAGCTAGTCCACTGCCTCTAAGTGCATGTACATTGAGAGGAATGGCAACCATTCCTAACCTAGACCAGAAAGCCAGACATGCTGATCTCAGGTTTCAGGGCAGAGCTATTCACCCATAATAGGAAAGCTGATTTAGCCCTTCAAGACTCTCCCAGAGGGCGGAAAATGAGGTAACACACTCAGGTCAATGTGAATAATCTGTCTGCGATGAGTGTCCCTTTTAGCATGGTGGGATCCCAAATAATTTGTATTGATTAAGTAACTGATTTTCCTCCTTGGTCCAAATACAGCTTGCAGGACACAAATATGTATATGTTTAGCAAACTGAAAGAATCCGTGGCCAAGCGCACCTGTGACTGGTGGATAAATCCCCATCAAGCCAAGTTCGGTGTCTAGGAGTTACACTTCACTCTGCTCTGTCCTTCATACCCCACTAGTGCAGCCTCTCTCTCTTTTTCTCCTGCCACAACCAAATACGTAATATTTCCAAAATTCAGCCATTTCTTCTTCTTAACTCCAAACAACTCCTCAACACCCTTATAATCTCCCAACCTTGACTATTGTAATAATCTTCTAGCTGGCCTCCCTCTTTCCCGCCACTCCCCCTACAGTCCATCCTAAATGCCTCTGCCAGGATTATTCACCTCAACCGCCGCTCTGTCTCTGCCGCTCCTCTCTGTGAGTCCCTTCACTGGCTCCCCATCCACTGCAGAATTAAATTCAAAGTTTCCACCCTGACCAACAAACCCCTCACTAACTCAGCTCCCTACTACCTGTCCTCATTAATCACCAAATACACTGCAGCCTGCTCCCTAAGGTCAAACAGTGTCCTGAGTTTGGCTACTCCCTGCATCGCCTCTTCCCATGATAGACTGCAGGATTTCTCACGCGCAGCCCTCTTCCTCTGGAACACTCTTCCTCGTACTGTCTGATTTTCCCCTAAAGACACTCCTATTCAGGGAAGCCTACCACCCGACTCACTAATACACTTCACTGCCCTAACCAGTCCATCACTCTCACCTTGCAGTCCTCTCCTCCTGTTCCTCACCCACCAACTGTTCCAGATTGTAAATTCCTACAGGAATAAGGCCCTCATTTCCTCCTGTGTTGGTTTGTCATATGTTGCTCAGTATGTATGTCAGTGTATTGTAACACTGTCTATATTGTACCTGTTGTTTCAGCACTGCAGAATATGTTGGCGCTATATAAGAAGAGAATAATAATAATAAATATCAGACACTTGCTTACACTTCAATAAATATCAAGAGATGGCCTGATACAGAAATCTTGAGGCTAGCATTCAAAAACCTCAATAATAACCACCAGAAATAACAGGAATAGTGAAGCTGAAATAAATGCAGTGCTAATAGTCTATTTCAATGGTTACACTCACACTACGAACAGGGGCGTAACTATCAATCACAGGGCCCCATAGCAAAATGTTGTATGGGCCCCCCTCGCCCGCAACCTAACACACCCCCCGTAGCCTACCCCACACAAAAAAATGAATTAATGCCATTGAACAATTATATATACACAGCAGACCCCCCCATAATTATATACACAGCAGACCCCCAGAATTATGTATACACAGCAGACCCCAGAAATATATATACATAGCAGACCCACAGAATTAAATACACAGCAGAGCCCCAGTATTAAATACACAGCAGAGCCCCAGAATTAAATACACAGCAGAGCCCCAGAATTATATGCACAGCAGAGCCCCAGAATTAAATACACAGCAGAGCCCCAGAATTATATACACAGCAGAGCCCCAGAATTATATACACAGCAGAGCCCCAGAATTAAATACACAGCAGAGCTCCAGAATTATATACACAGCAGAGCCCCCAGAATTAAATACACAGAAGAGCCCCCAGAATTAAACACACAGCAGAGCCCCCAGAATTATATACACGGGACTACACTCTTCATTTCATTGACCCCCCGACACTCATTTCATTGGCCTCCCACACTCTTCATCTCATTAAACCCCCTCCCACACTCTTCATTTCATTAAAATCCCCCCCTCTTCATTAACCCCCTCCCCCTATTCACCGGGAGCAAGGAGAGTCCTTCGTGCCACCTCTCTCCTCCATCTGCATGTGGTGGAGGCAGCGCGCTGGGAGGAAGTGACGTCATATGATCAATTCCTCCCAGCGCAACAGCACACAATAGCAGGCAGCTGCAGGAGGTCTTGTGGCAGCGCTCGGCGGCCGGTGATTCAGACACCAGCGGTCGCGGTCCCCACCGAGCAGCGGGCGGTCGCCCCCACCGAGCGGTCGCCCCCTGGAAACTGCCGCCAAATGCTCCACTGGCCGGGCTGTCGGGCCCCACCTGCGTTGGTCGCTATGGCGGTAGTTCCGCCATTGACTTTGAGTATATACCTTTTTATGGGGCACCCATCAACCATTCACCACTGTCACATCGATGTTGGATCCTCAAGACTTAATAGGAAAAAACTTGATCATGGTAGAATACTGTACAAGCCTGTCAGAGAAGTATAACTGATAATAAGTGGTACTCACACTTTGATGAGCTAACAGCAGTAGATGGTGCGTGTCAGTTGTTTTTTAGTTAGTCACGACTGTCAAAAAGTTGCAACTCCTGAATACAAGATGATGTCCTCCAGACAAAAGCAAAGAGAGCTAGTGCTCAAAACAAAGTAGAAAAGACTGATACTACCCTTTTGTCATAGATAGAAGAATAAAATACACCAAGTATGAAATTCTTACATAAAAAGGAAAAAAAACATACAATGAAAAAATCAATGCTCTCAAGCGGATCAGTAAAGTGATAATAGTAATCCAAGAAGCTTTTCGCCCATTAACTGGACTTCATCCGTTGGAAAAGTAGATATGGGAGCTAGTTCATTGCATTCCCATTTACATATTGCACAACTACCTCTTTGAGTGTCCATAATTCGCACCATTCCCGATGTCCTTCATGCAAAGTTTGTGCCATCCTGATGCTGCCTGATGACTTCATCATGCTAGGCCATGTGGTATAGAACATCTACTGATCATCCTTCCTGTACTGTCCTCCTTCCACGTATCACTTTTGCGAAGTTTGACAGCCAGCTAAACTTCATCTATCATAGAGTCGAGAAGAACTTAAGTTTCAATTCCACTCTTTACTGAAGAAAAATCATAAACTCTACGATGGATAATAGAGAAACTAAAATAAAAGAATTATAATGTACTCTCTCTAACTCTAAGTCTCTAACTACACATGTTCAAATACAACCAAATATATACAGAAATACTATTGTCATTAAACACATCTGGACATCATATGAGACTATTAAGGATATACTGTACATGGAAAAAAATATATAACATGCTATGTATTTAAACCGCAACCTTACACCCACTCTACACATTAGAAACAGCAATATGTGTTGATGGAAGCAGATAAGGTAAGTAAACTTATAGCTATTGCTCTTCAGAATGCTCAAAGACAAGGGTTAATGGAGATTGCCCATGCAGGACTGTTCATCTGCTCACCACATAACAGCCATGAGGTCACTCACACTTCCTGGATTTCTAAGAGCTGTTTACTTCCTGGTTTCTAAATTGCCTGCAGTTTCTTAAAATGACCACTAGGTGCACTTACCAAAACAAAAGGGCTTAACTGATATTAACCTGGAGACAGAACACTTCCCATAGACATTCGCGCATGCATTCCAGCTTGAAACGCGGAAGTGACTGCAATCACATCTTGGGGTTTCATTGTATGCGTTCCAACTTGGAGGGCGGACGTAACTGCATTAATGTCCAACATCTATAGAATGTTGTGCGATTCCTCTGCTTGAAGTAATTTGTGTCCAGGAAAATATGGTAGTTTGACCAGTATTACTCCATAATGCAGAAAAAGAAGACATGGAAAGGTCAACCTTGCAACACATACAGTAGGTGAACGGTTGAATAACTTATTTATTTAATACAGACCATTTGATACCTGCATACTGTTTAGAGAATGACCGCAATTTTCACTCACTGACCATTACATTATTGTAGCGCTCACTCCCGGAGGAGCCGCTGAAAATGAACCACGGGTCAGTCTCCCCGCACTAGGGAATAAATATACTCCAACACAGTTGTGTTTATTACTTTATTATAAGTTTTTATATAATCTGGTAAAATGGTGAGAGGGAAACATAAAGTTAGTAAATATTAATATTTATTATCTTTAATAGAAATTTGTAATAGATAATCCCACGCTTTGTATGAAATCCCCTACATATAAAGAAGGTCACGCCAAAATTTCAAAATAAATATTCGTTTTAAAACACAAGACACATAGTTAGTAGGTTTTGTCAGTTCTGCTGCACATTGTCAAAAAGAACATGAAGAAGGGTAAAGTAATATTTGTAATTGCTGTCAGAACAAACAAAAGCACATACCTACGGCAATGTGTACAGTCAAAGCATGATCAGTACAATAGAAAAAAATATTGGGTACTAGACCCAGTGTGAGCGCACTTAACTTTTAATAGTCAATCTTTCAGCGATGATCCTTGAAGATCTTGGTATCGAGGTCAAAAAAGATGAACCTGATATTTGAGAGATAAAAACAACTCCATGGTGCAAAATAACGTTTTTTTAATTGTTTTTTGGTTTTTATCGATACCTGCATTCCAGACTGGAACTTGATTTCTACCCATGTTCATTTACCGAGCCACTGCTATAGAGGCTCAGGAAACTGTGAGTATACACCTGTTATCTTAGCCTCCAAATACGTTAATACTGCACAATGGAGATTTCTTCTTGTCTCCAAATATTGTGAAAAATACCAATTTCTGATGGAGAAAGTCTGTCCACTACATGTGAAGACACCCACACACCTGAATATCTGAAAACTTCCACATAGAGGGTGTGACCCCCCAGAGTGGTCAAGAGGCGATACCATCTGAGCC
Organism: Leptobrachium leishanense; assembly: GCA_009667805.1. NCBI lineage: Eukaryota > Metazoa > Chordata > Amphibia > Anura > Megophryidae > Leptobrachium > Leptobrachium leishanense. The sequence continues at coordinate 188,661,430 of CM019063.1, forward strand.
AGATAGGGCTCCACTCTTGTGAGTTTGCCACCATATCACATTACTCCTAATTATCTGTGTCAAACGTTATTTTGCACCATGGAGTTGTTTTTATCTCTCAAATATCAGGTTCATCTTTTTTGACCTCGATACCAAGATCTTCAAGGATCATCGCTGAAAGATTGACTATTAAAAGTTAAGTGCGCTCACACTGGTCTAGTACCCAATATTTTTTTCTATTGACTATTGTAAAGGGTTGTACAAAGTGTTATTGAGCGGCACCTGTTTATTAATTGCCAGTACAGCTATACCCTAGCGCCGATTACCTCCTCCACCTTTTTCAATCTATGATCAGTACAATATTGCTATGTGAAAAAAAACAAATGTGAGTGTTTATTTATCTATTTTATTTATTTATTTATAAAGTATTTTACCAGGAAAGATATATTAAGATTTCTCTCATTCTCAAGTATGTCCTGGGTTCAAAAACATTGAATTGTCACAGTTGTTACAAAATACAAAGTAATAAATTGCAAGATATTAAAAAAAATAACACAAATATACAGATTAACACAGAAAATAAATATGTAGGAAATATTGTTACTATCAGGGTTATTCAAAGAGATCCGAATTGTGACCGAAATGTATAAAACATAACAAGGAAAAAAAGTGTCATCTGCGCTCGTTTCTATGTGTTCCATGTACAACAAAACACTATGAGGTTTTTGTTTGTTTCAATGGCCATTGCAACGTACAGTAAGCTCACTCACCACTTCAAGGCACCTCTTTACAGAGTGAGTACCTAACAAATGTACCAAAAGGCCGCTCTACTGAGCAGCTCCAAGCCCCTCCTGCTGCTTTTCAGCTAAGGAGAGGCAGAGACATGGTGGGTTTTATTTATACACGCACCAGGTACTCACAGGTTAGGTACTCACTCTGTAAGGAGGTGTCGTGAAGTGGCGAGTGAGCTTACGTTGCAATGGCCATTGAAACAAACAAAAACCTCATAGTGTTTTGTTGTACATGGAACACATAGAAACGAGCGCAGATGACACTTTTTTTCCTTGTTATGTTTTATACATTAACTGGGCTGTTACTCCTGGCAGTTGCTGCCGCTCCGGTGAGTATGGGCGCGACGCCATTTTTTCTATATTTATGTATATCATGCTTGTAACACCAGTCCGTCGTTCTGCAGCTGTTCCTCTTTCCATGTTTTTGTTTTTAATCCCAAATGGGAAGTGTTTGGTGCGTGTATAAATAAAACCCACCATGTCTCTGCCTCTCCTTAGCCGAAAAGCAGCAGGAGGGGCTTGGAGCTGCTCAGTAGAGCGGCCTTTTGGTACATTTGTTAGGTACTCACTCTGTAAAGAGGTGCCTTGAAGTGGTGAGTGAGCTTACGTTGCAATGGCCATTGAAAGAAACAAAAACCTCATAGTGTTTTGTTGTACATAGAACACATAGAAACGAGCGCAGATGACACTTTTTTTCCTTGTTTTGCATTCTGTATATAGTCACTATGTTACATGTTCACAGGTGCATTCTGTATTGAGGTATGTTAATAGGGAGCTCTTGGGTGACTTAATACTGGGGGAAGACTTGATGGCGTCTGGGAGGTTATTCCATAATTGAGGTGCTCTGTAGGAAAATGAGGATCGAGACACTTTCTTTTTGTATTGTGGTATTGCAAGTAAGGCACTGGTCCTGGATCGGAGGTTATAGGATGAGGGAACTGCTGGGGTAAGCAGCCTATTCAGGTAGGGTGGCAGCTTCCCAGAGAATCTCTTAAACACCAGGTTGGAAAGGTGAAGAGTGCGTCTAGATTCCAGCGATGGCCAGTTTAGCTCTTTGAACATGTTTCTGGTTTATTGCATTATTCCAAACTGAATGACTCTTTCAGACACAGTTTGTGCAGCCCTTATCCGAAATTCTAAAATCCAGAAGACTACAAAATCTTTTTTGAATTTTTTTTTGACTACAAAAAGACTACAAAATCTTTTTTTGTATTTTTGAAGCTTTCAGAATTTTATATATACTTATCTCCCTGACATTCCAGACGGGACCTACTGCTCGGCAGCGTGGCTCTAGTGACTGCAGCCACGATATGGCACATGCTGTGAGACTCGGTGCAGCCCCATCATGACACATGCTGCACATAGACATGCTGACTCGGGAGCGCAACTCCTCCACCTCAACTCCCTTCCTCTCAGACATCTGATTCTCCCAGATTCCAAAATCGAAAAGAATCTGAAATACAGAATGTTCAGAGTCCCGAGGATTACAGATACAGGATGCTCAACTTGTAACTAATAAATGCACCTCACCTTAATGTATGGTATGATTCACCTTGCCGCTGCCTCATCCATTGATCAGTGTGTACTAGCATGCCGCAAAGGCATTAACGCCCTCTAGGTTAATAGCTGTCTCCATTCCAGAACTTTAAAGTGCACTTGTCATGCATACCTGCAGGGTACTGCCATTTTGGTGACAGCAATGGTATGGCAATCTGAGGTCATCTTCATGATGATCTTACTGAGGAGTTTGAGGCTTATGTAGAACAGTGCTGTGGATAGTGCATTACCTTGATATATGCCACATTTGATATTTAGTTGTGTAATTATCTTGGAATTGGCGTCAAGTTTTGTTCTCCACTTGCGCATTGAGTTTTTGATGAAGACTCTTGGGGCTGTAGTCCATAGTTGGTGATAACTTATTCAAAGCTGTTGTAAACTTACAAGAGCCATTATAGGACCACATCATATAGGTCACGCTACCGTTAGCGTTATGATGAGTATTTTGTTATGTGCCTGAAAATTTGCGAGTTTGGTTTCTGTCATTTTAATAACTTTTTTCTGGATTAAAACTACTATATATATTTTTCTCTACTTTTTTCCTCATGCTAATTTTTGGCTGTTGTGCTCATGGTTTAGCATGAACTATATGATCGGGCCCATAGTCTGTGTCACGGGAACACCCGGCATGAGCAGAGGTGGTGCCCCTATTCAGGGTATATAGCCCATATGGCACAAGTGTTGCTGGATGCATAATAGGCAGACTACACCTGATGAACCACACAACTGCAACAGGAAAGCAGCAAAAAGACACAGTACAGAACAGCAGGCAGGGCTAGGGTTAACCAAAAAATACCCTAATCTGAATACCGGTCCTTAGATGGCCATCTCTAACTAAGGAAGACAGCAATAACTCCAAATGACAGAGCTGAAAAACAAAAAGGAGACATAGAGAACACCTAGATGTACCTGAAGATACTGCAAACACAAGAGAACCAAGAGGAAGAGGCAAGGAAGACATTATAGTACCTACAGAGAGTCAGACAGGTACCAAACTTCCAGTTCAATGGCAAGAACAAAATCCATGCAATCAATACATGCCTTACAAATCATTAGGAACCCAGAAGGAATAATAATTTGGTTAAGAGAAAAGGTGGACACCAGGGATATCAATAACCCAAAACTACTCATGATGAATGGTGGATATGACCTGAAATCTAGCACTAAGATACAGTAAACCAGCCAGACATAATGTGGTAGGAGCTAAGTGAGTGTCAAGGCTAGATGAAACAAAGAGCATCTACAAGAACATCACAAAGATGTCTTTCAAAGATGAACTGTTAAGGGAATACCTAAGACAATAACTGATATAGGATGCAGTTAAGGAAGAGGTTCATTGGGAAGACAAACCTATTCATGATATGTATCAATGCCTGACAGTGGATGTTGTTCACATTATGAAATCCTATCAGTGGTTGACAAAAGCAGGACTGAAAGACAGCATTGAAGCACTAGTCTTAACAGTACCAGAACAGGCACTCAGCACCAGATCAATAAAAAATCTTTGTACCAAAACAGACAGGACCAAAGGGGCAGACTATGCAAGGAGGCCACAAAGAAAGTCCAGCACATAGTTGCTAGTTTCAAGATGTTAGCTGGGACAACATAGACTGAGTGTCACAGCCACGTTTCCGGGATTGTGCACTGAAACATCTGCACAGAATATGGAATGACCCTTCCACCGTCCAGTTGTGAGATGTACAAAAGATAGTTGAGCATGATAGGGCTAAGATCCTGAGGGATTTCCAGATCGAAGATGAGCAAATACTGACAAAGCCACTGGGCGTTGTGGTGTTAGGCAAGGAATGGAAGACTACAGTGGTAGTGAATGTGGCAATATCCTGTGACCATAAAATCAAGAAGGAAAATGAAATTCAAGGCAGTATCAGTCCATGTTTAATTAGGAGCACTTCGGTTTATAATCCCCAGTTTGGAGAGTGTCTTCAGCAGATTCCAGGTGGCACATCTGAGATCTCTGTCCAGAAGAGTGTTGTGCTAGGAATACTGTGCATAACCCTAAAACTCCAAGGCCTATGGAAAAGGTGCCAAAAATGAGATTAGAAAATCAATTTTAAAGTGCGCCTGCTATGAACAAAATTACTTTTCCCCATTTGACAGGGCATGCCTCGCTTTATATAGTTCAGCATTTTTTGCTGACCTATATGATGTAAAAACACAGAGATATTTCTCTTTTAAACTTTCTCCCTCTCCCCAGAGCTAGCGCCATATTGCCGGCAGTAGGGAGTGCAGTGTGCAGAGAGTCTTCCTCCAGAATGGCCCCCTGTACGGTCAGTATGCTGCACTACCTGTTACTCATATCATGACAGGCAGACAGCGCAGCACTCACAGCGAGCAGAGGGTGGTCCTCAGTATGATGGCTGTCTGCTCACATCTGTCCACCCCACTCCGGTATGGCGAGGTCAGGTGGGGAACAGTGAAACTTAAAAAACAAAATATCGCTGTATTTTTACTATATATAGGTCAGTAAAAAAAACTTGATCTAAATAAAGGGAGAGGTGCCCTGTCAAATGAACAAAAGGATTTTATTATAGATGAAAACAGTGCACACATTGCCTCTGTATAAATCAATGGTCAGGCCGCACCTTGAATATGCCGTGCAATTTTGGGCACCTGTCTTAAAAAAAGATATTATATCGCTAGAAAAAGTGCAGAGACGGGCAACTAAATTAATAAGGGGAATGGAAGGGTTAAGTTATGAGGCAAGATTAACAAGCTTAAACCTGTTTAGTTTAGAGAAACGGCGCCTTAGAGGGGATCTGATAGCCTTATATAAATATATACGGGGCCATTATCAACCATTGTCTGATAACCTATTCATTAACAGGACTATACACAGGACACGGGGTCATCCATTTAGACTGGAAGAAAGAAAATTTAGCTTAAAGCATAGGAAGGGTTATTTTACGGTGAGAACAATAAAGCTGTGGAATTCTCTGCCTGTTGAGGTGGTTGGGTCAGAGTCTGTACAGACTTTTAAAAAACGACTGGATGACTTCCTGCTGACACAGAATATTAAGGGTTATAATATTTAATATGTGGGTAAAAGCTTCATGATCCAAGGAGAAATCTGACTGCCATTCTGGGGTCAAGAAGGAATTTTTTCCCAGTATGTTGCATATTGGCAAGCATTTCAGACTGGGTTTTTTGCCTTCTTTTGGATCAACAGCAGTAGGTTATGTGGGAGAGGCTGAACCCGATGGACGCATGTCTTTTTTCAGCCTATATAACTATGTAACTATGTAACTATGTAACTGAGTGCCTGATACAAAGTGCCCTATTCCATCCTTAACCCTAACATGGGGATGCTAATGGGGAAAATCTGCACCTGCAGATATTCCTGCAGCGTCCCCATGTTAACGTGATATTCCGGGGCAGGTGCTAGTTCAGCACCTCACCCAGCAATGCTTCCGTGCCGCTGCGAGTATCACCTCCTGGAATCCGTAGGACTCCATGGAGGGTTGCGATTCCGGACCTCAAGCCCTGCGTGAACTCGCTCTCGCTGAGTGATCACTGAGGGAGAATGGGTACTATTTGTTCCAGGTCTCACTCTGCTCGCGGCCAGAAGAATCGGCGGATCAGACCACCCTCTTCGCCGCAGGATGAGAGGTGAGTTTCGGATATACTGGGGGTGGGGGTTTAGGAGGTGCTACATGATTTTGCAAATGTAGAATAATGTAGCACCAGCTTTTAGAAGGTGCTAAACATTTGTCTTGTGCGCAGGGCCGGATTAACATAGGGGCAGATGGAGCAGCAGCTCCAGGCCCATGCCTCAGAATAGGCCCAGAGAAAGGATAACTATGTCTGTATTTGGACACATGTATCTCCAACTACATAGCAGCAACAGGGTCCAGTGAGGTATCACTGGAAAGGCCAGAGCATGGCCTTTCCAATGATACCAAACATGACCAGAGTTTAAGTAAAATAAATAAAATAATATTTACTTTTTCTTTCCTACAGTAATATTTTTTACTTTTCAATAAATAAAGTAAACAATCATGCTGCACTAACTAACCATCACATTTCTCATGTCACTAACTAGAGTGGAGGTGATGGTACAATCCATTGTTATGAATTGTTACATCAAAAACCTAAACCGCCGCACTGCAGCGAAGAGCACTGCGGAGAACTTTGGACCCCTGCGTCACATCTTGTCATTGGACAGGGAAGAGTCTGGCCTTTGCATTAGTACCAAACCTGACCATGTAAAATCGAAAAGAAACTTTCAGGACGGTTCGTAATTTGTTTTGATCAGTCCCAGCCTGCATTGCATAGGGCTTTTGCTTTTTTGCCTGCACATGGTACTTTCTGCCTTTTTACTTATTTTTACCGCCCTGTCCTTCTTTGCGACGCATGTTTTTTGACCAGCTGACCGTAGTTACCTTGGCCGGCCTTAAGTGGCTGCATTTATATATGTTTGATTTCCCACCTTGATGAGACCCCCCGTCTAGGGGATGTTTTCTGCTAACATATTGCTATCCTTAGATTTTTTCGATTCGCTGTTTTTACGATGACACTTTTTTGGCCATGTGTGGTTTCCGTTGCTTGTTATGTCTTCTTGTTTGGCCCTGCGAGGTCATCCATTATTTTACAGTATGATGTAATGCTGACTTATTTCAAAATAAAAAACTTTGAATTTAAAAAAAAAAAAAAAAAATCGAAAAGAAAACAAATTTACTTTATTTTTAGTTCCAAAGCAATGGCATTGTCCATATGTCACGTATAAAATAAGCAATACCACTGCCATTACTCACCTTCTCATTTCCCACACTGGGAGCTAGGTCAGTGTTTTATACAGTCATATTATTCGTAAAAAAAAAAAAAAGACATGTTCCAAAACACAAGGGAACTATTTAATTTTTTATTTTTTTTTGGTTAAAATTGTATTTTTTTCTCAGAAAAATGCAGTAACAGGTTCCCATTTCACATTTTTTTTAACAAGAATGCCCTATAGAATATATGACCACAAAGGTTGGATGATAAAATGGGAAAACAAAAAAAACACACTTTTTAATTTTTCATTCAGATTGCAATCATTTAACCACACAGTATCTGCCTGGTTAGATATAGCCATATCTGCACTATTAAGTAACCAAAAATATGTTTTCATTTAACTAAATTACAAAAAAGGGCCACCAAAATATTCAGCTCCAGGCCCATAGAGATCTTAATCCGGGTCTGCTTGTGCGTCCCAACAGTAATTAGTGTTAGCACTTTGTAACACCTTACGCATCAAAAAGCTAATGTATGTCTGCGCTCCCCATATTAAGTTTGGGATGCGCAAAGTACAGTAAGCTCGAGGATGCTAACACAAAACGACACGCAAATGGATAAGGTCGGTAGTGTTATATGGTTGGCATGCGTTAAACACACTTATCCTGGCACTAACGCTTACATATTGAGGTGCTAAGGTTAGCACCAACTATGGAATAGAGCCCAAAGTATTTTTCTGTTCACTTTGTATCACTGTTAAAACTGTGTGAGTTGTACATCATGATAAAGTGTTAAGGAGGGAAGTGTTGTTTCTCTCCAATCTCTTTTGTTATACAAACCTATCTCTATATTATACTTGCAAGTCCATGTCAGACAAATATATTCTGGAGGAGAGGTTAATGCAGTTGCCTGAAAAAATAGATTACATGATTGGCAAGACTTTTGCTTGTTCACAGAAATCTGGTAGAGGGGTTCGGAGCTGGAAGAGCTGGCGCATGTTATTGACTTATTTGAATGGATGGTGGAAGCATTATCTTATGATGAATATTTATGTATAGTCAGGCTTATAGCATCAGCAACATTATCACATCTTATGAAGAATCGATAGATAGATAGATAGATAGATAGATATTGAGAGCAGTAGATGGATAACAGATTAATATAGAGTATATAGAAAATTAAAGGAACTGGAGAGCATCTTGAGTTAAGACTGCACGTCACAACAATGCAGCCATATATGAGCTGAATAACTGGGGAGGGTTGCATCCTCTCCAGCCTTACTCCTCCTCAAATAAGAAAATCCACTCCCACGTCTGTCCTTTTAGGCAATGCAGATGTTTATAAAAATTCTTTCTGCCACTAAGAAAAATGGACAACCCCCCCCCCCTTTCATCCGCCCACACCCTCCTTTTTTTCCCTCTCCTGTGATCCTATTAAAGATGTAAGTATTGTGGTACTCCTCCTCCTCCTCCTTCTGCTGCTGGTGCTGGCCGCAGTGTGTGCTGCAATTTATCAGGATTCCACATTGCAGTCGCATATCCATATGGAACTAGTTCAGCTGGGAAGAGGGGGGTTATCGCTAGGTAACTTCTGGGCTAGGAAGTGAGCTTCAGATCTTCCCACTGAAGAGGTCTGCGAAACATCAAGTAGAGCCCAAATCTGCAGATTATTGCACCATTGTTCTTCAAATTTTACTATGTTTGAATTTTAACCTGAACTGAACCTAAGTATTCCTGTGTACATTAAATGCAATCCATATTTCATAGTTTACATTACAATTTTCTAGCATGTAAAGCCCTCCTAATTTGTTTACGCTGTTTTTATTCTGATTTTAGAGTGGCTACATGATTGTTATTACAGTTGTTTAACCCTCTGAACTATTTGCAAAATGTTAACATATGTTTTGTTGATTGAATTGTTTTTAGATATAAAGAGATAGAGGTAAGGGCTCAGTGAGCACAAATATGCCTGAACATTATCAAGTTGATAGTACAAATACTCATTAAACAAATGAAAATACAAATCTGAGGCATGTTGACATACACAAAGTTTTTGGTTCAATGGAGTCATCAATAAATGACATCTATTTAATATAGAATAAACAGCATACTAAAATTGGGAATTCCCAAATAAATTTAAAATAAGCTTATAACATTATTATAGTTAGTAGAAACATTTTGTTAGTTGCAGTGATGTCAGAAACTCTTATGATTTTGTGCCACAATTAGTTTTTATTTAAAAAATGTTTACAATTGACATTAATTTAAATTCCTCTTGCAATAGAAGAAGAGCAATGAGACATTCTGGATCCAATGAGCTTGCTTGATTAATATCTAATCCTCATGGGTAACTCCGGACTGCTCCTCGTAAACATTCCAATGAAGGAGATACTTCAATCAACCGCGGTGATATCTGGAGTCAACAATGAACTGTACTTCGTACTCAGGATCATCTTGGACCTTGGGGCTGCGGTCACACGAGCACACTGGGGGCCACATTACAATCTTGACGCTAAAATCCTAGCGCAAAGTGAAAATCTTTGCGCTAAGCATTAAAGTTTTGCATACGCTGATCACCGTTGAAATTACAATCTTCATGCGTCCACACATCCGCTGATCAATAGCGCATGTGCGCAAAATGCTAACAGGACGTGCCCGAATGCACGCATAGTACCTTGTCGCGCAAAAATCTTTGCGCGCGCTGTTTTTTTCCCCACAATTCAGCCAAAATGAAAATGTTTTCTATAGATATAAACTGCAGGTTCCACCCAAGGTGCATGGATCACTACGTGGGTGCAATCAACAGCCCCCAGGACATTGGGGAAGCCTCCAAGTGCATAAAAGCCCAGTTTCACACTTTGGAATCCCTCATGGGTGGTAGGGAATCCTATATAGTGGTGCCAGTTGCGCTTCATTGCTAGGAGGAAGCGATGAAGCACAATGGAGAAGGTGCTCTTGCTGACACCGCCTAATTCAGCTAGAGGCTGCTGGAAGGTTCCATTGGCAAGGAACCTCAGGCAGCACAGCAACTTCGTCATCCCTGGGACAGATATCCGTGTCCCTGACCTGAACCCCAGATGGAACCGCAGCTGTAGGTAGAGCCTGTTTATCTCTGCCCGGGTCAACCAGTAGCGGAGTCGACACTCAGCATCAGTCAGATGTTCCACTGTCAAGCGTGTCCTTTGGACACGAGGTGCCCGTGGAACAGCACGCTCCCTCTCCAACTCCTGCTGCCATCGGAGACGAGTTCTGCGTCTGTGATGCAAAATGAGCATATATGCTGCAGCAATAATACATGCACACACAAAATCATCCATTGTATTGGTTTGGTATGAGTTGAATGGGCAACTGTGCTTTGGTGCATTCCTTATTATGGGCCTGTATATTTGGGTTAGCCAGGTTGTTCAGATTTGTCATTAGCACCAGCTTTTAGGAGTCGCTAAAATTATCCGAATAACGTGCATGCGATAATTACCGCAAACAGATTGTAATACCTTACTCACTCATCCGAGCGCACATTTTCATTTGCGCTCACAATGTTAAGAATAGGACGCGCGAAATACCGTAAGCTTGCGCAGGGTTCCCGCAGGTTCACACGCGGTACACAATTCCGCGCGATTGTAGCGCTGAGTATGTAATTCGGAAGTCGGCGCCAGTAGTGTATTTAGGTTTTGTGCTGCCCTAGGCCTGACTAAACGTGTGCACCCCCTAAATTAAATTTGAGGCACCCCTTCCTGTCAAGGGCACACCTCTTCCTGGTTAATCCCCACCCTTCCTCTTTAAGCTCCACCTTTTCCTCTTAGTGCTCCGCCTTTTCCTCTCTTTATAGTAAAAGTGGATACTAAGTGCCTACTTGTATATTTTGTATACCATTTCAAATGTATCTATTGAGATAAATAAAATTATGAAATGTTTAAATTCAAGCATTTTTACAAAGAACAGCCACGCATGTCAAGTATACTGGATCACAGCCGCTCTAATTGGTTGAACAATAAAATCCACAGAAACGTGCACTGCATATGAGCGTATCACAGAGCTGCACAGCAATAAAACCCACAGAAATGGGCACTGTGTATGAGCATATCAGAACTGCACAGCAATAAAACTCACAGTAATGTGCAGTGTGTATGAGCGTATCCCAGAGCTCCAGGGCAATAAATCTCACAGTAATATGCAGTGTGTATCACAGAATCCACAGCAATAAAACTCACAGCAATGCAATGTGCAGTGTGTATGAGTGTATCAGAATCCACAGCAATAAAACTCCCAGCAATGCAATGTGCGGTGTGTGTGTCAGCGTATCATTCACAGCAATAAAACTCACAGCAATGCAATGTGTGGTGTGTGTCAGCGTATCAGAATCCACAGCAATAAAACTCCCAGCAATGCAATGTGCGGTGTGTATGAGTGCATCAGAATCCACTGCAATAAGACTCCCAGCAAACCGAGTGAATATGAGCACACAGCAATTATTCTATATTTACCGGCCTCCGTCCGCGGTAGGGCTATGTGCAAAGTCAGCAGGGACTGTGTACAGACTCAGCAGGAGGTCCCTCCAGGCCACGTTAGGATCGCGGCCTGTGCGTGGAGCCATCTTGTCAGCAGTGGGGTGCCACTGCCAGTGAGTGCAATGTGGCTTTGATTCCCTTCCCGGTGGGTGTTCAGTCCAGAATAGAGTGAGAGTCCGTGTTAACGAAAAGGCGGGCAGCTGCGTGCATGTCACGCGGTTCAGCCAGTCAGGTGGTACTGAGACTCGGTACCACCTGACTGGCTGGACCGCATGACCTGCACTCATGCAGCCTCACCAGGAGCCAGGCAGCTCAATGACAAATTTCTATCACTGCAGTGCTGGTTAAGGAAAGGTCCACTTTAAACAGCAGTAAGCAGACAGGGCTTCATATTCTGCTGATACCCCCCCCTTTACCTGCCGTTTACTGTCATCTTCTCTCTCTGCACACAAATCACATCCCCCTCCCCTCTCCTAGAGCTGCTGCAGGGCAGGGGAGGAGCTATGGAGGGAGGAGAAGGGGATTTTTATTCTATTTGATTTTATTCCGTATGCAAACGCCCTGCTCCGCTGCTCGTTGTTCGAGAACACAGCTCAAAGCTGACACACAGTGACAGTGGCACCTCCTAGTACACCCTAATAACACCCCAATAATCACGGGTACCTGGGGCGGCCCGCCCCCGCCACTACCCTAAGTACACCACTGCTCTGTGATATGCTCACACACAAGTTTGGCGAACTGCCAGCAAGTATGGTGCTGTTTGAAGGCAGTGCAAATCCCCATAGAGAAGTAATAGTTAATCTATTCAGAGAACACCAAACAGCAGAGAAATGGCAGTGAAATGCCCTGATGTATGGTGGTTTCAATCAGCAGGTTTATTCAGGTCGAACCCCATAGGTTTCAATGTTAAAAATATTCCCGTTTTTATGCAATATCTAATAAACCATTTATTATTTTAATCTGCAGTAAACAGTCTTTATTGATTTTTTTTTAGTACCTTTTATTAATTTTTCAGCAAAATTTCCCCCCCTTTTTTTTAATACCAGTTTTTCTTTTTTCTGTAACAGAACTTTTTATTATCAATCATAGGATCTTATATGTAAATTCCAGACATTTTCGTTCAGTAGTTCTTTTGAAAACAGCAGGCCACGGGTTTGCGGTGGCTGCATTCAGCGGCCGACTCCATGCACTTTGGGGACCCTGCGGTGAATGGTGAATTCACTGCAGGCTGGGGAAATTTTTTTGCTGCCCCCTGGAAAGTGAAAGCCTAGGCCTTGCCTACCCAGGCCATACTTGAAAATTAGTGAAATCTCAATGTATCCTTCCTGGTAAAATGCTTTGCAAAAGTAAAAAAAATAAAATTTTAGGGGTGGGGCCACCAGTGCGGGCCGCCGCCCCCTGGAAAGTGCCGCCCTAGGCTTTGTTGGCCTAGGCCAAAATACACCACTGGTCAGCGCAAATGGTTTTACCCCACGCATTAAAAATTACTTATGCCGGCGCAAACGTTAGTGTCAAGATTGTAATGTGGCCCTGAGTGTGTCCATGTGACCGCACTTCCCTGCATCCGTCGCAGCTTTGTGATGGATCAATGAGGAGGGCCACACGCATGGCTGGATTTATAACTAGGCAGAGTAGGCATATGCCTACAGGTGCCTGCCACAAGGGGGTGTCTTGATCTGTATAAAAAAAAACCACTTTTTTTAACTTTTTTGTTTTACAATCATTTAGACCACTGTATCTCTGGAGCCCTAAGGGCTAGAGGGACCTATGAGATATCATTGGAAAGGCCGGATTATGGGCTTTCCAGTGATATCAAAGATAGCCATGGTAACTGTCATGACCACTGCACGCGCTGCCACGAAAGACGCCGGGTTAAGCCGCTCACTATCAGTCTATCCTAGACCCAGATAATGACTGCATAGACCACTATCCACGTGCGCACTTATCTAACCGTCCCCTGCCACACTTTCTCTCACAACAGGCACGTAGAGCGAGATGAAGGGATCCCCAGGAGTGTAACGCAGTACTAGTCTTCTCTTGAATCGGATAGGGACTAAGTTTCCCACAATCCCGGGGCACACTTTCTTATTCTATTAGTTACGCTGCCACCAGTCCTCATGGACACTAGATGTGTCACAGCGAAGGATGCAGGCTGAGCAACCCCCTATCTGTCTATCCTAGACCCAGATAGGGACTGCGTAGACAACAATCCCCAGCGATCGCAACTCACAATTTCGTAGCTACTCGAGCTTAAAATCCCAATCACATCTCTTCAGTTAGCATGGAACGAATATCAGGCAGAAAGCAGATCTTAATAAGGAATATTTATTATGATATAGCAAAATTATCACAGTGCATTTGTTATAAAAAAGATGGATAGGATAAATCAATTAATTACACATTCCACACAAACAGCTAACAAATAAAAGGGAGATAACAGCAGATCCTAGTTACTTACAATATACGCTAGACGATCAGCCATAGGGAGGTTCTATTAGGAGCTGGCAATATTCCCTCAATTCTCGAATTGACCTCCAAGGAAATAGCCCCGAGCCATGCTTGAGTCAGAATATATATAGGGCTGCCTTTTTTCTAAGTCCAGCCTCCTAGCTGGCAGAGCCTTTGCCTACAATCCCCAGAATTCCCCTCTCCTGAGCACGCTCAGTACGCTTCGTCATTAATCTTAATTCCCTGGTCCATCAATCATCTCCCAGAGACCACCTCCAGTGATCAAAGGATGTGATTGCTTCTTTGATATGCGGTTGGGGTGCCGCTCCGGCTGTGTCTTTTCCCTGCCATGAGCAAAAAAACCAAAAGGGTGATTTCTTTATTTCACACCTTTGATGACTTCAGAGAAAATTGTCACGGACCTGTTTAATTGCTTCCTTCCAGCAGGCTGGAAATGCAGCCATTGATTTCTTAGGCCAGCTGTGCTAAATGGCCTGGTATCTATAGATAGCCATAGATATAAATATATATATAGATATACAGATAGATGGACACAGATACTTATACAGACAGGTCCAGAAATATTGGGACATCGACACAATTCTAACATCTTTGGCTCTATACACCACCGCAATGGAGTTGGAATGAAACAAACACAAAAACACAATGTGCTTTAACTGCAGACTGTCAGCTTTAATTTGAGGGTATGTACATCCAACTCAGGTGAACGGTGTAGGACTTACAGCAGTTTGCAGATGTGCCTCCCACCTGTTAAGGGACCAAAAGTAATGGGACAGAATAATAATCATAAATCAAACTTTCCCTTCTTAATACTTGGTTGCAAATCCTTTGCAGTCAATCACAGCCTGAAGTCTGGAACGCATAGACATCACCAGACGCTGGGTTTCATTCCTGGTGATGCTCTGCCAGGCCTCTACTGCAACTGTCTTCAGTTCCTGCTTGTTCTTGGGGCATTTTCCCTTCAGTTTTGTCTTCAGCAAGTCAAATGCATGCTCAATGGGATTCAGGTCAGGTGACTGACTTGGCCATTGCATAACATTCCACTTCTGTCCCTTCAAAAATTCTTTAGTTGCTTTTGCAGTATGCTTTGAGTCATTGTCCATCTGCACTGTGAAGCGCCGTCCAATGAGTTCTGCAGCATTTGGCTGAATGTGAGCAGATAATATTGCCGAAACACTTCAGAATTCATCCTGCTGCTTTTGTCAGCAGTCACTCACATCATCAATAAATACAAGAGAACCAGTTCCATTGCCAGTCATACATGCCCACACCATGACACTACCACCACCATGCTTCACTGATGAGGTTGTATGCTTAAGATCATGAGCAGTTCCTTTCCCTCTCCATACTCTTCTCTTCCCATCACTCTGGTACAAGTTGATCTTGGTCTCATCTGTCCATAGGATCTTGTTCCAGAATTGTGGAGGCTTTGTTAGGTGTTGTTTGGCAAACTCTAATCTGGCCTTCCTGTTTTTGAGGCTCACCAATGGTTTACATCTTGTGGTGAACCCTCTGTATTTACTCTGGTGAAGTCTTCTCTTGAATTTGGACTTTGACACACATACACCTACCTCCTGGAGAGTGTTCTTGATCTGGCCAACTGTTGTGAAGGGTGTTTTCTTCACCAGGGAAAGAATTCTTCATTCATCCACTACAGTTGTTTTCCGTGGTCTCCCAGGTCTTGTGGTGTTGCTGAGCTCACCGGTGCGTTCCTTCTTTTTGAGAATGTTCCCAACAATTGTTTTGGCCACGTCTAATGTTCTTGCTATCTCTCTGATGGGTTTGTTTTGTTTCTTCAGCCTAATGATGGCTTGCTTCACTGATAGTGAAGGCTCTTTGGATCTCATCTTGAGAGTTGACAGCAACAGATTCCAAATGCAAATAGCACACTTGAAATGAACTCTGGGCCTTTTATCTGCACATTGTAATTGGGGTAATGAGGGAATATCACACACCTAGCCATGGAACAGCTGAGAAGCCAATTGTCCCATTACTTTTGGGACAAAGATGTTAGAATTGTATCGATGTCCCAATATTTCTGGACCTGACTGTATACCTGGCACGATAGAAATACAGATCTAATCTGTCCCATCTCTAATCTGCCACATCTCCCATCCAAAAGGAGACGCGGAAAGGGAGGGGCTAACATGCCTCTCACATGCGTCTTAACACATGTTTGCCCACTGGCATCGAGCAAACCACCTGGAGTGGGTGACACATAGGTGTCCGTGCACCTGGCCAACCAACGCTTGCATTCCCTCTTGCAACCACATCACACAGTTCCCCATGGAGGCCTTTGGCGACTCCACCATTCTACCCCACCTCTCCCAAGCCCGGGGGAGGGGGTCACTCGCGCCGCACTCACAGCATGGCACAGACTCGGAGAAGCCCCTGTGCTTCTGCAGCCCCCCACTGGTACACCTTTTGGGGGTGCAGCACGTGTGGCTCACTCTCACCTTGCACCTCAGTCTTGCAGGCAGCAAAATCCTCATACCCAGTCGCCTGCTCTGGAGCCATTCTTACAGCAGGGGGTCTGGAGAAACAGGGTGAAGCGCCCCGCTCCCCGGTAAACCCCCCCCTGCATCTGCCAACGGAGTCAGACATCGCACCTGGCTCTGGGCAGATGGCTGGGAGGTCACAGGGGCCACACCAGGACCCGTTGCCTCCCCTTCTCTCACTGTCCCCACACACTCAGAATTTGGGGAACCATAAAGATGGGGCACAGGATTCTCCACGCTCACGCTCGTCCCGCCCCCATTGCACAATATCTCCCCACTGTATCACCCAGTTTATCAAGCACGCCTTGCTTCGTAACCGATGAGCATACAGCCGTATGCCACCCCTCCTCCACAGGGAGGTTGCTCAGTACCAGTTTCCTGTGGTACTGGGGACCTGGGGGACTTTCTCACAGGGCAACACGCGTCCACCCCAGGCCCTTCCTCCTGACTACACAGCATACGCTCGGTGCCACCCGCAGCCTCAGACACACGCGACACAACCTGGCATACCACAGTATCCTGCTCGTCCAGGATGTTCACCTCTCCATTCCCTTCACCTGGCCCCGCCAACCTGGATGGTTCAGGCACTGGGTAACTCTCTTTCACCCTAGGCCTATCCTTCTGACCACCCAGTATGCCCTCTGCGCCATGCACAGTCTCAGGCACCCATGGCACAGGCTGGCACACCGCAGTATCCTGCTCATCCCAGGCCTTCCAATGCCCACACTTTCCCTCCAGCACCACCGACCCAGTTGGTTCGGCCCTAAAGGAACCTGTCTTGGTTCTTTGTTCTACCTCCCAACTGTGTGGCGTCACAGACACACCTGAGTCTAGTCTAGGCAGGCACACCACAGGATCCTACCACCCCCCCAGGCATTCTGATCCACACCATTCTCACGGGGCACTGGAGTCCTGATTGGTTTAGGTGCAAGCAGACCCGCAGTTATCCCTTGCCCTTGCTCCCAACCATATGGCGTCACAAACACACCTGAGTCTGGTCTAGGCAGGCACACCACAGTATCCTGCCACCCCCCAAGGCATTCTGATCCACACCATCACACGGCAGAGACGGGCCTTGTGCCCTACTCCCCGCAGACTGCCAGCGGGTAAACACTTTCACCATGGGCACCGCAGCCTCCCCACGCATGGGGTCCGGGGAACCAGCTGACTCAGGTGCAGGCGGGCATTCACTCACCCCCTTCCTTTCTTCCCAGTCACACTGCCCCCTCATGCTACCACACAACACCTCGGGCACACCTGGCGCAGGCGCAGACTGACTCACTGCCATCCCCTGCCCTCCCATCCAGGAATCCTGTTGTGCACCCCCACACACAGCCCTCCCACTGTAGAGCCACTAGTGGGCCTGGGTAAATCCTCAGCATCCCTTTCCAGCACACACTGTGACACCAATTTACCCAAATCCATACCCAGTAACACATCTGTAGGAATATTTTCAGACACTCCCACCTCCCGCAGACCTCTCCCCGCTCCCCAGTCCAAATAAACCAGTGCCATCGGCACCGCAGGACGTACCCCACCAAAACCCTTTACTGCTAGAGTCCTGCCAGGAATAAAGTCTGCAGGGCTGACTAACCCTGGACGCACCAAAGTTACTCCAGCCGCTGTATCTCTTAAACCCACAGAAACCTGAGTCCCGACAATGACTGCTTGCTGGTTTACGTTGGCACTGCCCTCCGATCTGGTCACGAACAGGACAGAGGGTGATGTTGAGGGGTATCCTCCCCCAGCTGTGGATGCAGGCTTCTTCCTCTGCGGGCACGCTGCCAGGAGATGGTTGACACTGTTGCAAATAAAACAACGACGGCTCACACTTCTTCCAGGTGAAGAAAGACTTGTTCCCCCCTCCCCAGCAGAGACTGGCACAGAGGGAGGCGCTGCCGCCGTGATGTCGGGGGGTCGTGATAAGTTGGGCTAAAAGGGAGATAACAGCAGATCCTAGTTACTTACAATATACGCTAGACGATCAGCCATAGGGAGGTTCTATTAGGAGCTGGCAATATTCCCTCAATTCTCGAATTGACCTCCAAGGAAATAGCCCCGAGCCATGCTTGATTCAGAATATATAAAGGGCTGCTTTTTTCTAAATCCAGCCTCCTAGCTGGCAAAGCCTTTGCCTACAATCCCCAGAATTCCCCTCTCAGCAGGCTGGAAACGCAGCCATTGATTTCTTAGGCCAGCTGCGCTACATGGCCTGGTATCTATAGATAGCCATAGATATAAATATATATATATATATAGATATACAGATAGATGGACACAGATACTTATATACCTGGCACGATAGAAATACAGATCTAATCTGTCCCATCTCTAATCTGCCACAGTAACAATATGCAAGAATAAAATAACAAATAAAATATTATTTTTCTCTTTTTTTTCTAACACAGCACTATTATTCAGTTTACAATTATAAAGTGAACAGTGATGCTGCGCTAACTCACCTTCTCCTTTCCCACACTGCCAGCAAGTGTGGAGCTGATGATGCAATGCATTGTTTCATGGACAACCTAGACTGTGGCAATGCCGTGAGGAGAGACAGGGGGACTTTGAAACCTGCATCTCTGAATTGTACACTGCACAAGGATAAGTGAGGTGTCATTGGAAAGGTCAGAGTCTGGTCTTTACAATGATACCAAACATGACCATGTAATGTGTAAAAGTTAAAATTGAAAAAGTAAATGCAAAATGTATTTGTTTTTCAGTTTCTTAAAATGTTTTTTTTTTATTGTTTTAGTTTGCCCCAAAACGAAAATTTAAAATTTTCATTTTGGCATATTTTGTTGGGTGGGGGGATAGGGGCGCTCCACATTTTGGTGCCTACAGGCTCCTGAGATGAAAATCCAGCCCTGGCCACACAGGGTAGCGCACGCACAAATTGCACGTGCTATCATCGAACATCATAAAGCTCTACCTGCCAAAAAGCTACAAAGGACGTCGACGCAGCTACAAAACGCAATCCTCCATAGGAGGCTCTTGCTTTGTAGTGCTGAGAACACTAACAGCACTCAGCGAGGTGGCCACACAGACATCAGAGTGGAAGGAACGTCCATTATCACGGATGTTCCTTCCGCTCTTAAAAACGCTCGTGTGACAGCAGCCTAATAGGAGGAGAAGGCTTAACAGGAAGGGTAAAGCAATTGCAAACAAATGGCTTCTTCAATGACACGTGGAAGGAATTGACAATTTTGATGGATGGTGGCAAGAGCAATGAGTAAGTAAAGAGGTTAATATGTCTGATTATCTTATACAGCGCAATGAACCTGGGAACAAGCTTCATGGAGGAGACTGTCAGGCGAATGTGTCGTGTACTGACCCAAACCCTGTCACCCACCTGGTAAATAGATGCAGCTCTTCTACTTCGATCTGCATATAACTTTCGAAGTTTCTTAGCATTTTCTAAGTTATTTCGTGTTTTGGCCCATTTTTTTTTGATATTTTGTAGGTGCTCATTAAGAGCAGGGATTGGTTGATCAGAGGAGAACAGAAGGACAGTGGTATGTTGCCCATAAACCACACAGAAGGGACTCTACCCAGAGGATCGGCGGATGCATTGTTTGTGGCAAATTCTGCCAAAGGCAATAAAGACATCTAATCTTCCTGATTGTTTATTGTGAAACACAATAGGTATGTTTCTAAGGACTCATTGGTTCTCTCTGCTGCCCCGTTAGTCTGAGTGTCGTATACAGTGCAAAAAGACAGTTCCATCCCTAATTCATTGCAAAACATTCTCTAAAACCTGGGCACAAATGGAGAGCCTCCATCAGAAACAGTTTGCTCAGGGAGTCCATGAAGTCTCACCATTTCTTTAGTAAAAATATGCCCCAATTCCATGTATCATTGGAAAGGCTAGATTATGGTCTTTCCAGTGATAACAAATATAATATTTTTTTATGTAAAAAATAAAATAACTTTTTTCTCTTTATTTTTTCTAATGCAGCACTATTATTCATTTTACAAATATAAAGTAAACAATCAGGCTGCGCTAACTCACCTTCTCATTTCTCCCACAATGCCAGCTAGTGTTGAGCTGATGATGCATCGCATTGTTTCATCGACAACCTAGGCCGTGGCACTGCAGTGAGGAGAGACAGGAAGACTTTGGAACCTGCATCTCTGAATTGTACACTGCACAAGGTTAAGTGAGGTGTCATTGGAAAGGTCAGAGTCTGGTCTTTACCATCATACCAAACATGACCACGTAATGTGTAAAATTAAAAAATTGAAAAAAGGTAAATGCAACATTTATTTATTTCTCCTTTCTACAGCAGAGGCAATATATGCTTTTACATATAAAACAAACAATGCCACTGCATTAACGCAACTAAGCATTAGGCTTGTGCGCCGTCAATAAATTTGTTTTGTTTCGTCTCGTTTCGTATTAGCCGTTATTTAGTTTTTCGTAATTTGTGTCCAAAACTCAATTCGGATTCGCAGGGTAATTCAAAGAGATCCGAATGCCTGCCGAAAGGGTTACCTTGGCCATTCGGCTATTCAGAGAGCAGGCAATTCCCCAAATCCTGGCGAATTGCCTGCACATACGGTGCCTGTTGGAGGGCAGTGAAATCCCCATAGAAAAGCAATGTTTTGACTATTCAAAGAACAAAAGCCAGCAGTGAAAGGTTCCCTAAATGCCCTGTCATTCGGTGGTTTAATTCGGCAGGTTTATTCAGGCGAATCCCATAGGCTTCAATGTTAAACATAGAAACATAGAAAAATGTCGGCAGATAAGAACCTTTCGGCCCATCTAGTCTGCCCAATTACATGGATACTTTACCTGGATTTATCTTTTGTTTAGGATAGCCTTATGCCTATCCCATGCTTGCTTAAATTCAATTACTGTTTTGGCCTCTACCACTTCTACTGGAAGCCTGTTCCATGTATCCACCACCCTCTCAGTAAAATAATGCTTCTGATGTTACTTTTAAACATTTGCCCCTCTAATCTAAGACTATGTCCTCTCATTTTGCTACTTTGTTTCCTTTTAAATATACTCCCTTCCTCTACCTTGTGGATTCCCTTTACGTATTTAAATGTTTCTATCATATCTCCTCTGTCTCGTCTTTTTTCCAAGCTGTACATGTTAAGATCATTAAGCCTTTCCTGGTAACTTTTCTCCTTCAAGCCGTACACCATTTTAGTAGCCCTTCTCTGAACTCTCTCTAAGATGTCTATATCCTTCTGGAGATACGGTCTCCAGTACTGCACACAGTACTCCTAGTGAGGTCTCACCAGTGCTCTGTACAGTGGCATGAGCACTTCCCTTTTCCTACTGCTAATACCTCTCCCTACACAACCAAGCATTCTGCTAGCATTTCCTGCGGCTCTATTACATTGACTACTTACCTTTAGATCCTCTGAAATAATGACCCCTAAATCCCTTTCCTCAGATGTTGAGGTTAGGACTGTATCAAATATTCTATATTCAGCCCTTGGGTTTTTACGTCCCAGGTGCATTATCTTGCACTTATCCACGTTAAAACTCAATTGCCACAGCTCCGACCATTTTTTTAGTTTACCTAAATCATTTGTCATTTGGTTGATCCCTCCAGGAACGTCAACCCTGTTGCAAATCTTTGTGTCATCAGCAAAAAGACATCCTTTTCCATTAATACCTTCTGCAATATCACTAATAAAAATATTAAATAGAATGGGTCCAAGTACTGACCCCTGAGGTACCCCACTGGTAACAAGACCTTGTGCCGAATAAACTCCATTTACCACAACCCTCTGTTGCCTGTCACTCAGCCACTGCCTAATCCATTCAACAATATTGGAATCCAAGCTCAAAGATTGCAATTTATTGATAAGCCTTCTATGCGGAACAGTATCAAAAGCCTTACTGAAATCTAAATAAGCAATGTCTACTGCACCACCTGTGTCTATTATTTTTGTTACCCAATCAAAAAAATCAATATTCCTGTTTTAATTCAATATCTAATAAACCGTCGATTATAATATTCTGCAGTAAAGCGTCTATTTATTTATAGATTTTTTAGGATATTTTAAGCATTTTTCGGGATTATTTCTTTTAACCACTTGGCTGCTATGGACGCGCTCAGCGCGTCCAGCCAAGTGGTGCTCCTGTGCTACGGACGCGCTCAGCGCGTCCGAGCACAAGAGGCAGCAATCCGCCGGATTCCGGTGGATTGCTGCGCCCCCCCGGTGTGGGCTGACATCTTGGATGTCAGCCCAGCACTCGGGAGCCCGGTGGGGACATTAGATGTCATCGCGGCTACGCGATGACATCTAATTCAGGCGCCCCCCCCCCGCATGTGCGGAGGAGGCGCCTGAAAGGGAGGGGGTGAGGTCCTTCGGACCTCTCTCCCTCCCGATCGCCGGGGAGCAGGGGGTTAAGACAGACACCGCTTGGAAGGGCACAGCCTGCCCTTCCAAACGGTGTCTCTCATTAACCCCTGGGGAGCCGGATCACGAATCGGCGCTGAAAAGCGCCGGTTCGTGATCCTTTCCCGGAGCTGGCTGACATCTTGGATGTCGGCCAAGCCTCCGGGAACTCCCCCTGAGGACTGGCGTCATCGTGCATAGCACGATGACGCCAGTCCTGGAGTTAACCCCTAGCTGCCACCAACGGTGGAGATAGGGGATTCCAATGAATCCCCTATCTCCCGATCCGTGGCAGCTAGGGGTTAATGTTTGGTACTGTTGGATCGGCCAGAGCATGGCCGTTCCAACGATACCAAAAAACACTGTGAAAAAAGTTTAAAAAAAAAATATATATATATATTTTAAAAAAAAATTATAAAAAAAAAAATAAACAAGTTTTTTTTTTTTTTGGTTTGTTAATGTAGCAATATTGTTCCCATTTCAATTATAATGTGAACAATGATGCTGCACTAACGATTTTTGTATGCGGTGCGTTTGTTAAAAATCGCGTAATTTCCCCCAAAAAAAAATGTAACGAGACCCCATCTCTAATTTTTTTAACAAGCGCACCCCGTACAAAATATAACCGCAATTGCTCGCATGTTAAAATGTGAAAAAAAACACTTTACACGTTGTAAATTATTGAAAATTCATATTTTATTGCATTTTTTGTTATAATATACAGACAGGTCATGACGTATACATATAATAATGACATATTATTAATCTACCGAGTCTGACGGAAAGAACGATATATAATATGTCTGGGTCATATACTAAAATAAGCCTTCAAAACGCATTTAAACATGATGATCAAAACCGGTAAAAATGACCTCAGCACAGAGGCGTGAAACGCCTCAGCAGCGAAAGGGTTAAAAAAAAAAATCCGATTTTTTTTTTTTTTTTTTTAACTTTACTTATTTTTTCTGTAACAGCTTTTTTTATTATCATTCCCTGGACCTCATATGTAAATTTCAGACATTTTCGCTCAGTAGTTTCTTTGCAAACAGCGGTTCACTTTTCAAACATTCAAGCAAACTGTTTTGCTAATTTATTCACTGCATTCGTCTGCGGTGTCGACTTTTTCCAGAGGCTGCGCTGCATATGATCGGCTCCTGCTTGGGTTTTTCTGGATTTTTCAGCGGGTTAATCCAGATGTTTTTGCGGGTTTCGGCGTGCATTCGCCGGGTTTTTTCGGTGAGTTCTCGTCGGGTTTGCGGCTGTTTTTCCCTGCACTTCGACGGCCTTGTGGTGCTTGCTGAATACACTGCAGGGTCACCGAAATGGGATCGCCGAATCACCCCGAATTGAAGAGAACAAAAAGTTTGAATAACCCTGATGAATTTTCGTTAGATTCGTTCATTTTTCGTAACAATTACGACCATTCGTTATGATGAATTTAAAAAGCAAAAAATACATTTCTTAATATGGCAGTCGATGGAATTTTTTCTTTATACGAAATTCCATTGAAGAATTTTGGTGAAACGTAAACTAAGCTAATATATATTAATTTAGTACTTCTGTCTCTGACTGAAGTTGAACAACATAATTAAAAAAAAAAAAATTAAATCAGAAATACGAAATTGCGTTAACGAATTTATGTTCTGAATTTCGGAACAACGGAAACGTGACTGGTGGATGACCATTGACCAACCAGAGGTTTTCTTCTGCTGTGTGACTGCATTTGCATTACAGAGTACAAAATTCAGTTAACGAATTTCTGAGGTTTTCTTCTGCTTTGTGACTGTGTGTGTTTGCACTCTGTACACGTGCTGTGCTCATTATGAGGGGTTCCCACCATCCTTGTGCTGTGCTGACTTCCTGGGTCTGAACTTCGGCTGTGCTCATTATGAGGGGTTCCCACCATTCCTGTGCTGTGCTGAGTTACTCCAGGGTTTGTACACCTGCTGTGCTCATTATGAGGGATTCCCACCATCCCTTTGCTGTGCTGAGTTCCTCCTGGTTCTGTACTTCTGCTGTGCTCATATGAGGGGTTCCCACCATTCCTGTGCTGTGCTGAGTTCTTCCTGAGTCTGTACACCCACTGTGCTCATTATGAGGGGTTCCCACAACGCTCGAACGAACAATGTTCATTCAATTCGTACTCATGTTCAAATCTTACCTGCGGACCCTACTGGTGATTCCCATTTCAAATATTAAAAAAAGGTAACTTAATTGTAATTATTATGATAATAAAACGATTTTAACAAACTTTCTTATTTCATCCAATTCTGAATCTCCCATCGACTACCAGTCTCCCACTCCTATATTAAAAAAGGTAATTTTCCCAACCCTCCCTCAGCAGCAGAAGAAAAACCTCTGATTGGTCAAACAGTCACTTTTCCGTTGTAACGAAATTACGATTCGGATCCGAAACGAAATTTCATATTTCGGATCCATTCAGAAGCATAGCAATTCGTATTTCGGATGCTTCTGAATCTACGAATTTTAGGAAATTCGGACGAATTTCAATTCGTAACGAAATGAATCGCAGATGTCTACTAAGCATACAGATTCTGAATCTTCTTTTGAATTGAGTGTAGAGGAAACTGTTTTTCATTATTTTTTAAAAAAAAAATTCGTTTGCCCTAAACGAAAATTTAAAAAGACATTTTGGCATGTTGCTTTTTTGTTGGGGGAGCTCCACATTTCTGTGCCTACAGGCTCCTGAGATGAAAATCCTGCCCCGGTCATGGGATAGGCATAAGGCTATCCTAAATAAAAGATAAATCCAGTGACAGTATCCATATAATTGGGCAGACTAGATGGGCCGAAATGTTCTTATCTGACGATATTTCCTTTATTTCTATATTTTTTTTTCAGCAGACTCGGCAGATTCAAAATATATCATAATTATATGTATCCGTCATGACCCGTCAGAATGGTATAACAACAAATGTAAAATGAATGTAAATTTCCATTCAAATTTCAATCATTTACAGCTTGTATATAAAATAAATATCACATTTTATCATCAATTTATCAGTAGGTTTCTGGAAAGGTTCGTGAATCTGTAGGGGAAGTAATTCCTCCCACAACTTGCATTTCAAGTGGGTATGTGTAACGGGTATTATTCTTTCAGGCAGTGTAATGGAAACAGGCTGATCTGGAGCAACAATTGGTTCATTGACGGAACAAGGTAGCAACCTTGTTATTCTTAGAACCAGCCCTACATGAAATTATGTGATTTAAGTGCATAGGAAAAAGGTACCAGGAGGTTCCAATGAAGCCTCTTGACTTCACTGAGGTAGGAGAGATTTTTGTGATCGGTCAAGACTGTAACAGGATTACGTATTCCTTCTAGGAGATGACACCATTCCCTAAATGCCAGCATGATAGCCAGGAGTTCCCTGTCACCGATATCGTATCTGGATTGGGTATCAAACTATTTCTTTGAGAAAAATCCACATAGATGTAGTGGTTGGTCATCTGCAGGACGTTGTGACAGTACCGCTCCCACTTGTCAGAGTGACATCAGAGCGGGACACATATTATGGTGCTAGAAGTCCAAAAGGCATGAGTGCTCTGGCTGAATTACAGACAGACAGGAAATGAAGACACCACACAGCTGGGCAGGGAAATTCACAGGAAACAAACAGGACTAAGCACAGACCAGAATGCAAAGTAAGGGTTAAAGGGTAAAAAATGCATACATATATACAAACACAGCAGCACACCAAAGAGAGCCCTAAATACCGGTCCCTAGGTGGCCACATCTGTTCTAAGGGTAGGAAATAGAAAAATAGAACTGCTGGGTGAAGGAAATAAATATAGGAAATAAGTAGAACGGTGCATGGTACAAAAAGGAAAAATCCATAGAGAGCATAAGCCAGGTACAGTACACAGAAAACATCACAAAAGGGATAAACCAAAGGGTAATCAAGTAGGGAAGCCAAGGTCGGTACACAGGAGATCAGTACAGCAAGGGTAAAACAGAAAATAAAGCACAGAGGAGCAAGAAAGGGAAAAAGCAGAATATGATTAACAAACTAAGATACACAGGAACAGCAAGATGCACCAAAAGATGGGACAAGGCAAAAAAAGAGGAATAATCAAGCAAGGGTTGCAGGGAACAAAATAAGAAAAACAATAATACAAAGGAAAATATAACAGAAGCAGACTACAAGCAGCAGGAATAATGGCAAAATCACAGTAAAAAGGTAGACCCTATATTAGAGCCCTGCAGGATGGGAAAGATGCTCTTAAATCGGCTAGTGCTCAGGGTCAGGTGGTCAGACCTGACAAGCTGCAGTGAAGTCCTGGAGTGGAAGGTGAATGAGGAATGGAGCAGATAGGGGTAAGATCTGGGCTGGAATACTAACAAGAGGACTCATAGGTCTCCAAGCTGGAAGCATGACTCTACTCTAGTTTTTGAGGCACCTATCTCCAATATAAGTGGTCTCCCTGGGTCTGGATGAGTAAAAAGGAGCAGAAGTGAATCCTTTTTTTAATGTATCAAAGGTTTCTAAGGCACTGCTAGACCAAATATAGGTGTCAGCCTTCTTTTTGGAAAGGGCGGTGATGGGAGCGACAATGGAAGAGAAAGCTTTGATTTATCATCTGTAATAGTTGGTGAATTCTATAAAACGAGTCGCTTTTAAACCCTGAGGTAGAGACCACTGAAGGCTAGCCTCCAGCTTGGCAGGATCCATCAAAAAACCTGACTCTGAAGTTATGTACGATTAAAAACTAAGATGTGTAGTCTCTCAATATGTCATTGATAATTGTCTGAAACACAGTTGGGGTATTACATATTGCAAAAGTCATTACCAGATATTCATAATGACCTGCTCTGGTGTTGAAGGCAGTTTTCCATTCATTGCCTTCTTTGATATGATATGTATCAAATTGTATGCCCCTCTGAGCTCTAGTTTGGTATAGATTTTGGAACCTTTGGTCTGTCAAACAATTGATTCATCAGTGGAATTTGTTAGGCATTCTTGGCAGTACTATTGTTAAGGCCCCAATAGTCAATACAGGTCGAAGATAAAGCTGGATACATGGTTAAAGATTTAGAGTGGATCAGTGAGCAGATGCCAGTAGATCTAAGATTTTTGCTGTGTTTGAATTTATGTTGAGAAGTTTCAAAAGGCTTCTAATAAACATTTTAAGAGAGTAAGGACACATTGGGTAATTTTGTATGCAAACATTAGACATACTTGCTAGAAGGCATAAACATTTCTCTATGGATAGCCATGATTTGCAAAAGGAAGTATGAGATCTACATTGATTACATGTCCACTAGAGAAAATTAGCAGAGGGCATCATGGTGGTACATTTTCAACAACAGGCTGGGCAGAGGATACAAGTATTGTAGGCACCAGGTTTTAGGAACAATTGGTATCCCAGCATGAAACCATTGAGTGTGCTTGGTTTGTGTCTACGAATAGCTTATTTCTATCCTCAGCTTTCCCTGAAGAATGAGGCCACAATCAATTATAATCAGGCAGAATTTACTTGCATAATTCTTATTGAAACTAAGACTCTGGGATTTCCTGTAAGAGTCTGTGCTGACATAGGCCTTAAATGCAATTGAGGGTTGCTGTATCCCTTTTGCTGAGATTTCCAATGGTACTTTGTTTCTGGATGCCCTATTTCCCCTGTAAAGGGACACACAGCTAAAATGCTATGTGCCTGAACAGGAATTCACTGTAAGTCATTTATATGTGTTTTCTGTTTTCAGTTTTCTCAGCTACCTCTTTTTGTTCTCTTATTAGAACTTTCTGTTTTCTTTTTTGCTCTCCCACTTGAAGAAATTCATTACGAAACATTTACTATACCTTTTGCTGCATTATTCTTGTTTGGTTTTTAAGAGAAAATTCTGAGATCTAAGCTTCATAATATTTGATTGATGATAGATGAAGTTATGGACCAATCTAGTTTACAGAATTTGCTGCTGTAGTAACTAATTCTGCACTTCATTAACTCATTGCTAATCTTCAGTACTGTGGACTGGAACCCATCTCTAAGCAGAGCATGACAACTCTGGTTATCATGCATTTTCAGGATCTTTCCATATTCGATAACATACATACATGATGGCTTCCCTGAGCCTTACGTGTAGAAAAACTCCCCCACCTCTATCATGAGAGCTTGTTCTTTTCGTTTCGGCACTTGCTCTTAGCCAGGGAGAGATGCAGGGGTCCTGTGGTTTACTGGGGTCATTCCCTTGTGATTACAGTATAAATAAGGTCTTGAACACATTCCAAGTTTCCTGGTTTTTGGCTCATGTTGGCATATCCATGGCTGCCTCTCTTCTCAACTGCCCCCCTGAGAGATAGCTGTGGTTTTTCCTTTCTCTCTATTCGTATGTATGCTCTGACACAGGAATCTAGAGGAGGCTTGAAGTGAGATTTAACCCATGTAGTTCCTGCAGGCAGGTATAAATGCTTCCTAAGCACTTGATTTTACAATGTATTTCCTCTGAGCAGCATGGAAAAATACACATTGTAAAAGTCACAGCACTCACTGACTCGATAATGATTAAGCTTTTTTTTCTTTGCCCTTTTGTTCACAAATATAAGAATTGTGGAGAACTGACAAGAAAATTGTACCATTTGTAACAAAGTCCCCATACTAAATTCTCCATCTCATTTGCTTTACCAGCACCATGTTAATGGGCTAGTATAATAAATCCAGAATGCATTAAATCGCATGCACAGTAATTGATTCATTGTGGAAGATAGTTGATAGATACACTGTAACCATAATTATTTTTTTCATTGTGAATATAAAATTTTAATAACCCAATCCCTCACTGAAATGATTTTTCAACTCATACCTGTGTTTCAGCAGCTCTCTACGATTACCCCGATTTGTATCCAGTTCAAGAGACGGTTGCTATTAGGGTAATGGTCTTTGTATCTATACATTTTGTCAGTAGCAGATAAATCACTATACTGTATCCATGAAATCGCAAATACTATGGCATTTGATGGTTCAAATCAACCCTTTAGTGGGTTTATATACATTAGTATTATTTTTTTAATCCATCGGATTGTGCCGCGTTTTTTGTTTACTATAAGTATGTATGATTTATAGCTACATACATATATTTATTTAAAGAACAGTTTGTATTCATAAGGTAGATTTCAAACGTTGAACTGCAGCTGTTAACACAGTTGGAAAGGAATTTGGGAGAAATTATTAGAAGGGGGGATGCTACACAGTATAAAATAGAAAGAAACAATTATGGACCAAGCTTTCACAGAAAGACCAAAACGGGAAAAAAATATATTATCTTTTATTATATAACAATGTCAAGAACACAACAGTCAACAAATCTAGTATTCTCTGTGTTTGGAGAGGGGCATAGCAGATACACAATGCTACAATGTAACATGACTGGAGATTAGGGTGCAATGGATAGTAGGCATACGTCAAATATCATCAGGTTTGAGTTTGGCTTTGATGCTTGTTGGACACCTACAAGACTTTAGGAATTGTACTTTCCATCTTTCAGGAATTCCCTCTGTAAACAACCTGCTGCCAACAAGCTGATTGCCATTTCCGATATGTTTCCTTCGTTCATCCCATGGACTGATGGATTTAAAGTGATGAGGATCATGCCAGGACTCTCCTCATCCCGTACCATAGATCAGTGGTTCTCAACCCCGTCTTCAAGTACCGCTAACATGCCAGGTTTGCCAGATAGCTGAAGGTGATAGGATTTTCTGCTCAGTGATTGCAGGATTCAGTCTGCATTTCCCCAAGGTGATCTGCAAAATCTGGCCTGTTAGGGGTACTTGAGGACAGGGTTGAGAACCACTGCCACATATGACTGAAAAATGAAAGTGCACAAAGACCCACTCCATCCATCCATGGTGTGGGATAGGGAGTTGTAGTAAGTGCTTGATTTCCTCCAGTCCCTGAAACCACTGTTAAGCAACAGGATTTTCCCTCACACCGTTTAAACAGCACTTAATGGACTGAGAAGCTGTCACCGGCCTTCATCACCTTCCAAACAGTTGCAAAACGTAAGTTTTAGCTCTAGACTGGATTACGGGGCCGCTACCATTTAGAATTATAAATTTCACATGTTCCATTTGTTATGTGCAGTGTTCCTTGCAAAAAATGTTTCCAGCCCTCAAAGAACAATGCAGGTGAAACACAATACCTTTGGTACCTTCAGTATGCATTATGTCTCAGCCTCAACGAAAACATAGGACCAGATTCCAAGCCTGGTGAAAACTAAACCAGAGATGTTGGTGATTTACCAATTCTTTAGATTTTAAAGGTACTGTTTTACTCTAGAGTGAAAACAGGAGAGGAAAGAACTAAGGGATTAAATATTAACTTCTTCTGAACATTTCACGGTCTTCCTTGGTGCTGATCGAGAGTTAACCTGCTGCCAGCTTCCGCTATGTCACAGCTGTCATGAGGCGACAGGGAGGCTGGACATTCAAACGAGCCAATCCAATGACCCTCACTGCTGAAATGCACCAAGAGTCATTGGTGTGGTCTAGGTCCATAAATCGCAGAACTGTAAAATGGTGATACATTCATGTTCTGGCCAGGAATAATCCCCTGCTCTTATAGGGGTTAACCAGCCACCCTGGGAGAGATCTATGAGGACACTCAAGCCACTGTGACCACTCAAATTCCATCGACTTGTCACATTGCCTACAGTGTCCTTTTAATGGCTCTGGTAACTTTACACCTGATTGAATCTAGTCCATGGTATATTAAGGTTTTCAGTCTCACAATTCTGAGCATTTATCTGAGGTTTGTTTACTTTTAATTGCATCTGCAAGTTGAAAATTCTTTTTTACTGTATTTGATAATTATTATTAGACAAAATGGGACATGGGGTAGTATGATTTTGAAATACTGGATTAATGTATGTATACATTGTTGTTTTATTTATTAAGGAAAACAATTTCCCAAGCTAACATTTTTACCTATGTGGATTTGTAAATGCAGGGACTTATTTCAGTTGTGATAATTTTGTTTTAGTTCCATAGAAATTAATTCAGTGGTGTCTGGACACAAGCCCGAAGGACTGGACATACACTTCATATACATACTACAGTGTACCATGCAGAAGAATATCTTGGCACTTTAGAAATAATTCTAATATATATACAGTGGCAAGAAAAAGTATGTGAACCCTTTGGGATTACGTGGAGTTTTGCATGAATTGGTCATAAATGTGCTCTGATCTTCAGCTAAGTCACAACAATTTGAAAAACACAGTCTGCTTAAAATAATACAACACAAACATTATATGTTTTCATGTGTTTATTGAACATAACATGTAAACATTCACAGTGCAGGGTGGAAAAAGTATGTGAATCTTTGGACTTCATAACTGGCTGACCCTCCTTTGGCAGCAATAACCTCAACCAAACGTTTCCTGTAGTTGCAGATCAGACCCGCACAACGATCTGGAGTAATTTTGGACCACTCCTCTTCACAAAACTGTTTCAGTGTAGCAATATTCTTGGGATGTCTGGTGTGAATCGCTCTCTTAAGGTCATGCCACAGCATTTCAATCGGGTTGAGGTCAGGACTCTGATTGGGCCACTTCAGAAGGCGTATTTTGTTTTGTTGAAGCCATTCTTTTGTTGAATTACTTGTATGCTTTGGGTCATTGTCCTGTTGCATCACCCATCCTCTGTGGAGCTTCAGTTGGCGGACAGATGGTCTTACGTTTTCCTGCAAAATGTCTTGATAAACTCTGGAAATCCTTTTTCCATCAATGACAACAATCCGTCCAGGCCCTGAGGCAGCAAAGAAGCCCCAAACCATGATGCTCCCAACCCCATGTTTTACAGTGGGGATGAGGTTTTTATGTTGGTGTGCTGTGCCTTTTTTTCTCCACACACAATGTTGTGTGTTTTTTCCAAACAACTCAATTTTGGTTTCATCTGTCCACAGAATATTTTGCCAGCAGTGCTGCGGAACATCCAGGTGCTCCTTTGCAAACTTCAAACATGCTGCAATATTCTTTTTGGAGAGCAATGGCTTCCTCTGTGGTGTCCTCCCATGTACTCCATTCTTTTTTAATGTTTTCCTTATTGTAGATGTGTCAACAAAAATGTTAGCATGTGCCAGAGATTTCTGTAAGTCTTTAGCTCACACTCTAGGATTCTTCTTTACCTCATTAAGCATTCTGCGCTGTGCTCTTGCAGTCATCTTTACAGGACGAACACGCCTAGGGAGAGTAGCAACAGTGCTGAACTTTCTCCATTTGTAGACAGTCTGTCTTACCGTGGACACATGAACATCAAGGCTTTTGGAGATACTTTTGTAACCCTTCCCAGTTTCATGCAAGTCAACAATTCTTGATCGTAGGTCTTCTGAGAGCTCTTTTCTGCGAGGCATGGTTCACATCAGGCAGTGCTTCTTGAAACGAGTAAACCCAAAACTGGTGTTTGTTTTTAAAGGGCAAGACAGCTTTCAGCAACACATCCAATAATATCACACTGATTGGACTCAAGGTTGGCTCACTCCTGGCTCCAATTAGCTCTTGGAGAAGTCATTAGGCTAGGGGTTCACATACTTTTTCCACCCTGCACTATGAATGTTTACATGTTATGTTCAATAAACACATGAAAACATATAATGTTTGTGTTGTATTATTTTAAGCAGACTGTGTTTTTCAAATTGTTGTGACTTAGATGAAGATCAGAGCACATTTTATGACCAATTCATGCAATACTCCACGTAATACCAAAGGGTTCACATACTTTTCTTGCAACTGTATATAAATATATGGTAAGCAAATAGTATGTTCAGGCAAATAGCGTTTGTCTAGCCAAATTGTTATTTGACATTTAAAACACCATGCAAAAACATTGCATTTTGCCAACAATCATTTACCATACAGTGCTGCCAATGTCAGATGCACACAAGAGCTCGGTTCCCATTCGTGTTCCTGGGCACAAAAGCCACCTCTGGGAATGCACCATGGGTCGCCCCCATTCAGAACAGAGAGAAAGCTATTTGCCTAACCAAAAGCTATTTGCCTGAAATTGCTATTTGCCTACCACATATATAACATATAATTTTATTTCTTGTGGTCCAAGACTCTAGGTATCATCTAAAAAATTCTTTCACCGAGATTCTCCAGTAATGGTATCAGACTGGAGGAGGTGATGGCTTTTGGTTCTTTGCTCCAAACATCATGCTAAAATGGTTAAGTAAACAGTAGGGAGCCAATACTTTCCTGGTGCTAAATAGGAATCATTGTGGTCCACACATTTATTAATGGCCCTAACACAGACGAGGGAGCAGGTGTCGGATGTGTTTATACATTCTAGTTTTTACACCCTCACAAGCCATCGAGGGACTTTGCATGTATTGTCCTACAGACCAAAGAATGCAGGAAGGCACAGAATCACTGTCTCACACATTTCACCTACTACCCATGAGGTGGCCATATGAAACTGTGTTTGCAGAGTCCCAATAAGTTATTAGGAGATCCATGTATCCATCACACATATTGACATCAGACCCTAACTTCTAATCAATTTTTGCAGACCTTGCAACTAAATCTGGCTAAATATAGAAAATTACATAATTTAATGCTGCTCTTTTAAATAATGAAATGAAAATGTGGAATTTTTAGGCCATATTTTCTGAACTTCTCACAATATATTATTTTACAGTCATTATATGTGATGTGTGTCTTGAGGAGAAACAAAAACATTTTCTTTATGGACGATTGATGTCATTAGTTAGCCCACACTGATGCAGGTATTACATAATGAGATTGATTTTCTAGCGATGTGTGCATCCATATTGTGAATGTGTTAGTCTGAAAACCATGAATTATTAAGATTGGTGTTTTCCTATGTTTCCATATGTCCAAACCTGGCTGGTCTCTGAAAACAAAATAAAATTACACTTTAAAGGACACTCTATTCACTCTGACCTCTTTAGCTTTTCTAGGTGGTTGGAGTGAGAAGAACATGTTTTCCGCTTCCTGTCCTCCCAAACCTTGCGGACCAGCTCTGACAGCTATGTGGAAGTGGAAGAGTTTCCTCCATCCACACCGTTGTCACTTGGCAAATGGGATTTTGAATATCTCGTCTGCTGGGGACTGATGACATCAGCACGCTTCGTAAGAGCTGATGTTTGGTTCTCTATTTGCTTCTAATTCTTCCACGACGGAATTTTCAGCAGCCAAATTCAGCTGTGACTGAATTGGAGCGTACTTTCGATTGGTCCCTATTGTGCAAGTGGCGTATGCGCCATTTGCATGCACATGCAAGATGCTCCAGAGACTTCTCCATTTGGAAGAGGAAGAGGAGCCCAGCTCTGCTGGACAAAAGGTAAATAGTTTAGTTCACCTAAAAAAGATATTAGAAATAATTGTGCAGATGCTGTCAGCAACATCTGCACAATCATTAATGGGGAAAAAAGATATGAGGAGGGATACAGTTTAGGGTAGAGTGTCCCTTTAATTGACAATTCTATAGGTGTGCTACAGTACCGAAGCGTGTTAAGACAGACACCAACTCACTGTTGAGACTGGGTATGGTTACCACTCGGCATGCCAGTAGGTAGAAACTAATTTTTATATCTGCCTTCAGAATCTGAATAATAATAATAGTATTTGAGGGCTACCAAATTGTTTTAAAATAGGAAAGTTTGTAACGGAAGAACTTGTTAAGTGAGTTAAAGGGCTTACCATTAACAGATTTCAGAATATGTATTGATGAGAATCTAACTTTAGTGCATGAGTAACCATTCGGTATTAAATAATGAATTCGAATTTTGGAAAAAAACTCAAATTCCTTAGGTATGAGTCTCTTCATCACAAATTTAACTTTTATATATATTGTGTAAATTCTAACGGGAAATTGCACCATAAATGTATTTGTGTATTTGATCAACACTTGCCAAAGTGGTACTGTATGTCTTTGTGTGGTGTGAGTCAAAGAGAGCTATATTGTGCATCTCTGGTTAATGGATATTCCATTGGATCGACACGTACAAACTGTTACTATGAATCACCAACCTGCCACCCCAAGATAACACTGTTCATAGGAGCATTATTTCAGTATATGTTTGTATATTCATTTTATGAGGGTGGGCGTATGGTTAATAAAGTTAAAATTATTTCTTGATTTAAATTGCTATATCTCATCATTAAGAATTATCAAATCTGTGACATATGTCATGAGCCTCTATGTGTTATAATGACAGCATTTGCCCCTCTCCAGAACAGCCTTCTTGCCTTCAAATGCAAAAAAATCTACATATTTTATATTGAATCCTTCATCCACTTACATCAAACTGTGTAACACACTGCAAACACCAAATAAACTTGGCAGAGCCATGCAGGTGAGTACATGAAGTGCATTACTGATTAGATTTCCTTGTCTTTTAACATGTTAACCCCATGTGGGTTTCACCCTGGTTTGTGAAGTGCCAAACTACAGGACCATCTCAAAGTTATTCTTAGTGTCCATCTTCATTTGAGAAAGGCTGTCTACCCAGAGAGATCACCATTATCTTTGTCTGTGAACCCCTTTGGGGTGAAGAACAGGAAAAAAGTGAAAGAATTTAGTTTTTTGAGGTTATCAGAAAAAAGGTTCCAGCATACA
Source organism: Leptobrachium leishanense (assembly GCA_009667805.1). Taxonomy (NCBI): domain Eukaryota; kingdom Metazoa; phylum Chordata; class Amphibia; order Anura; family Megophryidae; genus Leptobrachium; species Leptobrachium leishanense. The sequence continues at coordinate 188,697,920 of CM019063.1, forward strand.
AATTATGGTAACCTTTCAACTTATGTCTATCTTTAGAAGGCCGAGAAGAGTGTACTTAGACCTTTTTGCTCTGTTTCACTTTCATATTCTGTCTCTGCCCTGTTAGCTGTTATCATTCCAATCTGGCACCATACCCACCCCATGGACAGAATGGTATTGGTGTGGTGAAAGGGTCCGGGGCACAGTATGAGGGTATATGAATTCAGAGGTCTGGAGAGCTGATGCTTGTTGTAACCCAGACTGAGGTGCACATTGCCTTACAATGGACTGATGAGAAGGCTGATGTTGGAACATAGAATGGGAATCTCCAGGTTGAGTTCCTGCATGGTTTCCCAGTCTGGGCATTAAGGAACTGGAAGTAAAATGAGCTGAAAAGTGTTGGTAGGGAAGTCTCTCCATGGTTTGCATCCCGCTGCTTACAGTGCAACTGCTGTAAGAAGGTACACTTGACCAGCCATTGCAGGAAATGTCTTCTAATGCAGACACAGGCTCTGTGGCTGTTGATGCCGAACTGGCATACATGCAGGCTTGACGCTGTGCAGACTCTGTGCGGAAAGAGGTGGAAGTAGAAGATGAGGATGAAGGTTGTTGATATCCTGAACGATAATAAGGATCTTCTTCATTTGGAGATGTATCCATGTAGGACTTTTTGTAGGGATGCTCTGTTGAATCTTCATTTACTGTAAGGAATATATAAATAAATGAGATGCTTATAACGAGTGTCTTTCTATACCTCTTTGGTTATTTTCTAAATTATTTTGTGTTTCCCATGGAACAAAAAGATATAACATTAAAAAGAGTAATGCTAAAAAGTTTCTGATTCCTAGAATTCCCTTTCCTATGGAGCAAAGACCCTAATTCATAGAAAAATATACACCACCGTAGAGCATTCCAATAGTGCTGTTGCTCGTTCTCAGGACCCTCACAAACCCCCCCCCCTTTTCCTCAAAAATATTCAAAAACATGATTAGGATGCAGAGTAGTTTTTATACATTTTTTTATTATTGTGTCTTTTTAGATGAAAAATTTGGAAGAGGGATACAGAAAAGATAAAATGGAAGGAGGATCGTGGTATTGCAAAAAACAGGGCATATCAGTGCTCCCCACCAGTTATCAAATAACCCATCATGCTTAAAAAACATTGGAAAGGTACACTCTTATAGCGGACCAGTTTTTAAGGCTGGTACTGTTGATCCATTGATTCAAATGTATATGAGGACCACTAACTCTGGATAATCCTGGGTAGGAAGACTGGATGGGTATCCTGAATTAAAAACAGCAATTTTGGGGGGATAACAAATGGGAGAAAACCAAAAAAGACATTCTTGTAAAAGAGTGAAAAGTAAATAAAATACTAAAAAAAATACTAATTCAAAGAGTAGGAATATAGTCCTGTGGGGAGGCTGGTCAGTAGCTCACATTCTGTGTGGATCTGGTTATAACAAACAATGTGGATCTTTTCTCAAATATTCAAGTAAGGGAGCAGTTGGGAACCAGTGACCACAATATGATGTCTTTTGAAATAAACTCAAAAAAGCGCTTTCATAGGGGGCAGGATAAAAAAAAGTTAAAAAGCCTTCATTAAAATAAGGGAAGCTCTCAATCTCATTGACTGGCAGAACCTCTTTCATGAGAAGAACACAGAAAATAAGTGGAATATCTTCACACTAACACTGGAAAAATGCACGTCCTAATAAATTCCACTGGGTAATAAATATAAAAGAAACAGACTGGAACCAATGTGGCTCAATAGGAAGATAACCAAGGAAATGAAAAATAAAAAGAAGGCATTTAAAGCTTTTAATTCTGATAAATCTGAGGCATCCTATAAAGCATATAAGGCAGCCAATAAAGCATGTAAAAAAGCGATTAGATGGGCTAAACTAGAAAATTAAAAAGAGACAGTCATAAGAGAGTAAGACCAATCCTAAAAGATTATTTAAGTACATAAATTCTAAAAAAAAAACACGTGTGAAAGTGTAGGTTCACTAACAATTTTTCTTCAGTATTTATCAAAGAGAAACCTATAACAGGAGACATGCAAATCATTGATAAAAACTTACTAATAAAATGGGATTGGTTGACTCAAGAAAAGGTGTTGCAGCAACTAAACAAAGTGAATGTGACCAAAGCCCCAGGGCCAGATGGCACTCACCCACGAGTACTGAGGGAGCTATGTGTTGAAATAATAAAACCTTTGGCTAAATTACAATCTTCACGCAAATGTTAACGCTCACTTGCGTGAGCATTAACATTTGCTGCGGTGTTTACTGCATATTACAATCCAAACGCAAATGGGTTAAGTAACCTGTTTGCGTTTGGTACCTTGCGCTGGTACTTTGGTACTTTGTGCTGACTATATTAACATGGGGAGCGCAAAGTGTTAATCAGCGTTAGTATTACAATCTACTAGCGCTGATTAACGTCTGGCTGTGGTTAGCAAAAAGTTAACCACAGCCAGGACTTGGTGTTAACCTCTGTAGCTGGGAAAGTATTTGAGGGGTTACTAAGGGATAATATTTAGGAATTTATTGGGAGGTATAATCTAACTAGCAAAAATCAGCATGGTTGTATGAAAACCATGAATTATTAAGATGGGTGTTTTCCTAGTTTCCATATGTCCAAACCTGGCTGGTCTCTGAAAACAAAATAAAATTACACTTTAAAGGACACTCTATTCACTCTGACCACTTTAGGTTTTCTAGGTGGTTGGAGTGAGAAGAACATGTTTTCGCTTCCTGTCCTCCCAAAACTTGCGGACCAGCTCTGAAAGCTATGTGGAAGTGGAAGAGTTTCCTCCATCCACACCGTTGTCACTTGGCAAATGGGATTTTGAATATCCCGTCTGCTGGGGACTGATGACATCAGCACGCTTCATAAGAGCTGATGTTTGGTTCTCTATTTGCTTCTAATTCTTCCACGACGGAATTTTCAGCAGCCAAATTCAGCTGTGACTGAATTGGAGCGTCCTTTCGATTGGTCTTTTCGATTGCACCATTTGCATGCACATACAAGATGCTCCGGGGACTTCTGCATTTGGAAGAGGAAGAGGAGCCCAGCTCTGCTGGACAAAAGGTAAATAGTTTAATTCACCTAAAAAAGATATTCGAAATAATTGTGCAGATGCTGTCAGCAACATCTGCACAATCATTAATGGGGAAAAAAGATATGAGGAGGGATACAGTTTAGGGTAGTGTGTCCCTTTAATTGACAATTCTGTAGGTGTGCTACAGTACCGAAGCGTGTTAAGACAAACACCAACTCACTGTTGAGACTGGGTATGGTTACCACTCGGCATGCCAGTAGGTAGAAACTAATTTTTACAGCTGCCTTCAGAATCTGAATAATAATAATAGTATTTGGGGACTACCAAATTGTTTTAAAATAGGAAAGTTTGTAGGAAGAAATTGTTAAGTGAGTTAAAGGACTTATTCGAGGACCCTATCATTAACAGATTTCAAAATATGTATTGATGAAAATCTAACTTTAGTGCATGAGTAACCATTCGGTATTAAATAATGAACTAGAATTTTGGAAAAAAACTCAAATTCCTTAGGTATGAGTCTCTTCATCACAAATTTAACTTTTATATATATTGTGTAAATTCTAACGGGAAATTGCACCATAAATGTATTTGTGTATTTGATCAACACTTGCCAAAGTGGTATGTACAGCAGCCACCGACTATCCTCTCAAACATGTAAGGCTTTATCAAGAGGGTATAACTGACATCCCCCGGCCCCTAGACACCTCAAGCAAGGACTCCAAATCTATTCAGTATGCTTTAACCTGTAAGCTGCCACAACAGAACCTTATAACAAAAACCTCAAAATTGTATATAGGCAATAGAAAAGGATAGTATCCAGGATCAGGCACTAGACATATAGTAACCTATACTTTACACAAGAGAAAAAAAGTATAAAGAAATATTTGTAATAGAAACTTCCAACCAATTGCAGTGTCCTTTTTTCTTTATAATCAATTTTGGGCCTTGTTTAATTTGGTCCGATAGCCAAAATCGAGATCTGAAATATCAGCACTTGCAGCTATCCTTTTCATTGGAAATGTCATCTTTTATGATTCAATTTGAGTTTATCGGTATGCTGATTTCCGAAAAATTATCAAATACATCAAAAGCACACATTACGATAAATTACCTTTCCGTTTGCTGCAATGATATATTGGGCCGGGCTCATGGGGTAAAGCAGGGTAAGGGTTAGATGTGGGCAGCATTTCTTGTGACGTGCTGCTAACTCCGTTCTCGCACTGGTACTGTGTGCTAAGATTAGAGGATCCAGTAATACTGCGGGTCTCAGAAGAGAAAGGACTATGGTTGGAAGACACTTTTTGCCGGACTGTGCTTCTGGGGACAACTGGATACTCTTTACTGTAAATGAAAATAAAATAGATTTTAATAACTGAGATAAAATCAATTAAACGAAGCTGTTGTTTAAATTTGTTTGTCATAAACATAGCTAATGTGAAAAATTCCATGCTACCAGTGTGACTCGATTTTATTTAGAAAACCTTTCGAGCAATGAGACTTCTCTAATTGAACATATACTGTATATGGTACAGGCGGTATGGTATGTACCTCTGCATTCTGGACATGCGGTGCAGTTCCATGTCATCACTTCCTCGAAATCCTTTTGCAAATGGATTGTTCTCTATCTTCAGCTGTGTGATCTAGTAAGAAAATGTTACTGCAATGAGGATGTGGCAGTGTTTATGAATCAGAACACATCATTTTTTTTGCTAACAAATAATTGAAAAAGGGAGTAACTTTATATTCAAGTTTTGCTATCCCTTATGTGTCTGTAGCATGCCACAAAGGGGAGTGACAGCTATGAGCAGAGATCCATCCTACAGGACATCCCTCCTCTCAGTCTGCAGGCACCTCTGACTGTAGGCTCAATGGCTGAGAAGTCAATGCAGCAACTTCAACGCTTAAGGCCTGCCATGCATTACTGTACATCAGCCCCCCATTAGGTCCACCCAAGGAGAGCAAAACATGGCAGCATCCACAGTGGGCAAGATTAATATACACTATCATCAATTGATTAGATCTTGCATTGTCTTCAAAAGCAATGCAATATCCAACCCCTGATGGTATATCACAGGAATAGTGCACCTGGGCAATACATGGCATTTTAACGCATTTTCAAGGTTTATATACTCAAATACAATAGAAATTTTGCTAAGATTATTTCTTTAAACTAAAGCACAGGATTTATTCAATGGTTTATGTTTATTTTTTAATCATTATTGACAGTGTCCAAAGGAAATACAATTAGTGATAAAATATGGTATGTAACAACCTTTGTTAACGTATATTAGGCTTTCTTTATTACATAAAATTTTGCCCTGCATTACAATTCCATAGGGGATTTTGTGGTGAATCCCTGGTACTTTAGTTTTCAGCAGCAACCATTGTTCATCTGCTTCGGCATACACTACGGTATTTCATTTCCTTCAAACATTAAGGCGGAATGATATCATGCAACTAAAACATTAACAGGGTTATTCAAAGAGAATTGAAAAGTCCCCGCACGTTCGGTGACTTTTTGTTCTCTTCAATTCGGTATGATTTGGCGATCCCATTTCGGTGACCCTGCGGTGTATTCAGCAAGCACCAAAGGGCCGTCGTAGTGCAGGGAAAAGCTGCCACAAACCCGACGAACACTCACCGGAACCCGGCGAACGCACACCAAAACCAGCAAAAAGATCTAGATTAACCCCGATTAACATTTAAAGGGAAATGCAATCATGTTTTCAGTTCATCTGCGCAAAAGGCTGGTGTTTGGTCATAAGGATCACTCTTTCATCCTGGTTGATGTATCATAAATCCATCTATACCGAATGGATTATGCTGTATATTTATTTATTTATAAAGTATTTTACCAAGAAGGATACATTGAGATTTCTCTCGTTTTCACATATGTCCTGGGTTTCAGATCATTGAATTGTTACAGTCATTACAGAAATACAAAGAAATAAAATGGAGGATGTTTACATGTTCTGTTAAATAAAACATGAAAACATATAATGTTTGTGTTGTATTATTTTAAGAAGACTGTGTTTTTCAAATTGTTGTGATTTAGATGAAGATCAGAGCACATTTTATGACCAATTCATGCAAAACTCCACGTAATCCCAAAGGGTTCACATACTTTTTCTTGCCACTGTAAATGAGGACAATAATAATAATAATACTCTGCATCTAATGTCTCTATCAAAGTTATGAAAATAATTCATCCTGTTAAAACATTTGACTCAAATCGTGCATCTGAAGAGTAGGTTAAAAATATTTATATAGAAGTATATGTGCTGATTTGGGAGGGATCTATGTATGTTCTTTATAGGTAGAGTACATTTATTGTAGAACCATTTATATTAAAAGCAACCAGTTAAATGCAAATAAATATCATGACCTTCTATCAATTTATTTAGGGGGCAAAAATGTGCTACCAAAATTCTTTCCAAGCATTCAAGTGTATTTTTATTTCAATTCTTTTATAAGATTTCTCCATATGGGCAGAAAGTCTCCTTTTATGTGTGTGCAGATGTTACAGATGAAAAAAAAGGCCTGGCTGGCCCTTCTCATTTCCAGAAACCACTTTTTAAAAAAATTGCATGAGTTGGAGTAAGGTTTGGCAACTGAAGTCAATGTTTTTAACTCATTAATTCCTTTGCTGTGACAATGATGCAATTCATCACTGCTTGGACAGCATTAGGGATAAGCAGCATGTTTTACATAGTTAATTCTCTTTTATGCATATTTTCAGAAAAAGATACAATATAGAATATATACTTAAGGGGTTATTCAGAGAGCCGATCAGGCCCCCGAAATTCCACTGAACAGGGAATTTCCCCGTACGGTGATATTTCGTGGCCATTGGGCTATTCAGAGAGCAGGCAGTTCGCCAAATTTTGGCGAACTGCCAGCAAGTACGGTGCCTGTTCGAAGGCACCCCCTTAGAGAAGGCAATGGTTAATCTATTCAGAGAACACCGAACAGCAGTGAAAAGTTGCCGAAGTGCCCTGTCTTTCAGCGTTTTTATTCAGCAGGTTTATTCAGGCGAATCCCATAGGCTTCAATGTTAAAAATATTCAAATTTTTATTCAATATCTAATAAACCGTTTATTATTTTAATCTGCAGTAAAAAGTCTCTTTATTTATAGATTTTTTAGGATCTTTTAGGCATTTTATCGGGATTTTTTCGGCAAAAAATATTCCTTTTTTAAAAAAAAAACATTTTTTCTTTTTTCTGTAACAGACCTTTTTAGTATCATTCAAACGATCTGATATGTAATTTCCACATAGTTTCATTGAGTAGTTTTTTTGCAAACATTTGCAAACTTTTCAATTTCGACACTTTCAGTCGTATTTTCTTTTTTTTTTTTTTACCCCATGCGGCAACTTGTTGGCTTTTTCCGGTGGCTGGTCTGAGCTGTGGTTGGTGGCTCGTCGGCTTTTTCTGATGTGTTCAGTGTGTTTTTTGCGGCAGTTCCGGCGGTTTTTCAGTTAGTGTTCGGCAAGTTTTCACTGCACTCCGGGGACCCTGCAGTGAATGCTGGATTCACCGCAGGGTGGGCAAATTTGATTCCCCCAAAGTGCCGGGAACTGCAGGGAACGAGAGAGAACCGAAATGTCGGCGACATTTTGATGCTCTCTGAATAATCCCAATAGAATATTCACAATAGTTTTAAAAAAATTAAAAGGTACCTAGCCATGGTGGTGAGTGCTTTCTCCCCTGGCTCGAAAAAATGTATATATAATATACTGTATATATTCTGTTTTGCTATCGCTGATACATAACTATTGTTTTGCTACTTTATATATGATAAAAATGTAATCATATGTATAATATAATAAATTCATTCATTTGTGAGGAGTTTACAAATATATACATATTGCCACTTTTACTACATTGAATTTGTTGACTCTTTTTATTTTGGTTGCAATGATTTTTGCATCTTTCACTCCATTTTTTAATTTTTAAGCCAAAAATATAACTTAAAGTAATCTATATGACTTTTTGCCTAACTCAAATAAATACAGCAAATCTAAATAACATTTGAAAATGAACAGCTAAATCTTCTGTTGAGTAGATTGTGAAGCTATAAAGACACCTATAACTGTTATAGAGAATAGTCAAATGATGCTCCCTTTTCAGTTAGTACATAAGTGTTTATAATTAGCACTTTATTTTCTCCATCATTGTTCTTTTAGTTAGATGGTTGTAAAATATTTAATATTAAATTTAAGTCGAATGTTTGTGGCATGATATATATATATATATACTGTGTGTATATATACTCATACAATGAGAAGAGCACTCTATGAACTGTAAAAACTAAAGCAACAAAATGTATTGCATATTTTTAAAATATACGTAGCCTGACATTTCGGCTCTTTCTGAGCCTTCATCAAGGTAAGCATTATAAATACAAATTCAATTTATATACAAATAGACTCGGTCACCACTTCCGTCATAAGTAGAATTTTTGTATTTATAAAGCTTACCTTGAAAAAGTCTCAGAAAGTGCCGAAACGTCAGGCTACATGTATTTTAAACTGATACAATACATTTTGTTGTTTTATTTTTTATGGGTCTCAGGGTGCGTTTCTCATTGTTTGAGTGTCTACATTTTTATTTTTTTTATTTTTCACCAGACATATTAAAAATTTACTAACAGAGAGTGCTGGATTATATATATATATATATATATATATATATATATATATTATGACTCATGTTGTTGCTATTTTAGTATATGTTGACTGTATCTTTTCTTGTTCCCTATTTTGTGCGTGGAGGGAGGGGGAGTTGTACTGATGATATTCTAGATATTCCTTTCATATTCTCTATATCTACTCCTGTGTAATCATTCTAGGAAGTGCTGTGCCATTACATCTTCATGATCATTAATTTATTGTATGTACTATGTATGTCTGTGTTTGATATACTTTTAAATTACCATGTTGTAAAAAAATAATAACACAAGTTCCTTGGTTATAAAACCCTGCAATCAATTTCATAGCTGGACAAATAAGCTATAGATACAGTCCTGCCTGTACAACCGATATTCCTTACAGCTGCCAGTCTTTACACAAGGTCCAAGAAATGTTTTTCTGTTCTGTCAATTTTAAAAACATGTTTGTTATATGATCTGTACTGTACCTTGTGATTCTGATATGATGTAACTGCTATAAATGCAGTCTCGGAGAACACATGGGTGCAGAAAGCAGTATTCTTCGACCCAAATCCATTATTCTCATCCGCCTTGACAATGTGCAGTCTTGGTTGGTATTTGTGCATGGAATTCAGGATAATCTACGATAATGGGGGAAAAAAGGAAAAGAGGAAAACTTACTTATGTACATACCAAACTGACCATGGTAGAAGTTGGACTTTAGGATGCAGAAAATCTACAATGTGGTGAAGAAAACAGCTACAATGCGATGACGAATACAGCTACAATGTGATGAAGAACAGTTACAATGCGGTGAAGAACAGCTACAATGCGATGAAGAACAGCTACAATGTGATGAAGAAAACAGCTACAATGCGGTGAAGAAAACAGCTACAATGCAGTAAAGAAAACAGCTAAAATTCGATGAAGAAAACAGCTACAATTCGATGAAGAAAACAGCTACAATGCAGTGAAATAAACAGCTACAATGCGGTGAAGAAAACAGCTACAATGCAGTGAAGAAAACTACAATGCGATGAAGAACAACTACAATGCGATGAAGAACAGCTACAATGCGATGAAGAAAACAGCTAAAATGCAGTGAAGAAAACAGCTTCAATTCGATGAACAAAACAGCTACAATGCAGTGAGGAAAACAGCTACAATTCGATGAAGAAAACAGCTACAAAGCAGCGAAGAAAACAGCTACATAGCGGTGAAGAAAACAACTACATTGCGTTCAAGAAAACTACAATGCATTGAAGAACATCTACAATGTGATGAAGAAAACAGCTACATTGCGGTGAAGAAAACAGCTACAATTCGATGAAGAAAACAGCTACAATTCGATGAAGAAAACAGCTACAATTCGATGAAGAAAACAGCTACAATTCGATGAAGAAAACAGCTACAATGCGTCAAAGAAAACAACTTCAATGCGGTGAAGAAAAGTGCTACAATGTGATGAAGAAAACCGCTATAATTCGATGAAGAAAACAGTTACAATTTGATGAAGAAAACAGCTACAATGCAGTGAAGAACAACAACAATGCGATGAAGAAAACAGCTACAATGCGATGATGAAAACAGCTACAATGCGGTGAAGAAAACAGCTACAATTTGATGAAGAAACCAGCTACAATGCGGTGAAGAAAACAGCTACAATTCAAAGAAGAAAACAGCTACAATGCAGTGAAGAAAACAGCTACAATGCGATGAAGAAAACAGCTACAATGCGGTGAAGAAAACAGCTACAATTCGAAGAAGAAAACAGATACAATGCAGTGAAGAAAACAGCTACAATGCGATAAAGAAAACAGCTACAATGCGGTGAAGAAAACAGCTACAGTGCGATGAAGAAAACAGCTGCAATGCGATGAAGAACAGCTACAATGCGATGAAGAACACAGCTACATTGCGGTGAAGAAAACAGCTACAATGCGATGAAGAAAACAGCTACAATGTGATGAAGAAAACAGCTACATTGCGGTGAAGAAAACAGCTACAATTTGATGAAGAAACCAGCTACAATTCGAAGAAGAAAACAGCTACAATGCGGTGAAGAAAACCGCTACAATTCAAAGAAGAAAACAGCTACAATGCAGTGAAGAAAACAGCTACAATGCAGTGAAGAAAACAGCTACAATTCGAAGAAGAAAACAGCTACAATGCAGTGAAGAAAACAGCTACAATGCGATGAAGAAAACAGCTACAATGCGGTGAAGAAAACAGCTACAATTCGAAGAAGAAAACAGCTACAATGTGGTGAAAAAACAGCTACAATGCGATGAAGAAAACTGCTACAATGCGATGAAGAAAACTGCTACAATGCTATGAAGAACAGCAAATATGCCTTAAATGTTCTTTGCTCTTTCAGAACTGTTTCCATAAGTAAAGAAATAGGAAAACCTATTACATACACTGGTCCTATTCTGTGGTCAGTAGGGTTTGGAAAGCAGCATTTATTTTTATCTCCAAATTCTTTTTTTAATACTTTCCTCCCTGGCCTCTGGGCAGTCCTCCATGATGTTCGTTTGAAAGATTTATTTAGCAGGATACCGTTGAGTTGCTGATCCCTGGAAGATATGTATTACCACTTCCACAAATTACAAAAATAATGTATCGAGTGTATTATATAAGTGGATGGATTTGTGAAAACTCAATAATTGCTGTAGGAGAGAATTATGGTTTGAGAGATTTGGACATTATTGGCTGGACAGAGTCTGTACTGCTTGGTTGCAAATTGGTCCTATCATTATGGCATGAAATAACCAAAATTATTGTAATTGTTAAGGAAAAGTTTTTGTCTCTCTCTGGGGGGTTTAATATTCAGTTTTCATATTATGCAATTATAATACTTTTTTAATTATTTGTAATCTATTATTTTTAACCGTAGTCTGAATTCTATTTCTTTCTTAATACTGTTAAGAACCCTCATAATACTTAAGAAAATGTAATTTCTACTTACAGTAAGTGAATTGGTGACCTGTTTTATATATATATATATATATATATATATATATGGATAAAAAGAGGTAGATATTATGCAGCATATTGATGTTGTTGCAAAGAACCTTTCTAAATTTTATATGGAAAACTGTATCTGGAATTTATGTTCACAAAGAAAGGGCCTTTTTCAGACTGAGTTGCTAATAGGGGACTGTTAAAGGGAAAATGTAGCACTAGCTGTAAAGCATTAGAGGCTCCCTATTTTCACCTATATTACAAGTGAGCATCTATACTAGCAATTGAATAGTAATCTACAAGACGTGTTAATATTTACAAGCAGCAGCGCTCCATGCTTCCCGTGGTAACATCTCCTGGAGTCCATAGGACTCCATGAAGGGGTGGATTTAAATGTTAGGAGCCTGTAGGTACAGATATCTGGAGCGCCCCCCCCCCCAAAAAAAGTGCCATATCTGGGGGAAATTCTTTTTTAATTTTTGTCTCAGAAGAAACAAAATAAAATTAAAGTTTTGAATACAACGGAAACAGATTCTCGCTGTCCTCACTTTAAAAGAAAGGGCAGAATCTATTGCCTTAAAATTAAGCAAAAATGGAGCAGAATGGTAGGACTAGGGATAACGTTAACCCTAAAACAAGCACAAATAGTAACCTAACCCTAAACCTGATTTCTAAGCCTGACCCTAATTTTTAATCCTAGCTATAGAAAATGATGCTCCTTTTCAGCCTGGAGCAATCAAAATTCTGGGCATCAAAATTCAGCCACGGCTGAGGGTTTTTTCGAGACGTGACTTTTTTACCACTTAAGAGTTTATTCACTAATCTCCGATTTGGCCACAAATTGCACCGGATGGTAAATTTCACCATTCGGTGCAATTTTGGGCCAATTTGTCCATTCACTTAGCTGTCACTTCGCCAAATACTGACGAATTGACAGTGAAATACAGTGCAACTTGCCATAACTTGGCGGCACTGAAATTGCCCCATAGAAGACAGTTGTGTCTTACTTTCACAGAAGTTCGCATTCACAGAGGTTTAAACTGGCAAACCCGTAGGATTCAATGTAAAAATGTAATATCATTTTAAAAATAAATTAAAGACCGTTTATTCTTTCAATGTTCAGCAAAAAAAAAAAAAATTTAGAACACCTTTTTTTATTTTGTTGGATTTTTAGGCAATATTTATGTCGCCCTTATTTTTTAAAAGACATTTTTATTTTGAAATTGACCTTTTTATTTTTTTTTAAAGGATTTTTTTATTATTTGGACACATTTTTATTACCTGTTTACTGATTTATGCTCCTATTAGGAGAATAGGAGACTTTTTGTTTATCTTTTTGCAGTTCAGCGGAAATCGCTGATGCCAATTTGGTGCAATTTGGCAGTTATCCGTGCAGTACGGCGGTATTCGCCAATGTCCGATTACTGCTTCAGCGACTTCAATGTTGGGAAAATACAGTGACCATTCACTAAATAGTGTATTCACTGTATTTCTGGCAAAAGGGAAAAGCCAAAATGCGGCAAATTGCAGCAAAACACAAAGCACAGATATTGTTTGCTTTGCGAATTGACCTTTTAGTTTTTTGATGCTGTTTTATTTTTTAAAAATTTTTCAATAGGATATCAATACTTTACAAAAAAAAGCTGTCGGTGTGAATGAGCAGGTGAATTAGTGCAGCATCACTGTTCACTTTATAACGGAAAGTGAAGACTAGTGCTGCGTTAGAAAAAATACATCTTTTTAATTTGTTATTTCATTTTTACATAAACCTGGTCATTGTTGGTATCATTGCAAAGGACATACACTGGCCTTTCCAATGATACCTTATATGTCCCTCTAAGCTTGTAGGGTTCCAGAGATACAGTGGTCTAAATTGTAAAAAAATTACAGCGCAAGATGCCCCCCTTGTGGTAGATGCTTTTAGGCACATGCCTACTTTGCCCAATTATAAATCTGGCCCTGACTCCGTGGAGACCAGAGAAAGCCCTCTGCAAAATCATGTGTACCTGTTTTCAGAAGGCCAGTGGAAGGACACTGAAAACTATTTGTTACCTTCTGTATGCGGTGCGAGGAGGTAATGGGTCGTGCTGTCCTGTGTACCATCATGTAATCCACATGACTTTGTAATTCATTTTTTCTTTAGTATGTAGGGATTTTTACAAATGCAAGTCACTTAACGCCATTTTTTAAATATTAGCTGAAGACAAAAATAATGCACAATTTTGGAATATAATTTAAATGATAGGAATTCGTAATTTAGATTATACTGACCCAACAACAGCCAAGCCGTAAGGGAAGCTTGAGGCTGGACTGGAATAGAACAACAGCCACTATGATTAACAAGTGGGGCTATTATACTTAACAGCTCATTCGTTATTCATAACAGCTTGCTTGGAAAAGGGCCGAAAGTTTTTTGGGGTCCTTTGATATATTTTTTTAGTAGAAGTCGTATACTAAGAGACAAACACGAGGCTCCTCAGACTGCTTCTAAGATGTTACATTAATCTCATCATTATCTAACACTAAGCGCATTGCAAGTATGGTTTCTGGCTTTTAACTCTGTCAACACACTTTGGCAAAAGCATTTTTCAGTTTTTATTCTGTGAAACATGTCAAGGGAAGGATAACGTGCATGACAAGTAGAGTTTATTTTAAAGTATGGACCACACAGCAGTATCTTGTGAGCAAAAGCCTGTTTCTGTCAGTCATGTGAAGCATCTTCAGAGTAGACACAGAATTATACTCACTTTCCTTTTAAGCAACCAAAAAGTTAATTTCATTTGTTAGTTATCCTTGTCAAGTGTGGCTTGCTACAGAAATCAACCAGAAAATTTACACGTTCATGATTTCTGATCCAGCATAGAGTCGTTTGATACTATTTAAGATTCTTTGGACATTATTACTCCTGAAAATAGGAAGACTAACAGGGTAATTCAAAGAGATCCGAATTGCTTGAAAAAGGTAACCGAACGCTGAAAATCAGCGTTCGGTTACCTTTCTTGGCCATTCAACTATCCAGAGAGCAGGCAATTTGCCAAATGCTGGCGAATTGCCTGCACATACGGTTAGGGTTGCACCGATATCGATACTAGTATCGGTATCGGTGCCGATACCGGGTACTGTAGGAGTACTTGGTACTCGTGCAGTACCCCCAATATTTTTTTCCGATACCGGAAGCCGGCATTGAGCCGGCTTGCCGGCATCCTAGGGGCTGGGGCGGCTGTCCGAATGCTCTATCGGCATTCGGACAGGCCCTGCAGCTGCTCTCCTCACTTTGTTTATACTTACCTTCCTTTAGCGACGCCGGAAAGTCTTCGCGCGCGCTCCTTGGAAGGACCCCAGCCGCGACCACGTGGGACCATGTGATCGCGGCTGGGGTCCTTCCAACGAGCGCACGCGCGGAAACTTCCCCGGCGTTGCTAAAGGAAGGTAAGTATAAACAAAGTGAGGAGAGCAGCTGCAGGGCCTGTCCGAATGCCGATAGAGCATTCGGACAGGCCCTGCAGCTGCTCTCCGCTCATACTTACCTTCCTGAGCGACGCCGGGAAAGTTTCTGCGCGTGCGCTCGTTGGAAGGACCCCAGCCGCGATGACATGGTCCCACGTGGTCGCGGCTGGGGACCTTCCAAGGAGCACGCGTGCGCGCGAAGACTTTCCCGGCGTCGCTAAAGGAAGGTAAGTATGAGCGGAGGGGGGGGAATCCATGTGCTGGGACATATTATCCACGAGCTGGGGGGCATTATCCATGAGCTGGGGGGCAGTATCCACGAGCTGGGGCAATATCCACGAGCTGGGGGCATATCCATGAGCTGGAGGGGAAATCCACGAGCTGGGGGCATATCCATGAGCTGGGGTAATATCCAAGAGCTGGGGGCATATCCATGAGCTGGGGGGCATATCCACAAGCTGGGGGGCATAGCCACGAGCTGGGGGCATTATCCATGAGCTGGGGGCATATCCATGAGCTGGGGCAATATCCATGAGCTGGGGGGCATATCCATGAGCTGGGGCAAATCCATGAGCTGGGGGCAATCCATGAGCTGGGGCAATATCCATGAGCTGGGGGCATATCCATGAGCTGGGGGGCATATCCATGAGCTGGGGGCATATCCATGAGCTGGGGGCATTATCCATGAGCTGGGGCAATATCCATGAGCTGGGGGCAAATCCATGAGCTGGGGGGGCAAATCCATGAGCTGGGGCAATATCCATGAGCTGGGGCATTATCCATGAGCTGGGGGCAAATCCATGAGCTGGGGGCATATCCATGAGCTGGGGGGACATATCTATGAGACCTGGGGGCTTTATATGAGGTCTGTTCTTATTGGAAAGCGTCACATGACATAAAATAAAAGTATCGGTACTCGGTATCGGTGAGTACTTGAACAAAAGTATCGGTACTCGTACTCGGTCTTAAAAAAGTGGTATCGGTGCATCCCTACATACGGTGCCTGTTCGGTGCCTGTTCGAGGGCAGTGAAATCCCCATGAAAAAGCACTGCTTCGGCTATTCAGAGAACACAAACCAGCAGTGAAAGGTTCCCGAAATGCCCTGCCATTCGGTGGTTTAATTCGGCAAGTTTATTCAGGAGAATCCCATAGGTTTCAATGTTAAAAATATTCCTGATTTAATTAAATATCTAATAAGCCGTTCATTATAAAATTCTGCAGTAAAGAGTCTCTTTATTTATAGATTTTTTATGATATTTTAAGCATTTTCTGGATTTTTTTTTATTTTTCAAACTCCGATTTTTTTTTGATTTTTTTTTAAGTTTACTTATTTTTTCTGTAACAGCCCTTTTTATTATCATTCCCTGGACCTCATATGCAAATTTCAGACATTTCCGCTCAGTAGTTTCTTTGCAAACAGCGTTTCACTTTTCAAACATTCATGCAAACTGTTTTGCTAATTTATTCACTGCCTCTTCTGCGGTTTCGAATTTTTCCGGAGGCTGCGATCGGCTCCTGGTTTTCGGCAGGTTAATCCAGATGTTTTTGCGGGTTTTCGGTGTGCATTCGCTGGGTTTTGCGGTTAGTTTTCGTCAGGTTTGCGGCAGCTTTTCCCTGCAATTCGGGGGCCCTGTGGTGCTTGCTGAATACACCGCAGGGTCACCGAAATGGGATCGGCGAAAGAAACCGAATTGAAGAGAACGAAAGTCACCGAACGTGCGGTGACTTTTAGAATCTCTTTGAATTACCCTGTAAAACTATACAGCCCACTGTGATCACTGATGTTTGGTTTGTGTATAGATTGGTGGTTTAAATAATAAAAAATTATTTATTTATTTATAAAGTATTTTACCAGGAAGGATACATTGAGACTTCTCTTGTTTTCAAGTATGTCCTGGGTTCAAGAACATTGAAATTTTACAGTTCTTATAGAAATACAAAGTAATAAATGCAAGATATATAAAAAATAATAACACAAATATACAGATTGACACAGAAAATAAATATGTAGGAAATATAGTCACTATGTAACATGTTTACAGGTGTATTCTGTATCGAGGTATGTTAATAGGGAGCTCTTGAGTGACCTAAGACTGGGGGAAGATTTGATGGCGTCTGGGAGGCTATTCCATAATTGCGGTGCTCTGTAAGAAAATGAGGATCGAACCACTTTCTTTTTGTATTGTGGTATTACAAGTAAAGTGCTGGACCTGGATTGGAGGTTATAGGATAAAGGAATTGCTAGGGGAAGCAGCCTATTCAGGTAGGGTGGGAGCTTCCCAGAAAATCTCTTAAACACCAGGTTGGAAAGGTGAAGAGTGCGTCTAGATTCCAGCGACGGCCACTTTAGCTCTTTTAACATGTCACAATGGTGGGTCATGTAGTTACATTGTAGCACTAAGCGTCAGAAAGAGTTATACAATGTAGTAAATTTATGAAGGTGCATTTGCGGTGCAGCTGCATACACTACATCTCCGTATTCAATAGCTAGCATAAGCATTTGTTGTACAATCTGCTTTCTTACAGCGGGACTCAGGCAGAATTTGTTTCTGTACAGGGCACCTAGTTTGGGGTAAAGTTTAGATGAGAGTTTTTCGATGTGGGGGCCAAGTGATAGATTTGGGTCTAACCACATACCTAGATATTTTAGAGAAGTGACTGTAGTCAGCGTGCCATTTGATTTTGTCCTGACACCTAGATGGGGAGTTTGCAATTTGTGTAGTTTAGGTGCTGCTGCAAAGAGCATTGTTACAGTTTTGTCAGCATTTAAGAAAATGTTTGTTATCTGCAATCCACTTTTCTACCTCTGTGAATTCTTCTTGCAGCACGGCCTGCAGCTGCGGGAGATTTGGTTTGCTGGTATAGATAACGGTGTCCTCTGCGTACATGTGCAGGCATTGGGCAGATCATTTATGAATATCGTGAATAGCAGGGGGCCGAGTATTGAGCCTTGGGGTACACCGCACATCACTGGGAGGGGAAGGGAAGTGCTGTCAGAAATGGACACATATTGTGATCACCTAACATGACATCATCAGCACCATAATTGAGCAAAAATACATGCAAATGCTATTCACTTGCTGAATCAAAGCCACACGAAAACTGAGACTCATTTTACCAAAAAATTGTTTACTGTAGGAATGTATTAAAACTCGGTAATTGTTATAATCCTTTAGATCTGCATCTTCCATACATATTATGCACACCTTAACTGCTTTTAGCAATATTGGTGGTTTTGTGAGGAGAACACAATCCGACTCTATATTCATATATTTCACCAAAGTAAATGTACACAGTAGCAGTACAGCTATACTTGCAGGGTTATTCAAAGAGATCAAAATTGTGGCCGAAAGGTAACAGAACACTGAAATTCAGCATTCGGTTACCTTTCTTGGCCATTCGGCTATTCAGAGAGCAGGCAATTCGCCAAATGCTGGCGAATTGCCTGCACATACGGTGCCTGTTCGTTGCCTGTTCGAGGGCAGTGAAATCCCCATAGAGAAGCAATGCTTCATCTATTCAGAGAACACAAAACAGCAGGGGAAAGTTGCCGAAATGCCCTGCTGTTCGGTGGTTTCATTCAACAGGTTTATTCAGACGATCCCAAAGGCTTCATTGTTAAAAATATTCCCGTTTTAATTCAATATCTAATAAACGGTTTAATATTATATTCTGCAGTAAAAAGTCTCTTAATTTTTAGATTTTTTTAGGATTTTTATTGCAAAAATTTTTCCCTTTTTTTTTTTAAATCGTCTTTTATTTTTACTGTAACTGCCCTTTTTATTATCATTCATTGGATCTTATATGTAAATTCCAGGCATTTTCGTTCAGTAGTTTTTTTGCAAACAGCGTTTCAAATTTCAAACTTTCAAGCGTACTGTTTTTTTATTTTTTTTCACCTCATTCGTCTGTGTGTCGGGTTTTTCCGGCAGCTGCTCTGTGCTGTGATCGGTGGCTAGTCGGGTTTCTCCGGCGTGGTCGGCAGGGTTAATCCAGCTGTTTTCTTCGAGTTTCGGTGAGTGTTCAGTCAGTGTTCGGCGGGTTTTGCAGCAAGTGTTCGTCGGGTTTGCAGCAGGTTTTCCCTGCAGTACAGCGGCTCTGTGGTGCATACTGAATACACCGCAGGGTCGGCAAACTCGGAGCGCCGAATCGCGCTGAATTGCAGGGAACGAAAAGTCACCGAACGTGCGGTGACTTTTTGATTCTCTTTTAATAACCCTGTTATTAAACAATATCAAAATGTAAAGGTTCCTGTACTGTAATTGAATTTACTTGACTGTGTTTTTTTCTTTTTATTTGTGGGTTTAATTTAAAAAATCATTCAATTTCAAACAAATAGTTTGTAATCTATTATATACTCATATAAATTGTGGTGGAGGGCAAAAGATGAGATTAAAAGCCTCCACATTGCAAATAATAAAGTTTATTACTGCAGAAGTCATTTACACATCCCAACATGACCAAGAACTGCATCACAGAGCTCATGTGCTACATTCCCCATATGCAGCAGAGAACTCTGGGTAAGGCATGCAAATGACATTTGCAATTTCAAAATTTTTTCCATCCTGAGTCTGTTTTCACACAAAACCCTCTATATATTGTTCATAGTACCATCAATATTTTGATCAGTTAAATGATGGATTATTGTTCCCCATTTCCTTTGTGCATTAAGAGCAATTTGTGATACAATATTGTAATAGTGGTGCAATTACAATGAAAATCAATTCAATAACGCTGTTTGCTCATGCCTGCCCTCACTATGGGGAGTGAACAATGTTAATATTTCCCGAAAAAGATGGCAGCTGAATTTAGGAGTCACCTTACCGGAGATGTGACCCCTGGTCAGTGCCACCACCATCTTCACCCATCTTCTTCCTGTAGGCCTGCATCCTGCCTAGGGATGCCACCGCCGGTGCGGGGGAACCGCTCATATCGGGCGACTGGCGCACTTACTGGGTGTCGCTCGATATGAGCGGTTCCCTCAAGTACCTGCCAGATCACCGGCCATGAGGGGTGGGCGCAGCCTGGCTCCACAGCCTGCTGGAGGGCCGTGCCTTGTACAGGCCAGGTGTTCCACGCCGCTGCCCCTGACAAAGGGCCGCCTGGCGCCGCTGCTCCACCCGGCTCCATGGAGGGCCGGCCCTGCCTTAGTGTGGACCTTGTCCTCTGAGGGTCTCTGAGTGTGGAAAGGGTAGCCTTTAACACAAAGCCATGGTCAAGCTCCGTGTGTATCTGGATTTATGGAATGTTAGGTTACGATACCGGACTGCTCCCTATCTTCAGCCAATAGCTCTCATTGGGCTCACACACAAAGAGCCATTTGATTGGCTGGATGGTCGGTAAGGCATAAAGCCAGCAACTCGTTTCAAACGATCCAGCGCTGGAATGTTTTAGCCTAATTAAAGGATTACTGTTTAACCCCTCTGTGTTGTTAATCCTTCTATGTGGTATGCCATCACTATAGTGTAACTAGATTACTTGTGCATTAAAAAATAAAACCGCATTATAAAATATTTCCAGAAAAAGCTCATTCTTTATTATTTAAAAAGGAAATCCTACTGAATCATCAAAGAGAATTAAAGTTCATTTTGTAAGCAGAATGCCTAGATACAATTAGTACCATTTCTGTACTGTATATAAAATATATGTCACCTAAAAGAAAGATTTCTACTTTCCGCATCAAACGCCAACCTTCTCTTGCGATGTATGATACCAGCGCAAGATGAGAAGTCCAGCAGGCATCATGTTACTCATGTCTAAAACTTGTGTCTGATTAGTAAAATATATCTGCCTTAGGGAAAGTGACATAACACCAATGGGAAGTTAGAAACCAGCTGGTATTATGTCACTGGTGCCTTGTGCCTGTTAAAACCTCCTTCCATTATTATTATTAAATGATGCCATTAACCATTCACAAAGCAATAGCATGCGCATAGAAGTGCACAAGATATGCAACTCACGGCGGCCTTACAGCCAGGTACAGGCACTATTAACATGAACTCCAAAAACCAGTAATGCAAGTAGGATCTCCATCAGAAGCTAGACATGCATGTAGCTTACGGTCATCATCGCAGTGATGTTTGTGAGAGTGAACAGAGAGTGATGAGTGATTAAGTGAGTATAGAAGGGAACCACAGCCACCAGAGTTAAGGGGAAATTAAATAATATATACGGATAATGGCTGGCTACAAGGGCTAATAAAACAGGAATGTTTTGGAAACAAGGGAGGGAAGAAAATGTGGAAAATCAAGACTGTTGACAATATAACAACACACTTTGCAAAATAAAAGGGGCAAAATGGCATAAGGACCTTGTTGGGGAAGGTTAGGTCCCATGGGTGTATGTTATGCTACCCGAGAGCAGTTTAGGCAGTAGAGGGATATGTTAGGTATTTTCAAACTAGGTTAGGCCCTGAAGGGGTATATTAGGCCAAAAGGTGTGTATGTTTGGCCCAGGGGTTTAATCTTTGGGGGTAGGTTGGGCACAGGAATCATATTCGTCACTGAAGATGTAGATTACCCAAAGAGGGTAGATTAGTCGATGATTGGGTTGGATTGGCCCTGAGGGGGTAGGATATGCCTTGGGGGTACTATAAACCCTTGGGGAAGATAGATAGACCCTTGGGGAGTAGATTAGCCCTGGTCGTTTAGACCTATTGGAAGTATGTTTAAGGAAGGTAGTTTTAATCCTGGTGAGCAATAAGTAGTTTAGGTACCCTAGCCAAATGGGCACAATATAAAAAGTCTTATAATATTATAATATTATACATAATGTATACGAATAGCACTATATAAACAAAGACTATTAAGTACCACACATAGAAATAATTGTTTGTTAACACTTGCAATCTATTATCCTATTGTGTGAACACTTTATTTCCCTGCTTGGAAAACATCATCTCCGTCCTGTTATAATATAGGCTGAAACTACAAAGAACAATATTCATTAAAAGAATGTGTTTTGTGTCACATATAAAAAAATGTATTGCAAACACTAAAGTACAAAAAAAACCTCCACTAATACATGGAAGCAAGAAAAACATTTCTCCAATTTCACCTTTTCTGACCACAACTTTGCACCCATGGGTGCATTAGAAGAAAATAGAGTCCCAAAAACCATTCTCCTGGATATTGTCAAAGCATGTTGTTCTTGTTGGAGCCAGACCCTTCCATGGTACAGCAATCAATCTTCATATACAGTACAAAGCCTCTATAATACACACGGTTAGCCTTTGCAGTGAATGAAAGCTTTTAACACAAAAGCTCATATGTGAAACATGAATACTGCATAGCATGCCTCATCCATTCCCACTAATATATATATATATATATATGCTACTAGACTGCAAGGTCAATGTTTATTATATATTTTAAATAAATAAATTGATAGAATCAAGTGCCAGCTTGGTTGAAATTATGCATAGGAATGCTTAGCTTCTCTGATGTTTCCAATAAATATTAGGTTTTTGTTTTTTGAAAAACAAATGACATGCACATGTATATACTGTATACACTTGTATATGAAAACACAGAACACATCTAAACATCAGAACAGATGATCTTACACGCAGACCAAAGTGTTATTGTTTATAAATGTTCACAACTGTCTGTAAAGAGTTAATTTTTAAGCTAGATGCAGTGAGAATTTCCCAAAAACCTCCAATCCAGCACTGAAGGGGTTACACAATACCGCCCAGGCCTCTGGATCTAGGATTGTAATGATTTCCATTTCTGAGTTGGAAAATCCATAAAGTTTACAGAACCTGGAAGAATAGCATAATTTGAAAGCGGTAGGCTGGCCAAGCAGGTTTTGCACACTCTGATCTAGGCGGATTGAATACCACATTAAAAAAAAGAAAAAAAAGGATCTCAATGGCTTTAAACTCTAACAAATGTTCGTTAACTCCTTCAATACTGAGTTGCTCCTATAAGCTGAAGAGAAGTATGGCCAGCCACGTTTGCTCTAAAAAGTCCATATTGTGCCACTTTTCTCCCGTGTCTTCAATTTTTATCTTTAAAATGTGGACAGAGAAGACAGGATCAGAGACCTATAATTTGGATTAAAAAAAACTGTAAAAAATAGGTGATTTAAATAAATTTTATTGTTCTTTAAATTTGGACACAAAATATACATTTCTCTGGAAGTTTCTAAAAATGTCCAGGTTACTGAAATGCCTTGGAGCGGAAAGGATATATTATTTTTAGTTTTACAAGAATTGCATAGAGATTTTGCATCTCTTTAAAGCGAAATAAGGCCATGTCTGACCTCCACCTAGAAAATCCAACATGGATTTTGTGAGGGAACGCACTGCATGGACTAGTTTGTGCTCTGCTAAATATTTCTTCTAGGCGTCACCTATGAATTTTGTCTTGAATTATTTTACACAATAATATGACATGGTGTTGGGAGTATTCTTTATTTTGCCCAAAGCTTCAAAACTCTGAAGTACCAACTACGAGTTGTTATACGTAAATAAATAACTTCAGTGATATATTTACCTAGCTTGTATTTCTTCCACATACTGTATATAACAACAGATTACTTAACAGAGAACATTTCCTTAAGTAACATTGTATTTTTCTTGGTTTTGTGACTTTTCTGTTCTGGAAACATAAATTTAAATTTCAAGAGCCTGTGCAAGGTTAGACTTAAAATTTTGATTATCTCCTTATTATTTATTTGTCTATATTACATTCCCAGATTCTGATCTATATATCTTGCTGGTCTTCTTCATGTCATGAATTGGTTATTTTGGACCCCAGGCAGGTCTATGGAGCAAAAACCCTTAGACACCAAGCCTTCAGGAAACAACATATTCAACACCATTAATTTTGTGGCATATAGAAGGCCATAGCTTCAATTTTGGCCAATACATCGCGAATTGCAGGGCATCACCGAGCTAATAAGGGGCCCTATTACATTCTTCACGCAAACGTTTGCGCCGGCGCAAAAAGCATTAGCGCGGGGGGTAAAACCCTTTGCGCTGACCGTCTTATTACAATGTCAGCGCAACAAACGTGCGTATACGTCTACTGCGGGTGAACCTGCGCGAACGTTGCACGAGCGTACTTTACTGCGCACGTCCTATACTTAACATTGTGAGCGCAAATGCGTCTGTGCGCTGGTACGTGGATGGTATTACAATCTATGCACAGGAATTAACGCATAGACGTTGCGCACATAATTTTAGCAACTCCTAAAAGATGGTGTTAAAGGCAAATCTGACGGACCTGGCCGAACCCAAATACACCAGCCCAAAAAAAAAAATGCAGCAAAGTATAGTTACACATTCTACACATACCAAACCAATACAGTTGAGAAGTTGTGTGTGTTTTTTTTATTGCTGCAGCATATATACTCAGATTGACTTTGACAGGTGCAAAAACTTAACGTGAGATAATTGTGGTTCTTAATTCAGATTGGCTGAATCTCGTGAAAAAAAACAGTCCGCACACTGATTTCTGCGCGCAACGTTGCTGCGCACGGGTTTGTGCGCGTCCGTTTAACTACGTGTTATTGCTCGACGGATGAAAAAATGCACGAGGATTGTAATTCCAGCCTTGATTTCCGCGCGTTAACGTTTAACGCTTGCCGGAAAAATTCACGCGTTGCGTGTGCGTTTTTGCGTTAAAAATGTAATAGGGCCCAAGATCTATTACTGTTTGTACATATAAATAGGTATTTCCCTCTTATGAGTAAATGTGTTTCCCCTTGTGACTTTAACCTTTTCCCATTGTTATGAACCATGTAACCACACATCAGCTTCTTCCTTGACATTCACCCTTGTCACTATTTTTAGGCAGCCATATGCCTTGACCAATCAATTTAAATAAAGCCAACACCAAATCTCATTGTGAACTCCAAGGTCACAATATGTTACAGTTACTGATTGCACCCACTAATACCTACTCCAAGCTTGGCACTCATTCCCCAACTAATACCTATTCCATACACTACACTGATACTTGTTCTAAACTTGCCAAGTCACATGATGCCCTCATGTGAGATTCGATTTTCCCTCCCAATCACCTGGCAACCCTAGGATGCCGACCAGTTTTCAGGAGGACTGACAAAAGTGCAACACAAGTGCTTGTTTAATGGCTCTAGCTGTGCTTAAAAAATTAAAATCAGTGCTTTGTTACTCCATACACGAGTGTTGATGCAGCACTCATGTATGGGCAGCTGTGATTGGGTGCTCAGCATGCATACTCGGATGACACAACCCTTTATGGTCATGGTTGCCATTGATGATTCAAATCACATCACATTCATGCCCCATCAGCGATCACACCACCACTCTCAAGAACTCAGAACTACCATAAGTTGAAGTAATTGACTCAACCCACAAATACCTATTCAAAACAATACACGGACTCCACCTGTTATTACCTATTCCAAACACTGCAAAGACTCCACAGACCTTGGCCATCTGTAACAAAGGACTAGGAGAATCACCCTCCTTTCCTGACAGGTACTTGCTTCAACTGCTTTTCAATGGTCCTTAATTCACATAATTAAACCACTTAATTAACAAATCCTGCCTGAACTCCACGGTAAGAAAGCAAATTGTACAATAAATGCTTATGCCAGCTATTGATTATGGATATGTAGTGTATGCAGCCGCCCCGCAAACACACCTTCAGAAACTTACCACATTGTATAACTCATGCTGCTGCTTTGTGCTACAATGTAACTACATGACCCACCATTGTGACATGTTAAAAGAGCTAAACTGGCCGTCGCTGGAGACTAAACGCACCCTTCACCTTTCCAACCTGGTGTTTAAGAGCTTTTCTAGGAAGCTGCCATCCTATCTGAATAGACTGCTTCCTCCAGCCGTTCCCTCATCCTATAACCTCCGATCCAGGACCAGCACCTTACTTGCAATACCGCAATACAAAAAGACAGTGGCTCAATCCTCATTTTCCTACAGAGCACCGCAGTTATGGAATAACCTCCCAGATGCCATCAAATCTTCCCCCAGTCTAATGTCACTCAAGAGCTCCCTATTAACATACCTCAATACAGAATGCACCTGTAAACATGTAACATAATGACTATTTACTACATATTTATTTTCTGTTAATCTGTATATTTGTGGGTTTTTTTTTAAATATCTTGCATTGTATTACTTTGTATTTCTGTAACAACTGTAACATTTTAATGTTCTTGAACCCAGGACGTACTTGAAAACGAGAGAAATCTCAATGTATCCTTCCTGGTAAAATCCTTTATAAATAAATCTGAAAATAAGGGAGGCACATTGTTGCCCTGCACTCTTTACCAAAAATGGCCTCTGAGACTGTCTATCTTTGCCCTGCCCTGCTATCCCTGTCCCCCATCTTAAAGAGAGGCAATATCCTGTATTACTATCTGCCAAAAAACTAACACAATGCCAGCTTAGTCAGCCTCTGGGACATCCCTATAGCATAAATAAGAAGAGGGTATCTGTATCAATATGTATGGAACCAGACCAGAGAGTGTTTGGTTCCATGGGGAAGTTTAATATATGAAGTTGCACTGCAGTTCAGTAGGAAGTAGTCGATGAGGAGGTCAGACACATGGACACTGACTAGAGGTTAGAGCTGAAGTTCATAAAACCTGTTATAAGTTGTGTAGCGCTCACTCCCGGAGGAGCCGCTGAATTTGTACCTCGGGTCAGTCTCCCCGCACTAGGGAATAAATATACTCCAGCACCGTTGTGGATTTTATAAATTTTATAGTTTACTGGATAAACTGGCATATAAAGAGTAACACGGTATACGTATATATATTTACAGTAGTTCGTAATGCGAGAAATGCGTAGCGGAAAAGGAAAAAATAATTTTACCCCCTTCGTGGTTGGAGTGTGAGTCCCGTACAGGCTATGTCCCAAGAAACTTAAGTGTAGGTGTGTATTGGTACCCGGGTACAATATTCAACTGGCCAGTGAATTATTTATGAGGTATCTTCGACTAGTCACGTTGGGGCCCTGTAGCTTTTGAGAAAACTGCAGCGTGCTTTAGTACTTTACAGTGGCCGGGAAGGCCTCTCACCCATCCGCCAGATACTCTGCGCACCGCTCGACCCAGGACGTCTCTCTGCTCAATTTTGACTGGGATTCTCTGTGTCACCGGATCCGCTGTCTTGCTTGTCTGTATCTGCCACAAGATGTCCAGCTCACCGCCTGCACTCCCTGTTAGATCGTCTGCGGTATCCTAATTCGGGGTCCTTCAGCGTACTCTGTATCTGTGTAGGGTTACTAGCGGTGGATCACTGGGTCTTCGTCCAATAAGAAGGGAAAACCGATCTCCAGCTCTGCTAGGCCGAACCTGCGCTCTGGCCTGGTCGCGATCACTATCTCCTGCACTTGCGTCTTGCTCCTCTCACTCCTCTGTGCGCTCTGACGGCTCTCTCCACGAGGCTGCGGATGTAAGTGTCTCTTTCCCACCCACTTCCTGTTCCCGCCCGCAAAGCATGCAGGAAAATGTAGTCCCAATGTCTTACATTGCGCTTGTCTCCCTCTGGTGGCCAAAAACAAGTACTACCACGACAGTGAATTAAAACCAGCGCTACAGTTGTTTTCTTAAAAAAAATTAGCCATAGCACTGCAGCTGGAGTCTGAGAGGCTATTTCATAATCAGCAACATTGGTGGCAGCGGATGAGAAATACACCAAAAAGAAGAGATGGAAGGTTTAAAACCATCCGGTCTTTCTGGATTTTCAGGCAAGGAATTTGTCTTAGACATGGAAGAGAAGGAAAGTAGACATTCTTATACACACAGACCTAATCATGGCTGACAAGACAGAGGAGATGAAGGTAAAACTGTTCCTTTACTTACTTGGAGACAAAGGCAGAGAAGTAAAAGACACCCTTCTCCCACGAGTGGCAGCTCCCTCATTTGCTGTGCTAATTGAAGCATTGGATGATGATTGTGAGCCAAAGCAAAATGAGACTATGGAAAATATATAAAAAAAAATCAAGGACTCAGAGAGAAGAGGAAGGTATTGAAGCATATGTCAGAGAGCGGTGTACACTGGCAGCCACTTGCAACTTTGGAAATATCAGGGACTCCTTAATAAGGGACAGGATTGTAAATGGCACAAATGACTCTAACCTCAGGCAATGCCTGCTTAGAGAAGTGGATTTAACACTGGAAAAATGTATACAAATAGGGAGAACTGCTGAGCTGTCTAAAACAAGGGTAAAGCTACTGGAGAGTTCCAGCACCAGTGCAGGGTCAGTCCGTGGGATGGAAACAAGCTACACCCTTAGGAAGGAACAGAGCAGAATGACAGTGACTCCAGATAAGACTATACAGTGCATGTATTGTGGTAAGCGTCACAAGAGACTAAAAGAGAAATGCCCAGCATTTGGCAATAAATGTATAGGATGTGGTAAAACCAATCATTTTATTAGCCAGTGCCGTGCCAATCCTCAACAAAGAAAGCCAGCAGTACAAGCTGTTTATAAGGAGACAACAGATTCAGAGGAACATGAAGATATTATGGGTCTAACTTTGGAACCAACTTTTCAGATTTGTGCACTGAAGAAAACAGTAAGCAAATTTCCACCAGCTTTGTTTGCTAATTGACCGGGAAGCAGTTAGATTCCAGATGGATTGTGGAACAGACTGTAATGTGATACCAGCAAGATTGGTGGAAGACAAATCTACAATTCTACCATGTGATAAGATGTACAATAAAGCACACTGTATGGGGTATGAGAGATTAAAATAAGTAACACACGCAATCAAAACTTATATCAGGCTGGCTTCGTAGTCATTGACACAGTCACAGATGTGTGTCATCCTATACTAGGAAGTAGAGCTATTCAAGCTATTGATCTGATCTCGGTGCAACACTTAGGCTGGGGTCAGACTAGCGCATTTTTAACGTGCGTTTTGGCGCACTTAATTACGGCCGCAGTAGCAGCAAATGACGCGCAATGACGGCCAATATACGAAGTACGGCCACACAAAAGTTTGGCCGCGCAACGCAAGTGGAAAATGAATGCATTTTTTCGAGAACGCAGAACCGCTAGTACTGACGTACAGAGTGCGCTGCGTCTGCTAGCGGCGAGTGTGCGCGATTAGGAGATGTCAGACGCTGCTCATGTCTGGCCAACATAACGTCCAGACGCAAAAAGTGTTTTATTGAGGATCCGTAAAAAATCACGCATGAAAATGCGCATCGTATGACCGCTTTCGTGTATTCCGTGAAAAAATACGTCAATGCGTTCGGACGCACTTTTTTACAGACAACGTGAAAAATGCGTTCGTTTGACCCTAGCCTAAAATATCCTAAATGTGGAACAAGACAGCGACCACCCAGATAGTGTGGTGCTGGCCAGCCATCAATAAAGAGTATGCAGATATTTTTCAAGGAGTGGGCTGTCTAGAAGGAAAACTGAAATTGGAAGTGGATGCTCTTGTACAAACAGCCTGTTAGACTTCCAAAAAGAAAGGTCCCTGTGTCCTTCCTAAAACCCCTTAAAAGGGAAATTACCAGTTTAGAACAATAGGGAATTATTACCCCTGTAGAGAGAAGCACAGACTGGATTAGTAGTATGGTGGTAGTGAAAGAGCCATCAGGAAAGTTAAGAATTTGCATTGACCCTAAGCCTCTGAACAGGGCTTTAAAAAGGAGCTGTTATCCTTTGACAACAATTGATGACATACTTCCAGATCTAGCAAGAGCAAAGATGCTTTCAGTGTGCTATGTCAAGAGTGGATTTTGGCATATTGAATTAGAGGAAGAATCCAGCTATTTGACCACTTTCTCTACTCCTATTGGCCAATACCACTGGGTTAGAATTCCTATGGGCATCAGCCCTGCCTCGGAAGTGTTCCAGTGACAACTAAATCATGCACTGGAAGGGCTACAAGGTATCATGATTATTGCAGATGATATTCTGATTGTAGGAGGAGATACTGAGGTGGAAGCCATTCAAGATCACGATCAAAGTTGGTGAAATTCCTAGATCGTTGTAGAGAAAAACACCTCAAACTCAATCCAGAGAAATTCCAGCTAAGGAAAACATAAGTGCCATATATTGATCACTTATTGTCAGCCCACAGACTTTAAGCAGACCCAAGCAAAGTAAAAGCCATTACTGAAATGCTCAGACCCTTGGATGTTAAAGGTATACAGAAATATTTGGGGTTTTGTGAGAACCTCTCAGATGCATGTGAACCACTCAGAAGGATGCAGAGTGGGAGTGGACTAAGGTGCAGGATATGGCATTTCAGCATCTCAAATCCAAAATCAGAAGTGAGCCTGTACTTAAGTATTATAACCCAGATGAACCATTTGCACTACAATGTGAAGCATCTGAGAAAGGTCTGGGAGCAGCACTGATGCAAGGTAAGCAACCAATAGCTTTTTCTAGCAGGGCAATGACGGAGACAGAGCAAGGTTATGCACAGATAGAGAAGCAGCTATTAGCAGTCATCTTTGGGATGGAAAAATGTAATCAATTCACATTTGGTCAGACAGTAGCTGTACAATCGACTATAAGCCCTTTGAAAGCATTATGAAGAAACCCTTACTTAAAGCACCCAGCGTATGATGTTACGGCTTCAGATTTTTGAAGCATGTATCAGATACTGCCCAGGAAAGTCTCTGGCAGTGGCAGACATGTTGAGTAGGGCATATTTAGAAGATGGTTCCACAAAGGGCTCAGTGGAGCACTAGGTTGAAACTATAAACATGCCCCAATATCTACCCATCTCCAGCAGGAGACTTGTCGCTATACAACAAGCACGGATAAAGCCTTTACAAGCAGTGAAGCAAATAGTATTGAGGGAATGGCCTATTGCAAAGGAATAGGTACCCCTAGAGGCTTAACTGTTTTACCATATACGTGATGAACTGAGTGTACAGGATGGTGTTCTGTTCAAAGGCCATCGAGTAGTTATTCCATCTGATATCCGAACAGATATTATGTCTCAGATACACTCTACACATTACGAAGTGGAAGGATGTCAATGTAGAGCCAGGGAGAGTGTTTACTAGCCAGGGAAGGAATGAATTCATAGTCAAAAGAGTATATTGACCAATGTGACATATGCCATTCATTTGATACTAAACAACAAAAGGAGACATTTATGCCTCATGAGATCCCAACTAGACAGTGGGAAAGGCTTGGCATTGATTTGCTCGCATTCCATTGCAAGGAGTATTTCATTAGAGTGGACTATGACTCTAATTTCTGGGAGATAGACCAGCTTCAGGATACTAGATCTACTACAGTAACAAGAAAATGAAACGCCCATTTTCCAAATATGGAATCCCAGACACTATATGTTCAGATAATGGAACCCAGTTTATTTCAATGGATTTTAAAGACTTCAGTATGAATTGGGACTTTGACCACATTACCTCATCACCTGGATACCATCAAAGCAATGGAATGGTAGAGTCAGCAGTAAAGACAGCCAAGAGAGTACTGCAAAAGGCTGTGTCTTCTGGAAATTATCCTTATTTAGCATTACTGGATCATTGCAACTGTCATGCCTTACCCCCGCGCGGCCGAGGTGTCATGGCGACCGTCGGCGTCTTCCATGTTGGGGGACGTCGGGCATTGGGAACTCCCTTGCCATGGGTTGCGGTGACCTTTCGGTTCAGTGCTGGGGTTCCCCCGCTGCTCCCTCTCCCGTCCATTGTCCTCTCGCGTGGTGGTCATCACTCGCGGGCGGCGTGGGGCGTGGTCCTCCTTCTGGGTCCCGCGGGGGACTCTCGAGTCTTGGCGGGATCTGGTGGGGGCGGCATCTCCCGACTCGCCTTCGGGGCATGACTCCTGCGAGTTCCAGATGGAGCCTGGGGAGACCCATTGGGTAGGAGAGGCAGAGGAGGGGCATCTTCCCAGCAAACAGGCGGAGCCCATTACCTGCGCACCATCAAAGTTCGGAACACCAAAGGAAAGACGCTCAGTCGTCAGCTCCCTAAGCTATCCAAGTTCCTTGTAATAATTACCTGTCTGAATCCTTGTTAAACGAACCCTTGCTTTCACTTGACCACGGCTCCAGTCTACCTCCTTTTGTACCGCGCTCTACCGCGCTCGATTCTGACTGACCTCCCGGCTACCGACTCCTGGCTTCCTCCCTTGCTAAAGAACGAACTCCGCCTGAACGGATACAAATTCCATCCCAGGTTTCGTCTCTTGCACGTTCCTTCTCAAGTTATCTGCATACTGGACTCCAAACAAACCTACGATAACAAAGCATGACAGCAACACACCGACACAAGGCATGGAGTGTAGTCCTGCACAAGGACTGATGGGTTGACAGACCAAATCGTTACTTCTCATGAGAGGGAGTCTGTAAATACAGGATCAAGTGATGAATGACCGGCACCAAAGCCTTTGCAGGCAAGCAGACATTGCAAGCGGCTCAATACAACAGGGGAGCCAAAGACATGCGGCCTCTAAATGTGGATGAACAGGCGTGGACTCAACCTCCAACGAACCAGGGAAAAGAGTGGCGGAAATCTTGCCTAAGAGCACCTGTAGGAATCAGATCATATGAAATGGTAACAGAGTCAGGACAGATTCTGAGAAGAAACAGGAGGCACCTGAGGCACCAGGAGGCATAGAAACGAGCGCAGATGACATCTTTTTTCTCTTGTTCTGTTTTATACATGAACTGGGCTGTTACTCTTTTCTATTGCAGCCTCTCTGGTGAGTACAGGCGCGACACCATTTTTTCTGTATGTATGTATATTATGCTGTAACACCAGTTAGTCATTTTTGCAGCTGTTCCTTTTTCCATGTTTTTGGTTTCAACCCCAAATGGTAAGTGCTTGGTGCGTGTATAAATAAAACCCACCATTTTGTCTGTCTCTCCTTAGCTGAAAAGCAGCAGGAGGGGCATGTAGTTGCTCAGAAGAGCAGCTTTTGGTACATTGGTTAGGACTCACTCTACAAAGAGGTGCCTTGTCGGGGCGAGTGAGCTTACGTTTCAATGGCCATTAAAACAAACTAAAACCTCTGATAGTGTTTTGTTGTACATGGAAATATATAGAAACGAGCGCAGATTACATATTTTGTCTCTTGTTATGTTTTCTACATGAACTGGGCTGTTACTCTTGGCTGTTGCAGCCGCTCTGATGAGTACAGGAGCGACGCCATTTTTTTCTGTATGGAAGTTTGATATATGTTACTTCTACAGTTCAGCAGGAAGTAGTGGATGAGTAAGTCAATCACATGGACACTGACTAGAAGTTAGAACTGAAATTTATAAAACTTGTTATAAGTTGTTTTAATAAATTTGCCATAGCACTGCAGCTGGAGTCTGAGAGGCTATTTCATAACGTGCAACATCTATACAGTATCCCTTATGCAAGCACCCCACCATCGAGATGTATAAAATCAGGGCAGGAGTGGGCTGGTCTAGCTGGGGGCATGCCAGTGGTCACTAACATGCATCAGGGAATTGGTGTGTCTCTCCTCAATACATCATATGGGGTAGATTTCTATCTTGGCAGGACTTTCTGGACTGTTCTTCTATAAGATTAGCGGTTTACAAGGATTAATGTCCTCATATGTGTTGGGGTATGTACATGCCACCGAAATTTGTTTATTTGGGGACCGTTTGTGCCTCTAACACCTGCAAGTAGGGATATATACATATTTATTCAAAGCAAATGACTCTCTAGAGGTACTTCAGAGGTATTGAGCTTGGGAAGCCTTCTAAGTGAAGTCTTCAAAGTGAGCACTTACAGGAGATCTTCTGGTGAGTGATTTTGATTTTTGTTTCAAACAGATCTTTTCTATTCATCTTAAGGTTTTAAATTAGGTCTGGTGAGTAAATTAGGTTAGGCTGGTGACTCATTTTCATACTGATTAGCATACAATTGGAATCAATTGGGTGGTATTTGCTTCAGGTTTAGCTTCTCCACTCCTTGCTGGGGGAGGTGTACTTAGGTGAATATATAAAGGTTGGGGATATTAGCTTGGTCTAATTGAGCTTGGGAAGCCTTCTAAGTGAAGTCTTCAAAGTGAGCACTTACAGGAAATCTTCTGGTGAGTGATTTTGATTTTTGTTTCAAACAGATCTTTTCTATTCATCTTAAGGTTTTAAGTTAGGTCTGGTGAGTAAATTAGGTTAGGCTGGTGACTCATTTTCATACTGATTAGCATACAATTGGAATCAATTGGGTGGTATTTGCTTCAGGTTTAGCTTGTCCACTCCTTGCTGGGGGAGGTGTACTTAGGTGAATATATAAAGGTTGGGGATATTAGCTTGGTCTAATTGAGCTTGGGAAGCCTTCTAAGTGAAGTCTTCAAAGTGAGCACTTACAGGAGATCTTCTGGTGAGTGATTTTGATTTTTGTTTCAAACAGATCTTTTCTATTCATTTTAAGGTTTTAAGTTAGGTCTGGTGAGTAAATTAGGTTAGGCTGGTGACTCATTTTCATACTGATTAGCATACAATTGGAATCAATTGGGTGGTATTTGCTTCAGGTTTAGCTTGTCCACTCCTTGCTGGGGGAGGTGTACTTAGGTGAATATATAAAGGTTGGGGATATTAGCTTGGTCTAATTGAGCTTGGGAAGCCTTCTAAGTGAAGTCTTCAAAGTGAGCACTTACAGGAGATCTTCTGGAGATACTCTGGAGGTAGTCTGAGGTTAGACAGGAGGTAGAAAACCTACAAAAAGGTAAGATTTGCTGGTTTTAAATCCATTCTTTTATAATGGCAGGCTTGGTCCAGTGTAAGAGCTGTCATGCATTTGTTTTTAGATCCAATTTTTGGAGGTTTGGAGTGTGCCTGATATGTAGGCAGCTCTCTTTATTGCAGCAGGAAATTGCCTGTTTGAAGTCTGAGATTTGTAAATTATCTGTTAGAGAAACTCAGGCTATGACTGTTACTAAGCCACTGCCACAGAGGCCTCCTAGGAGCGGCAGATGGACTACTGTAGGATCTGGTAGACTTAGAGTTGTGGATAGAAGGCATGTCCCACAATCTGTGCTCTTCTTAATTCTTTTGAGGCACTTTCAGAGTGTAGTGGTAAGATGGATGTAGGCTCAGACACCATAGTTGAGGAACCACCATCCACTATGCCTAAGGTATGCAGTACTGCAACCAAGGACAAAAATGAAAAGGTGGGACTTGATAAAAGGCAATTGTTGCTGGGTGATTCTATCATAAGAGGTGTTGAGCTGGAGAGTAGTGGTTTGGTGAGATGTCTTCCTGGGGCTACTGCTCATAGAGACAAGAGACGTATTCTCAATATTGTCAAACAAGCAAAGCAACAAGGGGAAGTGGATGTTCTAGTCCATCTAGGGACAAATGACTTGGCTAGCAATGAGGTTTCTGAGATTAAGGAAGATTTTTGTGTTCTTGGAGGTGAAATACAGCAGATTGCGTCCACTGTGTCATTCTCTGAAGTTTTGCCTGTGCATAACATTCAAGATAGGCAGATGCGCAATAGGGAATTCGATTTGTGGCTTCGGGAATGGTGTCGGGAGCAAGGATTTGGCTTTGTGTCCCATGATAGCTCTAATTGGAGCAGAAAGGAACTGTATAAAAAAGATGGTTTGCATCTTACTCATAGGGGAACATATGTTCTCAGTGAGAAGTTCAAAGGTTTCGCAAAGAAATATTTAAACTAGGAGGGGGGACAAAAGGGTAAAAAACAATCTGCCCGATTGTCCCCCAAAACTAAATCGGAGGGTGCAAGCAACATGCAAGGTAAAAAATGACAAGCTCAGAGTCGTGTCTACAAATGCTCGCAGTTTAGTCAATAAAATCAATGAACTAGAGACAATGATGGCAGCTGAAAAAGTAGATTTAGTGGCGGTTACTGAGACATGGTTCAGTGAGAAAAATAACTGGGACATAACAATACCGGGGTACTCTTTATATAGAAAAGACAGAGAAGGTAGGAAAGGAGGAGGAGTGGCCCTGTATGTGAAAAACAACATAAAAACGAACCAAATAAAAGTGAGCGAGGTGAACATAGAGTCAGTTTGGGTTACACTAACATTTGGCAATCATACAGTAGCTCGTGTAGGTGTGATATATAGACCCCCTGGACAAGCAGAAGAACTAGATAATCTGCTGGTTGAGGAAATAGCCAAAATGGCAATGAAGGGGGAGGTTATTATCATGTGGGACTTTAATCTTCCTGATGTGAACTGGAAAACCAAAACAGCTGGGTGCACCAGGAGTACAAATATTCTAAACTCCCTACTGGGATTATCTCTAACACAAGTAGTTGAGGAGCCGACCCGTAAAGAGGCCATATTGGATTTAATACTCACAAATGGAGGTTTGGTATCGGACGTTGTTGTAGGTGAAAATTTGGGATCTAGTGATCACCAATCAGTATGGTTTAATATAACAACAGGGATGGAGCCGCACCACACAAGAACGAAAGTTTTAGACTTTAAAAAAACAGATTTTTCTAAAATGGGATTTTGTGTGAAGGAGTCATTATCAGACTGGAGGAGTTTAAAGGGAGTCCAGGAGAAATGGGATTATTTAAAGGAAGCATTATTGAAGGCCACAGGAAATTGCATTCAGCTTGTTAGCAAAAACAAAAAAGGGAAGAAACCACTGTGGTACTCTGCAGAAGTGGCCAAAATAGTGAAGAACAAAAAGATAGCATTCAATAATTATAAAAAAACTCAGAGTGAAGAAGATAGGCAAACCTATAAAATTAGGCAGAAAGAGGCAAAGCAATTTATAAGAGCTTCCAAAGCACACGCAGAAGAGAAAATAGCTCAGTCAGTAAAAAAGGGGGACAAAACATTTTTTAGATACATAAACGAGAAAAGAAAAGTAAAACAAGGATTAGTTAGATTAAAAACAAAGGAAGGAAGGTATGTAGAAGAGGATAAAAGTCTCGCTGACTGCCTCAATGAATATTTTTGTTCAGTCTTTGCAGAAGAAAAGGAAGGAAAGGAACCTCAGTTAGGAGAGAACACTAAAGAGACATTTACATATCAGTTTACAGAGGAGGAGGTTCTACAGCAGCTGTCTAAAGTATTTTTTATTATTATTATTCTTTATTTATAAAGCGCCAGCATATTCCGCAGCGCTGTACAATAAGCACAGTATAGACAGGGTTACAATACATTGAACAACATTTGACAAACAGTACAGGAGGAGATGAGGGCCCTATTCCCATAGGAACTCACAATCTGGGAGGGTTGGGGTTGGAAACAGGAGGAGAGGACTGTAAAGTGAGAGTGATTGATGGTTGCGTCAGTGAGTTGGGTGGTAGGCTTCCCTAAATAGGAACGTTTTAAGGGAGCGTTTGAAGGAAGAGAAGTTAGGTGAAAGTCTGACAGTACGAGGGAGAGCGTTCCAGAGAGTGGGGGCTGCGCGTGAGAAATCCTGCAGTCTATCATGGGAAGAGGTGATGCGGGGAGAAGCTAGTCGCAGGTCACTGTTTGACCTTAGGGAGCGGGCTGGGGTGTATTTGGTGATTAGTGAGGACAGGTAGTGGGGAGCTGAGTTAGTGAGGGTTTTGTAGGTAAGGATAAGGATTTTGAACTTAATTCTGCAGTGGATGGGGAGCCAGTGAAGGGACTCGCAGAGGGGAGCGGCAGAGACAGAGCAGCGGGTGAGGTGAATTAGCCTGGCGGAGGCGTTCAGGATGGATTGTAGGGGGGAGAGGCGGGACAGAGGGAGGCCAGATAAGAGATTATTGCAATAGTCGAGTCGGGAGATTACCAGGGCGTGTATGAGTTGTTTTGTGGTGACAGCGGTAAGAAATGGCCGAATTCGGGAAATATTACGCAGTTGGTATCGGCAGGAGGAGGAAAGAGACTTGATGTGGGGGATGAAGGAAAGAGCAGAGTCAAGTGTAACTCCAAGACAGCGAACTTGGTTTGATGGGGAAATGGTGATACCCTCCACCGTGATAGAGAAGTCAGGAGGTGGGGAGGCATTGGAGGGAGGAATAAGTAGGAGTTCAGTCTTTGACATGTTGATCTTTAGGTGGTGGGAGGCCATCCAGGAGGAGATGCCAGATAAACAGTCACTGACTTTTGAAAGGACAGGGGAGAGAGATCAGGGGTAGAGAGGTAGATCTGAGTGTCATCAGCGTAGAGGTGGTAATTGAAGCCAAAGCTGTTGATGATTTTGCCCAGAGAGGAGGTGTAGATGGAAAAGAGCAGAGGACCAAGGACGGAGCCTTGAGGTACACCAACAGATAGAGGCAATGAGAGGAGGAGTTTCCAGCAAAGGACACACAGAAGGACCTGTTGGATAAATAGGATTCGACCCAAGCGAGTGCTGTGTCACCGAGACCCAGAGAGTTGAGGGTCTGTAGAAGGAGGGGGTGGTCAACAGTGTCAAAAGCAGCTGAGAGGTCGAGCAGGATGAGAATAGAATAGTGGCCGTGTTTTTTAGCAGTTAGGAGGTCGTTGGTGACTTTGGTGAGGGCAGTTTCAGTTGAGTGTAGGGGACGGAAGCCAGATTGCAGGGGGTCAAGTAGGGAATTGGAGGACAAGAAGAGGGAGAGGCGGTTGAAGACTAGTTTTTCTAAGAGCTTTGATGTGAAGGGAAGCAGGGATACAGGGCGGTAGTTGGATGGAGAGTTGGGATCGAGGGATGGTTTCTTTAGTAAAGGGGTAGCTAGCGCGTGTTTGAAGGCGGATGGAAAGGAGCCAGTGGAGAGAGATAGGTTGAAGATGTGTGTGAGAGCAGG
This sequence comes from Leptobrachium leishanense, assembly GCA_009667805.1. Taxonomy (NCBI): domain Eukaryota; kingdom Metazoa; phylum Chordata; class Amphibia; order Anura; family Megophryidae; genus Leptobrachium; species Leptobrachium leishanense. The sequence continues at coordinate 188,736,669 of CM019063.1, forward strand.
GGTGAGGGAGGAGGAGAGGGGAGGAATTAGATGTGAGGGAATGGGGTCGAGCGGGCATGTGGTGAGATGTGAGGAGGACAATAAGGAATTGACTTCCTCCTCAGTGGCTGGGAGGAAGCGACAGAGGGTGGCAGAGGGGACCTCTGGGAGTGGAGGTGGCAGATAACTATCTTGTGTTGGGATGTTGCTTCTGATATTTAGAGTTTTACTGAGGAAGTAGTCTGCCAGGTCTTGAGCGCTGAAGGCAGCTGTGGGGGGAGGTGCAGGTGGGTAGAGGAGGGTGTTGAAGGTGGACCAGAGCCGTTTAGGGTTGGAGGACAGCGTAGATATAAGAGATGAGAAGAAGGATTGTTTGGCCAAGTGGAGGGCAGAGGTGTATGACCGGAGAATAAACTTGAAGTGAACAAAATCAGCTTCAGAGCGGGATTTCCTCCAGGCACGCTCTGCAGTGCGGGAGCATCTTTGCAGGTAGCGTGTCTGGAGGGTGTGCCAGGGCTGAAGCTGGCGGCGTGGGGCCTTACAGAGTCGAAGAGGAGCAAGAGTCTCTAGAGCAGAGATAAGAGAAGTGTTGTAGTGATTAGTGGCAGCATCAGGGCAGGTGAAGGATGAGGTATGAGGGAGGTGGTGAAGTAGGTTGGAGAATTGATGGGGGTCCACAGCATGTAGATTTCTGCGAGTGTGTGTGCGGGGTGGGGGAGCAGGGTGTTTAGGAAGTCCAGATAGGCTGAAAGAGAGAAGGTGGTGGTCAGAGATGGGGAAAGGGCGACAGTTGAACTCAGAAATGGAGCAGAGGTTGGAAAAGACCAGGTCAATAGCGTGACCATCGCGGTGGGTAGGGAGGAGGGAGGATTGTGTGAGTCCAAGGGAGGACGTGAGTGAAAGAAGTTTGGAGGCAGCAGGGGCGGAAGGATCATCAATGGGAATGTTGAAGTCCCCGAGAATTAGGCATGGAAGATTAGAAGACAGGAAGTGAGAAAGCCAGGTAGCAAAGTGGTCAAAGAACTGGGAGGTTGGTCCCGGTGGGCGGTAGATGACTGCCACCCTGAGAGCCAGAGGAGAGAACAGGCGGATGCAGTGTGTCTCGAAGGAGGAGAAGGAGAGGGATGGGGGTGGAGGGAGATGCTGGTAGGTGCAGGTGGGAGAGAGCAGGATTCTGACCCCGCCACCATGTCTCTCACCCGGTCTGGGGGTATGGCTCAAGTGTAGACCTCCATGTGAGAGAGCAGCAACGGAGGCCGTGTCTGAGGGAGTTAGCCAGGTTTCAGTTAAAGCTAGGAGGTTGAAGGAGTTTGAAAGGAAGAGGTCATGGATTGCTGTGAGTTTGTTGCACACAGAGCGAGCGTTCCAGAGGGCGCAGGAGAAAGAGGACAGGCGCTGAGGGATTATGGGAATGAGGTTGCTGGGCTTGCAGGAGGTGATTTATGTGCGATGGAGATAGGATGAGAGTGAAGTATTGGATGTGTTGTGGGGCCAGGGTTAGGAGATATGTCACCTGAATAGAGTAACAGCAGGAGGGTGAGAAAGAGAAGGTGGGAATGGGATTTGTGGGAGTGATTGGCAGCACGAGAGTTAGAGGGAGACCATGTTCTGAGGAAACAAAGGAGCTCATGTGAGGCCATCATGTGGGACGAGAGGAGGGAGGGAGAGATGCAGATAGTGTAAGGGTCGGTGGTAGAGGGGCAGGAGTTCCATTTAAGGAGAAAGGTAGAAGTAAAGAGCAGAAGCGTGAGAGAAAGTAAAGACAAATAAATCAATGGGGCCTGATGGGATCCACCCTAAATTATTAAAAGAGCTCAGTGATGTAATAGCAAAACCATTAACAGATTTATTTAACCAATCCTTGTTAACGGGAGTCGTCCCAGAAGACTGGAAATTAGCAAATGTTGTGCCCATTTACAAGAAGGGTAGTAGGGAGGAATCGGGGAACTATAGGCCAGTTAGTCTTACGTCAGTAGTGGGGAAATTAATGGAAACCATGTTAAAGGAAAGGATTGTTGAACATCTAAAAACACATAGATTACAGGATCAGAAACAACATGGGTTTACCTCAGGGAGATCATGCCAAACTAATCTTATTGATTTTTTTGATTGGGTAACAAAAATAATAGACACAGGTGGTGCAGTAGACATTGCTTATTTAGATTTCAGTAAGGCTTTTGATACTGTTCCGCATAGAAGGCTTATCAATAAATTGCAATCTTTGAGCTTGGATTCCAATATTGTTGACTGGATTAGGCAGTGGCTGAGTCACAGACAACAGAGGGTTGTGGTAAATGGAGTTTATTCGGCGCAAGGTCTTGTTACCAGTGGGGTACCTCAGGGGTCAGTACTTGGACCCATTCACTTTAATATTTTTATTAGTGATATTGCAGAAGGTATTAATGGAAAAGTATGTCTTTTTGCTGATGACACAAAGATTTGCAACAGGGTTGACGTTCCTGGAGGGATCAGCCAAATGACAAATGATTTAGGTAAACTAAAAAAATGGTCGGAGTTGTGACAATTGAGTTTTAACGTGGATAAGTGCAAGATAATGCACCTGGGACGTAAAAACCCAAGGGCTGAATATAGAATATTTGATACAGTCCTAACCTCAACATCTGAGGAAAGGGATTTAGGGGTCATTATTTCAGAGGATCTAAGGGTAAGTAGTCAATGTAATAGAGCAGCAGGAAATGCTAGCAGAATGCTTGGTTGTGTAGGGAGAGGTATTAGCAGTAGGAAAAGGGAAGTGCTCATGCCACTGTACAGAGCACTGGTGAGACCTCACTTGGAGTACTGTGTGCAGTACTGGAGACCGTATCTCCAAAAGGATATAGACATCTTAGAGAGAGTTCAGAGAAGGGCTACTAAAATGGTGTATGGCTTGAAGGAGAAAAGTTACCAGGAAAGGCTTAATGATCTTAACATGTACAGCTTGGAAAAAAGACGAGACAGAGGAGATATGATAGAAACATTTAAATACGTAAAGGGAATCCACAAGGTAGAGGAAGGGAGTATATTTAAAAGGAAACAAAATAGCAAAACAAGAGGACATAGTCTTAGATTAGAGGGGCAAAGGTTTAAAAGTAACATCAGGAAGCATTATTTTACTGAGAGGGTGCTGGATACATGGAACAGTCTTCCAGTAGAAGTGGTAGAGGCCAAAACAGTAATTGAATTTAAGCAAGCATGGGATAGGCTATCCTAAACAAAAGATAAATCCAGGTAAAGTATCCATGTAATTGGGCAGACTAGATGTGCCGAAAGGTTCTTATCTGCCGACATTTTTCTATGTTTCTATGTTTCTATGTATTCAAGAACCAGAAAAATATACCATCATACAAGTATCAAATCGAGCCAGAATGCAATCCAGCTACTATTTTAGCAGTGGAAACTTGGTTCCTGTTTGACTAATATAATGGAAATCTGCAATACCTTTCTGTCAGACACAATTTAACAAACATGTCTATATTTCAGGTGTTTCCATCTCGCTAATACATTGGAAATGCTATTGAATCACAATTTCTCTATATTTGCCAGAAGACCGGCATTATAAAATATAAAGAAGGGCTGCAGCAGACATAATCTTTCTTATTACAGGAATAATGGTTGGTCAGAAATCTTGGGAAGTTTTTTTTAGGACGACTAATGAATTTTAATATCTATCTATATTTCAAAGCAGTGAATGAGATAAATACCAATATCAGTAGATTAGGAAGCTACAGTTACAGGCATTTATACAGCGCTAGCATATTCCGTAGCGCTTTACAAAGGGGGTGCACAAACAGGAGACGTACATGATACAAGAGGAAAGACAACCCTGCCCGTATGATAACTGTCCAGGTAATCCAGCACTTTCACCAAGTGCTCAGCCAGACAATCTGAGGACGTTGGACGACTCTGTTCCTGATTAGCCTTTGCTTTTAATATCTATATATTCGGTGTAGTGGAAACATTTTTCTGAGATATGAAATCTATACGCATGTAAGATACATATTAGTTATTTTTATAAAGCATTTTATACATATATATATTCTTAGATCGTGACACACAGAGAGTAGAGCGGTACAGTACTTTAAAACGAGATGACTCTCAATGATAAACACAGTAATTGGTATAAAACAAGTAAATGCATCTTTAGATCTTTATATGTTTGTGTATATAGATATATTCCTATATGTACTTAAACTTGTATCTAAGTCTTTTGATTGTTTTTACGTGGCGCCTATGTATCCCCCTCAACCATAATAGCTGGCGTCAGAGACAGCCAAATCTCGCTGACCCCACCCCACCCTTGCAACAGGGGAGACATCCTTGCTCACGAGGCCTCTCTCATCCCCATAGCTTAGCCAAATTCCTTTGACATGTGGGTAACTTGCAGGCCTCAACGGTGAATGATCTAATGGCTTTTAATTTCATTACAGTGACTCTAATTGAGAGGCTACCGCTGCACTTTTCCTCTCAGGGGCGTATTGCCGCCTATTCCCTCAGTTTCTGCTCACACTAAGGGCATGGCTGTTGCCCCTTCTCGCTACCCTACCCCCAATCCCTCCCCCCCGCCTTGCCTTCTCCTACTCTACCACAATTGTCTCACGCTTCATAACACCCTGGCTCCCTGTAGCCTGTCGAGAGGTTGCAGTCTCCATTGTATCTGCTATGTAGATCTGTGTGTCTGGCTAGCAGGTACTATCCTGATGTCACTACTTCGTACCATACCTAGTAACTAGGAGATTAGAGTTGTTTTCTGCCTAACAGTAATAAACTCATCTTAATTATCCACATTTCAGTTGTTCTCCTATATGGCATTATTATTTTGCAGTGAATTGGGAGGACATGATACCTAAATAATAGTAAAATTTAGGGCAAAACGATGAAACTAGAAAAAGCGTCCTCAAAAGAATACTTTAGTTCAGGGGTCAGCAACCTTGGCTCCCTGATGTTTTGGGAACTACATTTACCATGTGGCACAGTGAGCCTAATAGGTGACCGAGCATCTTGGGAGATGTAGTTCCAAAAACATCAAAGAGCCAAGGTTGCTGACCCCTGCTTTAGTTCATAGCTTTTTTGGCCTAAATTTAAATTGCTTTTAACGCACAATAATTTTGCCTGTAGAGCGTTTATTGTCAGTCTGGTCTGCAGACAGTAAGTAATATTCGACTGAGTGTTGCTTCCACATCACTGGACGTAGGCTCATCATTTTATGTCATATTTATAACCACCAACGCCTGGTGTTTGTTCCAGTGGCCTGTCCTGTGACAGAGAGCAGGTCGTTTTGACATACAGTATGAATGGGCACTAGTGACTCAACTATAAAAAAATATCTAAATATAAAAGAGACACAAAGAGATGAAACAGTTATTAAAGCTACGCCACAGTTTTAAAAAAAGACTATTAGGCCATCATTAAAAAGAGTAATCATTTCAACATTTTTAACGTGCGTCTGCAAAGTTTGCTCAGTGAGGCGCATGCACAAAGTAATCTCATGCGGCTCCAGTCTAACATTAGACATGTGTTAAGTTACATGAATAAGGCTAATGAGCAAAAGTTATCTTAAGCTGCGATGTTCTATGACATATTTTAGTCAAAACAGGGGTCTTTACAGACGTCTTCCATTTTACAGCTCGCTGCCTTCCATGAGCGCACACACTCATTTCACCCATAAGGGCACCAATGTGACTGGACAACGCAAAAACATATTATATATTCGCCGAATTGATTTTGACAAAGAAATCTTAAAAATGTCAGTGGCGTACCTTAAATATTTTTTTCTTGGCCTAAGTTATTTGAGAAAGATGTTAGTCTGTGTTACAGCTGTGTGTATTACTGCTGTTTATGTACCAAATAAAAAAAAATCTGTATTACAGTGTATTATTGATTTAGGTACAAAATAGTGGCAATGTAGTCAGCCATTTTAATCCCTGGGCTTTTATCATTTATCAGCTTTCCTGTCCAAGTATTTAGATTTACAGGTTTACGAATGTGTGTGTGGGGGGGGTTCAGTTTTAAAATTCAACCCGCGACATTTGGGGCACTTTGCTATGATAGTTAGATTTTGCCTAATAGAAATAGCTAAAGTAGGGCTTGATTTAATTCTACCTGATAGCTGAAATCGGTAGCTTTTTCGGCAGCAATTCAGGTACTTTTAGGTTCGGATGATTTAATTAAGGCCATACCGGCACTTCGATTCCTATAAAATATCTGGCTCAATTATCAATACTCAAAGGAGTTGATAAATGGATTTTAAGCGAGGGGCACAGAGAAAATCAGACTGAAACCTTGTTTTTAAACATCAGATTTGTCAAATAGGCATGTTTAATAGCAAAAATCAAAATCCTGCAGGCAGAAAATATGCTTTTTTGGGCATTTTACTGGTCCATTTTTTTCGGGGCAGAATAATTTTTCAATCACGATGTTAAATGCTCTGGACAAATATTTTTAATTGAGTCAGCCGATATTTCAGAAAATATATCCGGGTTATTCAAAGAAATCCGAATGGCTGCCGAAAGGGAACCGAACGCTGAAAATCAGCGTTCGGTTACCTTTCCTGGCCATTCGGCTATCCAGAGAGCAGGCAATTCGCCAAATCCTGGCGAATTGCCTGCACATACAGTGCCAGTTCGGTGCCTATTCAAAGGCAGTGAATCCCCACAGAAAAGCCCTGCTTCGGCTATTCAGAGAGCAAAACCCAGCAGTGAAAAGTTGACGAATTGCCCTGCCATTCGGTGGTTTAATTCGGCAGATTTATTCAGGCGAATCCCATAGGCTTCAATATTAAAAATATTTCCTTTTTAATTCAATATCTAATAAACCGTTCATTATAATATTCTGCAGTAAAAAGTCTTTTTATTTATAGATTTTTTTAAGATCTCTTAAGCATTTTTCGGGATTTTTTTTCAAAAAACTTTTTTCCAATTTTTTTCTTCTTTTTTCTGTAACAGCCCTTTTTATTATCATTCCTTGGATCTTATATGTAAATTTCAGACATTTTCGCTCAGTAGTTTCTTTGCAAACAGCGTTTCACTTTTCAAACATTCAAGCAAACTGTTTTTTGTTTTTTTCACTTCATTCGTCTGCGGTGTCGGGTTTTTTTGGTGGCTGCGCTGTGTGTGATCGGCTCCTGCTCGGCGGGGTTAATCCAGATGTTTTTGCGGGTTTTCGGTGTGCCTTCACCGCGTTTTGCAGTGTGCTTTCGGCGGGTTTGCGGCGACTTTTCCCTGGAATTCGGGGACCCTGTGGTGCTTGCTGAATACACCACAGGGTCGTCGAAATGGGATCGCCAAATCGAACCGAATTGAGGAGAACGAAAAGTCGCCGAACGTTTTTGATTCTCTTTGAATAACCCTGTATATTTTGGAACTCATTGATATTATTTTGGAAAAAAATGCTGAAATATTTAAATCGAGCCCACAATTTTTTACTTAATTTTCTAATCTTTGCAAAACTATCCACCAACCTTTCTATATAGAGGAAAGACAAGAACAGATGGAAGACATCATAACCATGTGGTCAATAATATTATATTATTATATATACAGCACCCACATTTCCCACAAACCTTGTGAAGTAAGAAACCCAATTAAGAAAAATTCTATGACACAGGACCAAAATATTTAAAGGGCCTTTCTCAGATGCATTCACAATCTAATAAAGATGATCATCCATGGATTTAAGAAACTAATGATAATCAATGGTCGACATTAGGTTTTAGGTAATTAATTTTAGTCACCGCTAAGGATTACAGAGACCTGCCTGCATTATGAAGAGTTAAGGCAGATGAGATATGTTGAAATGGAATTTCCAGCCATGCTAACGGATACTGATAGAATTTGCCCTGTTGTCTTATGATAAATATACAAGCTCAAAGCAGGACTTATCTGGAGAAGCCTTTGAAGAGTGACTTAACCCCTGCAAGAGTGACTAAGGTTTGGAAGAAGCTTCTTGCACTTCCATCCGGCCTCCTGTTGCCCTCTGCTCTGTGTCTGCTTAGATCTCTTTGTCTCTGGCGCTTCTTATCCTAAAGTGGATGTGAGATGGATTTGATCCTTTGTTTAATGTTGGTGATGGTTCTTTATGCTTATGAGTTTGGAATCCCTTTAATTTAAGCCAGTTTATTGAAGACTCTCTGTTAACGTGTTTGTGTTCAGATGATCCAAACAAAACTGCAATTTAACAATTGACTTACAAAGCGAGCACTGATTGCCCTCAACCCTTTTCCAGTGTCGAGATCTAGAAAAAATAAGTATTGACCACCAAGAATGGCCATTAACCACTAGGTTCTTTTAACAATTATTTTTTTAAGTGATGTCATGTGAAACAATAAAGGGGACGTGGCAAAGACTTGGATTTACAAAGTCTATCTCTCATATTGCTAATATATAACATTTGTGAACATACACTTAAAGGGTTACCCCCTCTCGCTTATGCCGAGTTGATTTACATAGTTTTACTCTAGTTTAGAATTATTTTAATTCCATTCTATAATTGCTTTCTGTTGACTTAGCCCAAATTATCTTGAGTTGTGCTAACCTCTGTATAAAGATAATTTCTGGGACTAAGTTCTAACGGTGGAATATTCAGACGTTCCAATGTGTGTTCCATTTTTAGAATTTAGATCCATAGCTAGTCTAGTCTTTATACATAACATGCTTAGTACTCAGTATGTGGTTCCCCCTTAGTGGTCTCAATTTGGTTTCTTGTAACCTCTGTAGCTTCCACAGCTGTAGCAGGAGAAGAGCTGATACTCTAGCCTGGTATTCCATGCCTGATCAGAACTTCCAAACAAACTTTGTAGCTGCAGCAAAAGGCGTAACTAGAAACCTCAGGGCCCAGGTGCGGTAAATCCATGACGGGCCCCCCTACCCTAGGCAAAAACATTTTGCACCCTTTCACCATGCACTGGACCCCTCAAGGTCCTCCATGTCGACTCCATACAATCAGTGTCCTATTTTTTCCAGTCCCACTATGACCTCGCCCCAGGCGAGGGCGGCCAACTGTGGGCCCTCTGGATTCAAGGGCCAGGGTGCACCCCTGGTACTTATGCCCCTGGTTGCAGCAACTTTTTCCTTATACCTCCAATCTGCACACGGTTTGGACAGAAACTGGCTGCAAGGGTACGCTACCCTGGAGAACCTTCAGGGAGGGGTTGCCCCCCAAGTAAGGCACCCTGTTTTCTCCTACACAGCACAGAGACCCAAGAGATTTGGCTGTCCTTGGTCAGATACAAGGGCACCAGGGAGGGGGATTCTGTTGTTCTTGTGTTATTCCACCTGAAGGTATCAATTTACATTCATAAGTGTATAAAAGCTGATGGTTAATGTTCACTAAATGTAGTATACTGTGTCCCCCTACTCTTTATTGCAACTAGTGTCTGTGATAAAATAGAAGAAGCTCTGCAATAATCTTTCACTATTCTGCTATGATATGCCTTATACAGCGACACAAGGGTGGAGCTGGAGCAGAGATATTCTGTACTGAATACCTGGGTACCGCTACACTTATTACAAATCTTACAAAAACTTCATCACTTCCTTTGTCAAGGATGGTTTTCACTTTCCATTACTCGTGTTGTAACTAACACTTGTAAATTCAAAGAATTGCTCCGATGACAGTTTCTGTCATAGCTGCGTATAAAACCTAACTATTTTGTTCATCACTATGGTGATCTCACTAACAATTCCATTATAAGCCTGGTAGGTATCCACAGCACTTGAGATATTTGAAAAATACATTTCCCAGGATGCTCTGGGAGTGATCAGTGTTTGCTTCTCCCTTAATTGCGCAAGGGCACAAAATTACTGCTTCAATATGAATTGCCTTAGTTTCATGGAGAAAGATTGAGCAGCAACCAATGACAAACATTTCACATCCCCAGCTCCCTGAAATTGCTGTGTGGATGACGCAACCCATATACATTAACAATTTATGAAGAAAGAAAAAAAATTAGAAACCAGTAGGATAACATCAAAGTCAATTGCAGATTGTAAGGATATTAGCAATATTTTCTTTATAGCTATGTGTAGAATAATCAATAATCAATAAACATAGGGGGCAGAGGAATCTTTCAACCATTGGCTACCTGATCCCTGGGTATGTCAATCCTGTTATTAACATAACACAACAATGATTGTCCTGTGTAAATTTAGTGCTAAAAATCAGGGGCTCTATCACCTCCTTCAAGCTAACACTAGTCAGCATTTGTGTTAGCTTAAAGGAGGTCATAGTGTTGCGCCCACATCGCCTTCGAAACTCTAATGGGTTAAAAAACGTTAGCGCTCGTTAATTTTCAATTTGTAGCGTGAGTTTACTGTACTTTGCGTTTCCTATACCTAACAAGGGGAGCGCAAAGTGTAAGCACAGAGTAACTACGTTAGGATCATTTGGTCCTAATGCTAGTTAATAAGTCATGTGACCCGCAACACAATCTTCGATGGCGTCCTATGGACGCCATGGAAGGGATGCTGGGGACGGTGCTGTAGCGCTGCCCAAAGCATCTGCAAGCTTAGCAATCGCTAAGGGACAGGCTGCCGGACTCGGCGCCTGCCCGGCGATCTGCTGGGGAAACCAGGATGCAAAGGGAAGGTTACCAAACACAAATTTTTCCCTTTTGTGTCCCATTTTTAGATCAGGGCAGCTGATAGTGCCCCAGGGGTTTTGGTTGATTCACTCAAATTTACTGTGTTTCAAAAATATCCCTATATGATGTGGACACCAAGCAGCATGCTGCCAAACATGTTTAAAGGGTTATATATCGGAATTACAAAGTTAAATTCATCCAAAATTGCAAACACCTTCAGGGTTATTCAGAGAGTGGTGAAAAGCAGGAGAATGACTGGAGAAGTGAAAATCCTTGGTCAAAATAGCCAAACCAGAAAAATTCTCCCTTTCATCTCACTTTCCAAATCGGCTATTTTGACCTAGAATTTTCCATTCTTCTGTCATTCTCCTGCTTTTCACCGCTCTCTGAATAACCCTGCTTAACTATGCAAAAAGGGGACACACCAGGGGTTCCCCCACTATTTTCTCAGAGGGATTCCCTTTTGGCCCACACATGAAGAAGCTTTTATTAGATTCCAATCATACGATTACCGATTAAGTCGCCCAAAATATCTGATATTTATTACAATTATCAGAGGGATTCCCTAAAACCCAACCTATCTTTATGTTTATAAACATTTATATCAAATATGCAAGTGGAGCAGTGGGTTAAAGTGCAACATATCAATGGGTGATTGAGGAGCAGACATTTTTGAGAGTTCCCATGCTTATTTTTTCCGAATTAGACCCCTGGGACACATTGAAACTTCATGGTGATGAGCATCTTAGCTGTTCATACGCAAGAACCTTTTCTTATTTCTATGTATGATTGCCACACAATGTATTCATTTCTGCTGCATTCTTTTTTTATAAATTAATAATAGTTACCATAAATACTGTATCTATATTCATTAAACACACATTAAATTTGTGCTAAATATATGATTTCTGTTATTATTATTATTATTGTCATCATTTATATAGCGCCAACAGTTTCCGCAGCGCTTTACAATAACCAAAGGGAAGGAAATACATATAAACGGACATAGGATGGAAACAAGAGGTGTAGAGGGCCCTGCTCATAGGAGCTTACAGTCTAGAGGATGAGTACATATGACATTTGTATAATAGTTATGCAATAAAAATTGATTTGATTTCTATTTTTTGGCAAAAGCAGGACAAATTTAAATCTCCCTGTAAATTAATATTTCTACCTTTGGTATTTTGTACTGAATGTTCGGTCCTCTTGCTAATTAAATGCAATCTCAGTTTTAGTGAGTAAACTAAAAGAAAAAGCAGACGATGAAGGGTTAAAGGTAGTGCTGTGTCCTCAGTACATGAGAATTGATATCTCCATGTGAAAGGCCCAGGAACTCCAAGGTTAAATTCAAAGTCACACTCTCCCTCCCTTATCTCAGCGCTCACAACCAGTATTTAGCAGATAAGAGCAAAAGAGTATGAACAGCCCCTCATCCCTACCCCTCTCCCAAGATTAAACAAAAGCAAAGCAAAACACTGCTTTTATGATGTCACCCATGACCACTTTCTCCAGTGACAACAGACTTCCACAATTTTGCCTATTCATGAAAGGAATTTTTGAGATTTCTGTTTTTTTCTTTCATCGATATCCAAGAGAAAAAATTCTAATATGTTATTCTCTATGTACACTGCGTGTGTATGTGTTTATGTACACTTACAAATATTCTGGTGTACAACCTGCAGAGATCACTCCCACAAAGCAGAGCACAATATGCAATCAAATATCAGATCATTGTGCTCTTTTCAGATTCCTCCCCATGTTTATTTAGCAGCTAATTTATACATACAGGGTTATTCAAAGAGATTCGAAAAGTCACTGCACGTTCGGTGACTTTTCGTTCTCTTCAATTCGTTGCAAACTGGCTTTCCCATTTCGGCGATCCTGGGGTGTATTCAACAAGCAACACAGGGCTGTCGAAGTGCAGGGAAAAGCTGACGAAGACCCACAGAAAAACTGGCGAAAACCCATCGAATGCACGCCGAAAACCTGCAAAAACATTTGGATTAACCCGTCGAAGACGCCGGAAAAACCCAAGCAGGAACCGATCACACGCAGCGAAGCCGCCGGAAAAAGCCAACACCGCAGACGAGTGAAGTGAATAAATTAAGAAAACAGTTCGCTTGAATGATTGAAAAGTGAAACGCTGTTTGCAAAGAAACTACTGAGCGAAAATGTCTGAAATTTACATACGAGGTCCAGGGAATGATAATAAAAAGGGCTGTTACAGAAAAAATAAGTAAAGTTAAAAAAAGAAACTTTTTTTTAAAAAAAATCCAGAAAAATGCTTAAAATATCCTAAAAAATCTATAAATAAAGAGACTCTTTACTGCAGAATTTTATAATGAACGGTTTATTAGATATTGAATTAAAACGGGAATATTTTTAACATTGACCCTATGGGATTCGCCTGAATAAACCTGTCGAATTAAAACCACCGAATAGCAGGGCATTTCGGGAACCTTTCACTGCTGGTTTTTGTTCTCTGAATAGCCAAAGCATTGCTTCTCTATGGGGATTTCACTGCCCTCGAACAGGCACCGAACAGGCACCGTATGTTCAGGCAATTCGCCAGGATTTGGCGAATTGCCTGCTCTCTGTATAGCCGTAAGGCCAAGAAAGGTAACCGAACGCTGAAAATCAGTTTTCGGTTACCTTTCTCCAGCCATTCGGATTTCTTTGAATAACCCTGTATGTTTTTATGGATGTGCATAATATATACTGTATATATATATATATATACAAAACACAAAACAGCAGAAGGTTGCACTCAACCTCAAAACTAAGCGGGTGCATCTAAGACATAAAATACAAAACACCAAGAAAGAGCACTCCATATTATTGACCACCTTCTTCCATCATTTTCTGTGAAAAAAAAACACAGTTTTATAAATGCTCAAAAAACCTGACTGAGGTAAAATGATGGGGATTCAGTTCACAAAGTTATGATCATAATTTGCTTAAGCCTGTCACAATCGCCAATGTACCCCATCTATATATATATATAAGCCTACGAAGTGAGACGCACTCAAAGACTTGTAATAAAAATAACAAACTTTATTAGGAAAATATAAAAAAATTACATAGGTCAAAAAAATTACATAGGCCAAGGAAGTTGAGATATTGGAGAGTGCTGAACCTAGTGTCAAGATATATATATATTAGATAGGCCATGTTAGTCCAGATGCCAGATGCAGTGGGTGCCCGCTCAGGTCACAGAAGGGTTTAGTTCAAAGCTAAAACCTTGTGAGACCTGAGCGGGCACCCACCATAAAGCAGGCCACTAGTGCTGTTGCTTGTTCTCAGGACCCTCACAAGCTTCTCCCTTCTCACTATAAGCTTACAGGGTTATCCAGACGTGGACCCCTTGCTCGATGAGCCTACAGTGGTGTCAACTATACCCTCATGACGAGGCCTAATAAGGCCGAAACGATCGTTGGGGGTTGCTGCACCTCTTGTGCAGAGATGACTTCCTTGGTATTTCTGTACTGGCCGCCCTTTCTGGGTGATTGCGTCTGATTTGCATATGGAGCAGTGGTCCCTGTAATGCACAATCGAGCTAAAACCTTGTGAGACCTGAGCGGGCCGCACCATAAAGCAGGCCACTAGTGCCGTTGCTCGATCTCAGGACCCTCACAAACTTCTCCCTACTCACAGTAGTTTCTGACAAAGTTATCCAGCATAGAGTTTACCATTGTTTCAGTTGTTCTTCGATGTTGTTTTTACCGTTGTTAGTATCGGAGTTCTATGGAGAGCTCACCTTCAAAATCACTGAGGTTTATTCACTGATGTTGCAAGCAACGTCAGAACAAAGGTAAACATCCATAGTTCTTATTTTATGGAAATTAATGATGGTACCATTGATCAGCATTGTTTGCCGCTGTTTGTTGTAACTACGCCTGCAGCTGTTCAATATTCTTATCTGTAGATAGCCAGTGTTCACTGTACTTGGAAAGTCGTACATATCCCTTCATACATTTGGCCGAGTTGCACTGATGGCATGAAGTGAAAGCTAAGTCATTAGTCAGAAATCAGTGAGAATAATAGTAAGAAGTCATGATCGGGTATAGTGATTTTTTTTGAGAAAGGATTTTACCAGGAAGGATACATTGAGATTTCTCTCGTTTTCAAGTATGTCCTGGGTGGCGAGTATGTACCGTTAGGGGTCTTGCCCAAGGACACTTACTGGAGAGGTGCTCGCTGGGATTGAACCCATGACTCCACAGGCTCTCTCCATGCAGAGCAGTGATGTTACCTCTACTCCACCCAGCCCGTAAAGATATAGTGATTTGACTGAAAACTGTTAAAAATAACTTGTAATAAAAGATTCACAGATGATTGATTCAAAGAATATAAAATAGGAAACTAATTGGAGAAAGAAGGAAAGGGAAAGATGAAGAAAGGAAAGTTGGACCAACAGGTTATGCAGAGAAAAGTATTTTTTCATTTGAAAAGATATTTGGTATTATATCATTTAGTAGGCTAAACTTAGCAACATTAACATAAGGGTCTATTCACTAAATGGTGAAGTCAGGAGAATTGGCAGTAGAAGTGAACACTCTAGACCAAATAGCCAATTTGGAAATCTAGATAAATGGAAGAATTTATCTGGTTTGGCTATTTTGACCTAGAATTTTTACTTCTCCAGTCAATTCTCCTGACTTCACCATTTAGTGAATAGATCTGATAGTGAAATCATGTAAGAGAAGGTGCAAGTAATTGAAATTTCTATGAAACTGCTGAACCAGGTAAATGCAGGTCTATGGAGGAAAACAAACAGGGTTATTCAAAGAGATCCGAATTGCTTGAGAAAGGTAACCGAACGCTGAAAATCAGCGTTCGGTTACCTTTCCTGGCCACTCGGCTATCCAAAGAGCAGGCAATTCACCAAATCCTGGCGAATTGCCTGCACATACGGTGCCTGTTCAGTGCCTGTTCGAGGGCAGTGAAATCCCCATGAAAAAGCACTGCTTCAGCTATTCAGAGAACACATACCAGCAGTGAAAGGTTCCCCTAATGTCCTGTCATTCGGTGGTTTCATTCGACAGGTTTATTCAGGAGAATCCCATAGGCTTCAATGTTAAAAATATTCCCGTTTTAATTCAATATATAATAAACCGTTCATTATAAAATTCTGCAGTAAAGAGTCTCTTTATTTATAGATTTTTTAAGATATTTTAAGCATTTTTCTGAAATTTTTTTTTTTTTTAAAAGTCCGATTTCTTTTTCTTTTTAAGTTTACTTATTTTTTCTGTAACAGCCCTCTTTATTATCATTCCCTGGACCTCATATGTAAATTTCAGACATTTTTGCTCAGTAGTTTCTTTGCAAACAGCGTTTCACTTTTCAATCATTCATACAAACTGTTTTCCTAATTTATTCACTGCCTCCTCTGCTGTGTCGAAGGCTGCAATCGGCTCCTGTTCGGGTTTTTCTGTGGTTTTCGACAGGTTAATCCAGCTGCTTTTGAGGATTTTCGGCGTGCATTCGCTGGGTTTTGCGGTTAGTTTTCGTCAGGTTTGCGGCAGCTTTTCCCTGCAATTCGGGGACCCTGTGGTGCTTGCTGAATACACCGCAGGGTCACCGAAATGGGATCGGCAAAACAAACCGAATTGAAGAGAACGAAAAGTCACCGAATGTGCGGTGACTTTTTGAATCTCTTTGAATAACCCTGAAAGTATAAAGAAAGATAGGAGAATAACAAGAGTGTAGTTATGCGGAAGTGTGAAAAAGATGCAATGATTGTGGAAAGGAAAGGTTTGTGTCAAAAAGCATGTCATAGAGCAGTGGTTCCCAACCCTGGTCCTCGAGTAACCCTAACAGGTCAGATTTTAAGTATTCCCTTGGGCAAATGCAAACTGAATCCTGCAATCACTGAGCAGCAAATCATATCACCTGTGCTGTGCTTCAGATACCTGTCAAACATGGCCCGTTAGGGGAACTTGAGGAATAGGGTTGCGAACCACTGTCATAGAGGAACAGGAAAATTATTGAGATTCACAAGGTCTATGGAATGTGTGGGTAAAGATGAGAAAGTATGAAAGACAGTGGTGGAATGGGTCGTTTTGCTATCTAAAGAGCTGTTAAAGTGTAAAAAAATGTCAAGTCAGGGGATAAGCATAAGAAAATGGAATGTCGCAAGTGGAGAGCTATGTCTGCACGCATTACAATGTATTTAAAAAGTTAGAGCTGCAGTTCCATCGAATATACAAATAACTGATACAATATTAATGAATCAGGTCATCTTCCATGTGTGGTATTCTAATGTATCAACTCCTTGTACACTGATCTTGTAAAGCGCTGCCGAATTTGTGGAGCTATATAAATAAAATAAAATAATAATAGATTGTTCAAATGTTCAAATATCACAGACTTGTTATAGTTACTTATTTTGCTTTGAATGTAAAATGTTTTGTATATTTTTCATTATTGAGCTTCCTTTGTTGCTCTACTCACAGTGCCCAAAATATACTGCTTTTGTGTCCCCACCTCTAAGCATCATGAGAGTGTGTTGGAAATATTAAACAAAAGTAAATATATGGTTGGAATCCGCATTTATTATTTAAGTGTTCCGATTTAGGGCACCGTTCCATTGCTGGCGGTAAAAGGGAGACAATAAGTAATTTGCACCTGCAGGTTTTACTTACCTTCTCCCTTTTATCATGCCTGTTCCAAGGTTGGCACTTTATTAGCACCTAGTTTCGGAAGTTAGCGCAGCACAAAGTGATACTTGCTACAGCACTGCAAGTCGCCACAAGTACCAGCTCCTGGAGTCCATAGGACTCAGTGAAGATCTGCTTATCAGGGTTATTCAAAGAGATCCGACTGGCTGCCTAAAGGGAACCGAACGCTGAAAATCAGCGTTCAGTTCCCTTTCTTGGCCATTCGGCTATCCAGAGAGCAGGCAATTCGCCAATTCGCCACGCGGTACCTGTTCGTTGCCTGTTCGAGAGCAGTGAATCCCCATAGAGAAGCAATGCTTCGGCTATTCAGAGAGCAAAACCCAGCAGTGAAAAGTTCCCGAATTTCCCTGCCATTCGGTGGTTTCATGAAGCAGATTTATTCAGGTGAATCCCATAGGCTTCAATGATAAAAAATATTCCCGTTTTAATTAAATATCTAATAAACCGTTCATTATAATATTCTGCAATAAAAAGTCTCTTTATTTATAGATTTTTTAGGATATTTTAATCATTTTTCTGGATTTGGTTTTTAATTTTTTTTTATTTTATTTTATTTATTTTTTTAATTTAGAAAAACATAGAAACATAGAAAAATGTCGGCAGATAAGAACCTTTCGGCCCATCTAGTCTGCCCAATTACATGGATACTTTACCTGGATTTATCTTTTGTTTAGGATAGCCTGATGCCTATCCCATGCCTGCTTAAATTCAATTACTGTTTTGGCCTCTACCACTTCTACTGGAAGGCTGTTCCATGTATCCACCACCCTCTCAGTAAAATAATGCTTCCTGATGTTACTTTTAAACCTTTGCCCCTCTAATCTAAGACTATGTCCTCTTGTTTTGCTACTTTGTTTCCTTTTAAATATACTCCCTTCCTCTACCTTGTGGATTCCCTTTACGTATTTAGGCTAGGGTCAAACGAAAGCATTTTTACACGCGAACGTAAAAAAGTGCGTCGGAACGAATTGACGTATTTTTTCACAGAGTGCGCGAAAACGGTCATACGATGCGCATTTTTCGTGCGTGATTTTTTCAGATCGTCAATAAAACTCTTTTTGCGTCTGGACGTTATGTAGGCTGGACATTAGCAGTGTCTGACGTCTCCTAATCACGCACACATGCCGCTATGCCGCAGCTGCGCACTCTGTACGTCCGTACTAGCGGTTCGGCGTTCTCGAAAAAATGCGTTCGTTTTCCACTTGCGTTGCGCAGCCGGACTTTCGTGCGACCGTACTTCGTATATTGGCCGTCATTGCCCGTCATCTGCTGCTAGTGCGGCCGTAATTATGTGCGCCAGAACGCACGTTAAAAGTGCGCTGGTCTGACCCCAGCCTTA
The DNA here is from genome assembly GCA_009667805.1 of Leptobrachium leishanense. Lineage (NCBI taxonomy): Eukaryota > Metazoa > Chordata > Amphibia > Anura > Megophryidae > Leptobrachium > Leptobrachium leishanense. Next base: position 188,755,243 of record CM019063.1, read on the forward strand.
AATGTTTCTATCATATCTCCTCTGTCTCGTCTTTTTTCCAAGCCATACACGTTAAGATCATTAAGCCTTTCCTGGTAACTTTTCTCCTTCAAGCCGTACACCATTTTAGTAGCCCTTCTCTGAACTCTCTCTAAGATGTCTATATCCTTCTGGAGATACGGTCTCCAGTACTGCACACAGTACTCCAAGTGAGGTCTCACCAGTGCTCTGTACAGTGGCATGAGCACTTCCCTTTTCCTACTGCTAATACCTCTCCCTACACAACCAAGCATTCTGCCAGCATTTCCTGCTGCTCTATTACATTGACTACTTACCCTTAGATCCTCTGAAATAATAACCCCTAAATCCCTTTCCTCAGATGTTATTTATTTTTTTTACTTTACGTATTTTTTCTGTAACAACCCTCTTTATTATCATTCCCTGGACCTCATATGTAAATTTCAGACATTTTCGCTCAGTAGTTTCTTTGTAAACAGCGTTTCACTTTTCAAACATTCAAGCGTACTGTTTTTTTAATTTTTCACTCCATTCGTCTGCGGTGTCAGCTTTTTCCGGCGGCTGTGCTGCGTGTGATCGGCTCCTGCTCGGGTTTCTCTGGCGTTTTCGGCGGGATAATCCAGATGTTTTTGCGGGTTCCGGCGTGCATTCACCCTCGTTTTGCGGTGAGTTTTCGGCGGGTTTGCGGCGATTTTTCCCTGCATTTCGGCGGCCCTGTGGTGCTTGCTGAATACACTGCAGGGTTGCCGAAATGGGATTGCCAAATCGAACCGAATTGAAGAGAATGAAAAGTCACCGAACGTGCGGTGGCTTTTCGATTCTCTTTGAATAACCCTGGATGTACTGTATAACGTCTCTTATCACCGACATTGGGAAAGGGCCCTGAATCTGCCCGATACCTCTGTAAAAAACATGTAAACAGAGGTTTATTTTTCGAGACTTACTATTCATGAGTACCGGACAATTTTTCTAAGTGACTACAGGAAGCATTTCCAAATTCCCCACTTCCAGTCCCCTTACCTCCAGGTGCATGCGAGCATTGGAATTGTTCTTCCACAAATTTAAGCACCACACAAACATTTGCCAACTTGCGTACATCAATACATAATAAAGCTTTGCCTGAATTTGCACCTGACTTGCTAACACTTGAAAAGGTTGGTATACATAAAGACTCACAGGGTTATCCAAAGAGATTCGAAAAGTCACCGCACGTTCGGTGACTTTTCGTTCTCTTCAATTCGGTTCCTTTTGCCGATTGCATTTCGGTGAACCTGCGGTGTATTCAGCAAACAGCACAGGGTCCCCGAATTGCAGGGAAAGGCCGCCGCAAACTCACCGAAAACTAACCGAATGCACGCTGAAAACAAGCAAAAACATCTGGATTAACCTTCGAAGAGGAGCCGAACAGGAGCGAAAAGGAGCCGAATCACACAGAGCCGAAGCAGCTGTGACGTAGAGGAGGCAGTGAATAAATTAGAAAAACCATTTGTATGAATCTGGAAAAAGAAACGCTGTTTGCAAAGAAACTACTGAGCGAAAATGTCTGAAATTTTCACAGGAGGTCCAGGGAATGATAATAAAGAGGGCTGTTACAAAAAAAATAAGCAAACTGAAAAAAAAAAAAAAAAAAAATCGGACTTTTAATTTTTTTTTAAAAAATTCAGAAAAATGCTTAAAGTATCCTAAAAAATCTATAAATAAAGAGACTTTTTTCTGCAGAATTTTATAATGAACGGTTTATTAGATATTGAATTAAAACGGGAATATTTTTAACATTGAAGCCTATGGGATTCTCCTGAATTAACTTGCCGAATTAAACCACCGAATGGCAGGGCATTAGGGGACCTTTCACTGCTGGTTTGTTTTCTCTGAATAGCCGAAGCAGTGCTTCTCTATGGGGATTTCACTGCCCTCGAACAGGCACCGAACAGGCACCGTATGTGCAGGCAATTCGCCAGGATTGGCGAATTGCCTGCTCTCTGGATAGCCGAATGGCCAGGAAAGGTAACCGAACGCTGATTTTCAGCGTTCGGTTACCTTTCTCAAGCAATTCGAATCTCTTTGGATAACCCTGTCAGTGACTCAACTCACAGCTATATTATATGAGCTTCTAATTGCCAAAATTGGAAGCTTGTATAATATACATGTGCTCTGAGTCACATTCGTATTCTATGTATAGCTCTTTAGGTAACAGGCTCAGGCTGCAAATTCATTATCGTGTTATTACAATATGCACATTCCTGGGTGTACTTCCCATATTGTTATATGAAAAGAGCAATTGACGCTAACAACCAGAAGATAAACTTGATGAAATTAACATGTCCCTGCCAGGCACTTTGCATTAAAAGCTGCCGAACAACTATACATCTTTATGTATCCAAACAAAATAGCATATCAATTAGTTGTGGGATTTTTGAGCAATAAAGTCTACATCATTATAAACTACTAGTACATCATGGATGTATTTTTCTAAAATTAAATCACCATGATTTCTGGAAAGATTTTAAAAACTAAAAATGTTTATACGGCGAGTGAAAAATCAAAGATTAATCCATCCGCATTCACGGTTAAATCCCAGAAGCCCTCCCCTCCTGTGCTTCCTCTCTCCCTCTAGGTTTCTCTTTCTGCGTTTTTTCCAAGACAACCATTTCATCAATCCTGAGAAGCCGCAGAACACGGCCTGCCAAACGGCAGTGTGTGTGTATAAGAGCCCTGTTCATTCATCCACTGATGTATGAGAGAGATTTAATCTCAGCCTCTGCTGGCATCACCTGAGTTAACCACCGTCTGATCACGAAGTTTAGCCACTGCCTGCTGAAATCTGCCTGCGCCAAGAGGCTGTGGAAGGATGTGTCCAGCACGCCGCCTGCACAGTAATTCCTGACAATTACTTTCTCATCTATTGGATCCACACCATGAGGCTCTTCAACCATAAACCCTTACAAACAAAGGAAATTGTCTGGGATGGCCATCCTCAATGACTAAAGATCCCATTATATATAATTATATAATTATATATATTAAGTGTTACAATTGTAGTGTAGGGAAAAAAAGTGAGATTAAAAGCCTCCACACTGAAAATAATAAAGTTTATAGCTGCTGAGGACATTTACACATCCTAGCAATTCAGAGAACCACTTACAAAGCTCTTGTGCTGCATTCCCCATATGTAGCAAAGAACTCTGGGTAGGATATGCAAATGAAGTCCACAGCTTCTCACTTTTTTTTGCATCTAGGCTCTTTAATAACAAAGAACACACCTTGTCCAATGCCTTGCCATATTAAAAGGCATTTTTAGCAAAGGCCAGGTTATGCAACCAGACACAATCACTCCTGTACAGCTGTTTCGGGCTCATTTACCCTCGTCAGCAGGAGACAGAATCTAACTGGTTGCTATTGATGCTTGGCCCCTAGGGTTCTGTGTTATTACAGAGCATAGATGCAAAAAAGTGAGAAGCTGTGGACTTTATTTGCATAGCCTACCCAGAGTTCTTTGCTGTATATGGGTAATGTAGCACAAGAACTCTGTAAGCGGTTCTCTGAATTGCTGGGATGTGTAAATGTCCTCTGCAGTTATAAACCTGAATATATATATATATATTTATATTTATATTAGCATGCTTATCATTCCTTTCTTCTGCGGAGTAACCACAGCAGTTAAATATTACCTCAACATTAGTGTGATATAGTTTTCACGTTGTCTCTAAATTGTGGTTCCCAGATTTCATAGCTAATTTTGTTCCCACAGATAAATCTGTTTCCCTTCCAGTAATTCCATAAAGATTTATTTTTTACAAAAGTACTCCAGCAATTCAGTCACCTCAGTCTCCTTTTAGCAACAAGAGTACTTATTCCTCTGCACCGGAAGACCACTCACGCACCATCTACACATGAGTGGGTAGCAAAATTCCGGGTCCCTGCTCTGTCAATATAACTGGTGGCGAGACAACTGCGATTACCAGAAAATGGTAAGATTGGAAGGAGCACATGTCCTATGACCTTTCTGGCCTCCGTGAGACGCTCAGCAGGGGCGGAGATTCAAGGGCCCCCCTGCCCACTAAAACACAGACTCAGCACCGTGTCACAATCCATTGGGCGTGGTGCTGAATTTGTTTTCAGCACCACAAGCCATGGACAGCGCCATGGTGCCGTTTGGTGCGATTCGTGGCAGTGAAAATCCCCATAGACAAGTAATAGTTAATCTATTCAGAGAAGGCCGAGCAGCACCAAAATGGCAGTGAAATGCCATGGATTTCGGTGTTTCGTTCGACAGCTTTAAACTGGCAAATTCCATAGGTTTCAATGTATAAAATATTCCCCTTTTTTAAAAAAATATATATTCATCCGTTTATTCTTTTCATTTGCAGCAAAAAGTCTCTTTATTTGTTTATTTTCTAGGATTTTTTTAGGCATTTTTGGTGATTTTTTTTTGGTGAAATTTTTGGATTCTGAATTTATTTTAAAACCAGGCTTTTTTATTTGGCGAACGCAGCCAGAGTGAAGGAAAGAAACAAAAAACGCTGCGTGCGGGGGCTGTCTATGGAGCTGAAACCTATTCACTGAAGAGGTTTCAGCACCATGAATAGCAGCTCTGCGGGGCTACGAAACCCCGAGGGGCTGCTGTCCTTGGTGCTGAATAGGTTTCAGGTGTATAATAGGGGTGTGTCAGCGAATGTACTTTGGTTTGAGTCTAATTAGACTAATTGCAGAGTTGGCACTTAGAGACACAGCATTTGGTTTAGTGATCCAGTTTTGCCACTTGGACTCCAATATCTGATTACATGTCAATCCCCTTGAAACCCCAGGCCACATGTCAGTCCCTTTTCAACCCAACCCCATTTAAATCCCCTTTGATCCCCAGATCCCTCATCAATCCATTTCAACCACCCCAGACTAGGTCAGCCATCTTTCACCTGACTAGACCCAATGTAAGTCGACTGTAGCCCCCTCAGACCCATTTCAGTATCATTTTACCCCACCAGACCTTTTGGCATGCCCATTTACCTCCCTGAACCCTTTGTAAGTCCCTTGTCACACCCCCAAAACCCATGTTAGTTCTCTTTCACCAACCAGACTCCATTTCACTCCGTCTACTTCCAGACACCAAGTCAGCCCCCTTACCCCCAAAACCCTTGTCAATTAAATTTCAAAAAATGTCCACTTTTAGAAATAAATATCAGGTCAATAATAAGACCCCAAAAAACATATTTTCTGCCTGAAATTAACATTATTATAGATTTTTTTTAATAAATATAGAGTAAAATAGAATTTTTGCACATAGATTGTTGTTCTGAGATAGTTAAAAATTAAAATACCGTAAATTCACTCTTTTTTTTTACATTTTCATGTATTTGTTTATCCATTACAGAAATATTGTTGTAATAAAAGATTCTGAGCTCAAGGTGGTATCCCTTATCTCAAACAATGTCACACGGGGTCTACATTATCAGCATACCGGCAGAAATGGCCTTTGTGACAAATACTGTAACTGTGACAAACATAAATAATAAAAATGGTCAGATCTCCTGTTAATGGGAATTTGTAGTAATCATAATGAGATTATTAGCATTGCATCTTCTAAAAATACCAGCACAATATAAAAATATTATCTATATGTTGCATTATGCCTGTATATGTAAATTACAGTAACACTTTGTATCTGTACTGCTCAAGGATTTTCAGTCATTATAACCACTGAATCTTATCCCTATACAGCAGAGCTCTCTCTGTATTCTAACCTCTTCCTGACTGTTGTTATGCAGAAGTAATGTGTTTGAATTTCTTGTTACAGTGAGATTTTGGGCTTATATATGCAGATTTTTTTTATCTCTCTGTAGGGTGCTGCCTGGATAGAGATAATACAGTGAAATTAGTTTTTCCACAGGGGGCACATTAATCTGTCTTTAAAAAAGTGTGCAGATGGGGTTTTGATATGCTATGAGTGCTTTTCAGTGTATTACAATGCAAAATCAAGATTATTATTATTACTATTCTTTATTTATATAGCGCCAGCATATTCCGCAGCACTGTACAATGGGCATAATATAGATAGGGTTACAATACATTGACCAACAATTGAGAAACCGGAACAGCAGGAAACGAGGGCCCTATTCCCATGGGAACTCACAATCTAGAAGGGTTGGCGGGGAAACAGGAGGAGAGGACTGCAAGGTGAGAGTGAGGGACTGCAAGGTGAGAGTGATGGACTGGTTACATCAGTGAGTTGGGTGTTAGGCTTCCCTAAATAGGAATGTCTTAAGGGAGCGTTTGAAGGAAGGGAAACTAGGAGAGAGTCTGACAGTACGAGGGAGAGCGTTCCAGAGGATGGGGGCTGTGCGTGAGAAATCCTGCAGTCTATCATGGGAAGAGGTGAGGCAGGGAGAAGCTAGGCAGGTCACTGTTTGACCTTAGGGAGCGGGCTGGGGTGTGTTTGACGATTAGTGAGGATAGGTAGTGGGGAGCAGAGTTAGTGAAATGACTTGACTTTTCGCATGAAGGGGTTAAACAAGCACAAATAGAAAACTAATTTCTAAATTTAACCCTATTTTCTAAACCTAGCAATGGAAAAAGATGCTCCATTTCGGCCTGGAGCAACGAAAATTTCTGTGGATAATATTACAGCCTTGGGTCTTTTAAAAGATGTGACCTTATTAAAACTAAATTTTTTACTGCAGCTTTACTTTCAGATTTTTTTCAATAGGATAGCAAAACTTGCTTTGCTTTGGAACAAAAAAAGGGGTGCTTGTTTTTTTCTTTTTTATTTGTTTGTTTTTTTTAACATGTTATATGCTCATGTTTGGTATCATTAGAAAGGCCAGACTGTAACCTGTCCAATCACCCTTAATTTGATCTTGTGGGGTGTTAATAATGGAGATACAGGGGTCCAAAGTACCCCCAGCTCTCCTCACCACAAAGCTTGTGTTTTAGATGAACCAATGTGTAATACCTACAGTATATAACTGTAATACTAATAACAGCACCATCACCTTCACATTTGTACCCGGAGTGGAAAATGAGAAGGGGGTAAGTTATGTATGTATTTATATGCTTTGTAAGTAAAAGCATACAATGCCACTGGCACAGATAAAAATGAAAATTTTGCATTTTTTTAAATTTTATTTTTACAAATTTTATGGTCATGTTTGGTATCATTGGAAAGGCCAGACTCTGACCTTTCTAGTGTTATCTCAGTTGAACATGTGTGGTGTATAAATCAGAGATGCAGGTTCCAAAGTCCCCCTGTCTTTCCTCACTAAAGTGCCACGGTCTAGGTTGTCAATGAAAAAATGTGTTGTGCCGTCAACTCCACACTTGCTGGCAGTGTGCATGTTTGGTTCAATGTAATGGAGATAATCTCGCCTTTCCAATGATACCTTATATGTTCCTCTAGCCTATAGGGCTCCAGAGATATAGGGGTCTAAATGGCTGTAAATTGTAATTTGTTTATATTTTCTTTCTTTTCAAAGCACTTGCCTTCTCTGCCTAATTATGGCTGTACATATGTTGCTGTACATTCTTAATAACACACATCTGGTAGCAGCAACTAATGCCATTCCATACAATATTTACAATGATTTTATATTACCAAATCACAAATAGTAAAAACAATCTCAGAAATAATTTTCTCAGTGTGACATTTATACAACCTTAGAATCTGCCTTAAATAAATGATTGTGGAACAGACTTTTTGACTAGGTTCCCAAATTACATGATAAAGATAACATAAGCCTCATCTCAATGTTTATTGGTAAAACAAATTAAATCATCTCATGTCATAGCCCGCCTCCATAATTAATTATAATAGCCAATCTGATACAGAGACCTCAATATTAAGAAAAATTACAAATGTCCACACGCCACATCAGTTTTAATGAAAAATTCGTCATATCACCACGATAAACCAATTCTGTGCACCTTTATCAAGGCAAGACAAGTTGGTCAAATATACAGTAATGTGCCAGTCTAAAAAAAAATTCTCCACAGCTCAGGTGTGTACATGACACATACAGTATTAAAGTATGTTAACAGATGGCATACTATTTTCTTGAGCATTTGGATTATTGAGTTATTAGTATATTGGTTATTGTATAACATAAGACTTTTATAAACAAACGTTGTCTTTCAAAATCTTTCTAATGACTTACATGTCCAAATGGATCAAGGTGATTGTTGGTGAGCTTTAGTTTCTGGAAGGACACCAACTGCCTCATCCAGTGTGCACCTGTAGCAGGTGAATCTGGGTGAACGTACAGACGCCCTGGCATTGCTGGCTCTGCCTTCCCAGTGACTGACCTGTAACAACAGGAAAGGATAATAATAAGTAAAAAGCACAGTCTGTGTCCCTTTATTTTGCTTTACAGTTATGTTTTTTTATCCTGCAAGTTTAATATTTTGTGTGTTTGTGTGCCAAGCCGTTCTCAAATATGTTCTACAAAATTAGGTCATTTTGGCAATTCCAATTCTTGTCACTGTATGTTCTAGATTGCATTGCCCAAATCCTAATTTCATCACCAATGCAAACAGTGAGTAAATATCTTCTAACATTTCCAACCTTGCTGTAATAATGGAATATCAAGTAGATACACTGTCACAACAACACTAGGCTAGGCTACCTTTACCTGTAGTGGTAAATCAATGTACAAGTAAAAAAAAATAGAAATATATCCAACAGGAATGACCAAGTTAGATTTTACCTAGAAATTCCTATTTATATGTCTAATATTTTCATGGATTCCTTTGAGACCCACCATGTCTATACTTATGATTTTTTGGATAGATTTATTTCGGCATGGTGGCGCTGTATCGATGACATTTTTGGCATGTGGAGGGGCCCACAAGAGGATTTAGAGAAATGAATCAGAGAAATAAAAGAATTTTTTTTATTTTTTTGGAGAAAGGATTTTACCAGGAAGGATACATTGAGATTTCTCTCGTTTTCAAGTATGAAATACATCCCTCTTTTCAATTCACTATGGTTTACAGTGATCTTCAAGGTAGTTTTGTAGACCAACTTTTCACAATTGAGGGACAGAAGATTAAGATGGACTTGTACATCAAACACACAGACCATAATAGTCTTTTACTGCATTCTAGTTTTCATCCAAGGAATACTATTGACTCCTTACCCAGGAGCCAATTTACCAGGGTAGCCAGGAATGTTTCTGATACGGACATACCGACTAAAAGGCATGGAGAGATGTATAAGAAGTTTAGTGATAGGGGTTATCCCCCTACATTATTGGAAATGGAGTCTCATGGACTGGAGGGCAAAATCTTTAAATTCTAGAGAGCCTAGGCCCTAGGGGTACTCATGGGAATAGGATATTTTCCCCCAGAATTCCTTTTGTGTGTCAATACAATTGGGAAAGCAATAGGATTAATAATGTTATGCAGAAACACTGGAGCCTAGTGGCTAAGGGGTTTCCGGAGGTAGAGGTGTTCAAATCATTGCCTCTTGTATTATACAGGAGAAATAGGAATCTGAGAGATTTCCTTGTAAGAGCGGATATAGGATCATTGTCTGGTAAGCATCAGAGGTTCATAGGCAATAAGACATGTGGTACATTCCCCTGATTGAACTGCAGTAGTTGCAATGCCAATGCAAGGGGGGATAGTATTTTCCACCCATATAGTGGTCAGAAATTTGGAATACGGGAATTTTTTACATGTGAAACCACCTACACTATCTACAGTTGTGTTCAAAATTATTCAACCCCCACTGAAATTGAGTGTTTTGGCCAGTTTGACATTGATTTTGATCATTCAGTCATCTTGCTTACAATTAAATCAAAGAGACACGTGTAGGTCAGACAAATATAACATAACATTTATAATGAAATAACCACAAATGTCTTTTCTGTGCTCACATCATTATCAGTTTTATTCAACCCCCAAGTGACATTCAATCTTAGTACTTAGTACCACATCCTTTTACAGTTATAAAAGCTTTTAAACGTGAAGCATAGCTTGACACAAGTGTCTTGCAGCGATCTACGGGTATTTTCGCCCATTTGTCATGGGCAAAAGCCTCCAGTTCAGTCACATTCTTAGGCTTGCGCACTGCAACTGCTTTCTTTAAGTCCCACCAGAGGTTCTCAATCGGATTTAAGTCAGGTGACTGCGATGGCCACTCCAAAATGTTCCAGCCTTTAATCTGCAACCATGCTCTAGTGGACTTGGAGGTATGCTTGGGATCATTGTCCTGTTGAAAGGTCCAACGTCTCCCAAGCCTCAGGTTTGTGACGGACTGCATCACATTGTCATCCAATATCTCCTGGTACTGAAGAGAATTCATGGTACCTTGCACACGCTGAAGCTTCCCTGTACCTGCAGAAGCAAAACAGCCCCAAAGCATGATTGACCCCCGCCATGCTTCACAGTAGGCAAGGTGTTCTTTTCTTCATAGGCCTTGTTCTTCCTCCTCCAAACATAGCGTTGATCCATGGGCCCAAACAGTTCTAATTTTGTTTCATCAGTCCACAGAACACTATCCCAAAACTTCTGTGGTTTGTCCACATGACTTTTGGCATACTGCAGTCGACTCTTCTTATTCTTTGGAGACAGCAAGGGGGTTCGCCTGGGAGTTCTGGCATGGAGGCCTTCATTACGCAGTGTGCGCCGTATTGTCTGAGCTGAAACGTCAGTACCCACATCTGACAAATCTTTTCTCAGTTCCTCAGCAGTCACACGGGGACTTTTCTCCACTCTACGCTTCAGGTAGCGCACAGCAGTCGAAGTCTGCATCTTCTTTCTGCCACGACCAGGTAGCATTTCAACAGTGCCCTTTGCCTTGAATTTGCGAATGATGCTTCCTATGGTCTCTCTTGGTATGTTTAACATCTTTGCAATCTTCTTATAGCCATTGCCCTTCCTGTGAAGAGTAATCACCTCTTCTCTTGTCTTCCTGGACCATTCTCTTGACTTCACCATGTTTGTAACCACACCAGTAAATGTCTAGAAGGAGCTGAGTATCACAGTCATTTTAAAGCTGCCTAATTGGTGCTTATTATGCTTTATTGCTGCTCCGTGACATCCACAGGTGTTTTCAATACCTGATTGAAAACACTTGAATGAACCTCTGTTCTTCAGAGTGGTAGTCTTTAAGGGGTTGAATAATTGTGTCAATGAAGAATTCACAAAAGAAACATTTACTACTGTATTACAAAACCAATTGATGTCATTTTAGTTGCATATGGTTCTTTAAAAAGTCCTTGTAGGATTCCATTCTGAATACAATTACAAATGTACACTAAATTCCCTAAAACCCTTTACAGCATTGGGGGTTGAATAATTTTGAACACAACTGTATGTATATGTTGGAGAAACGACTAGAAAAGTTAGGGAGAGAATTACCCAACATAAGTCCACTATACGGACTGGTAAGATGGATCTCCCGGTCCCAGAACATTATGTAAAAGAACATCATACTGTGTCCCAATTACGATTTCAAGTGGTGGACTGGGTACAACCACCATGAAGGGGAGGAAATCGATTAAAATTGTTAAAGAAGGAAAAATTGAGGATTCATTAGCTTGAGTCATTATGGCCTAGAGGCCTTAATAGGGAGTTTAATCTAGATATGTTTTATTTTTTTACAAATGTTATTTTTTTTGTTACTTTTGTTATATTTTTCTATGATTTGTACAAAGGTATTCTTTTTAATTATACAAGATACATGGTCCTTACAATGGGGTTAGATGGTAAAGGCTTGATTGAATAATGAGATAGCCCTCAGCCCAGGTATTTGTTTCAATTGGGATGAATAGGATATATACTAGAGATACCTGTATGTTTGTTTATGCACGATTAGGGTAATTTAGGACGGAAACATTGCAGTTTTGTATTTTTCTACTGCACTCTTTTTAATAAAGATTATTTCCGTGGGATATCATTACCTGTGTTGCACGCCGTGGTACTTTCTGGGTGCTTGTCAGCATCTTTTGTGGTTCTCTGCCTCTGTGTCTGTGTCTTTTTTCTGGATGTCTGGACAAGATCTGTCAGGGTATCTGTTGTGTGTCTGTCTCTGTAAATACATTGTCTTTCGGTGCCTTCTTACTTTCTTTGTCAATCTCTACACTGGCTTCCTGTCTCCTCTAAAATCCAGTTCAAAATACTTGTACTGACACACAAAGCTCTCCATAACCTCGCCCTGCCTACACCTCCTCCCTCATTAGCAGGTACATCTGATCCCGACCACTTCTCTCTGCCAATGATCTGATGCTATCAGCTTCATGTACCCAAACCCCCAACTCCCGCAATCAAAACTTCTCCTGAGCTGCCTCTTTTCTATGGAACTCCCACCCCCGCAACATCAGACTCTCCTTGTTTCTCTAGTCCTTCAAGAAGTCTCTGAAAACACATTACTTTAGAGAAGCCTATCAGCTCACTCCCTAAACCCCCTCCGTTCATTTCCGACTGCATTTTCCCACTAATCATTCCACTAATCATTCTTAGTTAAGATTTCTCTTTGCAGCTATTTGGTGAAATATATATATTATTTAATTTTGAAAAAAAAATCAGGATATCACTCATTTGCTCTATTAGTGCAAACAGTGAGAATGATAAACATGCTCTTCAAGATGTCATTTTGGAAAACAAACTCTTCCATCTGTTGTTGTCCTCGTTTCCTGCTTCCCTCAATCTGCTTTACAAACGTGCCTGCAGGGTGTGATTTTGATTATAGGACTCGGTAGTTACAGTAAACAATTACCCACGGAAGCGATTTCCCCATCAATAGCTCCTCCTGCAAGTGTTTCTGCGCTTCTTGGCAGAAAACACATCTTTAATACTGTGGTTTATGTTCAAAACGCCCACTCTTAATTAGAACAAGATGTAATATAAAACAATCCTAAGTATCACTGTATGCTCACAGGTCTCTAAAGATGGGAAAAAAGTCTTCAGTTACTATGAGGGATTGTTACTTCAACCTAAACTATGCACCGCTGACCAGGTCTGAACATGAGTGCCAAAACACCGAAACAAATGTATCGTATAAAACTAACCAGTGGCTAATGCTTAAAAAAAATAGTAATTCCATGCTGGATCTTGAGCTTAAATTAGCTCCTGTAATAGCATAGGATGGAAAGTTTAAAGGCATTTAAACAGCATACAAAGGAAATTTAATGTAGTAATTGGTGGTATCCCCAACTAGTCATTTGTAGGCTTATGCTGACTTCTTGACCCTACCACCCATACTACTAAAGTATGGCACACACAGCTAAAGAAACCCAAAGAACTATAATACAAAAATTTTGAATACCCACCACTTACAGTCATGACCGAAATTGTTGGCACCCCAGAAATTTTTCCAGAAAAGCAAGTATTTCTCACAATAAAGTATTGCAGTAACACATGTTTTGCTATACACATGTTTATTCCCTTTGTGTGTATTGGAACAAAACAAAAACAGGGAGGAAAAAAAGCAAATTGGACATAATGTCACACAAAACTCCAAAAACGGGCTGGACAAAATTCTTGGCACCCTTAACTTAATATTTGGTTGACACCCTTTTTAAAAAAATAACTGAAATCAGTCGCTTCCTATAACCATCAATAAGCTTCTTACACCTCTCACCCGGAATTTTGGACCACTCTTCCTTTGCAAACTGCTCCAGGTCTCTCTTATTTGAAGGGCGCCTTTTCCCAACAGCAATTTTAAGATCTCTCCACAGGTGTTCAATGGGATTTAGATCTGGACTCATTGCTGGCCACTTCAGAACTCTCCAGCGCTTTGTTGCCATCCATTTCTGGGTGCTTTTTGACGTATGTTTGGGGTCATTGTCCTGCTGGAAGACCCAAGATCTCGTACCCAAACCCAGCTTTCTGACACTGGGCTCTACAGTGCGACCCAAAATCCTTTGGTAATCCTCAGATTTCATGATGCCTTGCACACATTCAAGGCATCCAGTGCCAGAGACAGCAAAACAACCCCAAAACATCATTGAACCTCCACCATATTTCACTGTAGGTACAGTGTTCTTTTCTTTGTAGGCCTCATTCAGTTTTTGGTAAAAAGTAGAATGATGTGCTTTACCAAAAAGCTCTATCTTAGTCTCATCTGTCCACAAGACGTTTTCCCAGAAGGATTTTGGCTTACTCAAGTACAGTTTGGAAAACTGTAGTCTTGCTTTTTTATGTCTCTGTGTCAGCAGTGGGGTCCTCCTGGGTCTCCTGCCATAGCGTTTCATTGCATTTAAATGTTGACGGATAGTTCGCGCTGGCACTGATGCTCCCTGAGCCTGCAGGACAGCTTGAATTTCTTTGGAACGTGTTTGGGGCTGCTTATCCGCCATCCAGACTATCCTGCGTTGCAACCTTTCCTCAATTTTTCTCTTCCGTCCACCCACAGAGAGATTAGCTACAGTGCCATGGGTTGCAAACTTCTTGATAATGTTGCGCATTTTGGACAAAGGCAAATCTAGATCTCTGGAGATGGACTTGTAACCTTGAGATTGTTGATATTTTTCCACAATTTTGGCTCTCAAGTCCTCAGACAGTTCTCTTCTCCTCTTTCTGTTGTCCATGCTTAGTGTGGCACACACAGACACACAATGCAAAGACTAAGTGAAGTTCTCTCCCTTTTATCTGCTTTCAGGTGTGATTTTTATATTGCCTACACCTGTTACTTGCCCCAGGTGAGTTTACAGGAGCATCACATGCTTGAAACAATCTTATTTATCCACAATTTTGAAAGGGTGCCAAGAATTTTGTACAGCCCATTTTTGGAGTTTTGTGTGACATTATGTCCAATTTGCTTTTTTTCCTCCCTTTTTTATTTTGTTCCAATACACACAAAGGAAATAAACATGTGTATAGCAAAACATGTGTTATTGCAATACTTTTCAGTGAGAAATACTTGATTTTCTGGAAAAATGTCTGGGGTGCCAACAATTTCGGCCATGATTGTATATGTCACTTCTCTACATTTACTTGTTGCTAACGTTGAAACAGTAAAGATTATAGAGAAATCTTTATTTCAGAACCTGTGTGATTTTCTAAATGGGAATAATGTAATTATATATCAGTGTTATGAAATACATTTGATCCAGTTTTGACAGAATATGACCTATTAGTAACATAATTGCAAGTATAATGTAAAGCAATTTACCACATACCTCTGGTGTATTTCAAGAGATGTTCCAAAATAGAATTCTGTGCTACAAATGTGTTTGAAACAATATGTTTTATAAAGGTGTTTATCTTGCATTCTATAAACATGACCTGATTGTACTTTCCTGGTTCCTTGTGAATCATCCAGTGTTTCCCAAACCTGTCCTCGGGACCCTCAACCAGGCCAGATTTTGCAGATCACCTTGGGGAAATGCAGACTGAATCCTGCAATCACTGAGAAACAAATCACATCACTTGTGCTGCGCTTCAGATATCTGGAAAATCTGGAGAGGCCAAGGGTCCTGAGGACAGGTTTGGGAAACACTGGCCTAAAGGCTATATGGGTTATTCAGAGAGAGCTGATCTGGCCCAGAAATGGCACTGAACAGCGATTTCCCCGTATGGTGCAACTGCGGGGGCCATTCGGCTATTTAGAGAGCAAGCAGTTCGCCAAATTTTGGTGAACTGCCAGCAAGTACGATGCCTGTTTGATGTCTTTGAGAATCCCATAGAGGAGCAATGGATAATCTATTCAGAGAACACCGAACAGCAGTGCCATAATTTTCCAAAGTGCCCTGCTGTTCGGTGTTTTCATTCAGTAGGTTTATTCAGGCGAACCCCATAGGCTATAATGTTAAAAATATTCCTGTTTTTTCTTCAATATATAATAAATTGTTTATTATTTTGATCTGCAGTAAAAAGTCTCTTTATTTATTGATGTTTTAGAATCTTTTAGGCATTTTTCAGGATTTATTCAGCAAAAATATTTATTCCATGTTTTTTTTTTTAAAGCAGTTTGTCTTTAATCTGTAACAGACTTTTTTATTATCATTCATTGAACCTTATATGTAAATTCCAGGCATTTTAGTTCAGTAGTTTTTTTTTTGCAAACAGCGTTTCAATTTTGACACTTTCAATCGTATTGTTTTGTTGGTTTCTTTTTTTTACCCCGTTCGTCGGCTTCTCGGCTTTTTCCGGAGGCTCGCCTGTGCTGTGTTCAGCGGCTCAGTGGCATTTTCCAATGTGTTCGGTGTGTTTTTTGCAGCAGTTCCGGTGGGTTTTCAGTGGGTTTTCGGCAGACGTTCGGTTAGTTTTCACTCTGGGGGCCCTGCACTCTGGGGTCCCTGCTGCGGTGAAAGCTGAATTCAAGCAGGGTGGGGAAATTTGACTCCGGGAAGTGCGGGGAACGAGAGAGCACCGAAATGTCGGCGACATTTTGGTGCTCTCTGAATAACCCTGCTAGATTATCACCCATCCCACAGCGCTCAAACTCATCCAATGGATAGTTAGAATATTGAGTGATTCTATGGCACTCGTTACTCTGCCTCAAAAAAAGGAAAAAAAATACCAAAAACCTTTATAATAATTTTTAACTTAAAATTTAGTTTAGATACATTCTGCTGCTTCTTCGTGTCACTATTAGGCTAGGGTCAGACGAACACATTTTTCACGTTGTCCATGAAAAAGTGCGTTCGAACGAATGGACGTATTTTTTCACGGAATACGCGATAGCGGTCATACGATGCGCATTTTCGTCTGTGATTTTGTACGGATCATCAATAAAACCCTTTTTGTGTCTGGACGTTATGTTGGCCGGACATTAGCAGCGTCTGACGTCTCCCAATCACGCACACACGCCTCTAGCGGACGCAGCGCACTCTGTACGTCCGTACTAGCGGTTTCACTTTTTCTAAAAAATGCGTTTGTTTGCCGCTTGCGTTGCCCGGCCGAACTTTCGTGCGGCCGTACTTCGTATATTGCCCGTCATTGGACATCATTTGCTGCTACTACGGCCGTGATAAATGCGGCTGCACGCTCGTTCGCACTGCTTTCGTCTTACCCCAGCCTTAGAAAGACCTGATGCTCAAACAGTTTCATGGTGTCCTTCAAGCCAATGAGTCTTAGTATTCAAGTTTATGTGATCTTGTGCTATCCTCACAGTGACTCTCAATTGAGTCCGATAGACTCTGGAAAGAATCCTTTAGCAAGGAATGCCACCACTTGAGGTTTAGCACTATTTATTAAACATCTGCCTTTCTACTCAAAGGATTATCTATAACCCACTGGCAGACAGTAACAGGTCACTGAGAGTGGTGATTCTACTAGGACAAGCCTGGAGCCAACATGTCCAGGATACAACACTCCAGAAGATACATTCTTTCTACATTGACATTTTTGAGAGGTCATCTTGTATGTATTTGGAATCATCAGAAAATGTATGGGCTACACCATATTCTTGCAATTAAAACAGATTTGCTCACCATTTGTTATCTGCAAACTTGTATCTGTGATCATCAGCCGGCACGATATCCATGAGGAGGATGTATTTCGTTTTTGGGTTGAGGCCAGATACTTTCACCTTGTAGCTGGGAAACATACGCCTGCAAGAGCAGAATAGAGGAATTTAGTTACTGTACTGCAACTGCACAGACAGAAGGGACAGTCTGAAGATAAAAGACCGACAGATAAATTTAGATTGATGGCTTTGCTACTTTTAGATGGGCTCTTCACCAGAATATGTAAGATGTTTACAATTTAGCACAAACTTTACTTTTCGGGCATGAGGTCCAACTGTGTAGAAGCTGTTGCTAAGTTTAGTTTTTATACCATTACTGAGACCACCAAAACTTTACATTATCTAAAACTAAAAACCGTTTTTAATAGGGAAGTAGTAGAATTGCACAGCTGTATCCGCCCTGTATAATTATGTAATTGAGCATCACTAATGTCCATATTTATCCAGATATATCATGGCATATTTTACACTAGAATAAATAAACAACATTTTGCTGCCAGAACACTGGATAATTTAGATTAATCACCTCCCTAACAGTGTTTTCAGCACTGTGCTGGATATAGGCATTTTTCAGATAAATGAGAAGCTCTGCCTTTTTATCAGGCACTCTGCATAAAACTGCACATGGTGCAGTGAAACAATGTACAGGTTTTGCAGATGGTCTAATTGAATTTAAAATATAACACATTTTTAGAACAAAATTCTATTGTAAATGCCAACAGCTATGGGTATCTATTGAAATATGTACAGAGGGGGCAATTAAAAAATCAGGGACTTCCGAGAGGCGGGCCTATCAATTATGGCCGTATCTTAATTTAGCTCTTCAGCAGAACGTATTACTCGTCTATTTCGTGGCGATTTACCGACACACTGATCCCAGTTCTGCTGCTCAGGGAGGGTGGGAGACAGAGCCTCACTGTGATGGAATTGACTGCCCTCCCTTTAATCCCGGAGGCCTTACCTAGACCGCGCAACACTTGCAAAAACTGCAGAAGATTCATCCCACCCCAGTGGAAGCCACCTACACCCGGTTACCCCTCTGCCCCCTCTGTCAGTGGGGTGTCTTCAGCAGTTGTGACGCCTTGCAGAATGGTGCTTTCATCCGGCACAATGCTTGGCCATCATGTTTGGGCCTATGCCCTCTAGCAGAAATCACACCAATTTTGTGTCCTCTTCTGAACAAGAAGCAGGGCTGACTTTCCAATACCATCGAACTTACAGTCTCAGAATTAACCATGCAAGCTCAGAGGATTATCGAGTTGGAAGAATGGGTCTCTACTTTGGACGATGAGACGGCCCCTCTTAAGGGAGCTGTGGGCATCAATCTATTTCTTATTTCATTGTTACTAGAGAGCTTGATGACCTTGAAAACAGGAGTCGAAGGAACAATTTACGCCTGGTAGGGCTGCTGGAATCAGTGACGGGTCCGCAATTTCAGACCTTGGTTTCTTCATGGCTTCCCACTACACTGGGCCTCACAGATGTTGCCACACCACTGCCTGTGGAACAAGTTCAACGACTGGGCCCAGACTTCTCACCCAAGTTGTATCGCCCCCGCACAGTCATTTTTCAAGCTACTCAATTTTGTTGATAAAGTGTGTATCCGTATCCTGAAGGCTTACCGTAAACTCAAAACTCTGGAAAATCAAGGAGCTACTTTGCACTTTTTCCAGGATTTTTCTGAGTCCCTCCTCCAATAGCACCGTGCGTTTGCTCCAATTTGCTCCAGACTGGTTCCAGTAACATATGTTTCACACTTCAATACCCAGCATGACCATGAGTAGTCTTGAATGGTCAAGTTCATTTTTTTTTGATACACCAATAGATGCTTCTACCATCTTCCAGGATAACACTGAAGACAGAACCCCCCTCTTCGCTGATACCGATTTCTGCTCCATGCCCATGCTTCACCTCCTCATTCCCGGGGACAAGGCCCTAGGGGGCCACTGCGAGTTTCCTCTTCCTTTTCACATTATTCGTGTTTAGACTGTCACACGTTTTGCGGACTTTTCATGATTTCTCCTGCAATACTAGTTATGTTTCTGCAAGGTTTGGTTTATGTTTTCAGTTTTTGTTTTGAACATTATACCATTCGTAGACACGCTGCTTCATTACGATGGCCATGCGTTAATCCAACGTGATATCCACAGTCTCAGACTGCCGTGTTACTCTTTTTTGGAGACACTGAAGACTCCTTTCGACAGAGGGGATCGATTTTCAACTTACTTCACCTCTCTCCTCAGCCATTTCCGGGACTGCAAGATGAATCATGGCCATGTAACATCTTTGATATTTTCCTTGAGGGCCCATCTGTTTGCCTTGGCTCCTTGAACACATTGTACGATATTTCTCTCAATATAATTTTCTTACAGGTAATTTACCTTTTCTTTTTCAGGTTCCACGTTTGGAACTGTTGTTTTGGCAGATTTGATTTTGTTAAAAGTTTTGGATCAGGTATGTGTCAGAAGTATGGCGTATCACGATTTACATGGTTCAAGGTAGGGAGGCTGCTTCTGGAATGACTTTCTGTCCCCCTCACTACCGAATTTTCTATAATGGGAATCCCCTTTTCTATTTGGTATCCCCTGTGCTGCCTTTCTCTCCTCCCTGTCAGCCGTAGGTAGCTGCCCCATCGATTTTCACCTATTCTTGCTATAGACTTATTTATTGGAATGTTTTAACCCTCCCAAAAGGAAAAAAAGTCCTTCGACAAGTAGCTCGCCTCGACCCCAATTTAGGGCCATATTGCATACTTGGTGCTAACTTAACCAGAGCTTTTGTAAACTTACCAGAGCCGTTATAGCCTATGGAGGTTAAGTTTACAACAGCTCTGGTTAAGTTTACAACTGCTCTGGTTAAGTTTACAACTGCTCTGGTTAAGTTAGCACCAACTACGTAATACTGCCCTTAGTTTTTCTACAGGAAACACATTGGACTTCCCTTGTACAAGCGCTCAAGGCGCCCTAAAAAACGAAATCAGGAGGATCCAGAATGCAGAACAAGATCACTATTTTAAATGCCCCATGACATGAATTTTCAGATTTCACCAGCCCCCTACATGCAAACGGGAGGCATTGATTCTGCAGCAGCTGGTCTGCTTGCAAATTGCTTATGACTATATTTTCATGGTGAGAAGAAAAAGCCTTCCCAGAGGAAAAATGACAACCAATTTAGAGCTGTATTAGAACCCTGGTGTAAACGTAACCAGAGCTCTGCCAAACATAGCAACACCATAGACTTTTAATGGCTCTTTTGAAGAGGAAGTCTTCAGGTTTTAGTTTTGCGACATGGAATTTTCTCAAATGCTCTCACTGGCAACAGAATTAATTACTTTAAATAAAAATGAAGTATAAATTCCCTTCACTTTTTTAAATTATATCATTAATGTACAGTGGGATAAATTGTCTATCTCCTCTTTTTTTTTTTTTGTTTCTTTAAAGGAAGTTTATAGCAGGTAGTTCTGTAGGACAAAACAGATATTTGGTACGTAGACGCAGCAGGTTAACTTTCCCTTCTTCCAACTGCTGCAGGAAGTATCCTTGTAATATCATGGCCCATCAGAGGGCACAGACTATACCAAATGTGGTGAAGGAAGGAACGTGGATTCACTGCGACACAGGACAACATGTGGGCGAGACCTATAGCATGCAAATGATTTTGGTTGCAAAATATATATTCTGAGTGACAAGTGGGTGCTGTACATGTCATGTGGCTACTGTGTGCTCACACCACTTATTAATATTATGAAGAAGAAAGGGGCTAGCCTGTAACCTGGAATCGACTACAACCAGCTTCAGCTTCTCAGTCCCTCAACTAAACCATACAAAATAGTGCACGTAATTCGCTCATGATAAGGATTAGACAAGGCACTTGTTATCATGACAGTCTTGACACATCATCTGTCACAAAGCAATTAAACCACAGAGACTCGTACATTATCAAAAGTATTTTGACAGCGCTTGATATTCAGAAATAAATCATATAAGGCACTTTCGTCTTTTATTCTATATTATTATATATGTGTTTTCTTGTATTATTCTATGTTTCCCCATTTTCTTGTTTCTAACCGAATGAGAAAGAACGTGAAAGTATATTTTTAGCATAAACAATTTTGTTTAAATTGTTGAATAATCATATATGGTATTATCTATTTATTTAGATCTGGCCATATTAGCCCCTACACCATCAAGTGCTTTTTGATGAAAAACATATTATCATAACATTCATTTGAAATGTGAAGTTAACAAATATAGGGTAACATGGTAATTTTGTACACAGAATGTTGTTCAAAAATAGTTGATAACATTTTCTAATTTTTAAATTGCTCTTTCGTGTATTCATTTATCCTTTAAGAATTATTGCAGCGTTGAAAGGTTCTAAACTCTAGGTGGTATCCTTTATCTTTCAAAATTTCAAACACGGTGTGCATTTCAGACAGAGAGAATGGCCTTGCTTCAAATATAGTGAATTTGACAAATACAGACAATAAAATTGTCAGATCTCCTGCTTATGGGGATCTGTTGTGATCATAATGAGATTATTGCAGCTTCAAAAACATACAATGGAATATAAAAATAATTTCTGTATCTAGGTATAATGGCTGCTTATGGACATTACAGTAACACCTTATATTATTATTATTATTATTATTATTAATTTATAAAGCGCCAGCATATTCCGCAGCGCTGTACAATAAGCACAGTACAGACAGGGTTACAATACATTGAACAACATTTGACAAACAGTACAGGAGGAGATGAGGGCCCTATTCCCGTAGGAACTCACAATCTAGGAGGGTTGGGGTTGGAAACAGGAGGAGAGGACTGTAAGGTGAGAGTGATTGATGGTTGCGTCAGTGAGTTGGGTGGTAGGCTTCCCTAAATAGCAATGTTTTCAGGGAGCGTTTGAAGGAAGAGAAGTTAGGGGAAAGTCTGACAGCACGAGGGAGAGCGTTCCAGAGAGTGGGGGCTGCGCGTGAGAAATCCTGCAGTCTATCATGGGAAGAGGTGATGCGGGGAGAAGCTAGGCGCAGGTCACTGTTTGACCTTAGGGAGCGGGCTGGGGTGTATTTGGTGATTAGTGAGGACAGGTAGTGGGCGCTGAGTTAGTGAGGGTTTTGTAGGTAAGGATAAGGATTTTGAACTTAATTCTGCAGTGGATGGGGAGCCAGTGAAGGGACTCGCAGAGGGGAGCGGCAGAGACAGAGCGGCGGGTGAGGTGAATTAGCCTGGCGGAGGCGTTCAGGATGGATTGTAGGGGGGAGAGGCAGGACAGAGGGAGGCCAGATAAGAGATTATTGCAATAGTCGAGTCGGGAGATTACCAGGGCGTGTATGAGTTGTTTTGTGGTGACAGCGGTAAGAAATGGCCGAATTCTGGAAATATTACGCAGTATATCTGTACTGTACATAGATTTCAGCAATTAGAACCCGCTGAGTCTTATCTCTGTACAGCAGGGAGTGACCCCAGAACTCTCCCTGTATTCTGCCCTATCCCTGGTGTGACGGGAACCCGCTCCTTCCGCCTGTCCTGGCTCTCCATGCACCCCCTTACCAAGATCAGCCCGGCCGCTGAGTTACTCGGAACTCAGTGCCTCGAGCAGCCTGATCTGTAGCTCCAGACATGCTTGGTCTGATCCTCTGCCTTGGAGACTCTTTGAATTTCCAGAAGGCCGCTCTGTGCCTTCTTAGGGTGAGAGTGGGTACCCTGAATGAGACACCAGACAAGCTGTATGTTCAAACAGGAGTCTGAGAATTTTATTGAAAAATGCCACTATTTATGCCCAGGTCCAACAGTCATAATTTGCATACCAACCGACGAACATTGACCTACTAAAACTCTAATTACATTATGTCAGTTAGATATTTACAGTAAACATTTCTTAGCCTTCATATCACACAATCATTTATATAATCTATTGTTCCAATAGATCAGATTACCTTTGCAGTCAAAAACTGTCCCAGACTCATGACTTCTTAACCAGATAACAGTTAGACAGCATTCTTGTATAATCACACATTATTTACACATTCCACACAAAAGAGGACATTGAAAATAACTTCAGGTAGCATCTTTAAAACACATCTCCACATGCCCATTCACATACAGTAATAAAAGTACATTTAAAACTAAAGCTAAGCAATTTACAATACATTTAAAACCACACCACGCAATATAAATGAACTTAAAGTCGTTCCAAAAGCAAATGTCTGTCTTTTGGGGGTTTTGCCAGGAAAATAAAAGTCTTGGGGTTTGAAGCGGGGGAATGCTATGTCACTTCCATGACATCTGGCTGTTGTAATGCTGCAGAACCCTCGCTGAGATTTTTGTTCCAGTGAGGGTGGGGCTGCTCTTTGTAGCTTCTTTACAGTAATACAGGGTAACAGGAATGAGAATTCTTTGGATTCTATTTTCTCCACATGGGGCACACTAATCTTGAATTAAAACGGTATGCAAATTGTACTTTGTGGTATTTATTGTATAATAATGCTAAATTGAAAGTACACATTTTTGTTAGTGAAGGGAATAATGCCTGATATGTGGAGTGATGGCACATAGTGATAACATTGCATTGCCCCAAAAGACATTCCTCAATAAGTTATTACAATCAATATCATTTATTGATTTGACATGTACCATCAAAGAAAATGAAATTCTTTTGAAAACAAAGATCACTTCAGTAAGTTTAAATTTATTTTAAATTTTGGTTGAAAGCTTTCAAGCAACCTGTCTTGAATGTCATTTTGGTAGGGAAGGTTATGTTTTTTTGGGGGGGCGTCTTCAAAATTCTCTGGCCTTTTGAGTTCTTACATGCTATTTTGAAAGAGTAGGTGACTAAAAGCCCTAATGCTAACATACTTTGAGAAACAAAATGCTGGACATCCATATTGGCCCATGTACAGTATTTTTATACCATAATTTAGTTAAAAAACAATAGAGTAAGCATTGTATGTACATACACATATATGATGAAATCCCCATGTTTAGAAAGATATTTCCATTCAACTAGTTAAGATTTGCAAATTATAAGAGGATATACATTGATTTTTTTTCAGCAATGTGTATATTCCGCATTCTGTCTGATCTGACAGAAACCTACATTGTGCTGATAGAAAACAGAGATAGGAAATCTAACACGTAAAAGGTGACAGATTTAGTAAATCCAATGCCCAATGAACTCTAAAATCACATAAAATCTATTGTTGTAGAAAAAAGAAACACAAATAATAATATTTATTCTGCTAATACTGAACGGAATCCCACTGCCCTTCTTCAGGCAATATCAACCTGATAAAAATACGGAAATGTTATAGGAACAATTTAGAGGGTTGTATGTAAACTTTTATATATTGTTTTTGTGATTGACACATGAATGTGACTCTACGTGAGTGGATATCAACAGTTGGTTTTCACACTTACTATGTTGGGTTGACTATGATTGGCTGCCAGCCCATTTGTATGCACAAAATAACTCATACTTGCTATCAAAGTTCCCTAACATATCACGATCCTCCTTCTATGCCAGCCTTGCTGTCTAACAAAGCCTGCCTAGCGGTTGATGAGACCGTACATTTATGCTCCATGAGATTGCAAGTGTAGTGAAACAAAAACCGTGAGTGATGATTTTCCAGAGAGACCAAAAATCCGATATATTTCGGTGGCCTTGTCTGTCCATGAATCCAAATCTCCAAGTATAATATATTTTTTTCTACTAGTTGATAGAGAAAACCATGGTATGTGTTACCCTCCCAGCAAGGACAGAGTGAGCAGGTAACATTGAAATTACTGAAGAAAACCAGAGACACAGAATGTGTCTGTTGGTGCCATCTTTAATTTACTGTGGCCAGAGCAGCCCAGCTCCTCCTCCTACAGCACCGCCGCCCTCTACAGGAGACACAGAGGACCGCAACCGATTCTCAGTAATCCAGCTAAAGCTTAAATGAAATATGTAGAATGTATTACTGATCTCAGCATTACAAAATAAATAAATATTTGGGGACATATTTTTTTCTGTCTACTCCTTTCCAGTCCAGTATATGTGGTATACATAGGAATGGACAACAGAGCGTGAACCAGGATTCTTTCACAAATGTATGTGCTATGGCTATGATCATTGCAAAAGCCCATCAACTCAGAAAATACAGATTGGTAAACCCTGCCAAAAATTCCTTTTCATAAATAAATAATCAAACAATCATTCCAAAGTCATATTAATTAATATTTTATTGTGGAAAACTATATTAACCAGATGTTTACAGAACGATTGTACATTTTTTATCAAATTGTCGCAGTTAGTTTATAGTCAAATTTTACAAACAAACCAATTGATGCAATGTCTAGGAAAACAATCGGGTTTCTACCAAATTTAACAAAATAATCTGAAAATTATAACTTACATGCAGCAATAATAACAGTGTGTGGATTTTTTTTATTTTTTTTAAAATATGTTTATTAGAGATTCAAGCATTACAGCATATGTTAATGGCGAAGACATTGTCATGCAATGAAACAACAATTATTACCCCTTTAATAACACAATAGACATCTCCCATCATAACGTGACGAGTTCAGGTTTTACTGCCGCGTGACATTTAAATAATCATCTAGTGCCCTTGTGGATGACGTCGGCAGCAACGGCGGATCTGTGAGCGAATTTACCAAAAACCATTCAGTAAACTGGAAATCCTTTTTAATCTGAGCCAGGCTATCCTCTGGTAGGTGTTGCATGAAAGGCCCCCAAACCCCCCAAAAAAAACCACCTTGTCTTCTCTATGGAGACTCGCTTCTGCCCAATCATGTCTAAAGATAGAGTAGAACCTGGAGTAAAACATCGAGAACGAGGGGGGGTTGACCTTTATCCAGTGGCCTAAAATAGCTTTCTTTGCGGATGCTGCGATAATGCCTAGTAGTGTTTTCCGGGCCCTGGACAATTGTCGTGTTTCCTGATCGGAGAGAATGTTAAACAACGCCCAGTCAGGAGAGGTTGGCATTCCTAGTTTTAGGATTCTGGACCCGAATTTTTTAATGGTGTTCCAGAAAAGTTGAATGCGGGGACAGGACCACAGGCAATGAAAAAGATCCGCCCTAACTTGTGAGCATTTAAGACAGCGTCCCGAAGTTAGCGGATTATAAAGGGACAGTCTGGCTGGCACCACATAGGCCCCATGCAATAATTTGAAAAACATTTCCCCATACTGGGCCGATGGAATTTGCTTGCGCGATCTAGTGGTGGCCGCTATAAGCGAAAAGGGTGACTGTTGCGGGAGGCTATTCCTGAGGGGCGACTGTCCAGTCAAAGTGTGGACGGAGTATTTGTCGGAATGCTGCTGTTGAGGGGCCTACTTTCATTATGCTGTCTAGGGCGTTAAGGAAGTCCCTGGGCCCCAAATCCCGTAACTGCTGCGAGATGAATGTGGAGAGTTTTAAATAATACATGGGATGCAGAGATGTGGGTGCTAGTATGTCGCATAACTTTTCGTATGAGAGCGGGGTACGCGAAGGTAGTCTCAGTACTTGGCCAATTTGGTATAGGCCATTACGCGCTAGGGCCCTAAAGGCCGGGACTGGGGAGCCTCCTTGGAAGCTTGGATTGCGAAGAAGAGGCTGATAAATCGAAGTTCTCCAAGACAGGCCCAGGTGCTTCCTGGCCCTGTACCACGCAACTCGGCCTACAATGAGAAGAGGGTTCGCTCTTTGGGTGGGCAGCATCGCTGCGGGGGGCAGATGGAGGAGAGCCCCTACTGACAACGGGTAGGCCATTGCCTGATCTAGATTATAATCTGTAAATCTGGAGGAGTCTGTTAGCCAGTCAGCGACTAAGCGGTATTGGGCCGCCAGGTTGTACGATCCTATCTCTGGCAAATTCACGCCTCCCAGGCTGTATGGTAATTGTAATTTGTGTAGTGCTATACGTGCTCTCCCTCCGTCCCATATAAATTTATTAAATAGGGAATGAACGGTCGAGATATCCCGTTGTTTGATAAGTATGGGTAGCATTTGGATCGGATATAACAGGCGTGGGAACGCCACCATTGTTATAATGCTAATTCTCCCCATGTAGGATAATGGAAGTTTGGTCCAAGAGGATAGCAGAGTTTTAAATTGGGCCACTAACGGCGGGATTGTTACCTCGTATAATCTCCCTAAATCAATCGGGAGCAGTAATCCCAGGTATTTAAAGGTGCCTCCCTCACTCCAACTAAATTGCAGATGGTCCGCTAATGTGGTTTTGCAGTTCCTACCCAGAGGGATGGCCAATGTTTTCTCGAAGTTTAGTCAGTGTGTGGATTTTAGAACATAACTTTCATTTCGCAGTGAGCAATAAAAATTCTGAAAAGATGGTGAAATTGAACCTACTGAACTGAATACATCAAAGGTATTTACAGGAATACACATATCTCAGAAATGAGAAATTAAATATAGATAGAAACCATTTCGAAGCATGTGATATGTCGAATTTATCGAAACAGCATGTCCACAGTAATGAAATAATAAAAACAACCCACATTCCAAAAAGCGGAGTGAACGGAACATTTATTTTGTTCCAATTGACATATGCAAGATAGTAGAAGGATCTGAAGAACAATGAATGGAAATGTTTGTATACATCCTTCCATCCTAAATTTATCACCTTCATTATTTTTCCCTTTCATGTCGTTCCCCATCTATGCCTCTTCTCTCCTCGTCATCTATCCATCTCAAGTTTTAATTTTATTTCTGCCCTTTGCAGGGGTGTATTCATGTACAGACCAATCAACTACGCCTAGGGCAGCAGATTGGAGGGGGCAGCATTTTTTCCTAATGTCCTATCTTTAGAGGTCCAATATATTCTAATTCACATTTATTTTATTTTTTTTGAGAAAGTATTTTACCGGGAAGGATACATTGAGATTTCTCTCATTTTCAAGTATGTCCTGGGTGGCGAGTATGTACCGTTAGGTGTCTTGCCCAAGGACACTTACTGGAGAGGTGCTCTTGCCGGGATTCGAACCTGTGTCTCCACTGTTATAGAGCAGTGATGTTACCTCTACTCCATCCAGCCCGCATTAATTGGCCCGTGTTAAGTTATGGCTTTTGTCTTGATTTCATGGTTATGCACATATTTATATTTATTTGATATTGGGGTGAGGGGGAAAGCAGAATGTGGAGTACCTGCAGCAGCCTACAACCCTGATCCTTTGTTCTTTCTGATTCATGGTTTTACCTATGTAAACTAGTTTTCTTTCTTCTCCCCGGCCAAAATTGATGTTACTCCAGTAGGTGATGAGGTCATTTTCAGGGCTTTTGGCTGCATGACATGACATATCTTCAGGAGGACAACAAGTAAAAATACATGTTTTAGGCCAAAATAGCTGGAGTCAGTAAAGCAGTATTGTTGTCCTAGTTTTGTAAAAATAAATAAATAACTGAGGGGCTTATTATATTTTGTGAATAATTCATATAATATTCCAAACTTTAAACGGTGTTATAATAGAATCAGTGCTTATAATTAATAAACCGCTAGGCTCATCACACGCAGCCAGAGCTAGAGCTTAAAAAATAAGCACTTATCATAATGTTAAATATATGAATTCAGGGAGGGGTAAAAAGTAAAATAAATAGAAGCCGGTCAGAAATGTTACATTTCAATCCTGTGCTAATGTGATTAAATTATTTACTTAGAATTTTCAAAGTCTTGAAGAATGCTACTTCAACAAACAAACGCATGGTTATCTTCCCGTGTATTCTCCCAGGAGGCTCAGCCAACCTGATGAGTGACTAAGCATCTTGGGAGATGTAGTTGCAAAACATTTGGGGGCCTTTGTTGCTGCCCCTTGTCTAATACAAACAACTACTAATAAACATCATTATACTAGTGAATTTATGGCTTGTAATCTTACATATCTACTCCACTGGTGTGCGCAGCCCATAAGATTAGGGTGTGCACCCACAGAACATTTATTAATTGACAACTTTTCTTTAGAAGATTTTGCATAAAATACGCACTTTTCATTAAAACTAACAAGTCTGTAATCAGAGATACTATCAGGTTTTATGTTATTCGTCATGCCATATTTCTGTAACAACTGTAACAATTCAATGTTCTTGAACCCAGGACGTACTTGAAAACGAGAGAAATCTCAATGTATCCTTCCTGGTAAAATACTTTATAAATAAATAAGAGGTGAAAGAGGACCTCTTCACCCAAAATTAGGGTGTGCCTGGACACACCAGACACACCCCCTGCGCACGCCTATAAATTGTTTATTTTAAATTGTTGCATAAAATAAATTGATGGCGAGGCTATACAGTATTTCTTAAGCTAGCAGGACCATAGCCGATCTTGGGCTCTATTCCAGCCCTGGTGCTAACTAAGGCTGGGGTCAGACCAGCGCACTTTTAACGTGCGTTCTAGCGCACATAATTACGGCCGCACTAGCACCAGATGACAGGCAATGACGGCCAATATACGATGTACGGCCGCACAAAAGTCCGGCCGTGCAACGCAAGTGGAATTTGAACACATTTTTCGGAGAACGCTGAACCGCTAGTACTGACGTACTGAGTGCGCAGCTGCGGCATAGCGGAGTGTTTGCGTGATTAGGAGATGTCAGACACTGCTAATGTCCAGCCTACATAACGTCCAGACGCAAAAAGAGTTTTATTGACGATCCGTACAAAATCATGCCCGAAAATGCGCGTCGTCTGACCGTTTTTGCGCATTCCGTGAAAAAATATGTCAATGCGTTCGGACGCACTTTTTCACGTTCGGCGAAAAATGCTTTCGTCTGACCCTAGCCTTAACCAGAGTTGTTATAAACTTCCCAGAGCCATTATAACCTATGGAGTTGCGAAGTTTACAACAGCTTTAGTTAAGTTTACACCAGGGTTGGAATACAGGCCCTTGTGTACTGCATAGAATAGTATGTGGGATATCTCACATCTATATAAAGCTATAGGTTGCGACCCGACCATTATATTAGGGAAGAATTGAAAATGAATAGCAAATTATAGGCCCAGCTCAGCATGTTTGCAATTCACTTGAGAATTCCCCCAAATACGTGAACTGACCACAATATATAATAACATTTTATTTTATATAAAGTAATTTATCCTTTCATTATGGGTTATTTAATGTTTCTACTATGAACAGCTCATAAAGAACCCCTTACATACTGTATTTAAATTTGTTACCACCAGTCCTGCTCTGATGGTCAAAACACAGCATATCATACCCTACCAATTCCAAATTCTTTGGTTCTGTCTAGTTGTAAGCTTATTTGTAAACTTTCAAAAATGTTAAGACCCAATTATCAAAAAACAGCACATTCATTTTAATCGTAGGGAATAATCAAGACTCCAAAACCTTATCCACAGCCATGTATTGATGGATTTTAGGTGCATGCACAGCTTCTGAACAGCTTCTTAATCAGCCCCATCAGATAGACCCAGGCCTGGCAGGTCCTACCTGATGTTTCAATAGTAATAATGCTGTGTAATGTAGGGCTGCAACTAACGATTATTTTCATAATCGATTAGTTGGCCGATTATTTTTTCGATTAATCTGATAATTTAAAAAAATTACAATATTTTTTTTTTTTACAATTTGCGTACTGTAAGTAACTTTTGTGCCCTACATACACATGTTATGTATCTCGTGTAAGTTGGGTACTTTTCTAAAACAAGGTATGCGAGCGCCTGGTCAGAGTGATGGATTGATGCTGCGTGCGGAGCTCAAGCTCATATCTGCTTTCTCCCTGAACTATGGCTGCTACAAGCGCTCGGATATAGACATGATGATGTCAGCACGCAAAATGGGGTGAGAAGGTGGGGGGGCACTGCACACAGCCTGACCATGTTAATAAGCTTAAATGGTCAGGGTGTGTAGTGTGTCCCTTTTAAAATGGTTTCATGAACAAACTGAGTGGGGGAGCTGGAGAGGAGAGGGCGTGGGTTTGAGCAAGAGACTGGACCTGAGTTTGGGAGGAAGTTTGCAAGGAAGGGCCTGGGAGAGAGGGAGGGAGGCAGGGAGGGTGGGGTTGTGGTATAGAACTCCAGCTCCAAGTAAGGATATAACACTGGCGATACAGCTCCAAACACCCAGTGGCAGCAGCCCAAAGTCTGTGTGATAGTTCTGCTACTGTCGTAAATTAAAGAAAAACAAGCTGGTGATGTCCACCAAAACCCTAGAACTAAATCATACGGAAAAAAGCAGTGGCACGTCTTCTCCAATAAGCTCCAAAGTAGTGTCAGAGGTTAATAATGTTTAACTGAGTCTAACTCTAAACAATGTGTGCTTTACACAGACCGATTAATCAACCAACTGATTAGTTGTCAACTATTTTCATTATTGATTATTCTCATTATCGATTAGTTGTCGATTTATCGATTTAGTTATTTCTGCCGTAGTGTAATGTATCAAGGATCTCAGGCCTCTGTATTATCCTCACTAGTGTTCCTGGTAGCCTTAATGAGATCCTTTCAAGCAGAGGTCAATTGGTCATGAGCACCTAGAATTTTTACCTCTGACATTATATATATATATATATATATATATATATTTATATACACTGTATATATCTTTGTCTAGTCCTTAAAATTGTGTACTTGGCCACTATGTTCTTGTTCTAGCCCCACATTTGATTGAAATCAGTCAAGCCCTGCCTTGGGAGGTACCTGTGATATTTAACTGCCATAAATACTTAGATGTGGCGTTGATTCATCTGGAAATTATTCTGATTGAAATTTTTTAAAGCACTAATGTGAAAGCTATTTTCCTCGATCTTCCCAGGTAGCTAAAATTTTGCAAGTTCTCCAATTGTTATGACTTGTTTACTGAACAAGACGATAGTATATATACATATATATAGTGTAGATTAACACGCACAGACACATATATGTATACACAGACATATATATACATACACTTATACACCCACAGACACAGATACACACATATGTATAGATATTCACACACACACATATATATATATATATACACACACAATGGTGCACACACTTATATATACTGTATATACACACAAAAATCAGAAACTCTGCACGTCACCTTTTTGATATAGCTACATGTTGCATGGGTATTGGCAGATACTTTTTTAACCCTTTGATTTTTTGGCTTTCAACCCCTGCTGCCTTTTATATTGTAAATGATATCACTCAGAGCATTTCACAGAGCACAGTAACTGAAATTTAAATTTTAAAATTAAAAAAGGTTTAAACAAAAACCAAAGAGAAATCACATTTGTCCATATCCCTAACTAATATAAGAACATTATGTTTTCCTGATTTTTTTTTTCCAAGAATGTGTATGCAAAAAATCCTAAAATGAATAATACATAAACAGCAAAAAAAAAATCATTTTATTTTTCATCTTTTCGCCAAGAGGCCCTAGTGTCTCTGTGTATATCTTTGGTTTGCCCTGAATTTTGGCACAACGTTTAAAACTAATACTGCTATTTTATCTTTTAAACAAAACTGCAGTAAAAGCTATTTTCCCTCCTCAAAGGAAACTAGATATGCCTAAGTATTTGGAGAGTCCAATTTATCACCTGGGGTTTCAGGGTCCTGAGATTTTATACACAAACCTTGCTTTAGAAAAAAAAATTGTACTTTTAAGATTTAAATAGAGGTTTTGCATTAACCATTTGTGACGTGTTGGAAATTGGATGCACAGAGTAGGTCCAGTTGTGACAAAGATGCACTTACAGTATATAATATATATATTTAATATACAGTAATATGCTTAGATATATTTTTTAAATATTTATAAAATAATTCTGAACAAATATGTACATATCCAAATACTCACCTATCTCATATATATGAATTTAAGTTGTGGTGAAGGGTAAAAAAGTGAGTTTATAGTTGCAGAAGACACACATCCCAGCAATTATCTGAATTGCTGGGATGTGTGTCTTCAACTATAAACTTTAATATATATATATATATTGTTTATTTATAGTGTATAGAACCACAAACATACACAGCAATAATATTTATTTTGATAAAAGCCAGAATGATGATAGAGCAATTCTCTGTGTATATGAAGGACATTTGAGGGTTGATCTGTGTAATCTATCACATATCACATTGTCACAGATCTATAGCTTGTTTTGAATTGTTTCATGCTGTCACCCCCTTTTTACAGTTTCTATCATTTAAATATTGATCAGCATTCTAGTAAATTACTCTTTATTATAAGAACCCTCTTTTATCAGGTTTAATATTTTGAGTACATTTCTGATATAACATCTATTCTGTTCCTGATACTGGTGTGTTCTACACTAACAGGGTTATTCAGTGAATGGTGAAACTCTGGAGAATTTTTGGAGAAGTGAAAATTCTAGGTCAAAATAGCTGATTTGGAAAGTGAGCTAAATGGGAGAATTTTTCTGTTTTGGCTATTTTGACCTAGAATTTTCACTTCTCCAAACGTTCCCCAGAGTTTCACCTTTCTCTGCATAACCCTGTATGTAAAAGCAACCTGAACATTTTTTGGAAGTCTTTAAAGTCATGGAGCTGCAGGATAATCTCAGTCTCATGGTTATAGGGAAAATGTTATCTTCTTACAGGGTTATTCAGAGAGCGGTGAAAACCAGGAGAATGACTGGAGAAGTGAAAATTCTAGGTCAAAATAGCCAAACCAGAAAAATTCTCCCATTTTTCTCACTTTCCAAATTGGCTATTTTGACCTAGAATTGTCACTTCAGTCATTCTCCTGGTTTTCACCTGCCTCTGAATAACCCTGTAAGGCTTTGCACAGCTCTTTTCTTCCACTCTCAAAATGTTGACTTTAGTATGGACACTGCATTCATTAAAGATCAATGTCCTTATAACTTCGATAACTAGAGAGCTATTTATAATGGCACAGGTTAGGGGTTGGGGACAGGGCGCTGCCAAAATGTTTCTGACTATTAAAGTGCTGTTCATTGGGGTTCACTGCTCTGACCACTGTGAGTATATGCAGGCTTAGAAAAAGGGGTGCCCTGTGCTCCAGCAGTTTTGTCAACAAGTGCTTTGATGAAACTGAGCTCTATCGAATGTATCTCCTTCAAAATGTCAACATTCTGACAATAAAGGAAACACTATAAGAAACAGTATTTCCCAAATACATGATAATTATTAGGAAAATCCAAAATTAGGGGTGGTAATATAAAGCAAGCTTATACATGATATATCAGCTGTGACTATATACATTGTCATTTTTATAGTAAACTTTGAAATTTAATTTTTCTTACATTTTATAATTGCATCAGTACTATTATCAGCTCTAACCAAAAACACACATAAACCATAACGATGTAAAACACAGCAACAGACTTTATAAAAGATAGATAGATAGATAGATAGATAGATAGATAGATAGATAGATAGATAGATAGATAGATAGATAGATAGATAGATAGATAGAGCCCTCAATAGATAGATAGATAGATAGATAGATAGATAGATAGATAGATAGATAGATAGATAGATAGATAGATTAGATAGATAGATACTCTGTATGAGTTCCTTGCAACCCCTCCAGTAGCTATCTAACATTTTGTTTACATTTCACTGACACGTATACCATGTTGTGGTCCTTATCAATCAGACTTTATCAGATTCCCAATTCATCTTCCCCCACATAAATACAGTTAAAATCAGGTTAGAAAAACATGCATATTGAAATTAGATCTTTTGTTTTCATTTCCACATTTTATACTAGAGCCGAGTTGAGGATAACCTTTTTGAAAAAATGGTTCCATTCTACTAATTTCGGAATTCGAGCATCTACCCCTGTATGGATGGATGGATAGATAGATAGATAGATAGATAGATAGATAGATAGATAGATAGATAGATAGATAGATAGATAGATAGATAGATAGATAGATAGATAGATAGATAGATCCCTCATTAGATAGATAGATAGATAGATAGATAGATAGATAGATAGATAGATAGATAGATAGATAGATAGATAGATAGATAGAGCCCTCATTAGATAGATAGATAGATAGATAGATAGATAGTTAGACAGACAGACAGACAGACAGACAGACAGACAGACAGACAGATAGATAGATAGATAGATAGATAGATAGATAGATAGATAGAGCCCTCATTAGATAGATAGATAGATAGATAGATAGTTAGACAGACAGACAGACAGACAGACAGACAGATAGATAGATAGATAGATAGATAGATAGATAGATAGATAGATAGATAGATAGATAGATCCCTCATTAGATAGATAGATAGATAGATAGATAGATAGATAGATAGATAGATAGATAGATAGATAGATAGATAGATAGATAGAGCCCTCATTAGATAGATAGATAGATAGATAGATAGATAGATAGATAGATAGATAGATAGATAGATAGATAGATAGATAGATAGATAGATAGAGTCCTCAATAGATAGATAGATAGATAGATAGATAGATAGATAGATAGATAGATAGATAGATAGAGCCCTCATTAGATAGATAGATAGTAGATAGATAGATAGATAGACAGACAGACAGACAGACAGACAGACAGACAGAAGATAGATAGATAGATAGATTAGATAGATAGATAGATAGATAGATAGAGCCCTCTTTAGATAGATAGATAGATAGATAGATAGATAGATAGATAGATAGAGCCCTCTTTAGATAGATAGATAGATAGATAGATAGATAGATAGATAGATAGATAGATAGATAGATAGATAGATAGAGCCCTCTTTAGATAGATAGATAGATAGATAGATAGATAGATAGATAGATCCCTCAAGATAGATCGATAGATAGATAGATAGATAGATAGATAGATAGATAGATAGATAGATAGATAGATAAAGCCCTCATTAGATAGATATATAGATAGAGCCCTCGATAGATAGATAGATAGATAGATAGATAGATAGATAGATAGATAGATAGATAGATAGATAGATAGATAGAGCGATAGATAGATAGATAGATAGATAGATAGATAGATAGATAGATAGATAGATAGATAGATAGATAGATAGATAGATAGAGCGATAGATAGATCATTAGATAGATAGATAGATACATAGATAGATAGATAGATAGATAGATAGATAGATAGATAGATAGATAGATAGATAGATAGAGCCCTCGTTAGATAGATAGATAACATAGATAGATAGATAGATAGATAGATAGATAGATAGATAGATAGATAGATAGATAGATAGAGCCCTCATTAGATAGATAGATAAGATAGATAGATAGATAGATAGATAGATAGATAGATAGATAGATAGATAGATAGATAGATAGATAGATAGATAGATAGATAGATAGATAGATAGATAGATAATTGGAAATACTTTTGAGGCGATATACCTGGTGCATGAAATGAAATATTATGGTACCGATTCCTACCTCTGAAGCCACTCTGGGAAGTATCCAGTTCAAATGATCTATCTTCTGGAAGGGCTGCCTCTTGGAGAACTATGTTCTGGGTATTCTCTCTCTCTTGGATAAAGCACTTTCCTAAATAAGAGTTCTCCTGGATCAAAGCTTTTCTGATGTTCTGTGTCCTGTATGGATTCTTTCCTGCATGAGATCCAACTTGGATGTTCAGATCACTCTCCTGAATGAGTTGTCTCGTTGTGCTCTATTGAGC
Organism: Leptobrachium leishanense; assembly: GCA_009667805.1. Classification (NCBI taxonomy): domain Eukaryota; kingdom Metazoa; phylum Chordata; class Amphibia; order Anura; family Megophryidae; genus Leptobrachium; species Leptobrachium leishanense. The sequence continues at coordinate 188,792,274 of CM019063.1, forward strand.
TGTCTCTTGGATATTCTTTCTCTTAGATCCACAGACTAGCTCTTGAAAGTAACTGTGAAAAGGTTGTCCCTCACACGAGCTGCTTCTGGAATGGAGTATCTTCTTGATTGTCTCTTATCTCCCGGGCGAGCTGTCTCTGGGTCTTCTGGAAGGTCTCCAGTGAGGTTGGAAGGTGTCTCCCAGCCCAGTTCTCAGTTGTGTCTTGTTTTTACTGAGTTTTAAGGACCTCTCATTTATCCTCTCTTAGAGTCTGATTCCTCTCTGCAGTATTTCCCTTCTTTTCTCTCCTGGTACTCTTAGCATTTTTACACATACTTCTGCTGTACATCTGCTTATACTTTAAGTTTATTTTCAGTTCACTTTTGAATTTATATCATGGTGATTTGT